>OX421963.1:53669305-54269305 GCA_949128115.1 Anaspis maculata | reverse complement strand
ACCTCTAGGTTGGTGTTGTGCTGCGTTAAGCTTCTGAGCTACCGGCCGGTCAAAAAAAATTCCACTTTGAAAGCCTCTATCTCCGTTATAATGCGTTTCCGATATAGACTTTTTCGAGAAAGTCTACTTATTTTTTTATGCTCTACCATCTCCTGAAATAGTGACAAAAAAAGTGTAACACCCTGTATAAAAAAAATACAAAAAATACAGTTGCAAGTCCATGCGCAAGACAGTCAAATTCCAAAAAAAGTCAATTTTTTTGCTATCGTTCAGGTGACAAAAGGATGATAAAATGTGAGGATGACTTAATGGCATCAAAACGATGATATCACCTTCATACTACATATCTCATTCCAGAGTAAAAATGTGCTCTCAATGCCAAATAATAATCAAAAGTGCTCAAAACCGCAAAAAAAGCGAACTTCAAGAACAGGAACTGGAAGAGTTCCTCATTGATGAAAATTGAATAAGAATTTACTGTAGTTAATAAAGAAATTGAAGAAAAAGGGCTAATTCTTATTTAATTTTCATCGAAAAGTATTCATCTCTATGAAAAACCAATGATCCATGCAGGAAGGAATAAGTGTGTATTTACAACATTATGGAAACCCCGAGGGAAACCCCCTTCTGCTCATTGTACAAAATAGTGGTGTCGCAGGTCAGGAGGCAGTTGATGGATTTCATCATTGTCAGTTTTCTTGTCTTGTCTTGTCCTGTCTTGACTTGACTGTGACTTGAAACTCATCAACGGCCTCCAGCCTTCCGAGACACCTTTATTTTGTACAAGAAGAGGAAGGGGGTTCCCAGATGTTGCTTTCTAGACTATCTGACAAACTCGAAAAAAACCTGTGAACTGTCGAAACATTGATAGTTTAGCTGTGCTTGTATGAATACACAGTTTTTCCCTCCTTCATGTATCTTTTTATCATGAAAATAATTAAAACATTTTTCATTCGTTTGCTTTTTCCGGTTTTGAACACTTTTGATTACCTACTATTTGTATTAATTGTATTTGGCATTGATGGCACGTTTCACTCTTGCATGATATGATATGAAGGTAATATCATCGTTTTAGTACCATCAACTCATCCTCACATTTATCAATTTTCGTCAGCTGGATGGAGGCGCAAAAATTTATATCGAAATTTGACTTGATCGATAACTGGGATGGTCCCCTGAAATATATTTGTTTACGATATAAACAGATCAAAAATTGAAGTGTTCCACCCCAAAAACTCGCTCAGAATGAGGATATCGAGACAAAAAATAAACCGATTTGAAAAAACGATGGTGGTTGATTCGGGCGCTCTCCTGACTACAACTTTCATATTTGGATATCGCCTTTGCTGATATACTGTATGGTATACAGGGTGACAGAAGGAGTGCAAAGTGGTTCATTTTCAAGCGTATGTAACTTTTTAAAAACAAGTGTAGATTTTTTCTAATTATATTTTTGAAAACCCCGCATCAATATCTCGAAACGTTCTTTGACATTTTACCGCCTTCTATTTCTTGTACAGGGTGTTCACGTATTCATTATACCCCCCTGAAGGCTTCCCCTTGAACATAATTTCAAAAATTGAAAACGATTCTTACGAGATTTTTTTTTGTAGGTTTCGAATCTGTTAGCTGAAATTTTCTGTGACATATTGCTTATAGGGTGCAACATCGAAATTTTTTCTTAATAATAATAATAATAATAATAATAATCTTTATTATTGTTTTACACACATAAGTATGTTTACACACGTCAAATTGTAGGTACATATAAGTATAAGATAAAATATTATTCAAAACTAGAAACATATTAACAAACATCATTACAAACAAACCAAGCAAACGAAAAACAAGATCACTGTCGTGGGGTGAAGCTACATGTCATGAATTCATTTATTGAATAAAATGCACCGTCGATGAGGTACTCTCTTATAATTTTTTTAAACGTTTGACGTTCTAGTGTTCTGACTGTGGATGGAATGGAATTAAAGAACTTCACTCCATAATAGCTGACACCATCGCGGGTTTTGCTCAACCTCAAAAATTTTAGGTGGATGTCTTAAAATGGACACCCTGTATTTTGATATTGGAATCGATTCTATTTTCAATCCTGATTATACATATATAGCACACTTGATAGGTGATTCAAAAAAACCTGTTGAAAAAAAGGTTGCAGTTTTAAGAAATATGGAAAAATCTTTTTGTTTTCAATTTGTCAGTTCAAGTCAAGTTGAGTAAAAGTTTCAAACTATAATCAAATCTCCTTGCCCAAAATAATAGAAAATTCAATTAGCTATTTTTGAAAAAAAAAATTCGTTATTTGAACTTCATGAATTTTTTTCATGTGTTTTGTTCACTAACCTGTCAAGTATAATATATATTTATAGTCAGAATTGAAAGTGGAGTCGATTGTCATTTTTTTTTATTATTATTCACTTGGGTTTAGGTCCGTACACCTTGCACTGAAACAACAGTTTGTTGTGCCCCTTGAGTGTCTACTTCATAAGCCCCGTTGCCTCGAAGAAGTTGAGTACGAGACTTATGGCTTTGGTTGTTATCTCCTTGTTGTGGTGGGAGCACGCCGTCAATCGGTTACGAAATTCGTGTTCGAATACGAATTTTGCTAGCACGCCATTTCATGTTTCGTAAATAGTGAATATCGCCAAATCCCTTGTGTCTTCTGCCCCGTGCAGAGCATGCGTTCAAACGGTTACGAAGTTCGTTTTCGTATCCGAATTTTGCGAGCACGCCACTTTCGTATTTCGTAAAAATCGACCAGCCCCTTGCGTATCTTACCCACAGCCGTGCCTATGCACAGCCCGCAAGCTCCGTACAAATACGAAAACAGTGGACTTTGCGTAAAGTGTCGATTTTTCTTGTCTTTGTCTAGCATAATATATCTGCATCTTCCCTCCTTGTCGCTGAAATTTCAGCAATATGGCGGCCTTCATCCACAGACACGACTTTTTACGATCGTTTCCGATTGCAAAGACGAATGAAAATACGCAAGTTTATACAATAGAAAATACGCAAGCTTCGTATACGAAATTCGTAAACAGACGGCGTGTTCCCCGCACTGTAGTACAAGAAAGATAGATTTCAACCTCGGAAAAAATATGGACGTCCTGAAAATTTGATATTTTGTCCAGAATTGAATGCTCTACAACATATCCAAAATCGCCAAAAATCGCACCCGGGGGTTTTGAATTATTGGAGGGGGGGTAAAAAATTGCCGGTAAAAATGGAGGGGATGGAATCCGTCAATCCATTGGATGCGAATACATTATAGTTCGACGTATCATATCCCATTAATACTATTTTGGCACAAAAAGTGACCATCATTGTTGAAGGAGAGTAGTGGGGGGGCGAAGCTCTGCTAGGTGGTCTATTTTGTTTTTTTGGCCATGTAGAACCGATCACGACAAGTTTGGTATCTTTTCCGACTAAATTCAATCTCCTGAACTCATATTCGATGTGTAAATTTGGATAAAAACAAGTTTGAGCAAGTTAACTTGAGAAAACTTGTTTTTTCTTCGACAATTTTGACGAATTTTTGTTTTACTGTTGGAGGCGTTCATTTTTAGAAAATTTCCAGGGACCATTAAATTGAAGTGTATTCTCCACAAAAATCATCCACTCGATGCGTAATTTTGTTTCTCGAGTTTAAAAAATCGATTCAAACTTGAGCCGGCACGGCGTGTCGTCTACTACTGACCAGAACTTTACAGCATGCACCTTTAAATAAAAACACCTCAAACTATTGAAGAAATAACAACTCACCTTTGAAAATTGAAGGATTTGTGCAGAACTGAATTCTTTTTAACATGAACAAAATCGCCATGAATCGCAATGCAGGATTTTGAGTTATTCGAGGAGGAGGATAACACTTTGACAGGATTCATACTTTATGAACTGTTACCTCTCCACTTGAATAACTCAAAGCTCTGCAGTGCGATTCATGGCGATTTTGTTTATGTTATAGGAAATTCAATTCTCCACAAATCCTCCAATTTCCAAAGAGGAGTTGTTATTTTTTCAACAGTTTGAGGTGTTTTCATCAAAAGGTGCATGCTGTAGTGTTCTGGTCAGTAGTAGACGACGCGCCGCGCCGGCTCAAGTTCAAATCGATTTTTTAAACTCGAGAAACAAAATTATACATCGAGTGGATGATTTTTGTGGAGAACACACTTCAATTCAATGGTCCCCGAAAATTTTCCAAAAATAAACGCCTCCAACAGTAAAACAAATATTCGTCAAAATTGTCAAAGAAAAAACAAGTTTTCTCAAGTTAACTTGTTTAAACTTGTTTTTATTCAAATTTACACATCGGATACGAGTTCAGGAGATTGAATTTAGTCGGAAAAGATACCAAACTTGTCGTGATCGGTTCTACATGGCCAGAAAAACAAAATGGACCACCTTGCAGAGTTTCGCCCCCCCACTACTCCCCTTCAACAACGATGGACACTTTTTGTGCCAAAATGGTATCAAGGGGATGTGATACATCGAACTATAATGTAATCGCATCCAATGGATTGACGGGTTCCATCCCCTTCATTTTTACATGCATTTTTTTACCCCCCCTCCAATAACTCAAAACCCCCGGGTGCGATTTTTGGCGATTTTGGATATGTTGTAGAGCACTCAATTCTGAACCGAATATCAAATTTTCATGACGTCCATATTTATTCCGAGGTTTTGCCGATTTTTTTACTATTTTTCCTGTACTACTGGTTCTATATACATAGCCCCAAAGTACGAATGTCTGACTGCTCCAAGAGCAGGGCACTGACATAGTATGTGGAGAGGAGTTTCCTCCTCTTCGGTACATAGCCTACAGTCAGGGTCGTCTTTTACCTTTATTGTCATATTAAAATACAGAGTGTTCAATCTGAGGAAATATAATTCAGTTTTCGATTTTTATATTATCGTAAATGATATGCCACAGAAAATTTTTGTGGACAGATACCATGCCCATGGAAAAAATCGTGTAAGAATCGTTTTCCATTTTCAAAATTATGTTTGAGGGTACGTTTCCAGGGGGGGAGGTATAAATTAAACGTGAACACCCTGTTCAAGAAATGGCAGAATGTCAAAAACCGTTTCGAGATATTTATACGATTTTATACGGTTTTCGAAAATATAATTAGAAAAAATCTACAATTGTTTTAAAAAAAAATTACACATGCTTAAAAATGGACCACTTTGCACTTCTTCTTGTGTCATCCTGTATATCATGCGCACTATACCAGCAAACACGATATCCAAATATGAAACTTGCAGTCAGAAGAACGCCCGAATCAATAACACCATCATTTTTAGCGCACTTTCCCAAAAAATGGGAAAAAGGCGCTTTTAGCTTCACTTTGTCTGTCCGTCCGTCCGTCCGTCCGTACCCGGGATAACTCCTCAGGGAAGAAAGATATCGATGTGGTGTAAACGCTGATCAATAGTACATATGTCCAGGATGTCAAGTTGACTTTTGGTTTTCTGTTATGCTGCCGCCATCTTTGATCCGCCATTTTGAATTTCTCTAAAAGTGATCCGATTGAAATGAAATTCGCAGGCAATGCAAACCACATCAAGATACATCCAATTTTCGACAATTGATGCCCCGCCGCTATGTTGTATTCCCCATAATAAACATGTTTCAAAATGATAGAACTAGGAGAATTATGCCTAAACTAAAAGAGATATCGATGTGGTGCAAATGCCAATCAAATGCGACCAATGCGTACGTGTTCACCATATAAATTTGACCAATGATTTTTGTTACTTGGCTGCCATCTTTGGTCCGCCATTTTGAATTTCTCTGAAAGTGGTCTGATTTGAGTGAAATTCACAGGCGATGTGAACTTTATCAAAATACATCCAATTTTGGACAAATGATGCTCTGCCGCCATATTGAAATTTCTTATCACTTGACGATTTCCATGGAGCTTGGGACTTACCTTTGTTTCGTATGATCATTCTTATTCTCCAGCCAAATTCCAACATTTTGCCGCCATATTGAAATCTCTTATTAGTGGAAAGATGTTCATGAAACTTGGAACTCACCCTTGTCCATAGTACGATCATTTTGATTTTTAAGCCAAATTTAATTATTTTGACGCTATTTTGGCCGCCATATTGAAGTTTCTGCTCAAATAACGGTAGAACCCTAATTAACATTTTGCATTCACTAGTCCATCAAAAAGGAAGTGCGCTACTGAGGCATATTCGCTTGTTTCAAATCGGTTCATTTTTCGTCTCGATATTCTAATTTGAACCTGAGCCAGTTTTTGGGGTGGACCACTTTAATTTTTGATCTGTTTATTAAAAAACACTGAGGCGTAGCCGCAATCAAATTTAAAATCAGTACATTTACTTGGTTCGCACCCGGCTGTCGAAGGATGTCGGACCTTTCTCTACTTCAAACACAACTCAGGTGAACTAGGAGTTCATCACTTTTCGACACAGCTCATCTGGAGAGCACCTGTCAAGATTTATTTTCCTAACACCATGACAAAGTACTGCCAAAAACAACTTTTGATAGTCATTGATACTCTCGTTGATACCTAATTAACATCCAGTTCCACCAGCGAATTTAATTATTGTTAGCTAATTGAGACATTTTCTCTGATGGATTCTAGGTCAGTGCTGGGTGGATGACCACGGAAAATGCATACAAGCTGTTGTGGTCTAAACATTTTTCCATAATCTTCCGTGAAACGTGTGTTTTCTGTTGTCACTAAGCCAATATTCACCAGAGAGAATATCTCAATTAACCAACAATGATTAAATTCGCTGATGGAACTGGCTATAAGATCTTCAGTAGATACTGCTATGTACTAACGTACTTGAAGAACAGCAACAATTTTTTCCAATAGGTAGAGCAATCACAACAATATTCCTAGCTAGTCCTTAGGTAATTAATTACGATAACAGTAGGTATGTTGAAAAGTTATCCTGGTACACCTAAGTTCGAAACTCTCAATTTATTCTATACACTTTTTAGGTTTCTTGATATAATCATCAAGTATTCAAATTTTATAACCTTTCCCCATTGCAAACGATCTCTCTTATGTTCGTCTCAAATCGATACGAATCTGTTAAATAATCATGAAATTCCAACTTAAACATCACTAACATCAGTCACCTTGAAAACGGCCAATGTTTACACGAATAACTGAAGCGAGAAAATAGAAAACTCTGGAATGCAAATGAGTGAACTCATTCGTCACGTATTTTTCTGATTTTAATAACAGGAAGTGCATTCATTAATCGCTTAGAGAAACTGAATTGTGTTATATTATGTTGGCATCCTTATTTACGGGGCGTCCCAGAAATGCGCCTGATTCACAGCTACCTACACACTCGGTGGCCACTGGCCATAACAATAATAAATGCATACAAAGTGAAGAACATTTAAGGCGGCCGTCGCAAAAATCAGTTAGTGTGTTCAAGGTTAGGTACTTATTCTTTCGTTATACGGAAAAGTGTTGCACGGTTTTATCATACTTAGTGTGGAAGAACCATCGAGCTGTTGGGCGAATAAATCCGCTAGGTACCGCCGCAATCATTGAAAACCACGATCACACTTGAAATTTTACTAAGCTGAAAGGTGCTTATTGCAATAATGCAATTGCCTTCTGAATTGCATTTGTTTGGAGCACGTTTATTTCTTTTGGCAAAACGACATTAATTTAGACATCGATGGCTTATTTGCAATAGGACGTAACTCTCAATTTTTCCGAAATTGCGTTTTTTTTGTTTCAATGGATACAAAATTATATTGGGCATCCATTAAAACCAAAAAACGCAATTTCGGAAAAATAAAGGGTTACGTCCTATTGCAAATAGCCATCGACATCATACAGATAGCGCGCTATAGGCATTAAAACGGAGCGATCCCCTATTTTTGTAACGATCTTGGTAGGTTATGGTATTCTGATTTGTGATTTCAGAATAATGCACATGTATGCCTTTTGGGCTGATAGCTTAGGCGATATCAATTTTTAAATGTGGAAGAATAGGTGGAGTCGTTGGTGTGTTCACCAAATGAAAAGTTTTGATGATTGAAGATACTAACGTGATTTAGGTATAGAAAGCTCCTCGCAAGCTCGTCGTGCCCCAAAAACAGTCGTGTGACAAACTTCGTCTTATTAAACTCGTATAATAATATACTATTATGACACCGCTTTCAGTATATCGAAAAGTGTTCAATATCAAACTATCGAATTCTCGCACGTAGAAATGCAAAATTGTCAGTTCTAATACACCGATAGGTGAGGTGTATTGTCGTATGTGGGTAATACACGGATAGGTTTGTTTTGTTGTAAATTCATAAAAAGCCTGGTTAAATCATCATCCACTAAATGTAATAAAATAAAAGTATCAGTTCGGCCGAGCGCAATGATTGAGAATGCCTTGTCTTACATCACAGAGATTAGAAAAATATCACCCTTCAGCTTTCGGCAGCCGAAACTGCGAACAACGCAGCAAATTGATTTACTTCCCATATCAAGTGTCGGGACACCCGTTTGGAAATTGATCTTTGGACGAGATAGCTGGAATCACCGTGGCGCTGGACTGGTCAAGATTATCCCCGCACCATACTTTCTAATATAAAAAGCTAGACAACAATTCATCTATTATTTTGAGAGATTTATCTTCGCTTCGATCTTTTTGTCGGTGCGGGATCAGTGACAGTAAGTGATTGCTGTTTATTGGAACGATGAACTTTCTTTGAACCGCAGTAAATAGTAATAATCAAGGTAATAATGAAATCAATGATACATCATATCAATATTGTCGAACTTTTGAAGCACGTTTTAGAAAATACACTTACTTCTGCTGAAAAAACACTGCGTTTTTCATTGTGCACTAGGTACGCTAAAATTCACCAAAGAAAATGTTCAATTAACTATTTTATTATTAAATTTGTTGGTGCAACCGGTTAGTTATTTTCGTAAGATATACCTACGGCAAAGCTACATAAAAATATAAATAAAAGAGCATACGTATCGCGTAGAAGAGGTGCCTCATTGATTTAAATTGCCATTTCCTGGCCATTCACTGTAACGTCTCGGAGATCTCCGAGCGACATGCGATTGGGGAGGTTTTTACAAGGCATAGAGTCGCTAACTAAACATAATCGACAGGGCTGGTATAGGCAATCTCAACAAAATCAGGAATAAGGGACTAGGTATTGATTATCAGTATTATCACGAACTCAAGTTATGTAGGTACCTATTTAGCAGTTAGGTAGGTATAACAGAAAACGCTGTAATTGTCTCTGCGCCACTATCTCTTTATTAAGTTGAACAACAAACTATTAAAACCTATTTTGACATTCGCGATGGAGCTTTGTTTTGAACTAAACTAGGGTACCTATACCTAACCTACCTACCTATACTTTTTTTGGCGTGCCACAGGTCCAGTTACTTTTATGTCGGTTGTCATTGTGTTACCACAATGGGTGTGAATACTACTGAGAGTAATAATTATTACATTGTGTGAGTAATCAAACTTACACCAACTGATACAAGGACAAGATTTGTGACTTTCCTTATCAAAAATTTGTTTGTTTGTTCCACTTCCAAAACGAGGGAATTTTTTAACCCCAATCAAGGATAACCCCTCACGGACTCCTTGACGGAAAATGGTCTCGAGAAAACGGCCCCTAATGTAACTATACAGGACGTGGTGTGTGTGTAGACATCCCGTTCACATGAATATTTCAACCGCAGCATCCTTTGAATTTTTAAAAGGCCTCCAGCTAGTTTCCACCTCTGAGAATCACCTTTTGTGTTTGTGTTCTTTTTTCTCGCTCGTCAAGATCGTAACTGTTTGTTACATACTCGTTCATATCCAACAATTTTTTGTGTATAGCACAAGTTGTTTTAAGCTCTCTGAATCTGAAATCCACATTGGTGTCTACTACTGCTCTGTAACATTGTTCTTTTTTTTGTTTCAGCTCCACCGGACTGCGAACTCGGGCAGCTAACATGCAGACAATACATATGGAATAAAACGTATTGTATTCCACCACACTATCGCTGTGATATGACTGTTGATTGTATAGATGGTTCCGACGAAACTGAATGTAGTAAGTATGCATGTGCAGTTTTGCACATTACATTATGTTTGAATTTGAAACGAAAACGGCACGTATTTGTACCTATATGTATTATGTGTACGGAAATCAATAGACAATAATAGGTATCACCTTGCATTTACCATAGAGCGCAGCACTTATATCTTTTTCAAAAAGGGATAATCACGATCAAGAGGCGATTTTACTTGATTCGCTGTCAAATCGTCCTCTTAGGAGGAACATTACATCAGTATCCAAAGAAAGGAACTCACCATATTCAAACACTGGAATCTTTAATATCAACTTCAACTTCTGGGCTAGATGAGACAAGTCATTTCCTGTTTAATTACGAATATTACGATATCCATGTGCTCGCTTATCAATTGGACAGGACGGGTGGGACCTCCAGGCGTCGCCGCCAGATTTTCCAAAACTCGTGCATGGTGCGCTAATTTGATTTAAGCTGGAGTGCTCGTGAGCCCCCGCAGGAGAATATAGATTTACCTACATAAACCGACGACGACGACGCTCCTTTCCTCACACACATATACCCGATATGATTGACAATAAACCCCTTCAAGTTGGTAGTGCGCATTTTTCATTGACGATATAAGATAGGCGGGTTTTCGTCGGATATAGACGAGTTATGGGTAATGCTTGCTC
Source organism: Anaspis maculata (assembly GCA_949128115.1). Lineage (NCBI taxonomy): Eukaryota > Metazoa > Arthropoda > Insecta > Coleoptera > Scraptiidae > Anaspis > Anaspis maculata. The sequence continues at coordinate 54,258,567 of OX421963.1, read as the reverse complement.
GTATGTCGTATGTGTGAAATAAGTGAAAAAGTTCTGGTGTCGCTTCCACTGACTACTGGAGGCGAGAACTTCTTGGCAAAGAAGCGTCCTCGCATATCAGGACGATGACGATAGATGCTCGTATACTAATATGAAGTTGAAAAAAAATATAACGATTGTTCGCAAATCGCCAGAATTCTCTCGTTTTGCGCGGAATACATTATGATCCGGCCGATGAGCACTGAAGCCAACTCAATCGGCACATCACATTGGGAATTTCAATTTAGTCGTGTGCTCCTTTGTGAAACTGAATACATTTGTATGTATAGGCAAATATACGGGCCAGGAACTTAGTTCTATCTCGATTACCTACTAAAATAATGATAGCGTCCTTTGTACCTTCATTAGAGAGATCAAATCTTCGCTACAAAATCTCGGGTCCAGTACAGATAACGGCCACACGCAAATCCAAACGAAAAAATAGGCAAATCAGGCGTGTGGAATGATAATCTAAAATCAAATCTGCGGATTATCCAGAAAATTAAAAAAAAAAATAAAGAAGGAACAACGCGTTAAAAGAACAGTTTAAGTTTCTGGATGTTGTTGTATTGTTGGTTGCCTACATCACTCCAGTGGAAAATCAGTGGACTCATGATTTAACAACAAAACAATGTTGCGCAATGTTGAGCGTGGGCCTGAGATGGGCGACGCAAAGAAGAGTAGTACGACATAAACAATTCAACTGCAAAGAAACTATAAGTGTGACCGTAATTTCCCCTTCGGTGGGGACTAATCATCATGAGTAGAAGGCAACAGAGTTTATTTCGTGTTTGTAAAAAGTGTTTAAAATGTAGCCGTTAAGTGTACTCGACCCAAAATCTTCAAAGAGAAAAACTCAAAATGACAAAATCCCTAAGAGACAAAATCTCTCAAAACAATACTTTTCAAAATAATTTCAAACGTTTTATCTTATTGTGACAAGATCTTTAAACAGCAAAATGACGAAAATCTCCTACGACCAAATCTCAAAAAGGTAAAATCCCAGAAAGATCTAGGCCAAAAAAAATTGCATCAAAATCTGTGCACTGAAGATACAAAAGTTGGAAGAGCCAAGTCTGAGGCATTACGGACACCCACTCCCAGAATTAACTGGCAATGAAGCTTCCCGCTCAGTAGAATAATTGAAGGCATTCCTCAAATCAATTTTTACAATTACTTCACAACTTTTCGAATATTTGAAATATAGGTTCTACTGGCATGAGCTGCTGCCTCTCTGTTGTACCCAAGGACGTCTATACTAACTGGACAAGAAGCTTCGCCGGTTTTGACGCGAAAAGGTGAAGCTGAGATTTGACAATCCCGACGGGCAAAGTGTCACCCATAACCATAGTGACGTTCAATCGGAGCACACCAGAGCACACTCGCAATTGTCGTTCAGAAGTTTGCTGCCAGGCCCGGTCCTTCGCCCGGTCTTGTAAAATGATAGCAATTAGTCAATTACTTGCAACAAAAAGTGTCTTATGTTACGGGGTCCGCTTGTTGTGAACACTATTGGGCTTGCACGGCATAATTACCGATAATTTGCCGCAGAAAATAGCTAATATTCGCCATGGATGCACAAGAGGCTGGCGGCGTCCGTCATGAATGTCACGATGACAATCCCGACGGGCACAGCGTCAGATCAAGCTTCAAGATGGCAGCGAAGTTTCTTATCCAGCCAGTAGTATAGACATCCTTGGTTGTACCACCTTTTGTTCCAAATCCCAACCGGGAGTGGACGAAGTTTAGTACCTGAAACAGATTTTATTCTTAGAGCACACAATTTTCGAGCACAGTCTTCTAAAGGTACTACCATCAGTGGCAACGGGACAATAGTAACTTTCATTATAGTGGTATACCCAACGCTTGCGCCAAGTTTTGGCGTCAAATACAAAATTTGCGAACAAATGCTACAAAATCGCAAGAAAAACTGCCACAAAGTTGAAAAATACGCGCCGCAGCGAACAGGGTAATAGGCTAGAGGTTAATACACACTAGTGATTACTTATTTTTCATCAAAAAGTCCGCATTGTTCATTAAATTATAAATAACTGCGTTTTACATTGATCGGATGTGCGTACGCAACCCATAATGCAACCCCCACCAACTCTATTTTCAGTTTGACAAGCAACGGCCGTGACTTTCCGCTGCTGTCTGCTGTCAACATCAACTATTTATTCGCCATTTTGAAGTTCGCTCCGAGTGTCGTACGTTTGTGAACAAGTGGGCCGCTATTCTTGAATCGTGTGAGAAAAGTCCCTGGGAGTTTTATATAATCCGTAGGTACTACACTTCTGTAGCGAAAGTTGCCCAAAAACCACGATTTTAGGCAACATTCGCTACATATCAGTGTACTGCGGAATGTATTGTGTATGAATGTATTGAATCTATCCTTGGTGACCCGTTTCGGAGTGAAATTTTTCCGGTTACACAGCTTCACCCACCGTGCACATTGTCACATTCCTCGCAAGACTTTGCGTGTTTTTCAAATTTCTCCAGTACCAAGTTTTTACGCTATTTTAAGCACGTTTTTGGGAATCGGATAAAGAAATACATATTTTTGTCATTATACCGACTATCACTGTGCCCATTCCCATGAGCACAATGTTTCACGGCCCCTTTCACTTGTTTTTCCATGATTTTTGGAAGGATAACACCGCTGATTTAGTTTCGAAAAAACTGATTTTTATACTTTGAAGAGCACAGGGCCGCTATTCTTGAATCGTGTGGGAAAAGTCCCTGGGAGTAAAATACATTCCGCAGTACACTGATGTAGCGAGTGTTGCGAACTTTCGCTAGTCAAACTGAAAATAGAGTTGTTGGGGGTTGCATTATGGGTTGCGTACACACATCCGACCAATGTAAAACGCAGTTATTTATAATTTAATGAACAATGCGGACTTTTTGATAAAAAATGAGTAATCACTAGTGTGTATTAACCTCTAGCCTATCACCCTGTTCGCTGCGGCGCGTATTTTTCAACTCTATGGCGGTTTTTCACGCCATTTTCCAGCATTTGTTCGCAAATTTTGTATTTGACGCCATTACTTCAGAAGACGAGTATGCGCGCTGATGGCGCGCTGGATAATGAAAGGTACTATTGTTCATTTGCGATTCACACCAAAAGAATACAAATGAAAATTTCAGGAAAATAGCATATTGGCTGCCATTCAGCTTTCCTGTCAAGCCAAGAAGCTAATCTTCCACGACACCCTGTACAACACTTGAAAATAAAGAAAAAACCGAAACATAAAATACCCACACAAAATGATAAAATTGCAACTTGTCCCATTATCTTCTTCTACCAAACCAAACAAAACGAACCCTGACTCTCAAGCTGATATGCTTCTTGTCTCTTCTGGTCGTTGCATAACTTTTTGTCAGAGTGAACACAACTTCCAGGCGAGGCTTCTCTATTATACAGGGTGTTTCAGATTTAAATCGCGTCCTTTCAGGAAGTGATGAAAAACGTCGAAAGATGTAGACTTTCTCAAAAAAATATATGTCAGAAACGAATAATAACTGAGACTACTCTGTGAACGGAGATATGGGCGTTCAAAGTTAAACCTTAAAAATCGATTTTTCGTCATAGGTTTGGAACTTCGCAACCGATTTTGTTCCAATTTGAACCAAAGCTCACTGAGATAAGTCTGTATCAAAGACTAATAACGTGTTCCATCAAAAATTTCCAGGGGCGTGGATATTTGGGGGTCCCCACTTTTCCACCTCTATTTTCGACCCTCGGGTAATTTGGTAAATTGACCATCTTTTTGTATTTTACGTTCAATAATTAAGAAAAAGTTACTCTTGCAAAATTTTGATTAAAGGCTTCGTTCTCAAGATAAACTGCTCGTCAAAAGTTAAGCATAGAGCAAAATTTGCTCCAATTTCAAGCAAGAATATCTTAGGGAAAAAATATCCGATTTGAAAAAAGTTTATAGTGCCTGGTAGAGCTTTTCTTCAGCTACAAGACTCTGTGTCGACTTACGTCACCATCAACTTTGTCCACGATATACAGGATGCCTGAGGAAAGAGTGTCAAAAGTGTTAATTTTTGAAGTCGTGGAACTTTTCTTGTAAAAATTTAGGATTTTTTTTCTCTTTAGTTTTAGAAGCGGATATCAATATCTCAAAACGGTTTTTGACTTTTGATCGTATTTTGTTTCTTCAAAGAGTTCTTGATTTTTTCGTGGAATTTGGATTTTTTGATACAGAATTGGCTAGAGCTGTTGCTTTTTCTTAAAAATTCATAGAAACGTACACAATTGCTGGATGAACCATACAATGAGAAAATTTGACCTCATAGGCCCCCAGAAGAGGCTATCCTCTGAACCTTTTCAAGGGACATACGCAATGAAGCATGCTGCGACATCACATTGACACTTATTGACAGCAGCATGAATAAAAATGCAAGACTTGTAACCATACGTTGCATCAAAATTACCATGGTTACCACTTAGTCCCATCATAGGTGATTTTGTTACTGCCCAAGTCACTGGAAATTTCCAGAAGTGATCTCTCCCAGACGAGTAGAGATAGGGCAATAATTCTTTTTTTGATTCCAATCGGACACATTATTAGTCATTCAAGCTCGATGTGCAAATTTTTCACGTTTATACTTTTTTAGTAGTGGGGAGTAATTTTGACAGTACAAAAAATAGTTCTGACATGACAAACGTCAAAATTACCCCCCACCACTGAAAAAGTAGAAAGTGAAAAAATTGCACATCATTCTCGAGTGACCAGTAATGTGTCCGATTGGAATAAAAAAGATTTACGGCTCTACCTCTATTTAGTCCTGTCCCTAGCAGTACTTCTGTAGGAAAAACGATGTAATCGAAATTTTTTTTTTGGAATCGTTATAGAGGATCATCCCAGGACAAATAATCTCTCGGGTGCTTTCGCGATTTCTGGTACATTTTCCAGCAATATCGCATCAAAGTTGGCGGCGGGTCAATTCTTCAGTTCGCTGATATTTCTTGGAGTTTTTGCGATTTTTTTCAAACAAAGGTATTAATCTACCCAAAAAACAATTCTGGATCGAATGGTGCTGTCAGATGTTGAGTACCTACGTTATACCGGGTGGAGAAAAATAAAACGAGTTTTATAATTTTTTTCCAACTTTTTAGTTTCTTGGCCGACTTTCACAAACTTTATGTCAAAAGCTCGCTGACTAAATCGTCTACTCAAATCAATTGTCAATATAGCCAAATTATCAAAAATCAAGATGGCGGCGGCGAACCCAAATAAAAATGTGTCGTATTTCGAGAATCTTTTTTTGATTTCTAAACTTCGTAAAGAACGACACGGATGGTGGATTCTGGAAGATTCAGCTTCCTTCTGCAATTTGGGACTAGATTTACTTGATTCGCACATTCCACTGTGACAATATAGTGAATTAGAGGAAGGTCTACTTGTAATTTTTTCCAAATTCACAATTAATCAGCAGTTTAAAAACCTTCCGCGAATCCTTATTTCTGAAGCAATTTCTACACACTTGGTAGTGATCGTAAGCTGTGGGCATAGGCTACAAATACCGTGCTGGTGCATGGCCAAAGTTTTGAAATTTTAGATGATAGGTGACGTAAATGGTGGAGGTGCGCATGTCAAATATCGAATATTCTACTTTTTGTTCTCACATGTTCTGAACGAAATTTCTAGAAATGGTTGGCTTAATAGTCAGCTGAATAAACACGCAACGAGAGTCAAATGTTAAAAGAGTCGAAATGTAAAATTTCCAAATAGACGACTTTACTTCTTTGGAGAAAATAAAACGGTTCTATCCGTTAGTCCAGGAATTTTAGCTGTTAAAATCGCAAATAGCGAACAAAAATGAAAGCCAGCCGGATTTTTGTATATAAGCTCAGTTAAGCATGTAGTTTAACATAGTAAAAGTTCTCAAGAATCCGGTGTGAGCTTCGGCCGTTGTGGCCTCGAGATGAACTTGAGGATCAGTTTTTCGCGTATATCTCGTGAACAATGGCACTTGGGAAGAATGTGCTTGGGAAGAAATTATTGAAAATTTTATTGTCTATAAGAAAAGTCCTTACACATTTCATCGTCAGTCCACTCCTTCTTCGTCAAAACACAAGAAAATTAAAATAATATAGATGCTCGATGCTGAAGACTGTATGGACCTTGAGTTTTATGATGGCGGGGTGCCACTTGGTAGAGGTGTTGCTCGATCTATTCTGTTTTGACTGAAACTATTTGCCATCAATACCAACTATGCCGGCGGCATATACAGGGTGAAATAAAAATAAAAAGTTGCACAAATGTACCTCAAGAACCAAAATAGGTGAAGACATATAAACCGCCAAAAATATTTCTTATTTCATGGTCATGAAGTCGTCGTAAACTTGGATCAAATATGTTGAGCCGTTTCTGACATATCTTCAAAACACTGAAGTCGTTACGAAAAAAAACTGGTTTTCCGTATATCAGTAACTCTTCAGATATTGAATCGAGACTTAGTGTTTTGAATCGAAACAATGATAAATTACATTTAAAATGGAATAATAGTGAAAAACACTCTCTAGGCCAACTACTTTTAGAAAAAACACAGTCAACTTTTCTTCTGATGAGTAGACGAAAAAATTATTTTTTTCGGTAACAACTTCAGTCTTTTCAAGATATTTCAAGAACGGCTCAAGATATCTGATTCAAGTTTACGACGACTTCATGACCATGAAATCAGAATTATTTATGGCGATTAACATGCCTTCACCTATTTTGGTTCTTGAGGAACAAATGTTCAACTTTTTATTTTTATTTCACCCTGTATATGCCGCCGGCATAGTTCGTATTGATGGCTTCAAGTTTCAACCAAGAAATAGTGGACCAACCAACACCTCTACGAGGTGACATTCCGCCATCATAAAACTCAAGGTCCATACAGTTTTCAGCATCGAGCATCTGGATTATTTTAATTTTCTAGTGTTTTGACGAAGAAGGAGTGGACTGACGATGGAATGTGTGAGGACATTTCTTATAGACAATAAAATTTTCAACAATTTCTTTCCGAGCACGTTCTTCTCAAGTGCCATTGTTCACGAGATATACGCGAAAAACTGATCCTCAAGTTCTTCTCGAGGCCACAACGGCCGAAGCTCACACCGGATTCTTTAGAACTTTCCATATGTTGAACTACATGCTTAACTGAGCTTATATACAAAAATCCGGCTGGCTTTCATTTTTGTTCGCTATTTGCGATTTTAACAGCTAAAATTCCTGGACTAACGGATAGAAACGTTTTATTTTCTCCAAAGAAGTAAAGTCGTCTATTTGGAAATTTTACATTTCGACTCTTTCAACATTTGACTCTCGTTGCGTGTTTATTCAGCTGACCATTAAGCCAACCATTCATAGAAATTTCGTTCAGAACATGTGAGAACAAAAAGTAGGATATTCGATATTTGACATGCGCACCTCCACCATTTACGTCATCTATCATCTAAAATTTCGGAACTTCGGCCATGCACCAACACGGTATTTGTAGCCTATGCCCACAGCTTACGATCACTACCAAGTGTGTAGAAATTGCTTAAGAAATAAGGATTCGCGGGAAGTTTTTAAACTGCTGATTTATTGTGAATTGGGAAAAAATTACAAGTGGACCTTCCTTTAATTCACTATATTTTCACAGTGGAATGTGCGAATCAAGTAAATCTAGTCCCAAATTGCAAAAGAAAGCTGAATCTTTCAGAATCCACCATCAGTGTCGTTCTTCAAGAAGTTTAGAAATCAAAAAAAATTCTCGAAATACGACACATTTTTATCCGAGTTTGCCGCCGCCATCTTGATTTTTGATAATTTGGCTATATTATTGACAATCGATTTGAGTAGACGATTTAGTCAGCGAGCTTTTGACATAAAGTTTGTGAAAATTGGTCAAGAAACTAAAAAGTTGGAAAAAAATTATAAAACTCGTTTTATTTATTTTTTCACCCGGTATAACGTAAGTACTCAACATCTGACAGCACCATTTGATCCAGAATTGTTTTTTAGGTAGATTAGTACTTTTATTTGAAGAAAATCGCAAAAACTCCAAGAAATATCAGCGAACTGAAGAATTGACCAGCCGCCAACTTTGATGCGATATTGCTGGAAAATGTACCAGAAATCGCGAAAGCACCCAAGTGATTATTTGTCCCAGGATAATCCTCTATCGATTCCAAAAAAAAAAAATTTGATTACATCGTTTTTCCTACAGAAGTACTGCTAGGGCCTGGATTAATTCGTCTGGGAGATATAACTTCTGGAAATTTCCAGTGACTTGGACAGTAACAAAATCACCCATGATGGGACTAAGTCTTGCATTTTTATTCATGCTGGAGACAATAAGTGTCAATGTGATGTTGCAGTATGCTTCATTGGGTATCTCCCCTGAAGAGGTCCAGAGGATAACCTCTTCTGGGAGCCCATGAGGTCAAATTTACTCATGGTATAATTCATCCAGCAATTGTGTACGTTTCTATGAATTTTTAAGAGAAAGCAACAGCTCTAGCAAATTCTGTATCAAAAAATCCAAATTCCACAAAAAAATCAAGAACTCTTTGAAGAAACAAAATACGATCAAAAGTCAAAAACTGTTTCGAGATATTGATATCCGCTTTCTAAAACTGGAGAAAAAAAATCCGAAATTTTTCCTAAAAAAGTTCCACGACTTCAAAAATTAACACTTTTGACACTCTTTCCTTTGGCATCCTGTATACGTGGAAATAGTCGATGGTGACGTAAGTTGACACAGCGTCTTGTAGCTGAAGAAAAGCTCTACCAGGCACCAAAATTTTTTTTCAAATCGGATATCTTTCCCCGAAGTAATCCTTGGTTGAAATTGGAGCAAATTTTGGTCTATATTTAACTTTTGACTAAGTTACTCTTGGAAAAATTTGATAAGAGGCTTCGTTCTCAAGATATTTGAGGTTGAAACTTCGGAAAACACCTCGAAAACACCGCACTTCCAAAACCCTACAAATTAAAATCCAAGATAACTAATGATTCCTTTATTGGGATAGGTTTTCTAGGTGTTTCAATTGCTAAATCATGAGTTTTTGTAAGAAACAAGAAGTTTTCAGGAAAAATATTTTTTTGGCTCTTGCTAGTGGATATTTTGATGTGTTTTCCGGAGTTTCGAACGCAAAAATCTTGAAAACGAAGCCCCTGATCAAAATTTTGCAGGGGTAACTTTTTCTTTGAAATTGAACTTAGAATTAAAAAATGTGAACAATCTATAAAATTACCTCAAGGGGTAAAAAAAGAGGGTAAAAAGCAGAGGCAATCCCCATTATCCACGCCCCTGAAAAATTTTCATGGACCGCGTTATTATCGTCAGATACTGACCTATTTTTGACTTATTACTGACTTTAGTAAGCTTCGGTTCAAATTTGAACAAAATTGGTTAAGAAGTTTCAAAGTTATGACAAAAAATCGATTTTCAAAGTTCAACTTTGAACGCCTATATCTCCGTTATTATTCGTTTCTGACATATATTTTTCCAATATGTCTACTTCTTTTGACGTTTCCCATCTATTCCTGGAAGGACGCGATTTAAATATGAAACACTCTGTATATAAATTTTTAGAGTTGGATATGCAGGGTGTCCGAGGTTTAAATCCGGAAACTTCAGAAATCGATAGAGAATCGAAAAATAATGGGACTTTGTCCAGAAAAATGTTTTCAAAAATGAAAAATAACGAAGATATAGCCCTTCAAAGTTGGATTCAAAAAACCGTTTTTCTAAAATAAGTGTTACACCGCTCAACCGATTTTGTCCAAATTTGATACAGGTGATCCCACAATACATTTATATCAATAGCTTGAGATGCATTTTCCCGAGTGACTCCAGTGGCGTAGATATTGGGAGGTTTACCCCTATTAACCCCTCTATTTTTCACGCAAATTAAAATTCTGAGAAAGCGACTCAAATTCTTTATTCTGTATTCAATTCCAAGGAAAAAGTTACTCCTAGTAAATTTTGATTTGAGGCTTTGTTTTTGAGATATTTGAGTTTGAAAATTCCAAACACAAATACAAATTGATATCATTTTTGTTACTAAAAATTCTATTTACTAGGCTAACGAAGCCTCAAATCAAAATTTACCGAGAGTAACTTTTTCTTTTAAATTAAAAGCAGAAACAACAACTTGGATTGCTTCCTCAAAATATTCATTGGCCTTGAAAATAGGGGCGATAATATGAGTGGCTCCTCCAATATCTACGCCACTGGACTGTTTTTGGAATTTTCAAACTCAAATATCTCAAAAACGAAGCCTCAAATAAAAATTCAACAAGAGTAATTTTTTATTTAGAATTGAATGCTAAAACAATAACTTGGATCGTTTTCTCAAAATCTTCATTGGCGTAGAAAATAGGGGGGGATAATATGAGTAGCTCCCCTAATATCTACGCCACTGGACTGTTTTGATCAAAGTAATAGTTTCTCATGGAGCTAAGTATTCAAGCATCACCGATACAATTTTGGAAGAAATATCCTGAGTGACATAGAAAATAGAATTCTTAGTAACAAAAATTATTTCAGTTCGTAATAGGGTAGTGACCACCATCGAAAAATATAAAAAAAAATCATACTAATCGAATGTAGAGCCTTAATAACAAGACTACGCTTCGTGAAAATTCGAAAAAAAAGTTCTAAGTGTCTCAAAATCTGCCCTGAAAGAGGCTACTTTTGCGAACGATTTCAAATCTACCGAGCTGTAAGGCGGGCTGTGACGTTTCAATCTTTTGACAGTAGTGGGGATGACCCCACCTCCGTTGCCTGTGTGTCAGTGAGTCAGTGTTGACGTTGACGTTTGCCAGCATAACATAACCATTGAAGTTTGATGTAGTTTTGAAATATTCATAAATCATGAAAGATTTTACCAACTTTCCATATTTTCAAGCAAAACAACTAAACAACACGAATCACCGCACAGATACACAAAGCGTTGACAAGATAACAATCAGCTGTTATGGGCGGGTTGACGCTAGTGCTTTTTGTAGTAAGTTCTGTAGTGTTGTCAAGCCTGCTTCTCCGCCTATGAAAGATTGTGACGTCATCGCGCCAAATTTGAAATGATCGAAAACTTTCATAATTTTTTTTTACCGAGAAAACTTACGAAAAAAATCTGTCAACTATATAGCGTCACTTATCAAGAAGTGAACTTTAAAAAAAAATAATAAAAAAAAATCGGTCACTACCCTATTGTGTTTGGACTTTTTAAACTCAAATATCTCAAAAACGAAGCCTCGAATCAAAATTTACCATTGGTAACTTTTTGTTTGGAATTGAATGCAAAATCAACATTTTGGGTCGCTTTTTAAAAATGTTAATTGGCGTAAAAAATAGGGGGGTAATAGGGGTGAACCTCCCAATATCTACGCCACTGGGGTCATTTAGAGAAAGTCATCTTGAGCTCCTGATGTCAATGTATCGTAGGATCACCTGTGTCAAATTCTGACAAAATCTGTTTAATGGTGTAAGAGTCATTTTGAAAAAATGGTTTTTTGGAACTAACTTTGGAAGGCTATATCTCCGTTATTTTGCATTTTTGAAAATATTTTTCTGAACAAAGTCCCCTTATTTTTTAATTCTCTATCGGTTGCTGAAGTTTCCGGATTTAAATTTCGGACATCCTGTATAATATATTGAACACACCGCGAGGTAGGTTGATGGACTGGTTCAGACTTTTCCCAATTTCCCAGTTCTTACAAGAAAAGACATTCAAAGTAGTGAAGTTTCCATATCGCCCTGCTTCTGATGACAACGTACGGATTATCGCTTTACAACCTCATTGAAAATGACTGGCTTGAAAGCAATGAAGACGAGAGATAAGACCCACCGAAGTGTTCGCGTCATAAGCAAACATTGCACTATACACTATAAAAAGGAATATCCAGCTAGCGCTAGAGCTCTTCCAGACTTCTTAGCAATAAAAGCACACAAGAAGCGTGCATCAGCGCTACTTATATATAATTTATTTTTAGTTCTCATTACTTATTTTGTTTTCCAGCATACAGAAAGTGCCAAAACGACGACTTCCACTGCGGATCGAGGGCGTCGGATCCGTGCATACCAAAAGAAAAGAAATGCGACGGTTATCTAGACTGTCGTTCTGGAAAAGACGAGCAGGGATGTTCCGGAGTTGCTTGCCGCCTTGACCAGTTCCGATGCGCCAACGGAAATCGGTGCATCGAGTCCTCGCAGAAGTGCGACCACAAAAACGATTGCGGCGACAACTCTGACGAGCTGGGTTGCAGTGAGTATCACTTTCGATTATTGGGGAGTCATGAGAGAAAGACGTCAGGGTCGGACTGAAGACAGCAGGAGCGAAAACTGATACACGCGTGCATTTAGACCATCCGCAGCACGACGTTTTCGAGTTTCAAGCCAGTGCAGTGGGCGAGTAAAATTTTTGCTTGGGTCCCTATACAGGGTGAATCAGTCTTAACCGATCGAACTACTATAGGATGAGATTCTCCTCATCCTTCTGATTCAGAAAAATATAACATGGTGCCTCTTACTCATTTTCCAAAAAAGATACAGGGTGTCAAAGTTCACTTTTTTGGATTTTTAAAAATTTGTAACTTAAAATTGATAAAGGGATCCATGGTGCTCAAAATGGAGTTGTATAGTATAAAGTTGTAGTAAATAAGTCTTCTCCAAACAATACAATCTTGATCCAGATAGCCTCCTCAACGAACAAACCGATTTTGACAACATCTACATTATACCAGCTCTACTCCCAATTTTATAATCCTCTCCTTCATTTTCTTTTGTTATTTTACCTGTTACGTCTATTCTTCATTGTTACATCATTACTTAGACATAAAGTTCTATGCTATGTCACATTAGTTTTGAAAATGGCTTTATATATTTAACTAGCCGAAACTCGAGTAAACAATATAAAAAACAAGTGGAGAAGACTTATTCACTACAACTTTATTTAATTTGTAACTTGCGAACTATAATGTCAAATTAGGTCAAACTCAGCATTGGGCAGCTGAAGAACCTTTAAAATTAATGTTCTCTCCAGAAACCAGCCTGTGCTGAATGTGAGCTATTTCGGTTGAATAGTTCGGAAGTTGAAAATTTTTCAAAATGGAAGAAAGTGAACTTTGACACCCTGTATCTTTATTAGAAAGCAAGTGAGAGGCACGTTATGTTATATTTTTCTGAATCAGGAGGATGAAGAGAACCTTATCTCAAAGTTTGATCGGTTCAAACTGATTCACCCTGTATACTATTAAAGCGAACATTAGAAAACGAAAGCAGTTTATGGTTTATTGCTTGGTGGAAAATATCAAAAATTGAAATAAGTATGTGGTGCGTGGTCAACACATATTTTCAGAAAATGAGCCAAATTTGCAGTGCTGCAGTGGGTGGAGGACTGGAGGAGGGCAGGGGTTGACCGATACACCTCTTTGTATCTAAGTATCTAGGTACATCATATTCAGGTGTAATGAAGGCTGTCTGGGGTAGGTTGTACCTACTTCCCACTTGAAATTTGTAAACCATTAACTTACCAGTCCGACGCTGGAAAGTGGAAATACGTGTACGGGGCGCTTGCTGCACTGGTAAATAATGAAATGATTATTTTGGATTTTCCGCTCGAGCAGAAGCGCGCTCTGTTCCGATCCTATCAATACTTGAATAGATCGGGGGATTCAACCTGAAAAAGGCTATATTACTCGGGCAAAATTACATTACCATTTTAAACGTTTGTTAATGCATGCATGCTAATTTTCTGTTTGCTGGGAGTTTTAGACCCGGTCCCGGTATCATTACCGTAAATTTGAGTGCGTTTGGCAGGCGGGGCAGAGGCGAACACTCAACAGAACAACTCGTCTGGCAAATCCAAAAATGCTTGTATTATTCATGACTCTTCAGCTCCACCTAACATCTCCGCGAACGCAATTCCTTTATTTGGAAAGGGGGGTGTATATCTGACACGATTCACTTAATTTAACGCGCAACATTGTATGGAAATACGATAAACAAATTGTAGAGATTTTTTATTATTCAAATTCTGGACAAAAATATAATGGAGCTGAAAACCTACACGAACTTTTCTCATTCAGACTAGCAGTTTTGTCGTTTCTGTTATTGTTTATTGTTGAAATTGTTTTCTATCAATTATCAGGTGAACGTACACACCTACCTATTATCTAGCTACATACTTTGAAAGAAAATTAATAGAAGAAGCCACAGCAAATGAAAGAGAGAGCTAGCATTGGTACCTGGGCAATAGATCTGTTTGATGCTGTTTAAACAAACAACTCTGCTGGATTTCCAGAAAACACAACCAGTTATTATTTTATCGTTTCACAGATTTCCCTCTTTGCCATGGAGTCCAATTTCGATGTGCCAATGCTTTATGCATACCTGGATCCTTCCACTGTGATGGACACCAAGACTGTTCAGATGGGTCCGACGAACTCAACTGCACGGCCATTGCCTGTCCAGATAACAAATTCTTGTGTCCTCGAGGAACGGCTAACAGGACGCCCAAATGCATACCCAAGGACAAACTGTGTGATGGTAAACGGGACTGTGATGATGGTGCTGATGAAGAGCAAGCCTGTTGTGAGTAATATATGTTTTTTTTAAGCCCTTGAAGATACAACCCGTTATCACGAAATTTGACAATAAAAAAAATAAGCTAATAAATAAAGCTAAATAAAAAACCTAGCTGACTCGTAGTGAATTCGAGCCTTACTTCTCGGCTATGACATCTTTCAGGAAAAAAAACCGCGGGTTCCATAAAAAAAGTTAATCGAGAGCCCCACTGGGCCCCCTTATTCTGTTTTTAGTGTGATTTGAAGCCCTGCTATGCCCCCGCTTATAAGCTTCCAGAGAAAATACGTACCAATAGGTAAGCCTATTTTGTTGTACAGAGCTCCAGTAGGCCCCCTTGTGTCTTCAATATCGATTGAAGCTCTGTTGGACCCCCTTTGATTTTTCCGAGGCTTTCGAAGCACTAGTGAACCCCCTCGTGAATCCCTTGTGCCTTCATGTGATATTCAGCCTCCTATCGGGCTCCCTTGTGTAATTTGGAACCCATAATAAGCCTCTTTACGTGTTTCTTGGCTTTCAGAATTCCATCGAGCCCTCTTTTATCATCTTGTGTTATCCAGAACTTTATGGGCCCCTCTTCTTGTAACTTTAATGTAATTTGAAGCCCTGCTGAGTCCCCTTGTATTTTCCGTTACTTTCGGATCAGTAAGCACCCTTGTCCCTTCATGTCATTCGAAGCCCACTATCAGTCGGAGCATTAGTTAGTCTGTTTTGTCTATGAAGACATAATGAGTAACATGAGTAATATTCCGACCCTTGTCGACCCCCCTTTTGTCTGCAAGTGTAGTTGTAAATTATTAGCCCCGTCATGTTTTTCATGGGTTTCAGAGTACCAGTAAGTCCCTTTTGCCTTCTTTTGTTAAACAGAACTCCGTCGGTCTCCCCGTGTCGCCAATATCATTTGAAATCCTGCTGAGCTCCCTAGCATTTCTCCGTGGCTTATGGAGCTTCATCGGGCCCCCTTTGCCCTTATGTATCGTTTGGAGCTTTAATGAGCTCCCTTATGTTTTTCGTAGCTTTCAGAATTCCAGTGAGCCCCCTTGTGCCTTCTTGTTATTAAAGACCCCAGTGGCCCCCTGAGGACCCCCTTGTTTCTTCAACGTATTTTGAGGCCCCGCTGAGCCCCCTCACCTTTATCTGTGTCTTTTGAAGCATTAGTAAGTCCTTGTGTTTTCATGTGATATTCGAAGCCCCATCGGCTCTCTCAAGTCCGAAAGTGTAGTTTGGAGCCCCAATTAGCCCCCTTATATTATTTCACAGCCTGGGATCAGAATTCAAGCAAGCTCCATTTTGCCTTTCTGTTATCCAGAGCTTCATTAGACCTTCCTTGTTTCTGCAACGTGTTTTGAAGCCCTGCTGACCCCCCTCACATTTCCTTTGACTTTTGGTACATCAATAGGCACGTTGTGTCTTCATGTGATGTACGGAGCTCGGAGCCCTATCAAGCCTCTTTGTGTCCTCGAATGCAGTTAAGGACCCTAATTAGTTCACTTATGTTTTTTCTTGACTTTTAGAGTACCACTCACAGTAAGCTCCCTATTGCCTTCTTTTGTTATACATATAGAGCTCCATTAGGCCCCCTTGTGTCCTCAATATCGTTTGAAGCTCAGCTGAACCCCCTTGCACTTTTTCAGGGCCTTCATAGCTCTATTTGCTCTCTTTTGTTCTCATGTGTCATTTGAAGCCCTGATGAGCCCCTTTGTGTTTTTTGTGGCTTTAAGAATTCCACTGAGCCATTTGTTGGACTTTAGGAGCATTAGTGAGTCTCTTGCGCCTTTATGTAATATTCGGAGCCCAATTGGACCCCCTTGTTTTTATGTTTTTTTTTTAACCCTTTTGACCCCCTTTGTGTCTTCATCTAATAAGTCCTCTTACGTTCCGAAGCCTTAGTGGCTTCTTCATGCTTATTTTTCGGCTCTCTTGCGAATGTTCCGTGCGACTAATAATTGTCCGGCCACGCATCAAGAATAATCGTTCCTCTTACGACGAATTATCTTAATTAACTTTTTGGTGGAACCCACGATTAGTCACCAAGATGTCGATTGAAAAAAGAAAAACAAAAAGTAACTGCCAAGATTGGCTTCATGAAGTTGAGTTCAGTGTTCGTGGCGCTAAAGCGACACAGAAAGAACCATCAAACATCCGATGTTTTATGCCTTCAACAACAACTTTTACTTGTACGCACAGTGTTTATATCAATCCTAGGAAATCGAGGCCAGCTAGAAAATGAAATAATCCCGTAACAGCAATATTTTACCAATGACTTTACTGCACTTTTCAGCCACAATATCGTGCCCTTCGCTTGACTGCGAATACAAGTGCGTGGCATCCCTCACTGGAGGCTCCTGCACGTGTTCCAACGGGAGAAAACTTGCTTCAGACAACCGAACGTGTACCGATAGAAACGAGTGCATGGAATGGGGCTTCTGTGACCAGCTCTGTTCAAATACCGACGGTGGATATCAGTGTTCTTGTGCTCCTGGTTATATGCTCAAAGATAAAAATAAGTGTAACGCCATCAATGCTAGTTCGGTCATGTTGTTCTTCGCACACGACAAAGCCATTTTCCGGATGACGCCGACTGGAAATGACGTGAAAGTTATTACTAACACTACGAGTGCTAGCGGTTTGGATTATCACTATACGAGGAACATCCTGTTCTGGTCGGATATCAAAACCAAAAGGGTAAGTTACTAAAACTGCCAGAATCCTTCAGTTTCGTATTTGACCCCCAATTTCGCTCATCTTTCAGATTCATTCTTTACAAATGAGAAGCAACCCAACTGGCATTTCTACAGTTGCAGACGTTGATATAAGCTTACCAGGCATGTGGCTTCCAGTAGCTTTGGCTGTAGATTGGGTTGGGAATAAACTCTACGTCGCTGACTCGGTCGGCCAAAAAATCGACGTATTTGAATTATCAGGCCGAAACCATGCGGTAGTCCTAGGCTCAAACTTAACCAACCCCGCTGATATAGCCTTGGATCCACTCGTGGGTTACCTTTTTGTGGCGGACAGCTCTCAAGTTTTGCGCGCCAACATGGACGGCACAAATACACTAGCAATAGTTTCAGAGGCTGCTTACAAGGCTTCTGGAATATCAGTCGACATAATAGCAAAACGTGTGTACTGGTGCGACTCTTTGTTAGATTATATCGAAACTGTGGATTATGATGGGCAACGGCGGTTTCTAGTCATCCGTGGACAATCCGTCCCTAATCCGTCGAGACTAGCCCTTTTCGAAAGCAGGGTATACTGGACGGATGGTACCAAACAAGGAGTCATGTCAGTGGACAAATATGAAAGCTCAAGTATCACGTCAGTCTTCCGCATGCCTGATATTAGAGATCCAAGAGCCATAAAAGCGGTCCACCCTTTAATCCAACCGGACGCTGCTAACCCTTGCGGGAACACTAACGGGCATTGCCAACACATGTGCATCATCACCAATACTGGAGAGAATTTAGGCTTCCGCTGCGCCTGCAATATAGGCTATAAGTTAACTCAAGACGAAAGAAATTGTGAACGAGTAAACGAATTCTTGATGTACTCCCAACAGAGGTTCATCAAAGGCAAAGTGCTCGATCCAGTGATAGAAGGTTTTAGCGAAGCCATGCTACCGGTAGTCTCGCGAAGAGCTAGATTCGTCGGGTTGGATTTCGATGCCAAAGACCAACACATTTACTACTCGGACGTCCTTCAAGATGTTATCTATAGAGTGCACCGAAACGGATCTTCCAGAGAAATCGTACTGGCTTCTCAAAACGAAGGTGTGGAAGGATTAGCCGTAGATTGGGCTGCTAAAAATTTGTACTACATTGACAGCAGAAAGGGCACCCTCAATGTGCTCTCGACCAGAAATGTGACTTACCGCAGGACCTTGTTGAAAAACTTGAAAAGGCCGAGAGCTATAGTAGTACATCCGAACAAAGGCTTCATATTCTTCTCAGAATGGGATCGACCTGCTAACATTTCTCGTGCTAGCACGGAAGGAAATAATTTGACCGTATTCCAGAATTTGACTTTGGGTTGGCCGAATGGACTTTCGATTGATTTCGATGAAAACCGGTTGTATTGGTGCGACGCTTTGCTGGATCACGTGCAGCATTCTAACTTGGATGGAACTGATGTGAAGACAGTAAATTCACGGCTGATCAGGCATCCGTTCAGTATAGTGATTTTCAAAGATTTCATGTACATAACTGATTGGCGTCTGGATGCTATAGTTAAGCTACACAAATTGACGGGTGATCTTGAAGAGACGCTGATCCGGGAACCACAAACGAACAGACTGTATGGTGTGAAGGTATGTACTGAAATTATTCCGTTTGGTATACTTAACACTTATTTTCATTGTAATTTGTAGATATACAGCGAAGCTGAACAAAGGATAGACGGAAGTCATCCGTGTTGGAGCAATAACGGCTTTTGTTCTAAACTTTGCTTCGCTGTTCCTCAAGACAGCGGGAATGGGTTAATGTCAAAATGCGGATGCCCTTATGGTGAACGTTTGGCCCCAGACCAGAAAACGTGTCAACCTGATCCCAGTCACGAACCTCCAGTCCAAGCTTGTCCCAACAGCTGGGAGTTTACGTGCAACAACCAAAGGTGCATTCCAAAGTCGTGGGTTTGTGACGGTGAAAACGACTGCATAGACAACAGCGACGAAGAACAGAATTGTACCAGTAAGTTTGATTTTTTTCAAATCAATTCAATACTTAATCATGTGGCGCATTGAACTTTGCTTAGCTTGAGATAAATCTTGAGGCGAGCAATGGCTCGCAGGGCCTGGTTTCTAGATGGGAGTTGAAGACATCCGAACCTGTTGGGGTTGATAATCCAGATTCCTCTTGGCAAAACTTTGAACTTTAGAATAATCTTCTGTTCTTGAGAGCGCTTCTGGAATAATTTTGATGGTTATTTTTAGTCACTCGTGGTTCAGAATCCACGTTAAACTGTTGGTAACCTTCCAAATGTAGAGAAACAAGCAGAGAACATATCAATTCGTCTGTCGATGATTACTGTTATTGTTGATTTTCAGAACCAACTTGTGGTGCCAACGAGTTCCAGTGCAAATCCGGAAGGTGCATCCCGATGACTTTCAAGTGCGACGCAGAGAACGACTGCGGCGACTTTAGTGATGAAACAGGCTGTGTGAACGTGACTTGCGGTTCAACCCAATTTCACTGTGATAACGGGCGTTGCATTCCGAATAGCTGGAAGTGCGACTCTGAAAATGACTGTGGTGACGGTTCGGATGAAGGCGATTCTTGTGCTGAGAAAACGTGTGCGTATTACCAGTTCACTTGTCCCAGGACAGGGCACTGCATACCCCAGAATTGGGTCTGTGACGGCGACGACGATTGCTTTGATAAACAAGACGAGCAAGACTGCCCGCCCATAACGTGTCAATCCAATCAGTTCAAATGTAACGATTTGAGGCAGTGCGTTCAGGAGAGCTACAAATGTGACGGTATACCGGATTGCAATGACGGAAGTGACGAACTTGGATGCCGTAAGTTCATTTTATTTTGCTCTAATACAAATCTACTCCATTACTATCCCGCTCTCCACAACCGACATTCTGGTATTTTCTGGGTATTTTCATTACAACCATCAAATGGAACAAAACTTATTAGTCCCTTGGTGAAGATACACCTTTATACCATTGTGTCTTTCTTCGATCTCTTTCAGATTTCATTTTAATATGTACCTACTCGCCATTTCAGCATCAATTGCACCAGATCAGTGCAACAATGAAAAACAGTTCCAGTGTCAATCGTCCGGTATATGTATACCGAAAGCCTGGCATTGCGACGGAACCCCAGACTGCGACGACAGATCCGATGAGCCCGACTCGTGCGGGCAAATCAACTGCCCACCGAACTTCTACATGTGCAAGAACTCCCGCTGCATCTTTAAAGCGTACATCTGTGATGGTAAAGACGATTGCGGCGATAACTCAGACGAAGGCTACGAGCACGCTTGCGGAAAACCGCCATTCCGCTGCCCAGAAGGTCAGTGGAAGTGTCCGAATGTATCCGAACGCTGTGTCAACCTGACCAGTGTTTGTGACGGCAAACCCGATTGCCCCAACGGTTCCGACGAAGGCCCAGACTGCGACTTCAAGGAATGCCAGCATCAGGCTGGTCTCTGTTCGAACGAGTGCAAACAAACACCGCAAGGTCCGCTTTGCTTGTGTCCCAAAGGCGAAACTCTCTTCTCTGACGGCTTGACTTGTACGGACCTGAACGAGTGCGACCCGCCAGGAATTTGCTCTCAGACTTGTACCAACACCAAGGGATCGTACTTCTGCAGTTGCGTGCCTGGATACACGTTGGAGCCCAACAAACATTCTTGCAAGGCTTACAATCACTCCTCTGCGTTCTTGATCATTTCAAATCGGCACTCGATCTTGGTGGCCGATTTGAAAGACCAGGGTCTCGAACGCGTACCTATCATTGTCGAAAATGTGGTTGCAACTGCGTCTAACATGCACACGGGTACCATATTCTGGTCGGATATGAAATTGAAGAAAATTTCTCGCCTCGATCGGGGCAGTGAGCCTGTAGAAGTGATTTCGACTGGACTAGACTTAGTCGAAGGCCTCGCGTATGATTGGATTGGTGGAAATATCTACTGGTTAGATTCCAAGTTGAACACAATTGAAGTGTCCAAAGAAAACGGAAGCAACCGTATTGTGATTGTAAAAGAGAACATCACCCAACCTAGAGGCATGTGTCTCGATCCTAGTCCTGGGTAAGATTCTTTAATAATGATTGCAGTGCCTTGTTTGTTGCGTTGTTTGCATTGTTTCTTTCTCTGTCAAATGTACAATACTTATGACTTGGTCTTGATATGTTTTCTTTCAGTACCCGCTGGCTTTTCTGGACGGACTGGGGTGAAAATCCACGCATTGAAAGGATCGGAATGGACGGAACCAACCGTTCCACGATTATAAACACGAAAATCTATTGGCCTAATGGACTCACGCTGGACACGACCACTCAGCGAGTCTATTTTGCAGATTCCAAACTCGATTTCATCGACTTTTGCTATTACAATGGCACTGGAAGGCAACAAGTCCTAGCAGGAAGTCATTACTTACTCCATCCACATTCACTTACCCTGTTTGAAGAAACCCTCTACTGGACTGACCGCCAGTTGAATCGCGTTTTGTCTGCTCATAAATTCAAAGGTAATATAATATTCTATGTTAGATGAAGTAGATTTCTAGCTCTTTTTATTTTGTTACAGGCAATAATCAAACCGTCGTATCTCATTTGATTTCTCAACCGCTGAGTATCCATGTGCACCACCCATCTTTGCAGCCAATCACGGAAAATCCATGTCAGAACCAGCCATGCCAACACATGTGCTTGTTATCGCCATCAGCGAGTTCTGGATATACATGCAAGTGTAAACCCGGCTTCAAGTTGATATCAGACGGAAGATGCGTGGAAGAGGAAACATCATTTTTGATGGTGATGAAAGGAAGCCAAATTATAGACGTTCCTCTGACACCTGGAGACAACTCTGCAGGTTTCGTCACACCTATTGTGGGTATCGACAATGGAGTTCAAGTGGATTACGATCGCAAGAACAATTTAGTCTTCTGGGTCGAAAACAAAGATCATGACGACGAAAACGTGAGTTTTTCCCTTATTATCGTTTCAAAATGTAGCATTATTTTTTCGTATAGTTCACCGTATGGAGCACGCCCTACGGAGGTGGAAACAAGACGCAATTCCTTGGCGCCGACAGCGGCATCGTTGGCTCACCTTCAGCCATAGCTTTCGACTGGCTTGGTAGGAATCTGTTTATCGCAAACCGCCAGGCCAGTAACATAGAAGTGGTACGAGTTGACAGCAAAATCAAGTACAGAACCGTCGTCTTAGCTAATGATGGTAATAAAACTTCTGTGGCCAATCCAAGGGGGATTTGCTTAGATCCAACTGATGGCAAAGTTTACTGGACTGACGAAGGAGGTTACGGCGTACCCTCAAAAGTCGGTAAAATGAACATGGACGGCACAAATTCCGTCATTTTGGTAGACGATGTTGAAAAACCAGACGCCATCACCATAGACATTGACAGTAAAACGCTGTATTTCAGCACCCGTGAACCGCCTTTGGTGATTTCCGTTGATGTCTTTGGTAATAAACGTACTTCCATTCTGTCAGTGGCGAATGATATTTCACAACCGAAGGCGCTCGCAGTCGTTGGCAGTAGACTGTTCTACATGGATCCAGTTTACGAGAAGCTAGTCCGCGTAGACTTGCCACAAGGCAACAACCCTAGAGCTATTTTAGACAATGAGCCTGATCTCAAGACCTTTACCGTTTACAAAAAGAGACAATCTATCGATCATCCTTGTCTACAGAACAATGGTGGCTGCGAACAAATTTGCTTGCCTGGTGACGATAAGTCAAGAACGTGTGCTTGTGGCGTTGGCTACAAAAAAGAAGGGATCAGCTGCACGCCTTATAAGACTTACGCTGTTGTCGCAGCTCTAGACATGGTTCGTGGTTTCAGTCTGAAAGACTCTTCAGAAGCCATGGTTCCAATTACTGGTGCCAATCACCATGTCTTGCACGTCGACGTCCATTACGCAGATTCTTGGATTTATTGGGTTGAATTTAACAGAGGTACTTGGAATGGTATCTTCAGGGTTAGACCTAACGGCACTGAAGTGCAACACATCATCAAGGTTGGAATTGGCTCCAACGGAATTCGCGGCATTGCTATCGATTGGGTTGCTGGTAACTTGTATTTCACCAACGTGTTTCCACACGAAAACTACGTTGAAGTCTGTTGGTTAGATGGTACGAACCGCAAAGTCTTAGTCAAAACCACCACTGATGCGCCAAGGGAATTGGCAGTGAACCCTTTGAAACGAATTCTTTATTGGGTCGACTACGGACAATATCCTCGGATCGGTAAGGCCAATCTCGACGGTTCGTCTTGGCAGCCATTAGTCACGTCTGGTATCAGCACTCCAAGGGATTTGACTATTGATATGAACACGCATGATGTCTACTGGATAGACTCTAAGCTCGACATGATTCAGAGAATCTCCTACAATGGTGGAAATCGTCAAGTGATCAGGCGGAACCTACCTAACCCTATGGGAATTGCCGTTTACAAAAGCGAAGTGTACTGGGTCGACAGGAACTTGAACAGTATCTTCCGCGCATCGAAACTTCCAGGCAATCTAACGGTTCCCACAAGAGTTAGAACTAACTTGCTCAAACTAAGAGATATCGCAATATTTGACATTACCAATCAACCAACAGACGATATGAACCCGTGCAAGAAGTTCGGAAACGGTGGTTGTGAGCAGCTGTGTTTCTCTTTCGCTCAAGATACTTCATCATCAGCAGCAAGGTGGCAAGGCTTCAAATGTGACTGTGCGACAGGTAAACTTGCTGCGGACGGTCGCAAGTGCGAGTTCGTGAATGAGTATTTGGTCTTCTCGACTAGAACTGAAGTCCGCGCTATCAGCTTAGACCCGAGATCAACCAACGTTCCGTTCAGCCCCATAGGCAATCTGACCAATGTCGTTGGAGTTGATTTCGACTACAAAGATCAAAAACTTCTGTTCACGCAAATCCGACCGTGGGCCAGAATCGCTTGGATGCCTGCCTCAAATCCGACCCTGGATGGAATCAAAAATATCATCAGCAAAGGTATAAATCCTGAAGGCGTCGCGTACGATTGGACGCAAAAGAAAGTTTACTGGACCGATTCCTCGAATCACAGCATTTATGCCATGAACTTGGACGGTTCGGAACTAGTCATGATTTCTAGAGTCGAACGGCCAAGAGCTATCGTCATCGATCCTTGTAACGGCACGCTGTTCTATACCGACTGGGGCAAATTTGGAACGTCTGGGAAAATTGTAAGGACAACCATGGCTGGATCTCTGAAGAAAGTCATAATCGACAAAAACCTGGCTCAGCCTTCGGGCTTGGCCATAGACTATGATGATAGAATGCTGTACTGGACAGATGCCGTCCGTGAAAAAATTGAACGTTCAGATTTGAATGGCCAAAACCGTGAAGTGCTGGTCACTGCTACGATTTATCCCTTTTCGATCACAGTGTTTGGTAATTACATGTACTGGACCGACCTGCAGTTGAGGGGAGTATACAGAGCCGAAAAACACACCGGTGCTAACATGATAGAAATGGTAAAGAGACTCGAAGACAGCCCTCGAGACATCCAAGTCTACTCAGCCACCCGCCAGACTTGCAGCATCAACGCTTGCCACATCAACAATGGCGGATGCGCGCAAAGCTGTCATCCGGCTCCGAACGGTACTGCTGAGTGTAGATGTGATGACAACACCAAACTAGTCAATGAAGGCAGAATGTGCGTTGCTAAGAACTTGACTTGCGACTCCAGCAAGTTCTATTGCGGCAACGGGCGCTGCATTTCGCGAATGTGGGCTTGCGACGGCGAAGATGACTGTGGAGACAACAGTGACGAAGACACCAACTATTGCTGTAAGTTATTCGTCTCGTTTCTCACTTGTAGAAACGTCAGTTTCACATTATTCATTTGCAGCTTTCCATTCGTGTTCTCCAAATGAATTCCGCTGTGCCAACGGGCGTTGCATATTCAAGTCATGGAAATGTGATCATGAGAATGACTGTAAGGATGGATCAGACGAGAGGGATTGCAAGTATCCTCCGTGTGCAAACGGAGAGTTCACTTGTGCCAACCATCGGTGCATCCCAATGGCTCAGGTAACTACAAATATTTCTTATTTTATTAGAGTTCAGTGCATTGAGCGGTAGCTACAAAGAAATTCGAACTCCCTAGAAAAGTACCGCTTCCAGTATTTCTATAAATCAAGCTCCATACCGTTACCCTTATTTACAGGTATGCAACGGCGTCAACGACTGTAAAGACAACGTGACCTCAGACGAAACGCACGAACGGTGCCCACAAAACACCACGTGCCCGACCAATCATTTGAAATGCGAAAAAACAAACATTTGCGTCGAACCGTACTGGCTGTGCGACGGCGACAATGACTGCGGCGACAATTCGGACGAAAATCCTCTGCATTGTGCGCAAAGAACTTGTCCCCAAAACAGCTTCCGGTGCCCCAACCACAGATGCATCCCTGCCACTTGGTACTGCGACGGAGACGATGACTGCGGAGACAGCGCCGACGAACCTCCTGAATACTGCAAGAGCGAAGGACGGACTTGCTTCGGTGACCTGTTCACCTGCGACAACGGAAACTGCGTACCCCGCATATACATCTGTGACGGTGACAATGACTGTTTGGACAACAGTGATGAAGACGCTAGGCACGAATGCAACGATCGTAAATGCGACGAAGGGACGGAGTTCACTTGCGAAGCCAACAAAGCATGGGGACGAGCGCAGTGCATTCCCAAGAAATGGTTGTGTGACGGCGATCCTGATTGCGTAGATGGCGCCGATGAAAATTCTACGTTACATCATTGCGCTACTCCTCAACCTTGTTCCGAAGATCAGTATACTTGCGCTAATGGAAGATGCATCAATAAGGTACGTAGTTACTTCAGTAGGTACTTTTCTGCTTTTATCGATGTTTAGGTGAGATATTTTTGTTGTGTAACTCTGAATTTTACTCAGGGTTGGTTGTGTGATCATGACAATGACTGCGGAGACGGAACGGACGAAGGCAAGGAATGCAATTCCAAATACAAGACATGCTCAACAAACGAGTTCACATGCCAGAACTTCAAATGTATCCGCAACCAGTATCGCTGTGATGGTGAAGATGATTGCGGTGATCATTCAGATGAAGTTGGATGCAGTAAGTCGTTTTCCTTCTTTACTGCTACTTCAGTAACATATTCATTTACAGAAAAAGAGAACAACACTTGCGCTAACCCGACCCAGTTCCGTTGCAACAACGGCAACTGCATAGATTACCATTTAGTGTGCAACAAAGTATCCGACTGTCCAGACGACTCTGACGAACCAGCCCATTGTAATGTTGATGAATGTGCCAAAGTTGAGATCCATCAATGCGGTCACAAATGTGTCGACACTCTAACGGGTTATTATTGTGAATGCAACACTGGATACAAACTTCTTGAAGATGGTAAAGCTTGCGCTGACTTGGACGAATGCATTGAAACGCCAGGAGTCTGTTCGCAGTACTGCTCGAATACCCCAGGCAGTTTTTACTGCAAATGTAACGACCAATACTACGAACGCGAAGCAGACGAACACACTTGTAAACGCAAAGATAAGATCGAACCGTGGGTAATTTTCACGAACAAGTACTACGTCAGGAATATGTCTATAGATGCGTCCATGTACAGCTTGATCCAACAAGATTTGATGAACGTGGTCGCTTTAGACTACGACGTGAAAACGCAAATGCTTTACTTCTGTGATGTGACTGCCAAAACGATTTATAGATCTAAGGTTGGAACCATGGAAAAAGAGCCGGTTGTCCGACACGATTCGCATGGTTTAGAAGGCATATCCATAGATTGGATAGGGCGCAAACTTTACTGGTTGGACAGGCATTCGAAGAATTTGGATGTGGCTGAGCTAGACGGAACTAAACGGAAGACTCTGAAGACTAGCATCGCTGATCCGAGAGCTTTAGTCGTACACCCTGGCACTGGGTACTTGTACTTCACTTCGTGGCACTTGCAAGCGTACATCGGAAAGTTAGGCATGGACGGTTCCAATTTCACTCGAATTTTGACCTGGGAAGATGATATTGCTTGGCCAAATGCTCTCACCATAGATTTTTTCACTGATCGTTTGTATTGGGCTGACGCGCATTTAGATTACATCGCAACATCAAATTTAGAAGGCAAACATAGACATATCGTCATTTCTGGATCTAAAGTGCCGCACGTGTTCGCGTTGTCTCTCTTCGATGATTACATCTATTGGACTGATTGGAACTTGAAGGCGATCAGTAGAGCAAATAAGTTCAGTGGCAAAGATTATCGCCTGTTGAGAAATACCACGCATAAACCTTACGACATTCATGTAATGCACCCACTGAGGCAGTTGCCTTATCCTAACCCTTGTGGTGATAACAACGGGGGATGTTCGCACTTATGCTTAATAGCTCCACCACACGAATCAAGCTATTTGAACATTGAAGGTTACGGCGAAGAAGGAGCGACTCTTTACAAATGCGCTTGCCCTAATCAGTTCTACTTGGCCAGGGACAGTAAGACTTGCATAGCCAATTGCACCAGCGGTCAATGGCTTTGCGGAGGCAACGACGAAAAATGCATACCGTGGTTTTGGAAATGCGACGGTGAAAGAGATTGTAAAGACGGTTCAGACGAATCTTCTTCGTGCCCGCCAAGACAGTGCCGTGCTGGCACATTCCAGTGCAAAAACGGCAACTGTACTCCATCCGCCACCATTTGCGATGGCACCGATGACTGTGGCGATGGCTCAGACGAACAGCAGTGTGACATGCCGTGCCCTGAACTCGAATTTAAATGCCGCTCCAACGGCCGCTGCATATTGGACTCGTGGAAGTGCGACGGAGACGCGGATTGCAAAGACGGATCCGACGAAGACCCGGAAATGTGCCACAAACAAGCTTGCGATCCTGAAACGCAATTCGCTTGCAAGAACGGCAAGTGCATCCCTAAGCTGTGGATGTGCGACTTCGACAATGACTGCGGAGATGACTCTGATGAGCCCGCTTACATGTGTCGCCAAAAGAACTGCACCACCGGCTGGCAACGTTGTCCAGGCCGTTCCAATTACAGATGCATACCTAAGTGGCTGTTCTGCGACGGCAAAGACGACTGCCGGGATAACTCTGACGAGTTACCAGAGAATTGCTTGACATGCAACCCGGAAACTGATTTCAAATGCGCAAACAACAGGTGTGTCCCGAACCAGTGGAAATGCGACTTCTCAGACGACTGCGGTGACGGTTCCGACGAAACAGACAAGCTTTGCCAAGGCAAATACCGAGAATGTTCCGAGTCCGAGTTCAGGTGCAAGAACAACAAGTGTGTTTCGTCCCGGTGGAGGTAAGTTGTTTTTGTTACGTTTTTGTGGAAAAGCATCCGTTACAGTATCAAAATGTTCCAGGTGTGATCACGAAGATGACTGCGGAGACAACTCGGACGAGGTCGACTGCCGTGAGTTCCAATGTAAAAACGGAACGTTCCAATGCGCGTCCGGTCATTGCATCGCAGCGTACTTTAGGTGCGACGGTGACAGGGATTGTCGCGACATGTCTGACGAGAAAAACTGCCCGCCAAGGTATCCAGGTGGAAGGTATTGCCCTGAGTCGAGATTCCAGTGCAGCAATCATCTGTGCATAAGCCAAGCTGATCTGTGCGACGGTGCGGATGACTGTGGAGACGGTTCTGACGAAGCGCCGTCGTTATGTACCAACTTTAACTGTGATACTTTGAGGAGATTCCAATGTACCAACCATAGGTGAGTTGGTCGTTTTTGCCTGCAAGTGGTCCGTAAGTTACTATTCCTAACATCCTAAGCTAATCAACCGATACTGATGTGATGCAGGCAAGGCTGCTGCCCCTCCCTTCTTTCCTCAGTCATTGTTATTTTTCGTTTCAAATTTATTCCACAGATAGATGTATTCCTTCATTTCGCTTCCGTGTAGAGATCTTATCATTTAATACAGCACATAATGTCCATAATTTTAGTTTCTCTTGTAATGAACATTCAATTTTTTTTGTGCCCAAGCACTACATATCTATAGATGTGTAACATGTTTTTCTATATTCCAGATGTATCCCCCGTTACCAACTGTGCGACGGTATCGACAACTGTGGTGACGGCTCTGACGAAAACAACATGACTCTTTGCGCCACCAAGATTAAACCCTGTAACATCTTCACAGAGTACAAATGCGCCAATAAAAAGTGTATAGACAAAGCACAAATCTGTGATTTTGCCGACGACTGCGGCGACAGCTCTGACGAGCTGGGCTGCCACCATAGCAACGTCTGTACCGAAGCCAACCGAGGTGGATGTGAACACCATTGCATGAACTTGACAGATGGCGGCTACATCTGCGCCTGCTATTCAGGTTACATAATCTCCAAAGAAAACCGCAAAGTCTGTCTCGATGTAGACGAGTGCGCTTCCGGCAGCCACCACTGCTCCCAGATCTGTACTAATCTGAACGGCAGCTATAGCTGTTCATGCCACGAAAATTTCCAACTTTCTGACAGCCTATCGGGCGTTTGCAAATCGTTGGGTGAAGAAGTCATTCTTCTGTTCGCCAATGGCCCTGAAATCCGATCGTACACCATGAAAGATAACATAGAAGCTGATGTTATAGATGAAGAAAAGCGAATCGAGGCCATAGATTACAATCCAAACACAAAGATCATATTCTGGGCGGATAGTTACGATAAGACCATCAAGAGATCGTACATGGTCAACGCACTTGATGGTAAAGTATCAGCTGGATATGCGCAAGATTTAGATATGAAAGGTAATTCTAAGCCGACAGCGCTTGCCGTGGATTGGGTGGGTGACAATTTGTACTGGACTGAAACGGACAGAGCCGGTTCCAAACCCAAAGGTAGGGTCATGGTCGCAAAGACTGATGGCCGTTATAGAAGAGCTCTGGTAAATGTCGGTTTGGAAAGCCCCACATCTATCGTAGTTGATCCCCAGCTTGGACGCATGTTTTGGGCTGACGGCGGTTCCGCACCAAAGATCGAAGTGTCTTGGATGGACGGTTCCAAACGGAGACCTTTGATAATCGAAGGCATACGTCAACCTACCGGTTTGGCAATAGACTACCAAATGGATCACGCCTTGTACTGGGTCGATACCAAGCTCAACAACATAGAATCCATCAAATATGACGGCACAAATCGCAAAACCATCCTGCGCGGTGGACTTCTCAAGCACCCGATTTCTTTGGACGTATTCGAATCAGACTTGTTCTGGATCACTAAAGACACCGGCGAGTTGATCAAACGAGACAAATTTGGACGAGGCGTCTCGGTTATCATCCAGAAAGATTTGCTCAATCCATCAAGCGTCAAGGTCTACCATCCGCAACGCTACAACACTTCAATTAATAACCCCTGTAGCAATAACTTGTGTTCGCATCTCTGCTTGTTAGTGCCGGGAGGACACAGGTGCTCCTGTCCAGATTCTTCAGTTCCATCCTCTCACAGAACCAAAGCTGAAATCAAATGTGACGCTGCGGCAGAACGGCCTAGACCCGATCCCAAGGTGTGCAGGTGCATGAACGGAGGACGTTGCCGAGAAGCTGAAGACAACACCTTGACTTGCGAATGCCCACCTGAATTCTTGGGGCAGTACTGTGACATCTACACGGCCAGAAGCACTGCGAACATGACATCCAATACAGTAGCTATTGTAGTGCCCATCGTCGTTCTGCTGTTACTAGCTTTAGCTACAGCAGTTTGGTTTTTCATCAAGAAACGTCCATTGTAAGTTGCCGTTTTCGTTTTGATTTCAGTAATAATCAAAAGTATGGTTTTTTTTTTAGCGGCAAAGGAACTGGTTTGGGCAGTTTGACTAGCAGTCAAAGTGTCTCGTTTAGACAAGGAACGAACGTGGAGTTTGGCTCAAATACGTTTAGCGGAAATGGAGCCAGCAGTCCGGAGCCACTCGATGTGGCCTACAGTTTAGACCCGCTTAGTAATAATAAAAGCAGGGATTTCCATAATCCTATGTATGATGCCGTTCAGAACAACGTTGATACCGTTGGAAACGGCAGTTCAGGTTAGTTGACCCTGTCAGTTCAATGCAGTAGTCTAAATAATTTTTGCGTTTCGACTCTGTTGTGCTAAGGCGGGACCTGACATGTCAAAAAACTAGGTATATACACGGAGGTATACACATATAAGTAGTTATTTCAAGGGGCGTTTTTCAAAGTTTGTGGAGCTATTCGGATTGAGAGGGTTTTCTACTGCCCTTCAGAAACACCCAATCCAGAAACTTCCACGGATGATGAAAAATTTTTAGTCAAGTCATATCGTGTTTTGTTATGACTCAGTTTCAAGTTTGATTCACAGAATTGACTGGTTTCTTACAAAATTTGCCATTGATATCACGTGAGCTTGATGTCCAGTTGTGCCAGTTCGGTTTGGCTGACCTTGGGCTAGCGCTAAAAGACGCCAAAGCCCGAAATGTGTAAATATTTATGTATTATGGTTTTGCCACCTGGTCCTATCATAAGTTATGAACATACCGAAGCCCAAGCAGCTCATAGCGTCACGGGTTAGTCGACTTGTTGTGATGATGATGATGATCCGGGTTCGATTCTTAGACTGGAAAAATGAGTTCCTTGGTTTAGTTGGAATGCTAAATGCAAAGGCCATCGTGTGTCGTATTAGCAAGTAATTTGAACGATGATGTCAACCCCATGCGATGTTGGTGGTCGTTAAAGATCCCTGCCCTAGGTTGGAGCACACAGGAATTCGGCAAAATTTCCGGTATAGTGGAAGGAAAGCATTAATCGGCGTCAGTGATGAGCTTCGGAGCGGAAATGGGCCGAGCTTAAATAAACGAACAAACAATATTATACACTGCTATCGAGCTTACAAAAGCCGCGGGAAATATGCCAACTAAACAGAGATTCGACTCTGCACACTGCGAACATAAGGCACACTATGCCATGCAGTGTAACGCCAGACACGCCTACCCAGGGCTTTTGTAAGCTTGGTACACCTTAATGTCGGAACCTTGTATTCGGTAATAATAGTTCCAGCATAGGTACACGAAATTCATACCTATCGGATTTTGTCAGCATTATCCTCGCTAATTCTTATGTGTTGGTATTGAAAATTAAAAATCGATTTATTTTACATACCTATTGGATCATTTGGGTTCTGCTTTAATACCGCAAAACTGTTAATTGAACAAAGCAATTGAATGATTTTTTGTTGAACAGCATTTTACGAAGTTCCTGTGGACGTCAAGGCGAAAGGCGACACGTTCACGGAACCTCCGAGTGCAGTGATTGCCCCATCCAGCATGACCACGCACCGATCCTCGCCCCCAGTGCAAGTGAGGCACCGCGAATTAGACCCAGCTGTTGCAGACACCGGCAAAGACACTCAAAAACTGGTTGAAGAGGATTGCTGATACCACAAGAAATATTCCATTTTCAAAATTAACCAGTTAGTGCTAGCATTTGCTAGGAGATAGTGAACTTCGAGTACATTCCATCAGTACAGATTCTTATTGACAGTCAATTACAAGCATGTTGAACCAGGGTAAAAGAGTTCTAGTGGAAAAGTGTCACTCCTAATCGAATTAAGGATTATTTAAAAAAAAGTTACTACCTACTACAGTTTTTTTTCTATAAACTATTGAAAAAGAGAAGTTATTTTTATATTGAGGTGTTGGTAAATTTTATTTTACAAGTTAAATTGGCTTAACCGAGCGTGTATGAATTTTTAAATTGTCGCAGCTAAGTGCCATTTGCCACCTTGTAAAACAATAGGTTGTGCTGATTTACCTGTTAAATAAAATTCTCTTCTGAATTATCAGCAAAATCATGCAACTAAATGAAGATCTTCCATTTTTTTAATTAAATAGTATTTTGTAAATATAGAAAATAATGTAATTATAGATTTATTAGACGAATCGACTGGTCATCCTTGTGCTGAGAATGCACAGTTCCGGCAAATACGTGATTTTATAAAATATGATGATGGAGACTGCTTAACTAACATTCCATATTTGTTATTCCTTTAATTTTTGACACCGTCCACTACACTAATTCCAACAACAACAAATTCAAAGCGTATTGGTTTGATGCATTCAAATTTTATTGAATTGTTATGTAATTCATATGATTTTTATGAGATGTAAAAATATAGATTTTACTGTTTTTAATTTAAATTCGGCTATTGTGAAAATTATTAAATTGTTGGCCATCATGTAGTAGAACAGAAAATGTACTTACAACATTTAATAATGTTCATGATACATTATGAGACTCATGTTCCAAAACAGATAATGTGTATCTTTGTACATATTTTACTCTAATTGTAGTTCTGGGAGCAAAGATGTATGTTTTACATTAAGTAATTATAATGGTTGTTTATACTTCGTATATATTTTTCTCTCATTTCATTAGTACATTCTTACACGACACGTCGACGTTTCAAAAATCGACGTATTTGGCAGTGTCGAAAAGCGAACCGGGCTGAAAATTAATAAAAGTCAACAACAGCACCTAAATCAACAGCATGGATACGTCGATTTTGCAAACGCGAAACGGATTTCAGACAATACAATTACGTGATCGGCGATCACGCGGCTGTATAAATTTTCAACTATGTAACAAAAAAAAAAGAATAATTTATTGTCCATTTAGAACATAACAAAAAAAGCGTATTTAAAAAAAAATAATCGTCATAAAATTTTGGAAAAAAAAATCTACCTGCGTTTATACCATGTGAAAATTAAGAGAATTTCTTCACGAAATCGGCGTGGAATCCTTTGAACGTCTCCAGCATGGTTTTCAGCTTGTCTGTTTGTGGTAGAATCGTGGTGCGGAAATGCCATGTTCCGGGCTGCTGGCCAAAACCTGTGCCCGGGACTATACAAATGCCGGTGTTTTCCAGCAGTTGAAACGCATAAAACACATCTGGCGCCTGGTTGGCCGCTTTGGCAGCTTCGATTGCCTTCGGTGGCAATTTGAATTGTGGAAAAGCGTACATTGCGCCTTGCACTGTATTGCAACTGAATCCTTCAATGGAATTGAATGTATCTTCAACCATTTTCGCCCGCAGCTACAAAAACAAAACAACTGTACCTGACCTCTCACGTACGGCTGAAGTGAAACTTCTCAAGTATGAGTGCAAACTATAGAAGCACAAGTGTTCTTCATGAAAGGACCCCGCACGATTCTTATGGAAAATGGCTCCCGGTTAAATTCTCTGAATTTTTGATATGTTGTAGCTCATGAGATACTAATCAAATACCGTGAACCCCAAACTCAAATAATGGACAGTTTTTTACCCACAGAGGGTTGAAGTTGGAGGTTTTGACGGCTTAAAAATGATATTCTGACGTAAATAAAAGCTTTCTATTTGGTTTCTCTTCAAGTTGTGTTTCATACCAGGGATCACGTTTCATACTAAATGTATTTATTTGACATAAAAATATCAACCCCCTCCTCCACCCCCATCCCCTATCTACCATCATAAAATTCAAGATTACTCTCAAAAGCCATGCAGATGGCTTCTGTGATTTTTGAATTATGAACAGAAACAAAAAAACATGAGAACAAAAAGTTCTTATGCCAAAACTTATTCCTATGGACAGTTTCTGTTCTACAGGGGACTGAAATTGGAAGATTTGAGAGCATAAATATTGAACTTCAGTCCCCTGCAGAACAAAAACTGTTCATAAGAATAAGTTTTGGTATGAGAACTTTTTGTTCAGCAGAACTAGATGTACACAATACCAAAAATTCAGCCAAATTAACCAAGGAAAATTGAAAAATCGGCACCCCAACATTAGGGGTGGAAAATAATTTTTATGTCAAAATTCATAATTTAAATCACAGAAGCCATCCGCATGGCTTTTGGGAGTGATCTCGAATTTGATGATGGTAGATAGGGGTTGGGGGTGGAGGAGGTGGTTGATATTTTTCTGTCAGATAAATACATTTAGCATATGAAACACAACTTGAAGAGAAACCAAATAAAAAGCTTTTATTAACGTCATAATATCATTCTGAAGCCGTCAAAACCTCCAACTTCAACCCCCTGTGGGTAAAAAACTGTCCATTATTTGAGTTTGGGGTTCACGGTATTTGATTAGTATCTCATGAGCTACAACATATCAAAAATTCAGAGAATTTAACCGGGAGCCATTTTCCATAAGAATCGTGCGGGGTCCTTTGTCTTGACACGTTAGGACTGTTAGGCCCATATAAAGAATGGTCGGCGCTGGATTCCATAATGACCCTAACATGTTTAGCGGGCGGTCATCGCAACGTTAGTTCAAAGCTCGGGGAACTATAATGACTTTCATTCTCCCCACCACGTTGGGCGCTAGTGCTAGGCAAGCTGTCGGACGTACTTGGGTCGCTAGCTAGCTAGTAAGAAGCTAAGTTTTAAAAGCAAATGCGTCTTTTAATCAATCATGCGACCCATACGGAGTGACCCAAAGTGAAGTTGCCCCCCCCCCAGTTTTTGGGACAATAGGCGATAAAAAAAGTCACAGTGGACCAAGACAGGTTGATTTCACTCTCGAGTGGGCCATTCTCACAAAAGAAAAACAAGTGGGGTCAGATCGGGAGATCCTGCAGGCCATTTCATAGGACCTCTGTCAATCCAATCGTCAGAAAACGGTTGATCTAAATGCTCTTTTACTCCCGTGTAATAGCGCGGAGCAGCTCCATCCAGCTAAAACATCAACTCGTTCTCCAAAGACTTGCTGCGGAATCAAATCGATCCTACTTCAACTGAAATTCTGGAAAATGACGCGGCATTATTACACGCAAGTAAGAGAATATTTAGACCAACGGTTTCCTGACAAATGGAATGGCCTGCAATATCACCCGATCTGACTCCACTTGATTTTTTGCGGGGTCATTTGAATTTTGAAAACTATATGCCACAGAAGTTGAGTCTATGGAAGAACTTCATCGAAGAATTACAGAAGAATGCCGTGGAATAATACCAGAAATGTTACGTGATTTCCGTGGCAATTTTAAACTACGAATTTATCATTGTATGGAAGTCAATGGAGGGCATTTTGAACATTTGAAAAATTAATTCTAAATATACCTCATTCCAATTTTTCACTTTCCGAAACTTTTTCTTAAACAAACTAGGCAGTTGGAAAGAGAATTCAGAGACCTCTTAAACGAGGTATCACTCGACTTCTACAGCCGTTTGAATTTTTTTGAAGGGTTACACATGTTTGCTTTCGATGAATCTACTCCCATGCTAGAAGTTTCACTTCAAAACTGCTCGCTTTTCATAAGTAAAGCATTATATCTACCTTCAGAGCTCCGAGAACGCCGTCCTTTTCCTTGATGTACAAATCGTAACTGGGATCGCCTTTTTTGGGAGGATCACAAACGCAGTCAATGGTGGCTTGACCTATGACAGTGGGGCACAGCATGGCGCTTATGGCCTTCAAATACATGGCTTTCACTTTGGGATCCATGTTGATCACTTCAGCGTAGCCACCGCGCAAGCCGCATTCACCCATGTAACCTTTTGAGCAAGACATGAAACTAGCCAGTTCCATGTCACTGTACGGTTTACCCATTTCAGTCATTACCTGTTGAGGAGAAAAAAGAGTTACTAACAATACAACTTTCAATATATTAAAATATTTACTTTTTTAAACGAATGGAACTTGGAACCTTCCGCATAAATGTTGTCTTGATACACCTCGTCGGCCAACACGAATAGTTTCTCCTTGTGAGCAAACTTGATGATTTCTTCAATGTTTTCGCGGGTCAACACTTGACCGGTTGGATTTCCTGGGTTGATGATGACCAGTGCTCTAGGAGCTGATACTTTTTTTGCTTCATCTAGTGATCTCTGAAATGACAAACCTTGGTTTGATTCCATAAACGTGCATATTGTATTAGGTCTGTTCCAACAACAGTCAGAACCAGTTCTAG
The DNA here is from genome assembly GCA_949128115.1 of Anaspis maculata. Taxonomy (NCBI): domain Eukaryota; kingdom Metazoa; phylum Arthropoda; class Insecta; order Coleoptera; family Scraptiidae; genus Anaspis; species Anaspis maculata. The sequence goes on along the minus strand of OX421963.1, from coordinate 54,221,348 downwards.
AACCGTTCGAAGCATGCGTCCAAATGAATTATTATTTTGAGTTTCAATCTTCACAATATTAATTCATTTGGACGATTGCTTCCAACGGTTCTAGAACTGGTTCTGACTGTTGTTGGAACAGACTTATTGTTGCAGTATTGTGTCCCTGTCACTTGAATAAGATGACGTCACTCCCACATGTTACCATGTCATGAATGTAATATGCTGGGTGACGTCACAACTTATAATCAGTGTTGTACATATTAATAAGCTATGGAAAAAATGTGTTATGTTGGAACGAATGATATAATGCTAACGTCTTGGCAGCTGCATGGTTGTCTAGATGTGCTATGTATAATGTGACAGTTGTCACCATATAGCGATGTCATGTAGGTTGTTTTGGTGATCTTGCATAATACTTCGGGAAGTGATTCCTCTTAAGCAAATAAGTCGAAAAGTAAAAGTAACATTTTTTCCTAAAGTCATTCCTAAGGGAGTTACAGCCCCTCAAAGGTACGCAGTAAAACAAAGTTTTCAAATAACTATTTGCTGTAAAGCCGTCAAAGGTAGGAACTTCAAATTTGGTCTAGTGAAGTTTCTCAACAGTGCAAATGTACATGCAAAGTTTCAAACAAATCTAACCAGTGGTAGTGAAATTAGAGGAGATTGGGATTATGTTGAAAATTGTTCTAGACACGTTCGTGTTTTTTCACTTTTACTTCAGAACGGTGCATTCTACAGAAAAAATGCAAGAGGAATAAAACGATTGAACGAGTCTATCAAAAATATTAAGTTTGAAGCTCGTACCTTTGACATTTCTTGAGCAAATAATTAAAAACTTTGTTGCACTTTGCACCTTTGAGGGGCTGTAACTCCCTCAGGGAGCACTTGAGGAAAAAATTTCACTTTTACTTTTCGACTTATTTTTCTGAGAGGAATCACCTCCCGAAGTACCGTATGTTCATTAAAAACTTCAATAAAGGGAGGCTGTGACGCAGGCCATTTGATCCGAAAACGGCCAGGTTATCATCGGTCCACAGCCTCCCATTATTGAATTTTTTAATGAACACACTGTATTATGCAATGAAACACCCTGTATAAGTGAAAATTTTCGATATTACTTGAGGAATCGGGAGTTCTCTTGGAGTGAGAATCTGCGGTCGGTAAGGAACATCGTCTCCACTGGTTGGTGGCTCCTCGCTAATGCTGTTAGGTTTTTGGGGGCCACTGGGGAAAATTATACCAAAGATCGGCAGAACGAAAGAGAATGGAATGAAAATACTGCCCAGATGCCCCGCCCCATCTTCTGATGCTCATCAATGGGTAGTGCATACTACCTACTCTCGCTTTATACTAAAACAGCAAGTAGGGAGGAAGTAGGAGACTCATGCAGGAAAGGGACAAGTTTCCTGTTGAGAAAATCTTCTAATACACTGCACTCACGCGCGTGTTTCGTCTCGTGCAGTCCCACTCCATAAATTGATGTTTATCTAAGGAAGTTCTCAACCTCGCACTAGGACCATTACCACTGAGCAGTAGGCATTTTCATTCCGTTCTCATTCCTACTGCCGATTTTCGGCATCATTTTCTTCAGTGGCCACCAAAAACCTAACAGCATTAGCGAGGAAACACCAACTAGTGGAGATTCTGTCCCTTATCGACCGCAGCTCATTTTCACTCAAAGGAAACTTACGCGTACATCACGTCGTGGTACAGTGATAACTGTCACATTATACATAGCACATCTAAGCTGCGTTCTTTTCATCATATAAAATGAGTATCTCAGCTCAGTTGGGGAGAAAGCGAGGAATCTCTGAAGTAAAGAGCGAGCGAAATACCACCACCAACCAATCTGAGATACTCATGATAAAAAGAACGCGCCTCTAGACAACTAGCTACCAATATGTTGGCATCAAGTTGAATAGTATCGTACTATTCGTACCAACATAACACATTTTTCCACAGCTTACTCTAACGAAAAAGCCGTGAACTTTACCTGTAATTCAGCAGTTGATAGTCCCCAACCCTTGGATTCATCCAAGAAGTAGCCGATTTGATGCAAATTGAATTCTGCAAGTGACGCTGAATAGAGGGGATACTGCGGGATTGGCACCATGACGCCTGTTTTCTTTCCACCGACGTCGCAGATTAGGAGTTTCAAGATGTTTTTGATCGCATCACTGGCGCCTGAAATTTAATTTCACTTTGCAAATAATTTGTAAAATGTGTAAGAAAAAACGGACTGTCCAACTTTAATCGCTTCACTGGTTTTGTTGCCAGATAATCCTTGCGCGACAAACCATGCATTGCTTCAATGACTATATTCACGGATGCACCTCTTTTGGTTGCATGAACAATATTTTTTTACATTCCATTGATGAGGGACTTGGCCCACAAAGCGGAAGGTTAGAGCTTCCGTTCTTTGTATCCACTACCCGGTTGTCGCGGACCCCTGGAGGCCCGAGGTGATGGGGTAAGCACCACGCCTTAGACAACCGCCTATCGATGTTTTGAAAATAATATCGTTAGTTGATATATCGATATATTGATGAATTTATGGATAGATCAATAGTTTTGCCCATCCCTAGTCGGGACCCCATATGAAAGCCCACTTAAGCATAGCCCCGCCCTCACAGAGGGCAGTGCTGCTAAAAAAATCAATGTTACAATTGCCTGCGCTTAGAAAAGTTTCACTTGAAAAAAAGTTGTTACGCATCATAGATGTGCGCATGTGTTTGTTCCATCAAGAGGATTCAGACTAGTCAGAGCCAATAGGAATCGAGAAAATCAGTTTGCAAACTGATTTGGGCGCTTCTCATTGGCTCTGACTGGTTTGAGCTTTCTGATGGAACAAACCTAATATGTCATGACATAGACCCGCGTACCTCCGCTCAGAATTACATTCTGCCAATCGCTTGGAATCCCGCCGTCCCGTCGTTCGATGTACTGAGCAACGTGACGTCGAATGATCTCCACGCCAGGAGAGTCCGTGTAGGATCCGACCGAGCCGCCACGGCATCCCTTGAGGATTTCTCTTGCTTTTTGTTTGACGTCCGCTGGAAATTGCGGGTCGTCGAGCAGTTTCGTGTACGTCACGCAGGCCAGAACTTGACGAATGAACGTTATTGGCACCTGACCCATGGCATGGCAATCTCCGATGTTGGCCTTGAGAACCTCGGTGAACGGTTTTTTCACGCCCTTAAAAAAAGCGACAAGCATTATTTAAATATTTCTAGATATAAATAATCGATGCGGACATGCAAATTTTTGTTTACAAGCCTGTTTTACGCAAGCTCAACCTTTCGTTAGTCGCAACATTTAATTATAAAAGTTTGTTGCGATGTATCAAAATTATACATTTTACTTAGATTTGAAATCATTGCCATTTCATCAGTGATTTTTTTATTGGAATAATTTTTTCTATTTGTTTTATGGACTTGGCTGTCGAGTGCAATCCTCCTGAAGTCTAATCAAATTATCCACTTTTTTCTTTGTTTTGAGAAATTAAAAAATATTTACTGAACCATGTCACAATAATGCACTAAAATTTGAAAATTCAAGAATAGGGATTGGTCTAGGGATTGGTCGCAATGTATCAGTTTGAACACGACTCTAAACAAGTGAGTATGCCTTCACGTGCGTGAGTCTCAGTAGCGCATTTTCTCAAAGAGGCATACTGTGAACGTAAAGAAATTTGGTTGAAGGAGAAACACCATTCCTTGCCCATTTTCTTCATTCGAAACTCATTGTGATATTTTGTTATCAGAATGGGGTACTTGCCAATGAAATAGATTTGAATGAAAATTCTTTCACTCATCAATATTTTTTTGTTTGAGGGCGGGAGCTGGGAGCGGCGACTAATCAACAGTAGTCTATTCTTTCCCATTTTTAGTCGGCTATCCATATAGCAAAAGAATTAGATCGCTATGTCTTCGGGTTTATGTTTTCCATTTATCTCTTACTTTGAGGGCAGCGTGTGGGGGTGGCAGCAATCGGCAAAGTAACTGTTGCACAGTTTGAGTTAGGAGTTTCTAAATGTTCAAGGAAATATAACAATCAGTGAAAATTGTGAAAGTTGCATTTTTTGTTTGGGGGCGGGAGCTGGAGGCGGCGACTAATCAAAAGTGGCCTATCTCTTCCCATTTTCAGTCAGCTATCTATATAGCGGAACAATTGGATCGCTATGTCTTCAGGGTTATGTTTTACATTTATCTCTTACTTTGGGGGCGGCGTGTGGGAGCGGCAGAGTTTGGCAAAGAAATTCTTCCACAGTTTGAGTTGGGAGTCTCTGAATGTTTGAGGTAACATTAAAATGTAAATTAGTGGAAATTATTGAAAGTTGCTTTTTTTTTCTTTTGGGGGGTGGAAGTTGGAGGCGGCGTCATATCAAAAGTAGCCTATTCTTTCCCATTTTTAGTAAGCTATCTATATAGCGAAAGAATTAGATCGTTATGTCTTCGGGTTTATGTTTTTCATTCATCCCACTTTGATGGCAGCGTATGGGGGCGGCAGCATTCGGCAAAGTAACTGTTGCACAGTTTGAGTTGGAAGTTACCAAATGTAAGGGAAATATGACAATCAGTGAAAATTGTGAAAGTTGCATTTTTTTTGTTTGGAGGCGGCAGCTGGAGGCGGCGGCTAATTAAAAGTGGCCTATCTTTTTCCAATTTCAGTCAGCTATCAATATAGTGAAAGAATAAGATCGCTATGTCTTCGGGTTCATGTTTTACATTTATCTCTCACTTTGGGGGCGGCGTGTGGGAGCGGCAGAGTTTGGCAAAGAAATTCTTGCACAGTTTGAGTCAAGAGTTTCTCATTGTTCGAGGTAACATTATCAGCTAAATCAGTGAAAATTGTTGAAAGTTGCATTTTTTCTTTTGGGGGCGGAAGCTGGAGGCGGCGCCATATCAAAAGTAGCCTATCCTTTTCCATTTTTTGTCAGCTATCCATATAGCGAAAATTTCAGATCGGTCTGTCTTCGGGTTCATGTTTTTCATGTATCTCTTACTTAGGGGGCGGCGTGTGGGAGCGGCAGCGTTCGGCTGAGCAAATGTTGCACAATTTGAGTTGGCAGCTCCTAAATGTTAAAGGGAACATCTGAATCAGTAACATTTGTGAAAGTTACACTTTTTTTCGTTTGGGGGCGGAATCTGGGGGCGGCGACTAACCAAAAGTAGCCTATCCTTTCCCATTTTCAGTCAGCTATTTATATACCGAAAGAATCAGATCGCTATGTCTTCGGGTTTATGTTTTTCATTTTAAAGTGATTGGGGGCGGTTTTTAGCAGTTTTTTTCATGTTGGCGGCGCATATTGAAGACGGAATGTTTCTTGTCTTACGTTTATAAGTGGCAACTATATATTATTCAAAAAATGAGAACACCAGAGCATCAGGTCTAGTAGAAAGTGCAATATTACGTTATTTCAAGTTTATCGGGGGCGGTTTTCTCTATGTTGGCGGCGCAATATGGACATCCAATATAGCCTAGCCCTCCTTTGGGAGTGGCAGCTATGTAACAGCGAAAAAATTAGAAAGCTAGGTCGTCTAGTTTGGGAGGAGTTCGAGGAACGGACGGACGGACGGACGGACGGACGGACGGACGGACGGACGGACGGACGGACGGACGGACAAAGCGGTTGCAATAGCGATTTTCATCAAGATGGAAAATGCGCTAAAAATAATAGGTTCATGGCTTTGATGAACATGTTTCAAGCAAATTTTTTGTTTTATTTGTCTTGCTAGTAGTACAAAATAAAAGTCAAAAACATTTCTGCGGAAAAAAAATAACCAACTTATCAACCTTATTACCGCCTCAACGTCTTTAGGATAACTTGAATAAAAAAAGCTTCCCTGCCCATTAGTCCAGGAATTTTAGAAAAAATAGCGAACAAAAATGAAAGCGAGCTGGATTTTTGTATATAAGCTCAGTTAAGCATGTAGTTTAACATAGTAAAAGTCTTCAAGAATCCGGTGTGAGCTTCGGCCGTTGTGGCCTCGAGAAGAACTTGAGGATCAGTTTTTCGCGTATAACTCGTGAACAATGGCACTTAGGGAGAAAGTGTTTGGGAAAAAATTGTTGGAAATTTTATTGTCTATAAGAAAAGTCCTTACACATTTCATCGTCAGTCCACTCCTTCTTCGTCAAAACACAAGAAAATTAAAATAATATAGATGCTCGATGCTGAAGACTGTATGGACCTTGAGTTTTATGATGGCGGGGTGCCACTTGGTAGAGGTGTTGCTCGATCTATTCTGTTTTGACTGAAACTATTTGCCATCAATACCAACTATGCCGGCGGCATATACAGGGTGAAATAAAAATAAAAAGTTGCACAAATGTACCTCAAGAACCAAAATAGGTGAAGACATATAAATCGCCAAAAATATTCCTTATTACATGGTCATGAAGTCGTCGTAAATTTGGATCAAATATGTTGAGCCGTTTCTGACATATCTTCAGAAGACTGAAGTCGTTACGAGAAAAAACTAGTTTTCCGTATATCAGTAATTCTTCAGATATTGAATCGAGACTTGGTGTTTTGAATCGAAACAATGATAAATAACATTTAAAGGGCAGAAGGACCTCGGTCGATAGCCTTTTGAACAACATAACAGTTCAATAAATATCATTTATTATTATTATCAACATTTAAAATTAATAATAGTAAAAAACACTCTCGAGGCCACCAACTACTTTCAGAAAAAACACAGTCAACTTTTTTCTGATGAGTAGGCGAAAACATTATTTTTTTCGGTAACAACTTCAGTGTTTTGAAGATATTTCAAGAACGGCTTGAGATATCTAATTCAAGTTTACGATGACTTTATGACCATGAAATCAGAATTATTTATGGCGATTTACATGTCTTCACCTATATTGGTTCTTGAGGCACAAATGTTCAACTTTTTATTTTTATTTCACCCTGTATATGCCGCCGGCATAGTTCATATTGATGGTTTCAAGTTTCAATCAAGAAATAGCGGACCAATCAACACATCTACGAGGTGGCACTCCGCCATCATAAAACTCAAGGTCCATACAGTCTTCAGCATCGAGCACCTGGATTATTTTAATTTTCTTGTGTTTTGACAAAGAAGGAGTGGACTGACGATAGAATGTGTAACGACCTTTCTTATAGACAATAAAATTTCCAACAATTTCTTCCGAAGCACTTTCTTCCTAAGTGCCATTGTTCACGAGATATACGCGAAAAACTGATCCTCAAGTTCTTCCCGAGGCCACAACGGCCGAAGCTCACACCGGATTCTTGAGGACTTTTACTATGTTGAACTACATGCCTAACTGAGCTTATATATGAAAATCCGGCTCGCTTTCATTTTTGTTCGCTATTTGCGATTTTAACAGCTAAAATTCCTGGACTACATTTATATTGACTGAAATTATATAAAAAAAACAAAATATATGAAACTTCACTGAATTTTTCACCAGATTTTTCATTATGCCTTCAGCCACAATGTATGAATACAAGATGCTCGCAGTTTCATATTGCATGGATGTTCAAATGGTATGGAGGGAGGGGGGGTACAAGAAGACAAGCTAGGAAGGTACCTACACATGCGACTAACGGAAGATTAACAATATAAGATTTATTTTAGTGGAACTCGAACGTTGTGTTACATGAAAGGTCAGGACATGAGGCTTTGCTTGATACCGATCGTAAAAAAAGTGATAATTATTTTATGATCTAAATATTTCTCAAATTAATCCGGATTCCGTTCAAGTGGGTCGAAAAGAACCATAAAAAATTGTTTAAGGGGCTAAAACTGCTTTATTTAGAATGCATTAGGCCCAGCTGCTCGCTCGCATAATAATATTATACATTTGATTATATCCCATACGCTTTTTATTTTCAGTAGAATGACTTTTTGGAGCAAAAATAATGTTACGAAGCTCGCGACCATCCCGGCTCTTTCTAGAGAAATCTAGCATTACGCGTTGCATTCGGGAAGCATCGAGAGACTTCAGCGGTAGGTCACGACACGTCGAGACTTCTGGCGGAGGTGCCGTAGAAAATACGCGTATATTCTCGACGCAGATACGCAGATACTCGTGTGCTGTAAACATCATCAGGAAGCATCCAGAACCTTCGATGCCACTATAAGAGAGGAGCTTGACCTGGCATCGAGAGTTTTTGAATCGAGCGATCGTGGCGTCAACACCTTAAGCGACATTGTGAATTTCTAAGCGATTAATAATTCTGTGCGTTATTTAGTTGTGTCGGTAGTAGCTAATAAAGTGCAGTTTGTTAATAAGTAAATCAGCGCATTTAATTTCGAGATAGGCGAACCCGAATATCGTAACAATAAAGTGACGAGTTGGAGCGCTGGGAAAATACGGCCGATGGCCGCTGATAGTTTCGCTCCGAAGCTGTGCAGGTGCCATCAGCCGTAGCCGTAGCCCTTCAGCTTGTCACTTAATTTTCTCTTCAAAAAGTCATTCTACTGAAAATAGAAAGTGTATGGGATATATATTTATTTTGTCGCCATCTTGAACACATAATGATTCTATCTAACTTCAAACTTGATTCGGTAGTTGACAGCTTGGCACGAATCGATATTAAACTTGCCCATGGTTAATTGCGGAAAAGTAACTACGGGTCTCTGCTACGGGACATAAAAAGTCTATTTGGTCTAAATAAAGGTATGTGATACCTATGTGGAGTTTTCCATAAAAACATTATTAATTCAAGGTTTTTGGTTCACGTCAACAAAACAATATCATACAAATTGCATTAGGTTGGTAAGTCTCAGTAAGTAAACTTCAATTTAGATAAGAATGTTTATATGAAACTGGCAGTAGTGTTAGTTTTTAATCTAACATACTTACATACCTACACAATATTTAATATCATCAAAGATAAGTTATTCAAGTACATATTTACGGGTATAAGATGGCAAAATAAACTAGAACGACTGGTTTTGAAGGAGTTGCAATGCTCCTGTGTTCATGTTCATGAGTTTTCTGGGCATCATCAAGTTGCGTAGTGTGTGGTAGGAAAGTATAGGAACTGTGTATAGGTTGCCTAAAAAAACAAGAAAAAAATCGGGCTTGGCTCCCATCATTCCCGAAGGTACATCACGCTCAAAATCCTACAATCCGTTCCTTGCTACTTGCCGGGAAAGCTTCGGAATAACACAACCGATTTTTGGCGTATTTTCTCACTTGTAAGAATCGCTACTGCAGCCCCTTTGTCCGTCCGTCGGTGGTGTCCATAATTATTGAAACTTCTCTCAAACCAGACACCCGCCTAGCTTTCCAATTGTTTCGCTAATACATAGCTGCCACTCCCAAAGCCGCTCTAGGCTATACTGAATTTTCATATTGCATCGACAACTTAACCGCCACCATTCAACTTGAAATAACATAAATGTTGCAATTCCTTTTTGTTTCTTCGCTAAGGGATAACTGACGTGACTGAGGTAAAACATCTATATCGAATTGGTCGCCACCCCCATGCGCCGCTCCCAAATAAAGAAAACGCGTTTCTCCCTAAACCACAACAAATAGATCTAGTTATTTTGTTGGTGGATTTGCTGACTATATACGAGACGAGATTAAATTTCAAGTTTCATGGAAATCGTTACACTAATAGGAAATTTCAATATGGCAGCTAAGATGGCGGCAGAATCATGAAATTCGGCTTGAAAATGATCTTACTAGACAAGGAAAAGTTTCAAGATTCATGACAATCGTTCAACTAATAAGAGATTTCAATACGGCGGCCAAGATGGCGGCGGAATTATTAAGCCAATCTGCCTATTTTGAGGATCTAAACCTCGATCTAAACTATCCATCGGATAAAGTTCAAGGACTGTAGTAAGCTTCATTCCCCGAGGAAAAGTTCAACTTCTTCTAAGTGCACAGGATTTTTTTTTTATAATAATGATAACTATGCATGGATAACAAAAACAGTGCTCACTGGCTACACTTGAGCACATCAGCTATCCATCAAAAAAAGTTCCAGGACTCTTGCTTCGATCCCCCCCCCGCTAACATCAAAGACATTTAAGGCCTTGTAACGTAATACGCAAAAAGTTAACGTTTCAAGAAATCAGTGATCTTATTTTTGAAATTTAAACAAACAATTCAGTTCCGGCGGTAATAATCTAGCAATTGATCCGCCATAAAGAAAACATCAAAAATTAAAAAAAGAAACCGGCCATAATATACGTCATTACTCTATGCGCTACCAAATAACACACTCCCGTAGTGAGTCGTACAGCTTTTCAATTGCGCCGGGCCGTAGTTTTGCGGTCGTTTTAAAAAATTATTAACTTATGATCTGGGGGTTGTATCGAAGTGGAGTTTTTGTCAAAAGAAGGTTCAAATTCTTTTCTAAATATAACCCCACACATGTGGTGATGTATTTCCATAAGAATATGTACTTCTCCGCATGTCCCAATTTCTTACATTCAAATGTGAAATTCAGCAATTAATCCGCGACGCCGCCGTACACTCAAATGTTATTATTGTGATTGTTTATCGTTATTTCGGCAAGCTTTTTCTTGGTTCGTGTAGCAAGACCATGAGTTACTCATATTTGAGTTGAAATTTTCTTGCCAAGCATTCCGTCCCGTTCAGAGAAGAAGATTCCAAGCGCCAGCAAACAACGAATAATCATTTGCGGCCGAGCCGCAGCTTCGGAGTCATTTTCAAAAATTCATAAATATTGACCCGTACCTCGCACCGATGTGGAAATTTTGTTAAAATTAAATTCAAATCCTCCTCTAAATTGTTATTATTGTAATTGTTCATTATTATTTTGTCGAGATTTTTCTTGGTTCAGGATACAAGGTCATGATCTACCCATTAGAGTGAAATTTTTTCGCAAAAACCTTTCCGTCTAGGACTAGATACTGTGACGGACGGACAGACAGACGGACGGACGGACAAAGCGAGGACAAAAGTGCCTTCCCGTTTGGAGAAGTGCGCTAAAAAACGGACGATATGTGTCTATGAGGACTTTTTGTCCCTCGATTCATTTCTAAACCGTTGAACCGATCACTACCAAATTTGGAATGCACGTCGGTCATATCTGTCACTTCGATCCGAGCTTCGATCCGAACCAGTCCACATCGACTAAAATACGAGCGGACACGACTGACACGAGTCCCGATCCGCTTGATTCAAGTCAGGCACTTTTATACCGGGTGGGTCATAAAAACCCGTTCTCGAAATTTAGTTAGTTAAATCAACAGTTCAGAACGATTTGACTCTCAACACAACCCGGATATGTGGTGTGGGGCCAAACAGGGGGCATTTTTTGTCACTGCCTGTTTTTCATACGTTGAATTTCATTAGAATTTCAGATGTAGAGCATGTTTTTTGTGCAAGTTTGAGCCCCTGAATTTGGTACCGATGTAGGACTTCAGTTTCCGAGGGAGTTGAAGCCCCTGAACGTTGAAATTTTTTTGCTTGTACAGGGTGATCCACCGAGAGTTCCCCCTGAGGTTCCCCCCCTGTTAGAATTTTCACCGTTGGAATAAATTGGCAGGGGAAAACAATTTTCGAAATAATTTTTCCCGTAAAAGTAAAAAAGATCACCAAAATTTTCTAAATCTTGCAGCGTGTGTTTCAAAAAAACTTTTTTTGAAATCCTGTATTCAAATTCCAAATACATGTTGGAAATGTTGCGGATTTTTCTTCTGAGTCCGAATAATATCATTATGTATTTGATATGTGATTATGTTCATTATACCTACAGGTGTTCATTTTCGAACTTCCGACCTCAGATTTTTTGGCATCAATTTTTTTTCAGGAAAACGCTAATACAGGTCAATTTTTATTCCAAGTGGGTCATCTAGGATAGGTATTGCCAAATTCTCATCTTAAACCCTTTCGCCCTCACCCTACCCTACTTTAAAATTTCAAATATCACTGTTTTTGTGATAATAGATCAAATTGCAAGTATTAAAATTCTCATTTTGACAAGCATATTTACAATTTTTTCAGACCACTCCCAGAATCCTCAAACTTTTATCATGTTAGTTGAAGGAAAGGAAAGTTGTCCGTTGTCCCCCTAGTAACTCCCGATTTAGGAGAATCGATTTCCTAGCAAAAACATGTCGATTTTTATTTCGAAAAGGACGTCTGAAACACGTATTGCCAAATCATATCTTCAATCCGTTTGTCCCCACCCTACCCTACTTCAAATGGATCAGGGGATGAGATTGAATATTTTAAAAGGTTTGGCAGAAAGAGAATTTCATCACCTTCAATTTGATGTATCACAAGATAGGTAATTCTATTTGAAATTTTCAAGTAGTGTAATAAGGTGAGGGCGAAGGGTTTGAAGGTAAAAATTCGGCATTACGTGTCCTAGAAGTCCCTCTTGAAATAAAAAATCGACTTGTTTCGGCGTTATCCTGGGGAAAAAATTTGCCAAAAAAAATCAAATATGGACCGGGGAGCGGTGGTGGCCGAGTGGTATAGGTGATGGCGATGGCAAGTCAAGCCATTCGCGCTGCCCTGTGTGTGTTCGAATCCCGCCACATCCATGGATATTTTGTTCGTCCCCGAGGTTGCATGGTACAGCAACGTTTACAAAATTAGTCTACCAAACAATAGGTAATCACGCATTTCCTGCCTATTTTTCAGCCTCCCCTTTGTGAAATATTTTTCTCATACAAAATTTTGATCCGAGGCTTGGTTTTCGAGATATTTGAGATAATTTTTTTTGCCTCTTAAAATTGGTGTTTTTGAGAAGAGGTTTTTCAAAACAGATGAGAAAAGATGAAAGCACCCCTCATTATCTAACTCGTTATCTAAGCTCCCATTTTTTTTTTATTGGAACGCGCGTGATGATTGTTTGATAAAGACTAATTTTAGTGAACTTTGGTTCAAATCTGATCAAAATTGGTTGAACGGTTAAAAAGTTACAGTAAAAAAACTATTTTAAAAGGTCGACTTTAACACCCTGAATCTGACACGAAACATTTCCGAACACGGGTCATCCAATATTATTTTTAGACATGTTTTTAGGGAGTCTACCCTTGAAAGCACAATCAATGAAACACCCTATAAGTATATCGATCGCTTATCTAAAATTTTTCCAATGATCAATTTTATTTAGGTAAAGGATGTTCGATCGCGGTGACGATTTAAAGACGGAGGGCTAAAAATTCGCTGGGGAGCCGATAGGAGGTAGATACAGAATGACTTGCTTTTGTTTTGAGTTTTGACTAACTTGAAGAACATCCTGCCATGTAGAAAACACCCAAACTGCTTCAATTGAAAGGAAACTAAACACGTTTTTAGTTCCTAATTTGAACAAGCACGTGATAAAATTTAATTGCATTTCTCTACTACGTACGAGATATGAGTCAGTGGGTGTGAGACTATATGGCTAAAAAAAGTTGTACTTATAGGCATAGGCATAATAAGCCCCCTATACCTAGGTACTACCAAATACCTATAAGTGTACTAGGTCTAATATGTAGGTATATAAATATGTGAACAAATTGGTGAAGATTACGTAAAATTAGGCTTTTTCATGGGCTTGTCCATCATTTTTGCATTAGGTGCCGACGTGTGATCACATGCAGTGGCGTAGCCAAGGGGGGGCGAGGGGGGGCGAATGCCCCCTCCGCCCCTACCCTTCAAGCGCCCACGGCGCCCCATCCCGCTTAACTAATTGGGCAATACAGAGGCGTATTCAAAGGGCGCAAACTTTTGTGTAAAAAAAATGTTCAATAGGTACAGTTTTAAGCATATATGCGATACTTTTCATTTCTCGGAGGGTGAGGATGCTGGTTGTCGCCCATAAAAATAATCTCACAAAACAACCGTTCTTTTCGAAAGTAAAAACTCTCCGCCCATTCTCGAACGGTTTTGCACCCCCATAAAACATAGGTCTCGTATTATTATACGTAGGTATAATACCCTCGATAATACCTTTCTCTGCAATACTCTAGGACCTTTTAGTGGGTGGTGCAGAAGCAAAACGTGACTCAACAATGACCAAGTCTATTTTATATGCATGCACTTGCGACTAGCTTCTTTGTTAATTCGGCGCCAGAATTTTATAGTCCACTTTCGTGGACAGAGTCTACATACCTAGCTGCTATGATATGAATGGGATTTTGATGAATTTTACTGCAAATACATTCTCACAAATACATCACATACCACTTTTATTCACCAGCATGATGCACGATCAGTCGATCACCCCCAGCACTGCAGGTTGTTGATCAATCTCACACACTGCTCCAATAAATAATAACTGCTTATTATAGAAAGTAGGTTTGTGCAATAATTGTGAATTGTGATTAGTGATTATATGGGATGGCAAAAAAAATGGAGCCTCTTTCCGTCAGGAAAAGAAGCAAGAGCTCTTGCAGGCTGCGGCGTCAATAAGCTTCAGAAACATACGCGATTTCTTCAATAAGCCTGTCAAAAGTAGTATACTCTTGCCTCTTTTGTTAAAGGCCAAAGCGCTGCCTCAAGTAATGGACTGTATCAAGTTTGATTTTTGAAATCGAGAAAGCGTCAATAAAACCCTGAATTTTTTTTCTGTAAACGTCATTTTTCAGTTTCTGACTTTTAATTTTCTCTATGATAATTTTATTGGAGGTAGATGATAATAAGTAAATATGCCTATTATTATCATCATTATTATTATTATCCCCGGAAAAATTTCGCTTGCGGCGCCGTCGCTCGCTCCGCTCGCGAAATGCCGCCCTCGTCATTGCCTTTGCCCCCTCCGCCCTCAAATCCTCGCTACGCCACTGATCACATGTAGGTATAGGTACTAATTATCTCGCGATATGCAATGGCCTTGAGGTGACCTTTAGAGTTTCTCCATTAATGATTTATTATTCAATCTAAATAATTGGCCTACCTACCTCACTGACATGAAATCACTTATTGTTTGATAAGCACAATTAAGTATGGTAAACAATACCTAAACAAGAGTGTTTTTGGAGCAGTGAAAGGTGGAGTAATCCAACATTACCGATGTGGAACAGGCAACAAGAGAATCAAGAGTGAAGAGATCAAACCAGCTGTCAAGAAAAAGGGTGTTTGTGTGCTGTGTGCTGTGAGAGGACCTCCTACCTTTTCCAATTCCTTTTCGATTTCCCCTGCCCTGGTAACAAGGGGCCCCCTCACGGCGTATTCCATGATCTTGATCTGAGGGTTGAGGTTGTCCAAAGTCAGGTTCGGTCCCGAAGACATATTGCGAGCTGGATTTTTGCCGACTAACCTCACCGACGACGATTTCTCCTGGGCGGACGGCGCGAGACTCAGCCGGCGCAATCCAAAACCGTGGCGGTTAAGCAACGGAGATAATATTCGCGTCGATGTCATTTTGTTAGGGAAATATTGGCTTGCCTGTGAGTGATTGCCTTATGATTTACAACCCGCAACTTACGTAACACCGAATAGGTACAACACACCGCATATACGACCCAGTGACCTGCAGGCGCACAACACTTTTGCTTGCTGCAGCAAGCACTCGGAAAGCTCGGACAGCTGGTCTAGGATCTATCCCGAATTATTTTTTGTTGGATTTGGCACCCAGCTCGACGATGACCGAGCCACGACAATGCAATCACACAACTGCTCTGAATTGTTATATCACATTAGGACTATGGATCCGGAATTTGACTGTTTTGAGGCGATATACTGAAAATAAATAAAACTTCAGGGTTGCAGGGTTCATCATGTCAACATCGTCGATATTGTGTGAAATGATCAGTATTGTGGGAATACGAATGTTATTGATCAGGAGTCGAAGGGTCATCATCTCAAGGTCTTGGGGGTGATGATTTTATCTGGCTTTTTCTACTGAGATGATAAGAATAATTTGTTTATTGTTTCCGACTTATTGAAAATTGGCGGGATCGAATGTTTTGGCAGCTGTCACACTGACTTGTGTTTGAAGTACTTGACCAGAGGCGGAGAATCGGAGATAAGTATGGGGATTTTTGAAGGGGCTTTTCGATTTACGAAATGCGACCGCATTGTAACAAAACTGTTGGTCCACTTCTAAACACAGCAGGTATTACGGTATTATGTATTTATGTTGTCCTTTCACTCCCCATGGGAGCACAGGGCGTTTACGAAACATCACCTCCATCTATTCCTGATGAGGTCCGTTCTGAGGCAGCGCTTTGCGACAAGTGAAATTTTTTTAGAATACGCGAAGAATCGTTAGTTTCCTTGGAGTATTTTGAAGTGGTGTGAAGTATTTGATCTAAAAGTACCTACACCGTTTTCTGAACGCTTATCAGAAAAACTGCTCTCGGATTTGAAAAGATGAGAAAAATTCTATATGTACCAGGGTGTGTTTCAGATTTAAATAGCAGCGTCCTTCCAGGAAGTGATGGGAAACGTCAAAAGAAGTAGACTATCTCGAAAAAATACATGTCAGAAACGAATAATAACGGAGATATAGGCGTTCAAAGTTGAACTTTAAAAATCGATTTTTCGTCATAATTTTGAAACTTCTCAACCGATTTTGTTGAAGTTTGAACCAAAGCTTACTAAAATAAGTCGGTATCTAATGATAATAACGCGGTCCATCGTTTCTTACAAAAACTCATGGTTTAGCAACTTTTGGCACACCTAGAAAACCGATCCCAATAAAGAAATCATTAGTTATCTTTGATTTTAATTTGTAGGGCTTTGAAAGTGTTCTCGAGATGTTTCCGAAGTTTCAACCTCAAACATCTTGAGAACGAAGCCTCTCTTATCAAAATTTTGCTAGAATTGAACGTAAAATTCAAAAATATGTATGGTGTATGATCAATTTACCAAATTACCCGAGGGCTAAAAAAAATATGGGTAAAAAAGTGGGGGCACCCCCAATTATCCACGCCCCTGAAAATTTTTGATGGAACGCGTTATTATTGTTTGATACAGACTTGTTTCAGTAAGCTTTAAGTTTGTTCGCGTCGCATGAACTTTCTGCACTTTCTGCACTCAAACTGCTGTGATTGGTCAGCTGCTCCGCCACGGACCCCACGCTATTGGCTAGGGTGCAGAAAGTGCGAAAAGTTCATGCGACGCGAACAAACCTTTTGATTCAAATTGGAACAAAATCGGTTGAGAAGTTCCAAACCTATGACGAAAAATCGATTTTCAAGGTTCAACTTTGAACGCCCATATCCGTTATTATTCGTTTCTAACATACCTATATTTTTTTGAGAAAGTCTATCTTTTGACGTTTTACATCACTTTGCCGCCATCTGATCCGCCATTTTGAATTGCTCTAAAAGTGATCCGATTACAATGAAATTTGCAGGCAATGTAAATCACATCAAGATCCATCCAATTTTTGACAATTGATGGATTATTGATGCCCCGCCGGCATCTTGTATTCTCCATATTGAACATGTTTCAAAGTTATAGAACTAGGAGAATCATGCCGCAACGAAAAAAGATATCGATGGGGTGCAAACGCCAATCGAATGCGTACGTGTCCACCATGCATATGAAGTTGACCAATATGATTTTTGTCACTTGGCTGCCATCTTCGATACGCCCTCGGATACGCTATTTTGAATTTCTCTGAAAGTGATCGATTTGAGCGAAATTCACAGGCGATGTGAAATTCATCAAGATCCATTCCATTTTCGACAATTTTGATGCCCCGCCGCCATCTTGTATTCTCCATATTGAACATGTTCCAAAAGTGATAGAACTAGAAGAATTATGCCTCAACGAAAAGAGATATCGATGTGGTGCAAATGCCAATCGGATGCGTACGTGTCCCACCTTATGAAATTGATCAATGATTTTTGTCACTTGTCCGCCATCTTTTGATCCGCCATTTTGAATTTCTATGGAAAGTGGTCCGATTTGAGTGAAATTCGCAGGCGATGTGAATTTCATCAAAATACATCCGATTTTGGACAAATGATGCTTCTGTCGCCATCTTGACCGCCATATTGAAATTTCTTATTAGTAATGAAGGATTTTCTCTTGGGGTAGATTTTTGGACACAAATAAGTAAAAACTCTAGGTATTTGCCGACGTTTCGATTTAATTAAAATCTTTTTCAAGGCTCATGAAGATTTTAATTAAATCGAAACGTCGGCAAATACCTAGAGTTTTTACTTATTTGTGTCCAAAAATCTACCCCAAGAGAAAATCCTTCATTACTAAATCCAAATGGACAAGAATCAGAATCAAAATTTCTTATTAGTGGAACGATTTTCATAAAACTTGGAACTAAAACTTGGAACTTTCCCTTGTCTAGTACGATCATTCTGATTTTCAAGCCAAATTTCATGATTCTGCCACTATATGTTGGCCGCCATATTGAAATTTCAGCCCAAATAATGGTAGAACCATTGTATGTAGAACCCTAATAAAAATCTTGCGTTCACTAATCCTTCAAAAAGAAGGTGCACTATTGAACCTCATGCCCATGAGACATATTATTCGCTTGTTTTGTTATAACTCCATATTTAACCACTGGATTTTGACCAAATTTGGTGTACAAAGTAAGGTGATGCATACCTACAAGCTGGTTATGTTGACTTTCGTCACGTTTTTTTAATTTTGATTTTTTCACCTATTATTATTTAAAAAAAAAGTTTTTTCATTTTTTGCCAAAGTACTTATTTTTCGACTCTGTGTACTTACATAAGTATCTACACATTTGCATAATGTAAAATTGTCTTTCGAGTTGGCTGTTACATGAGTGGTTTTCAGACACGAAGCAGAAATTTGCAGAACGAAGGCGCAGCCCGAGTTCTGTGAGAGGCTGAGTTGTCGGAAAGCATCTTCTGTAACAAGCCACGAGTGTTGTAACTGTTGTACAACATTTTACGTGTTTGTTCTATTGAAAATTGTGAAATTTTTTTTAATTTTTGAGGTTATTTTGACAAGTGTCAACTTAAATACATAAGCTGTAATATCTATCATATACAACTTACATAAAAGTCATTACATCTTACATCTTATACATTAACACAACAAGCACGTAAAAGAGATATCGATGTGATGTAAACGCTGATCAATAGTGAAAATGTCCAGGACGTCAAGTTGACTTTTGGTTTTATGTTAACAATATATCAATATATCACTTCTATATACACACTCACAAATAAAATGTGCAAACACGGCACCAGTTCATTTTTTACAGGCATTTACAAATACAAATTCTATACGGATTTATATGATTGTATCACAATGGGGACTTTGCATATAGAAACAAATAAAAGTTCTATTTGGAATTCCAAATAAAGATTATAATTCTTTTTTCATATAAAAACGAATAGGATTCTAAAACATTTCCGCATAGGTGCAAATAAGCTTGTATAGAGACATATAAAATCAAATACAATTCCTATCGTTTTTCATATGAAATTTTTAATAGGGCTAGTTTCTGATCTAATTGTTCATATCAGGAAACATTTTGTCCATGTTTTGCTGGTTCGAAGTTCGAAAAACATTTTCTACAAAAAGTATAGAACATTACCTATTATACAGGGTGATTCACCACCAAATGGACATAGCCTGAGGGTAGGTCCAGGTTTTCTAGGCAAAGCAGGAACTGGCTTTGAAAATTTTCTAACGCTGTTTGTTTTGAAGTTACAGGGTGATTCATGTATTTTGTCGATTTTTTAAATAAGCCATATCTTAAGAACGATCCAATGGATTCAATTGAAATTTTGTGAGTTAATTCTACTATTGATAATTGACACATCGCCTGATCAAGCAGTTCAAAATTTCTAGGGCCGGCCTTGATAAAAAAAACTTCAAAGTTTTTCTCGAAAAAAAAGTTCTGTATGTATATTTTTTCAAATTCATTTTCACATTCAGAAACAACATGAAACATGCTATAAGTATCGCAAAAAAAATTGCTTGACACCATTGAGTTGTCAATAAAATTTTGATAATCCTGAAACTTTTCAATGTTAGGATTTTTTGTGAATTGATAATTTGAAATATTTCCAGATGATCTATTATGGCTTTACATTTCAGCCGTTTTGTCAAAAAAAAAAATCCAACGTTTTCCAGTAACTAACTCGGAGCAACAAAAAATTTCATTAAAATTTTTGGAAAATTTATGTCACGTCCCTCAATTTTAGCTCAATGTGGGATAGAAGTGAAGTTGAGGGACGTAACAATTTTCTTTTCAAATTCTGATGAATTTTTTTTTGCTAATTACCGAAAAAACGTGAAAAAAATTTTCCAATTTTTTTGACGAAACGACTGAAATTCAAGGCCATAATAGATCATATGCAAATATTTTGAATTATCAATTTACAAAAAATCTCCTGAAACCTCAAAAATTTTCAGGATCATCAAAATTTTATTGACAGCTCAATGGTGCCAAGCAATTTTTTTGCGATATTATTAGCATGTTTCATGTGGTTTCTGAATATGAAAATGAATTTTGAAGAATATGCATACAGAATGTCTTTTTTTGAAAAAAGCTTTGAAGTTTTTTTTTCAAAGCTGGCCCTGGAAAATTTTGAATTGTTTGATAAGGCGATGTGTCAGCTATCAATAGAAGAATTACCTCACAAAATTTCAATCGAATCCATTGAGTCGTTCTGAAGATACAGCTTGTCAAAAAATTCTACGAAATACATGAATCACCCTGTAGCTTGGAAACGAACAACTTTATAGAAATTTCAAAACCAGATCCTGGTTCGCCTCATAGGTTCGCCTGGAGAAAGTGGACCTACCCTTAAGCTATGTCCATATTTGCGGTGATGAATCACCCTGCATGCTGTATACATATACAGTTCTCAGCTCGCGAATTTGTTATTAACTTATTGAGCCCTCCTTGCAAAAAACTCACGAGCCGCCACTGTTCTTTCTCATAAATCTGCCGTCAACGGTTAACTGAATTTTTTTCAATTAACAATAAACTAGGATAAGGGTTCAAAGGGCCGTCCCTTGACCCTTTGATAACGACCCCAAAAATGAAAGTTGAAGAATTTTTTCATCATTTTTTCGGAATTTCCTGAACGCTCTCTTACAATGTACTGGAGAGTATAACATGTCCTTGAGAATCTTGTAAAAAAAAACTTCGAAAAAAGAATAATTTTTTTCTGGCGCTGGGTTTCGAACCTCCACCATGCCTCCACCCACTTGGACTTCGACACAACAGAAACGCCGCGCGAGAAAAACCGAAATTCACAGCTGACAGCTGACACAGCTGACATTTGACATTCATTCAAGCATTGATCTCATATTTGGTGCGCACTGAAAATGTTTATTACCATAATTTAGTGTTCAAACCAGGTGAATTCAGCACAAAAACAGCACAAAAATGGCACACGGTTCTCAAGGCATATATTCACCTTTACCCCAATCAATCAGCGACTCGGACTCTGAAAAAGAGCTCCAAATGGAATCGGTCTGCACCAGTTATGGAAAACGCAATTCCAGTCACCTCGACATAAAATGCCGAAACACCACACCAAATAACATAATCCAACTTGGAGACGACTTGCTGCAGATCAAGGGGATCTCACCAAAAATGTCGAAAATTCGGAAACTGGCTTTCGTACTTTCAATCATCATGTGTTTCTTACCGATTGTAGTATTCCTGTGGCTTATACCATGTAGCGTATTCCAGACATGCACTGTCAAGACCAATAACTGGGAGAACAAGCAAGAAGACATGGAACTTTCTGGAGACATAAATCTAATGTATGGTATGAACCAAAACACATTGAACTTAGCAGTCTTATTCCGAGGCAGCGTCTATTCCTCCAAGGTTCTGAAAAATGGTGCCATGTGTTTCATCGGCAGTAGCGGATCTGTGGCTTGGTATTTCTGACAGGAGGCTGTGCCGTTGAGAATGGACTGTTCAATAGTTGATATAAATTTTAATGGAATTAATGATTGCTTGCTGCTTGATGACAAAGGCCTGAAAGCTATAGAAGCGATATCAGGTCAAGTTGTATGGCATGTTCACAGTCATGAAGTTCGAAAAGTAATTCAAAGCCTCGATTTTCCAGTACCAGTACCTGACTGCAACAATGATAACATACCCGAGCTTGTGTCAATATACCAGCGTAAAAGTTTGCTCTTGATTTGTGGACGATCTGGGAAAGCTTTGATTAATATTTCAGTGAATTACTGCACCCAAATTAGCAGTTTGAAAACGGAAGGTGAAAACTTGATATTCTCATGTTCTAATGGTGATAACACAAATGACATGAAAATCTTGTACAAGGACGTAAAGAGCAAATATTACAACTCTTCGTATGCAGTCAGACCTTTTCGAACTGAAGATCCGAAGAAAAACGAAGAAGTCTTCATTATGGGTAATAAAAAGCTTGTGGTGAATAACATAGGGAAATGCCCAAATTGCCATGCGAGCATAGAATTGTATGATAAAAATTCTAATAATAAAAAAGTATGGCCTTACGCTAATGCCTACGTCATGGCGCCCAAACCTTTCCAGTTCCAATCGACCAAGTGGAACTTGGAATCTTTTAAAGGTCACATCACTGGTTTCATCTTGAAAATCTGGCAGTGGTCCGAAGCCAATCCCAAGAAACCACAGCCGAAACTGAGTGGTGGCGATGCCATTACCAAAAACGATACGTTTTATATAAACGTAGTGGGCGAAAGGGTGGTTCTGATCACGTTCAACGACACCAACGTTCACGTGATAAACGCCAGTTTGAAAGAAGTCACCCAGCTGTGTTTCCCGCGTGTTGAAGAAGTTTGCCAACCGGCGTTGAAGAATCAAGAGAATTCGATTCTGGTCGGCGATCTGGACCAAGACGGAAGTCAGGAATTGATTAGCTATACGAGCACTTACGTACTCAGAGATGGCAGCAACAAAAAGAAATTGGATAACTGGAGCCTGATTTCCAATGTTAAAGTTATACGGCTGGAAGCTGAACTTCCAAAGTTGTATGAAGAGAAGTAACATAAGCATAATTAAGTAGATTCTATATTTAAATACAAGTACCTATTTACAAATCCAGAGTTGTTGTATAATAATTATTACTAATTGGAGTTGATGTTTCTTGTGGAAAAAAATATGTAATATCTATCTACCTACATAATTATTATAATGCTTATGTGCCGTAAAATTTCATAGTTTACTTACTCAGTGTACCTACTTAGTTCTCACACTTTACACGATTTTTAAATAAACCTGTTCTTTCACTTCTTTGTGAGTTTTCTCTTTGAGTCTAGCTTCCATTCAGTCAACTGTTCCGCATCAAAAACATATTCTGTTACTTTTGCTGATAGTGCAGTAAAGATACCATATAGCGTTTTCTACTGGAAAAAAAGTGCGCACTGACTGCCCTGACCTTCCGTATGGGCCCAGTTAACACAGTTACATACATGAAAAAAAAAGTTATTTAAAAATGCTATTCAGTTCCGTAACATATGGGTGTATCATTCTCAGCTCATCTGTCGGCGACAAAGCTCCCTGGCAACTATGTACCTGATATATCACAAAGTTACGTCTATATATATATATATATTGCGAAGGTAGAGTTCGGGGACTTTCTGACAGATGTAGCGTGTACTTTGGGGACTTTCGTGGCAATTCGGGGACGTCCCCGAATTGCCAAACCCAAAAACCTGTTAAACAGGTTATTTGAGGACCCTTTGCAAACAGGCGAATCCGAGAGGGCAATCACTCGCAAAATTGATGTCCTGCATGTGCAATATTGCACACATACAGGGTGTTCATTTTCAAACATCATACCCCAGATTCCTCGCTGTCAATTTTTTTTCCAACAAAACGCCGACACTTTTGACGCTCGATTTTTTATTTCGAGAGCGACATCTAGGACACGTATTGCCAAATTTTCATCTTCAACCCCTTCCCCTTATCCTACCCTAATTTAAAATTTTGAATGGCATTAAGTACCTACCGTGTGATGCATCAAATTGAAGGTAATCAAATTCCCTTTCTGCCAAACATAATATGAAATTTTCAAAGCAACCCCCAACCCTTTTCAAAATATAAGGATATGGTGTGGGCGAAGTGGCTTAAGATATAAATTTGCCAACGCGTGTCCTAGATGTCCCCCTTGAAATAAAAATCGGCTGTTATTAGGAGAACAACTTTTCTCTAATTAACATTGAGTGATTTTTGAAAAGGGTTGGGGTTGATTTAAAATTCTAAAATATTTTCTTGCAGAAAGAGAATTTTATTACTTCAATTTGATGTAGGTAACACAAGATAGGTAGGGTTTTTGAAATTTTAAAGTAGGGTAGGATGGGGGCGAAGGGGCTAAAAATAAAAATTTGGCAATACTTGTCCTAGGTTCCCCACTCGAGATAAAAATCAATCTGTTTCGATGTTTTGCTGGGAAAAATTGGGCGGCGAGAAATCTGGAGTGGGAAGTTTGAAAATAAACACCCTGTATAATGCACCGCCGTCCTTAAAAACATTACGCAAACTTGTGCACGACATTGCACACTTAGTGCGCATCATTTGTTATTAACAAGGCACTTAACGCCGGTGTCTTTCCGCTGCCAGGGCCTATCACCTACGCCAGTGAAGAGTTTCCTCCACTACACCGGAATTTTTATGAACCCCTGTGATTTTCGCTACAGGGTGGGGATCTTGAACGATCACCAACATCGCATATGTTCGCTGTTCGGCATAATCGTTCACATTTTACGTGCAATGTGACACAGTTTACTCTTACTGCAAGCATTCCAAATCCCAAATAAATCGAAGACCGGTTTTTGGAACAAAAATACGACCCGTCACCAGTGGGAATCGACCCATCGACTCAAAGCAAAACAGTTTGGGAAAATTTGGTCTGGTGTTCGTCAAAGAGCAGTCTGTCACATCTTACAGTTTAATGTCGATATAATGCAAGTGAAAAACTAAATTTCACAACATGAGATGAATTTGGATGTTCGGATTACAAATGAATGAATATTTGATTAGAAACAATCCCAAATCAATTTAAAATTGATTTTTTGTTGGGTCCCCGAATTGACAATTTATAGAAAATTTCGCAAGTTTGAGGACTTTACAAAAACGTGTAATTTGTTACCATAAATGTCCTTGGGGGCACTTTCGGATTTTTCCTAATCACGTATAGCGGTGAGAAGCAGTTAGCCAGAAATTGGACCAACTCAAGCAATAAATAAGTCCAGATTTGTTAAAAAATGTGGTCTGGTGTTCGTCATAGGGCAGCCTGACAAATGTTTGAGTTCAATGTCGATATAATGAAAATGAAAAACAAAAATTTCACAATATGAGGTCAATCTGGATGTTTGGATTACAAATCGATAAATATTTAATCAGAAACAATGCCAAATCAATCTAATATTTATTTTTTGTTGGGTCTCCGAATTGACAATTTATAGAAAATTTCGCAAGTATGGGGACTGTACAAAAACGTGTAATTTGGTACGATAAATGTCCTTGGGGAGAACATTTAGATTTTTTTTTTAGTCATTTAAAAATAATAAATGTCCGTGGGGGCACTTTCGGATTTTCTTAATCATGTATAGCGATGAGAAGCAGTTAGCCAGAAATCGGACCAATTCAAGCAATAAATAAGTCCAAATTTGTGGAAAAATGTGGTCTGGTGTTCGTCATAGGGCAGCATGACAAATCTTCGAATTAATGTCGATATAATGCAAGTGAAAAACTAAATTTCACAACATATGAGATGAATGCGGATGTTCGGATTACAAATGGATGAATATTTGATTAGAAACAATCCCAAATCAATTTAAAATTGATTTTTTGTTGGGTCCCCGAATTGACAATTTATAGAAAATTTCGCAAGTTTGGGGACTTTACAAAAACGTGTAATTTGTTACCATAAATGTCCTTGGGGGCACTTTCGGATTTTTCCTAATCACGCATAGCGATAAGAAGCAGTTAGTCAGAAATTGGACCAACTCAAGCAATAAATAGGTCCAGATTTGTGGAAAAATGTGGTCTGGTGTTCGTCATAGGGCAGCCTGACAAATCTTCGATTTCAATGCCAATATAAAGCAAATGAAAAACAAAATTTCAAAATATGAGGTCAATTTGGATGTTCGAATTTCAAATCGATAAATATTTGATCAGGAACAATGCCAAAACAATTTGATATTGATTTTTTTTTGGGGTCCCCGAATTGACAATTTATAGAAAATTTCGCAAGTTTGAGGACTTTACAAAAACGTGTAATTTGGTACGATAAATGTCCTTGGGGAGAACAATTAGGTTTTTTCTAGTAATTTAAAACGGCGAGAAGCAGTTATCCAGAGATCGGACCAACTCAAGAAATAAATCAATCAAAATTTTTGGAAAAATGTGGTCTGGTGTTCATTATATGGCAGCCTGTCAAACTTTGAGTTCGATGTCGATATAATGCATTTGAAAAACCAAATTTCACAATATGAAGTCAATTTACATGTTCGGATTACAAATCGATAAATATTTGATCAGAAACAATGATAAATCAATTGAATAATGATTTTTTGTTAGGTCCCCGAATTGACGATTTATAGAAAATTTCACAAGTTTGGGGACTTTACAAAAACGTGTAATTTGGTACTATTAATGTCCTTGGGGGCACTCTCGGATTTCTCTTAATCACGTGTAACAGTAAGAAGCAGTTATCCAGAAATCGGATCAACTCAAACAATCAATAAGTCAAAATTTGTGGAAAAATGTGGTCTGGTGTACGTTATATGACAGCCTGTCAAATCTTCGAATTCAATGTCGATATAATGCAAGTGAAAAACAAAATTTCACAATATGAGGTCAATTCAGATGTTCAGATTACAAATCGATAAAAAATTTATCAGAAGCAATGACAAATCAATTAAATAATGATTTTTAGTTGGGTCCCCGAATTGACAATTTATAGGAAATTTCGCAAGTTTGGGAACTTTACAAAAACGTGTAATTTGGTACCATAAATGTCCTTGGGGGCACTTTCGAATTTTTCTTAATCACGTGTAACGGTGAGAAGCAGTTACCCAGAAATCAGACCAATTCAAGCTATAAATAAGTCCAAATTTGTAGAAAAATGTGGTCTGGTATTCGTCATGGGGCAGTCTGACAAATCTTCGAGTTCAATGTCGATATAATGCAGATGAAAAACAAAATTTCACAATATGAGGTCAATTTGGATGTTCTGATTACAAATCGATAATAATTTGATCAGAAACAATGCCAAATCAATTCAATATTGATTTTTTCTTGGGTCCCCGAATTGACAATTTATAGAAAATTTCGCAAATTTGGGGACTTTACAAAAAAGCGTAATTTGGTACCATAAATGTCCTTGGGGGCACTTTCGGATTTTTTCTAATCACGTATAATGGTGAGTAGCAGTTAGCCAGAAATCGGACCAATTCAAGCTATAAATAAGTCCAAATTTGTAGAAAAATGTGGTCTGGTGTTCGTCATATGGCAGTCCGACAAATCTTCGAGTTCAATGTCGATATAATGCAAATGAAAAACAAAATTTCACAATATGAGGTCAATTTGGATGTTCTGATTACAAATCGATAAATATTTGATCAGAAACAATGCTTAATCAATTCAATATTGATTTTTTCTTGGGTCCCCGAATTGACAATTTATAGAAAATTTTGCAAGTTTGGAGACTTTACAAAAACGTGTAATTTGGTACTATAAATGTCCTTGGGGGCACTTTCGGATTTTTCTTAATCACGTGTAACGGTGAGAAGCAGTTACCCAGAAATCAGACCAATTCAAGCTATAAATAAGTCCAAATTTGTAGAAAAATGTGGTCTGGTATTCGTCATGGGGCAGTCCGACAAATCTTCGAGTTCAATGTCGATATAATGCAAATGAAAAACAAAATTTCACAAGATGAGGTCAATTTGGTGTTCTGATTACAAATCGATAATAATTTGATCAGAAACAATGCCAAATCAATTTAATATTGATTTTTTCTTGGGTCCCCGAATTGACAATTTATAGAAAATTTCGCAAATTTGGGGACTTTACAAAAAAGCGTAATTTGGTACCATAAATGTCTTTGGGGGCATTTTCGGATTTTTCCTAATCACGTGTAACGGTGAGAAGCAGTTAGCCAGAAATCGGACCAATTCAAGCTATAAATAAGTCCAAATTTGTAGAAAAATGTGGTCTGGTAATCGTCATAGGGCAGTCTGACAAATCTTCGAGTTCAATGTCGATATAATGCAAATGAAAAACAAAATTTCACAATATGAGGTCAATTTGGATGTTCTGATTACAAATCGATAAATATTTGATCAGAAACAATGCCTAATCAATTTATTATTGATTTTTTCTTGGGTCCCCGAATTGACAATTTATAGAAAATTTTGCAAGTTTGGGGACTTTACAAAAACGTGTAATTTGGTACCATAAATGTCCTTGGGGGCACTTTCGGATTTTTCCTAATCACGTATAATGGTGAGAAGCAGTTAGCCAGAAATCGGACCAATTCAAGCTATAAATAAGTCCAAATTTGTAGAAAAATGTCGTCTGGTGTTCGTCTAATGGCAGTCCGACAAATCTTCGAGTTCAATGTCGATATAATGCAAATGAAAAACAAAATTTCACAATATGAGGTCAATTTGGATGTTCTGATTACAAATCGATAAATATTTGATCAGAAACAATGCTTAATCAATTTAATATTGATTTTTTCTTGGGTCCCCGAATTGACAATTTATAGAAAATTTTGCAAGTTTGGGGACTTTACAAAAACGTGTAATTTGGTACTATAAATGTCCTTGGGGGCACTTTCGGATTTTTCCTAATCACGTGTAACGGTGAGAAGCAGTTAGCCAGAAATCAGACCAATTCAAGCTATAAATAAGTCCAAATTTGTGGAAAAATGTGGTCTGGTATTCGTCATGGGGCAGTCCGACAAATCTTTGAGTTCAATGTCGATATAATGCAAATGAAAAACAAAATTTCACAAGATGAGGTCAATTTGGTGTTAGGATTACAAATCGATAAATATTTGATCAGAAACAATGCCAAATCAATTTAATATTGATTTTTACTTGGGTCCCCGAATTGACAATTTATAGAAAATTTCGCAAATTTGGGGACTTTACAAAAAAGCGTAATTTGGTACCATAAATGTCCTTGGGGGCATTTTCGGATTTTTCCTAATCACGTATAATGGTGAGAAGCAGTTAGCCAGAAATCGGACCAATTCAAGCAATAAACAAGTCCAAATTTGTAGAAAAATGTGGTCTGGTGTTCGTCATAGGGCAGTCCGACAAATCTTCGAGTTCAATGTCGATATAATGCAAATGAAAAAACAAAATTTTACAATATGAGGTCAATTTGGATGTTCTGATTACAAATCGATAAATATTTGATCAGAAACAATGCCTAATCAATTTATTATTGATTTTTTCTTGGGTCCCCGAATTGACAATTAATAGAAAATTTCGCAAGTTTGAGGACTTTACAAAAATATGTAAATTGGTACCATCATTGTCCCGGGGGGGGAGGGTAATTTCAAGTTTTTCCTATACACGTATAACAGTAAGAAGCAAAGTTATCCAGAAATCGGAACAACCCCAGCAATAAATAAATCCAATTTTGTGGAAAAATGTGGTGTGGTGTTCGTCATAACGCAGCCTGTTAAATCTTTAGTTTAATGTCGATTTAATGCAAGTGAATGACGAAAAACCACAATATTAGCTCAATTTGAATGTTCGGATTACAAATCGATAGATATTTGTTCAGAAACAATGACAAATCAACTAAAGTATGATTTTTTGATAGGTCTCGATTTGACAATTTATAGAAAATTTCGCAAGTTTGGGGACTTTACAAAAACGCGTAATTTGGTACCATAAATGTCCTTGGGGGCACTTTCGGATTTTTCCTAATCACGTAAAATGGTGAGAAGCAGTTAGCCAGAAATCGGACCAATTCAAGCTATAAATAAGTCCAAATTTGTAGAAAAATGTGGTCTGGTGTTCGTCATATGGCAGTCCGACAAATCTTCGAGTTCAATGTCGATATAATGCAAATGAAAAACAAAATTTCACAATATGAGGTCAATTTGGATGTTCTGATTACAAATCGATAAATATTTGATCAGAAACAATGCTTAATCAATTCAATATTGATTTTTTCTTGGGTCCCCGAATTGACAATTTATAGAAAATTTTGCAAGTTTGGAGACTTTACAAAAACGTGTAATTTGGTACTATAAATGTCCTTGGGGGCACTTTCGGATTTTTCTTAATCACGTGTAACGGTGAGAAGCAGTTACCCAGAAATCAGACCAATTCAAGCTATAAATAAGTCCAAATTTGTAGAAAAATGTGGTCTGGTATTCGTCATGGGGCAGTCCGACAAATCTTCGAGTTCAATGTCGATATAATGCAAATGAAAAACAAAATTTCACAAGATGAGGTCAATTTGGTGTTCTGATTACAAATCGATAATAATTTGATCAGAAACAATGCCAAATCAATTTAATATTGATTTTTTCTTGGGTCCCCGAATTGACAATCTATAGAAAATTTCGCAAATTTGGGGACTTTACAAAAAAGCGTAATTTGGTACCATAAATGTCTTTGGGGGCATTTTCGGATTTTTCCTAATCACGTGTAACGGTGAGAAGCAGTTAGCCAGAAATCGGACCAATTCAAGCAATAAATAAGGCCAAATTTGTAGAAAAATGTGGTCTGGTATTCGTCATAGGGCAGTCTTCTGACAAATCTTCGAGTTCAATGTCGATATAATGCAAATGAAAAACAAAATTTCACAATATGAGGTCAATTTGGATGTTCTGATTACAAATCGATAAATATTTGATCAGAAACAATGCCTAATCAATTTATTATTGATTTTTTCTTGGGTCCCCGAATTAACAATTTATAGAAAATTTTGCAAGTTTGGGGACTTTACAAAAACGTGTAATTTGGTACCATAAATGTCCTTGGGGGCACTTTCGGATTTTTCCCAATCACGTATAATGGTGAGAAGCAGTTAGCCAGAAATCGGACCAATTCAAGCTATAAATAAGTCCAAATTTGTAGAGAAATGTGGTCTGGTGTTCGTCTAATGGCAGTCCGACAAATCTTCGAGTTCAATGTCGATATAATGCAAATGAAAAACAAAATTTCACAATATGAGGTCAATTTGGATGTTCTGATTACAAATCGATAAATATTTGATCAGAAACAATGCTTAATCAATTTAATATTGATTTTTTCTTGGGTCCCCGAATTGACAATTTATAGAAAATTTCGCAAATTTGGGGACTTTACAAAAAAGCGTAATTTGGTACCATAAAAATGTCCTTGGGGGCATTTTCGGATTTTTCCTAATCACGTATAATGGTGAGAAGCAGTTAGCCAGAAATCGGACCAATTCAAGCAATAAACAAGTCCAAATTTGTAGAAAAATGTGGTATGGTGTTCGTCATAGGGCAGTCCGACAAATCTTCGAGTTCAATGTCGATATAATGCAAATGAAAAACAAAATTTTACAATATGAGGTCAATTTGGATGTTCTGATTACAAATCGATAAATATTTGATCAGAAACAATGCCTAATCAATTTATTATTGATTTTTTCTTGGGTCCCCGAATTGACAATTTATAGAAAATTTTGCAAGTTTGGGGACTTTACAAAAACGTGTAATTTGGTACCATAAATGTCCTTGGGGGCACTTTCGGATTTTTTCTAATCACGTATAATGGTGAGAAGCAGTTAGCCAGAAATCGGACCAATTCAAGCTATAAATAAGTCCAAATTTGTAGAAAAATGTGGTCTGGTGTTCGTCATAGGGCAGTCCGACAAATCTTCGAGTTCAATGTCGATATAATGCAAATGAAAAACAAAATTTTACAATATGAGGTCAATTTGGATGTTCTGATTACAAATCGATAAATATTTGATCAGAAACAATGCCTAATCAATTTAATATTGATTTTTTCTTGGGTCCCCGAATTGACAATTTATAGAAAATTTTGCAAGTTGGGGGACTTTACAAAAACGTATATTTTGGTACTATAAATGTCCTTGGGGGCACTTTCGGATTTTTCCTAATCACGTGTAACGGGTGAGAAGCAGTTAGCCAGAAATCAGACCAATTCAAGCAATAAATAAATCCAAATTTGTGGAAAAATGTCGTCTGGTGTTCGTCATAGGGCAGCCTGTAAAATCTTCGAGTTCAATGTCGATATGATGCAAGTGAAAAACGAAATTTCACAGTATGAGATCAATTTGGATGTTCGGATTCTAAATCGATAAATATTTGATCAGAAACAATGACAAACCAATTAAATAATGACTTTTTGTTGGGTCCCCAAATTGACAATGTATAGGAAATTTCGTAAGTTCGGGGACTTCACAAAAAGTCCTCGGGGGGCAGTTTCGGGTTTTTCCTAATCACGTATAACGGTGAGGAGCAATTATTATCCAGAGATCGGAACAACTGAAGCAATAAAAAAGTTAAAATTCATGGAAAAATTTGGTCTGGTGTTCGTAAAAAAAAGCAGCCCGTTAAAGCTTCCAACACAGCCTAAAAAAATAACGAATATGATGGTTTTTCCTTTTTTTATG
The DNA here is from genome assembly GCA_949128115.1 of Anaspis maculata. Lineage (NCBI taxonomy): Eukaryota > Metazoa > Arthropoda > Insecta > Coleoptera > Scraptiidae > Anaspis > Anaspis maculata. The sequence goes on along the minus strand of OX421963.1, from coordinate 54,188,896 downwards.
TTTTCCCTTCTTCCTCCCGCTCCGGACACCAGCGTTGAGGTCTGAAACGTTCAATAATCTTCAAAAATGCCCTCTCATCTTCAATAATTCAGTATTTTTTTGAAAATTGACTTTTCAGTGCTTAGTTATGTCGGCGAATTGGCGTGTCGGTGAATTGCCCTGTCAGTCGGTGAGTTTGCGTGTCGTTGAAATGTCCTGTTGGTGAGTTGTACGGTCGGCGAATTGTCTTGTCGATGATTTGGTGCCTTCATAAATTATCCTGTCTGTGAATTTGCGTAGAGTTAACATGTAGTTGAATTGTCATGTCGGTGAATTGCCTTAGTGAGATTAGTTGTCCTGCCAGGGAATTTGCGTAGTGAGTTGTCATGTCGGTGAATTGTCCTGCCGGTCAAGTATTGTCCGGTCGGTCCTCGTGTCGGTCAATTATTGTCTTGTCGGTGATTTGGTGTCTTGATAAATTATCCTGTCGGTGAATTTCAGTGGAATTAACATGTGGGTGGATTTGTATGTCGGTGAATTGCCATGTAGCTGAATTCACCTGTCAATGGTTTGGCTGGTCGGTCAAATGCCCTGTCGGTGAGTTTGCGTAGTGAGTTGTCATGTCGGTGAATTCTCCTGCCGGTGAAGTATTGTCCTGTCGGTCAATTATTGTCTTGTTGGTGATTTGGTGTCTTGATAAATTATCCTGTCGGTGAATTTGAGTGGAATTAACATGTCGATGAATTGTCATAGCGGTGAATTGCCATGTAGCTGAATTGACCTGTCAGTGATTTGGCTTGTCGGTCAAATGCTCTGTCGGTGAATTTGCGTAATGTGTGGTCCTGTCGGTGAATGATTGTCCTGTCGAAGAATTGTCCTGTCGGTCAATTGGTGGGTTGATGAATTATCCTGTCGCTGAATTGACCTAGTGAGTTGTCCTGTCAGTGAATAGGCGTGTTGGTTGAATCTCGTGTCGGTGACTGATCTTGTCCGTGTATCAAGTATCGGTGAAATGAACTTTTGGTGAGTTATCCTGTCTCGTCGGTCAGTGGTCAATTTCCGTGGTGGGTTGCCATATCGGTGAATTGTCCTGTCAGTGATTTGGTGTGTCGGTCAAATGTCGGTGAACTAATTTGTCGGTGATTTGGCATGTCGGTCAAATGTCCTGTCGGTGAATTGTCCTGTCAATACATTTTCCTTTCGAATAATTGTCCTGTCGGTGAATTTTCCTGGCGGTTATTTGGCATGTCAATGAATTGTTTTGTCGGTGAATTGTGGTGTCGGTCATTTGGTAGGTTTATAAATTATCCTCTCGCTGAATTGGCGTAGTGAGTTGCCCTGTTGGTGACTTGGCATGTCGGTTAAGTGCCATGTTGATGAGTTATCCTGTCAGTGAGTTAGGTGTCGCTCAAATGTCCGTATTTCGCATATTTTTTTGTTTGGACCCCAAACTCAACGTTTGGCATGAGGTCCCCGAACTCGACCTTCGCAATATATATATATATATATATATATACAGGGTGGTCCTCGTTTTATGTCATTAAATTTAAGGATCGATAGAAAATGAAAAATGAAGGGGACTTTCTCCAGAAAACATATTTGAGAAATGCCTAATAACAGAGATACAGCCCTTCAAAGTTGGAAATAAATAATCGTTTTTTTCGCATAACTTTTGAACCGTTTAACCGATTTGATTATAAATAGAACCAAAGGTTCACTGAAATTATCCTCTGTCGAACAATCATAACATGTTCCATGAAAAAGTTTCGGGGGCTTAGACATTAGGGGGTGACCCTACTTTTCCCCCTTTATTTTTTAACCCCCCTAGTTATTTTTGGAAACTGTTCATAATTTTGAATTCTACGTTCAATTTTGGAGAAAAAATCACTGTTGCAAAATTTTGATTAGAGGCTTCGTTTAGGAGATATTCGAGTTTGAAACTTTGAAAAACATCCCGAAATCGCCACTTTCCAGAACCCAAATTGTTGTTTTCCTGAAAATTTCCCGTGTTTTGCAAAAAATGGTGGTTTATCAACTTAGAAATTCTAGAAAACCTATTTCAGCTGAGAAATCATGGGTTTCTTTGGATTTTAATTTTTAGACCTTTGAAAGTGGCGATTTCGGGATGTTTCCCAAAGTTTCAAACCCAAATATCTCCTAAACGAAGCCTCTAATCAAAATTTTGTAACAGTGATTTTTTCTTCAAAATTGAACGTAGAATTCCAAATTATGAACAGTTTCTAAAAATAACTAGGGGGGTGAAAAATAAGGGGGGAAAAGTAGGGTCATCCCCTAATGTCCAAGCCCCTGAAACTTTTTTATGGAACATGTTATAATTGTTCGACAGAGGATAATTTCAGTGAACCTTTGGTTCTATTTACAATCAAATCGGTTGAACGGTTCAAAAGTTATGCGAAAAAAACGAATATTTATTTCCAACTTTGAAGGGCCGTATCTCTGTTATTAGGTATTTCTCAAATATGTTTTCTGGAGAAAGTCCCCTTTATTTTTCATTCTCTATCGATCCTTAAATTTAATGACATAAAAGTCGGACCACCCTGTATATACACATCAGATATGTTAAGTCTTTGTCTCTTATATGTAACATTGTGATATAAAATGTATATAGAAATGTTACATACTATATATGTTACAATAAAATTTTAGGATAGAGGGGAAAAGTCCTCGCACGATCCTTATGGGAAAAAGGTATCCGATGGATTTTCTTCAAATTTGAGAATGTTATAGCCTCGGTTATAGCGCTCGGCCAGAGCTGATAAAAAAATTTCATTCCGCCAATCTCTTTGAAACCAAACGTCCCTCTCCAGGGTAAAATTAGGGCGGTTCCCTAAAAAGACTTCTATCAGAAATGAATTGCTCGGCAAGTGTCGCAGAATCTCGAGACGTAATTTCAGTGCAGACATTTTTAATTCTCTCCTCAACTTAACAAATGTTCCCGATTATGGTTCAGAATACCTGGTCTTTGGAAACGCCTACAAAGAAAAAAGCGACTTTTTAAGACTGTTATTTTCTTCTATGCGGCCAAGCACAACTTTCTGTTCTGTCGCACCGTGCAGACAAAGTTGATGGCTGACAACTTATGGTTGTAGAGTCAAACACAACTTGAAATTGTAGGTTACAAGATGCTGCCATGTTCCTGCGTTGATTAGTTGCTAACTTTGCCTGCCAGAGGAGCCATTCAAATTGTGACATATTATACTAAAAAAAACACCTGTATAATCTATTTTCATTGCATTTTTCAAAAGGGTCGATTTTGGCAGCGGCGCAATCTGATCTTCCCCAACAGCGAGGCGCCCAGTTTGAACCTTGCACGTAGACGGCAAAAGGTCTAAAGGCGCGGCCCTGGGCAAGGTAGTCTCAGAACTGATAAGTAGTTTTTTCACTTTGACTAAGAGTTAATAAACCCGCCGTAGGTACCTATAGCCATTGTACACAATGGAGAAACGCGAGATCTTTTTTGCTCAATAACTATCAAAAATTGTTCAACAAAAAAAGCACAATAATATTGCTACATGTCGTCGCCTATCCTAAAACTGATGCCTACCTTTATTGAAAGTTTCTACGTGCCACAAAATAAATTCTGGCATCAGCAGGCTCCATTTTCCAGTGAAAAAAAATCCCAATTTAAGGTATCTTTTTCGGAACTAGCAACGAATGTTGTTACACGTTTTGGAACAATCAAGTAACACGGCCTAGTCACAGTGTGAGCTTTACCACAGAATGCTTTACCTTAATAGTTTTCATATTGCCTAAGAAACCTGACATTCCGCGAATTGACCAAAGTACGCTAGGTAGTCAGCGGGATGCCCAAAATAACCGTCAATCTGCGGATTGCCTGTCCATCTGGGCATTTTGCAGATTGAGCATTCCACGGATTAACTGATTTCGTACTTTGCCAATAACATACATAATGCTCTATGTAAAAACCAAATAATAGGTGAACACATAATGGACCTAATTCACTTTATTGGCTTAATACAACTTAAGCGATATTGCTTGAACAAACTTGTCTATTACATGCCTACTAAATTTTATAGATAAATAAAATATTCATGTGTGTACCTATTCATATAACATTTTATTTCAATCATTGCTAGACCTAACAACAAGAAGATTTAGACACAGCAGAGTTGTATTAAACATAAAATCGTCCCAAGTCAAAAAATTATGATGATTTTATTTACACAAAAAACATTACAATTAAATAAAAACATACAAAATGTTCATCTGGTATATTGCAATTTGTAACAAGTTTTGTGTAGAAACAGTCTAAAAATGAGACTAGCAGTCCGATTGAATTATTCAAGAAGAGCAAACTATTCCACATCCTCCTCCTGCATGGCTGCGGAATTGTTCGTCGCTTTCACGATCCTGGGGGCGATTGAAGGCAGCTTCTGGATGAGTAGGTGGAAAGCTTGCGGTTGCAAGGTCTGTTGCAGAAGGTTAAGGAGATCATTGGGCTGGCCACACACAGCCACGGCGTTGCCGATATGGTCCACGCCGTTTTCCAAGTCCCCGACTGCCAGGAGCTCCTCTCCGAGCTGGATCTCCTGCAAGAAGAACCTCTGGACAGCCTCGTGGTCCTTCATGTCGGGGAACACTGTGTTGCGCTTGTTGGACGATGACGCCAGCTTCTTGGCGCGTCGCCCTGGATGACAAAAAGCTCAGATTAAAATGCCAGGGTGCAATAGGTCACACACTTACGTTCGCGAAGTTTCTTTTTGAAGTCGGGGTCCTTGTGTCTCTGGCTGTCAAAGTAGTAGCAGTAGCCTAGAAATAATGTGCCGCAGACACCTGCCGCAATTCCTAATGCAGTTCTAGACGAAATCATTTCCATGTCCTTCGAATTTTGATTAGTAATAAATAGGTCTAACACACCATTATCACCGATTCCACGCCGAACTGACTGCTGCAGAAAAAATGGTCGGAAATGACAGTTCCCCAGTTTTTTGACACTGTTCGTTTCCGGTCGAGGAGGCTCGGGTATAAACCGCGGGAAATTCAAAACTTGATTTTTGTCGGATCCACAACTTACCGTTAATCAAGTTGCCTCGCAAGTCGCCCATCTGTCCATAAGAAGCATAATCACAGAAGCATAATGGCATTTATTTCAACAATCTTGTTATTTTTGTCGACAAAACATGAAATTTTCAAATTTGTCAGATTGATAACAGGTAGAACACGCAACAATACAAAAGAGTTGGAGATAGCGTCAAAGTCTTACATTCTGTTCAGACCATGTTCAGACCTGGTTCAGACTGTTCAGAGACGCTGTTTACCCCAAAACAATCAGAAGTTTAGATTTTGTTACTTAATAATGGCTTCTTTTCCTGTGTTACAACCATAGCATGTTCTGGGTGCTTCACATACAGAAGTTCTCAGTGGAAGCTCACGCTCACATTATTCCTCAGCAAACAGACAACTATAATCAATTTCACGGCTTTCTGCATTAGAGCAAGCTATGTAAAAAATGTGTTGCGTTGGTACGAATGGCACGTTGACGACCAAGGATGTTGACGACTTGTTGGCAGCTAGCTGTCTTCATGACCTTCATAGTGCAATTTTCAATGTGACATTAGGTTTGTTCGCGTCGCATGAACTTTTTGCACTTTCTGCACCCTAGCCAATAGCGTGGGGTCCCTGGCAGCAGCTGACCAATAGTCACCCGTCTCAGGAAGTTATGTACGTACGCGAAAGTGAAATTTTTCGAGAATATGCGAGGAATTGTTAGTTTCCTTTGAGTGATTTGCAGTTGTGGACGACAAGGGACATCGTCTTCACTGGTTGGTGGTTGGTGGGTCTTCGCCAAGGCTATTAGGTTTTTGCCGGCCACTGAGAAAATTATGCCGAAAGTCCGTGTGATGCCTTGAAAAAATGGAATGCAAAAAGGAAAAACCCACTGCCCAATAAGAGAAAACTTACTCTTTAGATGGACAATATGGATGGTAGGACAATAATTTATGGAGTTGAACTGTGCGGAGACGTGACAATTTGGGCGTGAGTAAAGTAGGTACACTCTGTACGTGTTGTCTGTTGTCTGCCAGCATATGTGTCTTTATACCTTGCTTGCTGTTGCAGAAGGTATAATAGGTAGAGCTAGAGCTAGAGTAGGGACCTCTGCTAGTAGACCTCTGCACCAACCAGTAAAGACAATGTCCCTTATCGTCCACACTGCAAAGCACTCCAAAGAAACTCACGATTCCTGGCGTATGCTCAAAAATTTTCACTTCCGCGTACATGATACCTCAACACGGTGACAAGGTGTCACATTGGAAATCACACGTGTAGCCAACTAGTTATTGGCATCCCCTTGTCATCGTATCATTTGTACCAACACAACACAATTTTTCCATAGCTTGCTCTAATGCAGAAAGCCGTGAAATTGATTATATATAGACACGTGCCCCGGAGCAGGTTTAGTGCCGAACTCTCTCACATTGTAGCATGGTTGGGGAAACAATTGGAATTTGTAGGATGATACATTTTTCGATCGACTGCCACTCTTACATAAACGCCAAATGCACAATGTTTAGTGGCTTCGGTACCTCTGCTTCGGTGTTTTGGAATATTTCTCACGGAATGACTCCAAAAAAACAAGGAGTAGCAGAGATTACACAATTTTGAAGTTCATTTTTGCCAAAACGTCAAGCTGACCGTTGTTGTCCTAGTCACCAAAATGAAAGGGTCACTGACCATGCGCGTTGCTCATGCGCCACACGACCGAAATTCTGCTGAAATAGTCTATTCAACTCCGTCCTTAAAACTACTCTATTTGAACTTGCTTGGATTGGAATTTGAGTATAATGATGCTTTCTACTTGACTGTTTTCCACTCACTACAATACAATTTCACAACTCGATCATTGTTAGCCCCTTCCTTATTCCGGGACTGTGCACGATCTTATCTTATGCTGTCAAGGTGCGTTCAGTCAGCTTATTTAGCCGCAAGTTTTAATTTTAGTCGTAAGCGCAGCATCGCTTATTGGCTGATCTGAGGAGACTGGTTCATGACAGCCAATGAGCATCGCTGCGCTTACGACTAAAATTAAAACTTGCGGCTAAATAAGCTGACTGAACGCACCTTCAAGACTGATGCCAGTGAGACTCTGACATTAAGGGCCTGCCACACGCACAAGCTTTACCTCGCGCTTACTTGTACGGTATAAATTGCGCAAGTAATACGGAACACTTAAGTGGCTTGCACGTGCTACCGTTTTGTCGTCCACACGCACGGGCTTCCCGATACATGCCAGTTTGCACAAGTAAGCGCGAGGTAAAGCTTGTGCGTGTGGCAGGCCCTTTATTAGGTACAGTCTAGGAGGATTAGACATGACATCAGGTGCTTTCCTTTTACCACAAAACTCACTGATCTGATCTAAGTTAGAGAGAGAGAGAGAAAAAGCGAGAAATCACATGCGCAAAAGTGAGATACCTACCACTAACAACTTAGGTCAGAATACTTAGTTTAGGTCGTTTAGGTTAAAAGAAAAGCACCATTACTGAATATTACGCAGCAGACACTTATCTATTCTTGTCACTTTTGGTTATCGTAATTATCGTATATAATGGCGCAATGGTGGCTGCTCGCGACTTTGAGGGCGGCGTGTGGGGGCGGCAGCATTCGGCAAAGTAACTCTTGCACAGTTTGAGTTGGGAATTTCTAAATGCTTAAGGAAACATGACAATCATCAGTGAAAATTGTGAAAAATCCACTTTTTTGGGGGGAGGGGGCGGAAGCTGGAGGCGGCGCAATATCAAAAGAAGCCTATCCTTTCCCAGTTTTAGTCAGCTATCCATATAGCGGAAGACTTAGATCGCTATGTCATCGGGTTCATGTTTTTCATTTACATCTTACTTTGGGGGCGGCGTGTGGGAGCGGCAGCGTTCGGCTAAGCAAATGTTACACAGTTTGAGTTGGCAGTTTCTAAATGTTTGAGAAAACATCTCAATCAATAACAATTGTGAAAGTTGCACTTTTTGTCGTTTGGGGGCGGAATCTGGGGGCGACGACTAATCAAAAGTAGTAGCCCATCCTTTCCTATTTTTAGTCAGCTATTCATAGGTTCAACAAGAGGCGATGTAGAGGGGAAAATTATGGGGACTCTTCAAGATGCAAAAAATTGGATGAACAGCAACAAGTTGGCTCTCAATGAAGAAAAAACCCAGAGAATGTATATACTCTGGAAATGGTGGACAAAAAGTCGGCGCCATTCGTTTCCTGGGCATGCTGATGGATGATCGGCTGAAGTGGAGGGCGCTTAGTGGATGAGCTGTGTACAAGACTGCCCTCACAGGTTTACTGCCTCAGAAGAATCAAGCAAATAAGTACTTACCACTTACCAGGCTGCAAGATCGCTGTACTTTGCTAGAGTACAGTCCGTCCTCCAGTATGGAGTGCTTTTTTGGGGTACATCGGCGGAGGTCGGAAGAGTCTTCGGTCTACAAAAACAGGCGGTCAGAGCGTTGGTAGGAGTGAAGAGTAGAACAAGTTGTAGGGAATAACTCTTCATAGAGCACAGAATACTCACCCTGAGTAGTCTCTTCATTCTCAATACTCTCAGATACGTCCACCAAAACCGATTTCTTCTTGCAAAGAATGGCGACCGGCATGGATACGAGAGACCAGGGGAAGAGAAAACTTCGCTACACCGTTCTGCCGCACAAATAATACGAGAGGAGTGCGCTACTGGGGTCCCAGGCTGTACAATGAGCTGCCCGATGAGTTTCGCTTGTTGCCTGAGAACCTCTTCATCAAAAAAATTAAACTACACCTCCTAAAAAAAAGCTTTTACACTGTCGAGGAATTTTTTAATCATCTTGAGTTTTGATGTACAATTTTAATATGTTGTGTTTTATCATTTAGGTACATTAGTCTCTGCATTAGTCTTTTATTTATACATCGTTTATTTATACACCATATCACTACCTTCGAAATGTTCGACGTTTCTTTGTAATGGACCTTTTCAATAAAGGCGGTCTCTCTCGCACGATTTACGTCACAGCCCCCACATGTACTCAGTGTGATGCCGCGCACTTCATAACGAACAGTTTCCCTTGGAGATATTGGGTGATTTCCACCTACACGGTACAAATACCACCAGACGGAACATGTTCCACAATTTGGTACACCTAGATGGAAAGCACCGGCATCGTTGACCGACGCGACATCTCTGGTCTGGAGGCAAAAGATGACTATGGCATTCAGAAATAAAAAAAATGGCAGCGTAAATCTTAATCGATCGTATGTTATCATTGTTATCCCTGCAGAGAAATAAAATAAAACATGGATGCATGGATGAAACGATACTGAGAGAGACATATGACAACGGAGTGCTGGATTGCAGCTGACGGTACGTCATTTTTCGCATCCGTTTCCGGTGGCAAAAAATTCTAGGTGATCCACGGGACGGCACAAAACCAGGTAAGAACAAAAGATGTAAATTGTAAACTGGGTGCTTTCCACCTAGCTCCAAGTTTGGTACACCTTCCATTTGCGCACGTGCGGGTTCCAAACGGTGCTTTCCATCTACGTGTTCTTACCTGGTTTTGTGCCGTCCGGTGGATCACCTAAAAATGGGTGCTTTCCACCTAGACGGTACAAATACCACCAGACGGCACATGTTCCATGGTGTGGCACAAAATTTTACGTGATCCAATGAACGGCGCAGAACCGAGTAAAAACACGTAGATGGAAAGCACCGTTTGGAACCCGCACATGCGTAAATGGCAGGTGTACCGAACTTGAGGCTAGGTGGAAAGCACGCACTTTGTGCCGTCGGAAGGCACACCGGAAACGGATGCGACAAATGACGTACCGTCAGCTGTAATCCAGCACTCCGTTGTCATATGTCTCTCCTGTGTCGTTTCATCCATGCATCCGTGATTTATTTTATTTCTCTGCAGGGATAACGTACGATCGATCAAGATTTACGCTGCCATTTATTTATTTCTGAATGCCATAGTCATCTTTCGCCTCCAGACCAGAGATGTCGCGTCGGTCAACGATGCCGGTGCTGTCCATCTAGGTGTACCCAATCGTGGAACATGTTCCGTCTGGTGGTATTTGTACCGTCTAGGTGGAAAGCACCCACTGCTGGGCCGCGATTCTGTACTCTCCCACCGACACTTGTCGGTGTCGGTAGCTAGGCAGGAGCGAATTTGATTGGTTCTCACCCTAGCTACCGATCCGATAGTTGTCGGTAGGCAAGTACAGAATCGCGCTCCTGGACAACGAAGTTGTCGGTATCGGAAAAATGGTTCGACTTTGAAGACCAATAACTTCTGATTGCCGAATGCGATTTCCATTTTGTTTGTTGTGTTGATAAGCCTAATGTTTCCGTAACCTATCCTGTAAAGGTGAATGATAAAAAACTCCATGTAACATTTCTACAGGGTGGTACGTGAAATGCTGCAAAATTGCACCAACTTCATCGTACCCCCTTTGTCAAAAAAATTTTGTTTATGTATTCTGATACAAAAATCATGAAGTGTGGTGTATTATCTCGAAACGATTTTGGATTTACCCAGATTGGAAGTTTAACATTGAAGATATAAATTTTTATGTTGAATGTTACAGATTTGCCTTGTTGGCACGCGAGATCAAGTCACTTTCAATTAATGGATTTTGGCGTTGGGCAAGATTGTTCGTACAACAGTCCAGGACAATTTTATTCTCAACACAACCCGAATATTTGGAGTGGGGCCAAGCAGGGGGCAATTTTTTAAGTGGTTGTCACTGCCTGTTGTTCGTACGTTGAATTTCGTCAGGATTTCATCAGAATTTTAGATGTGAAACATATTCTATTCGCAAGTTTTAGCCCCTGAACATGGTAACGATGTAAAACTTCAGTTTCCGAGTGAAGTAAAGCCTCCCTGGACGTTATACTTTTTGTGCTTGTGCTATGTCTGAGTTTCGTAAATCTGCAACATTCAACATAAGAATTTATATCTTCAATGTTCGACTTCCAATCTGGGTAATTCCAAAACCGTTTCGAGGTAAGACACCACACTTTAGTGGAGCGAAATCGGCCTGAAAAGTCGTCGTTTCTTTTTCAAGGTATAACAGCACCAAACCTTATAGGTCTTATAGAGAATCAAATTCCACGTATGTATGGTCATTTTGGGGATGATCTTGTGGTAAGGACCTTTTTTATGGGCAAAAAACCTCAAAAATTGGAAATTAGCAGTTCAGCATTCACAACGTTATATTTCTGAATCCAGTTGAGCTATCGGTCTGTTCTTTTTTTTAAACAAAAGTACATTGAAAAAACTTTCCAATGGTTACATCACTGACTAAAGATTATTGTTCACGAACGTGTTTATAGAACAATAAACATTATATTGACTAAAAATGCAGTCCCTTTTTGACCATGCGAGGAACTTCTTTCCTCGTAGGAATTTTTAGATACAACCTGCGAGGAAAATGAAGCCGAAATATCAGAGAAAATTTTAAAGGAAGTTTCATTGATCTAGGCCGTATAGTTTGTCAGTTATGAATTTTTTTCTGGCGCATTTGAGTTGGAACGTCGCCCGGCGTGTGCTTGCATACAGTAAATCGCCGCGCCGTGCCGCGTTCACTGTTTGTTATGCGGCGATTTACTGTATGCAAGCACCGTTTGGAACCCGCACATGCGCAAATGGCAGGTGTACCAAACTTTGAGCTAGGTGGAAAGCACCCATTAGGCGCCGTTATAGCTAGACACCACCGGCTGCGCGGTACGAGCGCGCACGCATCTGTCTCTCTCTTCTGAAAAGGTCCATTGTTATTATAGGGGATAAAGCCAATCTATCTATCTCTAAAGTGATTGGGGGCGGTTTTTAGCAATTTTTCCATGTCGGCGGCGCATATTGGAGATGGAATGTTTCTGGGCTTACGTTTATAAGTGGCAACTATGTATTAGGTATCCATAAAATGAGGACACCAGCATTAGGTCTGGGATAAATTGCAATATCATGTTATTTCAAGTTGATTGGGGGCGGTTTTCTCCATGTTGGCGGCGCAATATGGACATTCAATAGACCATATTAATTATTCGCACTTTCCCCTTCCACTAGTCATTTGTAAGTTAGGTATGTGCCTGTGACCATGCGCACTGCAGTGGAAGATCTCGCGCGCCACAGCATGCACAGAAAACGGAACTTTGCTGTCACTGTCACAATTTACGATTTCAAGGTGTTTTCATTATTCTCGGGACGTTTTAACCTTTTTACCATACTTTTACGTGACTGCTGACGGTCGGTTCTCTTTCAAGCGCGGTCAAAATTCTCGTTAGCGGAAGTTGTGCAATAAAATATGGCGGGTAATTTGAAATTGTTGTCGATTCAAAAAACCCCATTTTAAAATGCTTCGCATCAACTTCACAGCAAGATTTTTCATTTTTTTATGGTGAAAAGTAGATCAGGTATTTCTTTTTACACACTTGTTATGTTATACATTCGTTGAAATTGTCGATTTGCACCTTGAAATGATCATTTTACAAAGTCATTCAACATGCATATTCTTATGGGAGTTTCAACCCAGCACATGTGGTTGTCTCTCTCCCCGATCTGCGACTGCGCTTTGAATAATTAATATGGTCAATACCTAGCTTTCGGAGTGGCAGCTATGTAACAGCGACAAATCAGAAAGCTAGGGTGTCTAATTTGCGAGGAGTTCGAGGAACGGACGGACGGACGGACAAAGCGGCTGCAATAGCGATTTTCATCGAGATGCAAAAAGCGCTAAAAATGGTATAATACACTAGTTTATTGAAACTCTTATAGCGTTTTCCACTGGCTTGCACTTTTGTGCAAATCGTGAAAGTTCAATGACGTCACGCACTCCACGAGCCTTGCATTGGAACCACCCTCATGCGGCGGAGCGCGCGATGCGTTAAAATTCAGTGGAATATGATGCAGTGTGCACTTGCGACAATTTGGCGCAAGTGCCTTTTCCCACTCGAAAATTCGCTTCAAATTGGAAGATGGAGTAATTTTCTTACAATGGAAAATGAAACCAAACCAAAATATTAAACTAAATCTGAAAATTTATGAGCAACATGTTTAATAAAGTTGTGAATTTTGGGTTACACTCTTTTGTTTTTCTTCATCAGTGCAATAATTTCTATGTCCGAGTCCGAACAATCGCTGAACTCTACAAATTCCCTAACAAATTATTGATCAATTGTTAATTTAAACTGCAGTTTACTCTGTTTACTTCGAATTGGCGCCATATTGCATTGCATTGCACTGGACGCACGAGCTCCCAGTAGTCCGGACGTTAGGGGAAGGTACTCTGCATTTTGGGGTTAAAGCATGCCACTTGGCATAGTTGTTGTATGAACTATATTCTTCCGATTCAGAAGTGTAGACATCGGCGGCAGCCGTGCAGTCTCTCTCTACAGGGTGAATAAGAAAAAAGAAGGACAAAAAGTTGTAACTTATGAACCATAAGAGACAGAGGCGTGTAAATCGGCACACACGGTCTTCCGTTTATGCTGATGGAGTTCAATCAAATCATTTTTTTATGTTATGAAGAGTTTCGAAAATATCTTGAGCACACTGTTTTTTGTCGTGAAAATTTAATTTTCGAATAAATTCGTAAATAATGAAAATATCGGAGTGAAACATGGTACCTAGACATTCAGTGGTATACGGAATTGAAATTGATCGGTAGCCAGCGCCTATAGGCGTACTATTTTCAGAAAAAAGACATTCAACTTTTTCTTTTTTCCAGAAGCCATCTCTCTTTCACCATTAATAAGAATAGTGAAGAAATTGGATAGTAATCATAGAGAAGAAAAGGTACAATCATTCTACTGCAAAAAAGCGGTCTTAACATCAAGTATTGCCTCTTGGTCAAGAAATCATTGCCATTCGAGCTATTTTTAGTTTTACAAACTTTCAGGGCTCATGGTGACCAGTGTGGTTCTTGAAAAGATTATTTTCATTTTGCATTACATTGCCTTACATTTTGTCAAGTCAGTTACCAAAATTCATCGTCCTAAGTGATAAGGTTTCACCCTGCCAGTTGATCAAACTCAATATGCGTCATTTTTTGGGGGAAAATGCAAAAATTAACAGTTTTTTGCCATCATCAAATGCTCATTAAGGAAGATCTATTGCCGCAAGAGGCACGAATTGACACGCAAGTGATTTAGAAGGATTCGGTGTTGACTATAGTGCTACGCGGAATAGGTGAGGTTTGTCCAATTGTCCTAGAAAGAAGGAGGAAGATGTTGCAGCTTGAATATAAGTGTGAGTATTATAGCTACATCTGGACAACACCAGAAAGTACCCTGCATTTTATGGTTAGAACTTGCCACTCCACAAAGTTGTTGATTGGGCCATACTCTTTCGATTCAGAAGTGTAGCCATTGGCGTCAACCGTGCAGACTCTGTATACTGGTTGAAGAAGAAAAAGAAACAACAGAAGAAGTACTTTTAAACCAAAAGAGATAGAGGCGTGTAAATTGGCACAAATAGTCTTCCATTTATGGTGATGAAGCTTTATCAAACAATTCTGAAATATCTTGAAGCGTTCTTGAAATATCCTCAAAAACAAAAATAAGACCGAGAACTTGATTTTTCCATAAAAAAGTGAATTTTTAGAGGAATGGAGTGAAACTTGGTTTTTTCTGCATTTAGTGTTGTAAGAAATTAGAAATCATCCCTCGCCAGTGTCCAGGCCTTTTATTGCCAGAAATAAGACATTCAACTTGTCTTCTTGCGACAGCCAGCCACTTTAAGTTCACATTCTATAGACTAATCTAGTGTAAGTTACTATGGTAATTACAGAGACGGTGACGAACAATCATTTCGCCATGAAAAGAGTAGTCTCAACATCAAGTATATTGCCTCTACCCCAAGACAATGTTGTCGATCGAATGGTCCTTGCTTTTATAAACTTCCACTGAGCAATCCCATCATGCATGTGTGGAATATAGCTGTTCCATGTAACATGGAACAAGCTGGTAGGAGTCGTAGATGAGGTGTTGTGGTCAACATTGTCAACTGCAGCTGTTGTGAAAACGTCATAAAGAAGTCTAGGTGGACATACGACACCTTCTCTATGATAAGAGGAGCACACAGCATTACCTTTTCCCACGAAAATAGAATCCAGTCTTTCATACGAAAGGCTCGTTCCTAAGCGGTACGTGAGATCGATATGGTTTTTTTCGTGTCTCTCCGTAGAGCTTCATAGCAAGGTATGTTGTTGGCAATGCGGAGTTTCCTGTCTGCGTTCATGACGCCTTCTTGCTTCTTTTCGATGCTTCACGGTATGAAAGGCCAGAAGTTGCGCTATTGTAAGAACAACTTGATCATTCACTCTATCTTCAGATTCAGAAGATAACAAAAGACATGGTCCACACATGATCATCTTCACCGAACCTAAAATTGAAAGAGGCATTTCACCATGTCTTCTCTTTTTCCTTCTCTCTCCACTTCTTATTTCTTAACCCAGTATAATTTGAGACTGCACGACTGACGCCCATGGCTACACTTCTGAATCGAGAAAGTATAAAGATTTCTATAGTTACCGTAGTAACTTACACCAGTTTATTCCATAAAATCTGAACTCAGGATGGCTGGCTGTCGCAAGAAGAACAGTTGAATGTCTTATTTCTGGCATTAAAAGGCCTGGACATTGGCTAGGGATCATTCCTAATTTCTTACATCACTGAATGCAGGAAAAAACAAGTTTCACTCCATTCCTCTGAAAATTCACTTTTTTTATGGAAAAATCAAGTTCTCGGTTTTATTTTTGTTTTGAGGGATATTTCAAGAACGCTTCAAGATATTCCAGAATTGTTTGATAAAGCTTCATCATCATAAATGGTAGACTATATGTGCCAATTTACACGCCTCTATCTCTTTTGGTTCATGAGTTACTTCTTCTGTTGTTTCTTTTTCTTCTTCAACCAGTATACAGAGTTTGCACGGTTGACGCCAATGGCTACACTTCTAAATCGAAAGAGTATGGCCCGATCAACAACTTTGTGGAGTGGCAAGATCTAACCATAAAATGCAGAGTACTTTCTGGTGTTGTCCAGATGTAGCTATAATACTCACACTTATATTTAAGCTGCAACGTCTTCCTCCTTCTTTCTAGGACGTTTGGACAAACCTCACCTATTCCGCGTAGCACTATAGTAAACACCGAATCTCTCTGAATCACGTGCATGTCAATTCGTGCCTCTTGCGGCAATAGATCTTCTTCAAGGAGCATTTGATGTTGGCAAAAAAACTTTTCATTTTTGCATTTTTCCCCCAAAAATGGCGCATATTGAGTTTGATCAACTGGCAGGGTGAAACCTCATCACTCAGGACGATGGATTTTTGTGACTGACTTGACAAAATGTAAGGCAATGTAATGCAAAATAAAAATAATCTTTTCAAAAAACACACTGGTCATCATGAGCCCTGAAAGTTTGTAAAACTAAAAATAGCTCGAATAGCAATGATTTCCTGACCAAGAGGCAATACTTGATGTTAAGACCGCTTTTTTGCAGTAGAATGATTGTACCTTTCCTTCTCTATAATTACTATCCAATTTCTTCACAATTCTTATCGATGGTAAAAGAAAGATGGCTTCTGGAAAAAAGAAAAAGTTGAATGTCTTTTTTCTGGAAATAGTAGGCCTAGGCGCTGGCTACCGATCAATTTCAATTACGTATACCACTGAATGCCTAGGTACCATGTTTCACTCCGATATTTTGATTAATTACGAATTTATCCGAAAATTAAATTCTTACGACGCAAAAAACAGTGTGCTCAAGATATTTCCGAAACTCTTCATAACATTAAAAAATGATTTGATGGAACTTCATCCGCATAAACGAAAGACCGTGTGTGCCGATTTACACGCCTCTGTCTTTTATGATTCATGAGCTACAACTTTTTGTCCTTCTTTTTTCTTATTCACTCTGTAGAGAGAGACTGCACGGCTGCCGCCGATGTCTACACTTCTGAATCGGGAGAATATGGTTCAAACAATAGCTATGCCAAGTGGCATGCCTTAACCCCAAAATGCAGGGTTCATCTATATTTTAGCGCCTAACGGCCGGACTACAGAGGTCGTGTGAAAAATGCGCATTTAATGCAAGTTCATCTTTCCAGTGGAACGTACACTTTTAATTTGGTACGATGCACTCTCGCCAGTGGAAAACGATTCCACTGCCTGGGTGCAAAAAGTGCGCACTAAAACTCCCAGTGGAAAACGTTATTATAAAAATGTACTATGGCCCGTATTCATATCCCACTTTTAAGCTAAAAGCGCTTTTAGTGCGATGCGCATTTAGGGGCATTTCTCATATTTCAGTGTTCAAAAATACATTATTGCGATTGGGAGCGATTGTATGTACTCAATTGCAATTAATTTGCGAGTTAATTTGTATTTTTGAACACTAAAATATGAGAAATGCCCCTAAATGCGCATCGCACTAAAAGCGCTTTTAGCTTAAAAGTGGGATATGAATACGGGCATAATTAATAATTAAATAATAATAATAATTAATACATAATACAGTATATGTACAGTTTTCCCGGTATTCATTCAAGTTTGAACACTTCCTTTTGGGACATCGTGTACGATTTGTTTCAGCAATGATACACATAAAGCTACAGGCTTGATGAAAATTGTTTTTAATTCGGTATCATTAAATTACACGATGTTTTTACATTTTACACTACATACAGTAATAAAACACTTTGGATACAATTTAAAAATGAAGCTTTATTAAATATTCAAATACTTATTATAAATAATACACCAAGGTAGGGTCGGTGCGTTGAGTAGACAGACAGTCATAACTTAGAAGGAGAATTGCCAACAGAATTTACTGACGATCAGTAGCTCTGAGCTTCTCTTCTACAGCTTCTTGGCTAGCTTCGGACAAGTCCGTCGCTTGTATGTACTTCTGAACACCTACCAGGGACTTCTTAAGAGCATCGAATGAGCTGGAACAAAAAGAAAAAACGTTAAATTGAAAGCAGTTCATTGTTTTGCTTCATGCTAGTCAACTAATTTCATGGTTATTTGAAAATCTCGCATTACAATAATATAATAAGATTATTTGGAAAAGGCTTATGCTCGGTTTCACAAAGGTGAAAAATACGTCGTCCTATTTATAAGACGACACAAATCACAAATTTGTGTGGTGTAGAGTGTAGTGTAGTGTTATATCTCATACACCTAAATACTCGAGGCGCAGGGTAACTTGAATGGGCCAGCGTGATGCCTGGTCGCATCCCCACTTGGCTACAAACGCGCGTATATTTTTCGATCTGGTCTATATGAAGACCTGCACACGAGCTGTGAGCAAAGGGAAGCGCCTCTGTATGAGAAAGTCTATGGGTGCTTTCCACCTAGACGGTACAAATACCACCAGACGGCACATGTTCCATGGTGTGGCACAAAATTTTACGTGATCCAATGAACGGCGCAGAACCGAGTAGAAACACGTAGATGGAAAGCAACGTTTGGAACCCGCACATGCGTAAATGGCAGGTGTACCGAACTTGAGGCTAGGTGGAAAGCACGCTATAGCTATTGTCGGACATTTTGCCTACCATACGGGGATTGCACAGTGGGACAAAATCAGTTGTCGGCGGCCAAAAGTCTGAAACTCACCAGATCGTCTTAGAATATTGAGGTCATTATAGAAAAAATATTGAAAAAATTTCAATTGTGCTCGGGGGTGAAATTGGGATTTGGGGTTGGAAAAACAAAAGAATAACAGAAAAATTCCCAGTTCAGCGAATTTTCTCAGAATATCAAGGCGACCAAGGGAAAAATATTGAATAAAATTCATTGACCCTTGGGGGTGAGATTTAGGGGTTGAAAAAAAAAAATAGCGAGAAAAAAAAATTGAAATTCATCAAATCGTGCTAGAATATTGAGGTGATTATGGGAAAAATATTGAAAAAAATTGCAACTTCAAGTTCTTAGTGATAACAGAATTCAAACTAGAAAACATGTTCGTAACGAAAAAAACAGAACTTTTCACCCTTTATGTAAAACACCCCTAGAAACAACCCTGCTCTTCCAATATCATTGAAATAATGTCTTGTTGAGAATCTTAACACGATTTCGCAGCAGTCCAGTGAAAATCAGCGTTCTCAAGAAATTTTAAATGTTTGTCTCTTTATACATGTATTTGAAAAAAAATTGTTAATCACGGGGACGCACGTGGACGCATACAATTTCTGTTGAAATCAACTTTAAAAAGGTGTAGCTTTTTGTGAAAGAAGTTGTAGGCTGGAGCAAGGTGGGGTATTTTTTGTAAGCCACTGCAAAAATGGAACTCTTGGAAAATAAATTAACCGAACATCGCCATTTGAAAAAAAAAAAAAATTCTGAAACAAGTGAACATATATCCTGTGTGAAGTATGATTTACTTTAAAAAAACTTCAAGTGAGCTATGGTAAAATTGATAGAAGGATATCTGGCCTCTGAAAAGCACAGTCGGCAATAGCACTTCAGTCACAAAATGCTATGAAAGTGTTATCAGTAGAGCTATTTTAAAGTCCTATGTTTGAGGCATCGCACAAAAGTTATAAATTGCCTTGGAATCTCAAGACGTTGGTAACGTATGAATCAACTATTTTTCTAAATAATAGCAAAAATTTGGACCGAAATATCAAAATGACCTTGCTTGACTTTTGGCCACTTTTTACGGCACTTGGCCCACTGTGGATTGGTCAGACAAAGGTCACGCGTGGCCTGTGTTTAAAGCATACAACGATCAGGAATCACACGAGCATTTGATAATTCTGATAAAGCCGAGTCGGACATCTTTCGCTGGTTTATCCGGGTTTCACTTTTCACTAGGTATCCAACACGTCGAATCTTTTCGATCGTTTTTAATTAGTTGACTTCAAGGAGGTTATGTTCCGGTTTATCCGGGTTTCACTTTTCACTTGGCGTCCAACACGTTGACGTTGACTTGTCGATCGTTTTTAATTAGTTGACTTTAAGGAGGTTATGTTCCTTCTCAAGTTCCACATAAACTAATATTTTGGGGCCAGTTTTCATATACCGTAGTTCCAAAATCGCTGCAGGCATGTGCATGCCGTGTCTGACCTTGGCCACATCCATTTTGTGCGCACTTTTAGTGGCTATACGTCGGCGGTTGTGAAACCCACGAGTATAAACACGTCGTATACGGATAAAACGTTTTTGTGAAACCCAGCACTAGAGATTTGATGGGATTCCACTGAATGTTTGACTGCGTTTCTATCGTAGCTTTGGATCCGATCGGAACTCTATCCGATCGAGTCGATCCGCTTGAAATTGCCATGTAAACGGTCAGGATTGAGATTTCAATCGGATGGAGCGGTTCAAGTCGATCCGGTGCTTTGGCCAGCTTGACTTGAGTCGAGCGGATCGAGGCTCGTGTCCGCTCGTATTTTAGCCGATGTGAACAGGATCGGATCGAAGTGACAGATGGCCGAATGTAAACAAACAGTAAAGCTGGATTCCCAGTTGCGAATATTCGGACAGAAAATGCGAAATTCAATGTCAAAGTTGTCATATTGGCCAATCAGATTCCTCGAATTCAAAGTTTGACATATAAAATCGCATTTTCTGTCCGAATATTCGCATCTGGGAGCCCAGCTTTATTCTTACTGAATCGAGGTATGCTAACGAGACCATTTATTTTTGGCTCAAAACGGGACATGGGCTTTTTAATTCATTTGAAACCCTCACGTCAACGAAACTGGACGTTTAGGCGGGCCTAAGTAGCGTGATCAAATTTGACTTTCCCTTGTAAATACCGGCCTAGGTTCTCAACCGTAAGCTTTATTTATTTATCAAAAAATATTTAATACAAATTTACTAGCATTCATTCAGTAGAAAAAAGTTGAGTTAATCTGCAATCAGGCAGATCGCCGATCATCTTTTTTTGTGGAACTGCTAAGCGTCAGTTAACTATCAACATCGCCATAAGGACGGAACCTGTGACTGGGTTTTTTCGGAAGTCCACAATTTCTTCATTGAAAAAAGACTCTTCTACTGGTGCATTTTGCACCGAGCAGATATAAAATATATTCAATTGAAATACAAAAGTTTTTATGTTCGAGATTGTTGATGTGAACGTGTTTGAACATTCCTACCCGACAACTTTCCGTCGAAACATTTTGATTATTCGCACGGTTTGGAAAAACGGAACAATTTTACGTCCGGAGGCTTTTTTCGGGGACACCAGGACGGAGAACCGAAAAACGGGACGTATGATCACATTAGGTATGCATTCCAGTGATTGTAAATAAAATCACCAAACAAATTCAATACAAAAATATTTTCCGGTTTTGTGCAGTTTGACGCGTTTTAAACCACGTTGCTGAATCTCCAAAATTTTAACTCAACTTTAAAGAAGTGAAACAGGATTGAATGAAGCGGATCGAACGTGCGATGATAAAAACACGCTTGACTGAAGCCACTCTGCATCCGATCAAAACTCGAGTGGATCGAAAGCTGCGATAGAAACGCAGTCTTTGTCCACCTTGCTTCCGTTTGGATTACCCCACAGTTTTTTAGAAGCCGAACAGCCCTAAAACACTGGAAAAGTTTCTAAAGGATTGCTGGGACATTTTTTGACAAACGAAAAAATTATCAACTGTTTTATTTTATAATTTTGAGAGACGTAGAATATTGAATACATGGCCGTTTTTTGAAAGTGTTCAACAAAAAGGATTTTGTTATATATATATATATATATATATATATATATATATATATATACACAGGATGTTTGCAAACTTGAGGTAGAAAATTGAACCGCGAATAGGGAAATACTTCAAAAGTATCAGGAAAATGTTGCAAAAAAAATTAGGGTTTTATTTTTGGAAATATGGAGGATCAAAAGGACTTTTTCTAGCGTAGCATAAATTTGAAATTTATGTCGAGCCGTAAGTCAAAAGAAAATGCACCACTGCACAGTGGGCCGATAGCTCACATTAGCGTGGCGAAATACCCGGCTGGGTTTACGGGGGTCGAGGTTCGAATCCCACCACGGGTATATTTTTTTTTGTTTCTGGAAGATTTTTTTGGAGGTATTGTTATTTATTCTTAAAATACTCATCATAACTTATGCACTCCTCAAATTTCACTCGATTATCATGAAGAAATAAAAAAATATAGCGAGAATAATGAGTAATGCAACTTTTCTTGAAAAATTCATTTTTCCCAAAACCGCAAGTAGATGCAAATGGGAATAGCATCATTGGAAAGAAGAACCTTTCTTCTATATAAAGTGGCTGTTCACTTTGTGTTTCTCCTTGTTTTTCATGTGATTCATTCATTTTTTCAAAGTTGTGGTTCTAATCTCAGTCCCTGCAACTTTTTTCTTTTTCTTTTCTTTTGAAGGTAAATGGGGAGTTATTTCAACTTATTCTCAAAGTAATCATCATAGTCCATGAACTACCCTAGTTCCACTCGATTATCAAGGATCATAAAAAAATACAGCAACTTGAACAAATACAACAATTCATTGAAACACAACTTCTAAAAAATAAATAAATCACATGAAAAACAAAAAGAAACACAAAGTGAACAGTCACTTTATATAGAATTAAGGTTCTTCTTTCTAATGATGCCATTCCCATTTACATCTACTTGCGGTTTTGGGGAAAATGAATTTTTCAAGAAAAGTTGCATTACTCATTATTCTTGCTATTTTTTTAATTCTTCATGATAGAACCATGATTCAAAACCGCAAGTAAATGCAAATGGGAATGGCATCATTAGAAAAAAGAACCTTTCTTCTATGTAAAGTGACTGTTCACTTTGTGTTTCTTTTTGTTTTTCATGTGATTTATTTATTTTTTCAAAGTTGTGTTTCAATGCATTGTTGTATTAGTTCAAGTTGCTGTATTTTTTTATGATCCTTCATTGTCGAGTGAATTTAGGAAAGTTCATGGACTATGATGATTACTTTGAGAATAAGTTGAAATAACTCCTCAGTTACCTTTAAAAGAAAAGAAAAAGAAAAAAGTTGCAGGGACTGAGATTTGAGCCACAACTTTGAAAAAATAAATAAATCACATGAAAAACAAAAAGAAACACAAAGTGAACAGCCACTTTATATAGAAGAAAGGTTCTTCTTTCTAATGATGTCATTCCCATTTTCATCTACTTGCGGTCTTGAAGAAAATAAAATTTTCAAGAAAATTTTGCATTACTCATTATTATTGCTCTATTTTTCCAATTCTTCATCATAATCAAGTGAAATTTGAGGAATGCATACTAGTCCTGTCCCTAGCAGTACTTCTGTAGGAAAAACGATGTAATCAAAAATTTTTTTTTGGAATCGTTAGAGGATCATCTCAGGACAAATAATCACTCGGGTGCTTTCGCGATTTCTGGTACGTTTTCCAGCAATATCGCATCAAAGTTGGCGGCTGGTCAATTCTTCAGTTCGCTGATATTTCTTGGAGTTTTTGCGATTTTTTTCAAATAAGAGTACTAATCTATCCAAAAAACATTTCCGGATCGAATGATGCTGTCAGATTTTGAGTACTCACGTTATACCGGGTGAAAAAAAAATAAAACGAGTTTTATAATTTTTTTCCAACTTTTTAGTTTCTTGGCCGATTTTCACAAACTTTATGTCAAAAGCTCGCTGACTGAATCGTCTACTCAAATCAATTGTCAATATAGCCAAATTATCAAAAATTAAGATGGCGGCGGCGAACCCAAATAAAAATGTGTCGTATTTCGAGAATTTTTTTTTTATTTCTAAACTTTGTAACGAACGACACTGATGGTGGATTCTGGAAGATTCAGCTTTTTTCTGTAATTTGGGATTAGATTTACTTGATTCGCACATTCCACTGTGAAAATATAGTGAATTAAAGGAAGGTCCACTTGTAATTTTTTCCAAATTCCAATAAATCAGCAGTTTAAAAACCTCCCGCGAATCCTTATTTCTGAAGCAATTTCTACACACTTGGTAGTGATCGTAAGCTGTGTGCATAGGCTACAAATACCGTGTTGGTGCATGGCCAAAGTTTCGAAATTTCAGATGATAGATGACGTAAATGGTGGAGGTGCGCATGTCAAATATCGAATATTCTACTTTTTGTTCTCACATGTTCTGAACGAAATTTCTATAAATGGTTGGCTTAATGGTCAGCTGGATAAACACGCAACAAGAGTCAAATGTTAAAAGAGTCGAAATGTGAAATTTTCAAATAGACGACTTTACTTCTTTGGAGAAAATAAAACGGTTCTATCCGTTAGTCCAGGAATTTTAGCTGTTAAAATTGCAAATAGCGAACAAAAATGAAAGCCAGCCGGATTTTTGTATATAAGCTCAGTTAAGCATGTAGTTTAACATAGTCAAAGTTCTCAAGAATCCGGTGTGAGCTTCGGCCGTTGTGGCCTCGAGAAGAACTTGAGAATCAGTTTTTCGCGTATATCTAGTGAACAATGGCACTTGGGAAGAACGTGCTTGTGAAGAAATTGTTGAAAATTTTATTGTCTATAAGAAACGTCCTCACACGTTCCATCGTCAGTCCACTCTTTCTTCGTCAAAACACATAAAAACTAAAATAATCCAGATGCTCGATGCTGAAGACTGTATGGACCTTGAGTTTTATGATGGCGGGGTGCCACTTGGTAGAGCTGTTGTTCGATCTATTCTGTTCCGACTGTAACTATTTGCCATCAATACCAACTATGCCGGCGGCATATACAGGGTGAAATAAAAATAAGAAGTTGAAGAAATGTACCTCAAGAACCAAAATAGGTGTGAAGACATATAAACCGCCAAAAATATTTCTAATTTCATGGTCATGAAGTCGTCGTAAACTTGGATCAAATATGTTGAGCCGTTTCTGACATATCTCCAGAAGACTGAAGTCGTTACGGAAAAAAACTAGTTTTCAGTCTATCAGTAACTCTTCAGATATTGAATCGAGACTTGGTGTTTTGAATCGAAACAATGATAAATTACATTTGAAATGAAATAATAGTGAAAAACACTTTCTAGGCCAACTACTTGAAGAAAAAACACAGTCAACTTTTTTTCTGATGAGTAGACGAAAAAATTATTTTTTTTTGTAACAACTTCAGTCTTTTGAAGATATTTCAAGAACGGCTCAAGATATCTGATTCAAGTTCACCACGACTTCATGACCATGAAATCAGAATTATTTATGGCGATTTACATGTCTTCACCTATTGTGGTTCTTGAGGAACAAATGTTCAACTTTTTATTTTTATATAAAAAAAATACACCCTGTATATGCCGCCGGCATATTTCGTATTGATGGCTTCAAGTTTCAATCAAGAAATAGTGGACCAACCAACACCTCTACGAGGTGGCACTTCGCCATCATAAAACTCAAGGTCCATACAGTCTTCAGCATCGAGCATCTGGATTATTTTAATTTTCTTGTGTTTTGACGAAGAAAGAGTGGACTGACGATGAAACGTGTAAGGACCTTTCTTATAGACAATAAAATTTTCAACAATTTTTCCCCAAGTACCATTGTTCACGAGATATACGCGAAAAACTGATCCTCAAGTTCTTCTCGAGGCCACAACGGCCGAAGTTCACACCGGATTCTTGAGAACTTTGACTATGTTGAACTACATGCTTAACTGAGCTTATATACAAAAATCCGGCTGGCTTTCATTTTTGTTCGCTATTTGCGATTTTAACAGCTAAAATTCCTGGACCAACGGATAGAACCGTTTTATTTTCTCCAAAGAAGTAAAGTCGTCGATTTGAAAATTTCACATTTCGACTTTTTCAACATTTGACTCTCGTTGCGTGTTTATCCAGCTGACCATTAAGCCAACCATTTATAGAAATTTTGTTCAGAACATGTGAGAACAAAAAGTAGAATATTCGATATTTGACATGCGCACCTCCACCATTTACGTCATCTATCATCTGAAATTTCGAAACTTTGGCCATGCACCAACACGGTATTTGTAGCCTATGCACACAGCTTACGATCACTACCAAGTGTGTAGAAATTGCTTCAGAAATAAGGATTCGCGGGAGGTTTTTAAACTGCTGATTTATTGTGAATTTGGAAAAAATTACAAGTGGACCTTCCTTTAATTCACTATATTTTCACAGTGGAATGTGCGAATCAAGTATATCTAGTCCCAAATTGCAGAAGAAAGCTGAATCTTCCAGAATCCACCATCAGTGTCGTTCGTTACAAAGTTTAGAAATCAAAAAAAAAATTCTCGAAATACGACACATTTTTATTTGGGTTCGCCGTCGCTATCTTGATTTTTGATAATTTGGCTATATTGACAATTGATTTGAGTAGACGATTTAGTCAGCGAGCTTTTGACATAAAGTTTGTGAAAATCGGCCAAGAAACTAAAAAGTTGGAAAAAAAATTATAAAACTCGTTTTATTTTTTTTTCACCCGGTATAACGTGAGTACTCAAAATCTGACAGCACCATTCGATCCGGAATTGTTTTTTGGGTAGATTAGTACTTTTATTTGAAAAAAATCGCAAAAACTCCAAGAAATATCAGCGAACTGAAGAATTGACCAGCCGCCAACTTTGATGCGATATGCTGGAAAATATACCAGAAATCGCGAAAGCACCCGAGTGATTATTTGTCCTGGGATGATCCTCTAACGATTCAAAAAAAAATTTTTTGATTACATCGTTTTTCCTACAGAAGTACTGCTAGGGCCTGGATTATACGTTATGATGAGTACTTCAAGAAAAAATAACAATACCTCAGAAAAAAACTTCCAGAAGAAAAAAAATATATATCTACCCGTGGTGGGATTCGAACCTCGACCCCCATATACCCAGAAACGCCGGGTATTTCGCCACGCTAATCTAAGCTATCGGCCCACTGTGCACTGGCGTAATTAAATTTTTGAGGAACTAATCAAAGTAAGATTCGATATTTGAAGAAGTATAATTTGAAGGTTTATCAGTGTAGTTACCTTGAGTACAACATCTTCTTCTTGACTTTGGCGGTATCCGGACACCAAGACATGAGAAACAGTTTCTGTTTCTTGGAAGATTCTGAGGTGCCCTGGCACTGATGCATGTATTCAAAATCGTAGAGTCCGTAGCGGCACTCCCCGGCACCACCGGCCTGGAGGTTGTTCAGGAACTGCTCGTATTCCTCGTCCCTGGAGCCTATGACTTCCACATCTATCTGTTTCTCATCCTTGATGAAAAAGATCACATAGCGATGCTTCTTGTCTTTCTTGATCTCCTCGTAAGTGGTCTTGCAAACATCAGACACTGTAACGCCAGACGCCTGAGGAAATAGAACAAAATTACTATTTGGAATTATTGTTGTATTGGCTGCATTGGCAACTTAAAGGTTAATCGAAGTGTGCACTCACCGCCATATTCTGGTAAAGCGAAGTGTTTTTACCACGCCAAGTAAGAAATATTGTGTTTGTTTAGTTATCACCATCATAATGGTTCGTGAATAGGGTTTTCAATTTTTCGTTGTCTCTTTCTACGTAATGTCATGCGTAACGGCGGTTCGTCAAGGTCATGTTTTGACATACAACGTTTTGTTTCAGACCGATGACAATACTCCTGAAAGAAGGAGCCCAAAAAGGGCCACCAAAAATTATTTCGCAGGTGTTACCGTGTTCCTGATTCCACTTTACCGTGTTTCATGAGGCGGAAAAGCTAGTGGAGATGGTTCAAGTGTGTTTTTCATCTTTTCAAGACAACCAAATGATAACCTGCCACAGTGATGTCTAAGAGTACGACACGTCCGGTAGTGGCTAGGCCTACCTTTCTACCTATGTTGAAATCGACTACCACATACAAAATACTTTTTTTCGTTGAAAATAGTTTCGATGGCTTCAGTGACTTCCCCTGCATGATAAATGAGCAATAGCTGCTCTACTTCTCCCGAAAAATTACACCACGTTGTCAGAACGAAACGTCATAAAACATCAAAAAATGACCTTGGAGCTCTAACTGTAATCTAATCTGCTGGAGCACTTCTAGCACTATTATAGCAAGAACTAAAACTAACGCTAATACTCGGCGCATGTAAGTAGGCTCTAGCGAGATGGACCGACTTGGCATAAAGTTTGCATTTTGCGTACTTCCCTTACTACTATATCCCATACAATTTCTATTTTCAGTAGAATGACTTTTTGAAGTAAAAATAAAGTGACAAGCTGTGGGGCTACAGCTACGGCTGATGACACCTGGAAAGTTTTGGAGCGAAACTATTAGCGGCCATCGGCCGTATTCTCCCAGCGCCCCAGCTTGTCACTTTATTTTTGCTCCAAAAAGTCATTCTACTGGAAATAGAAAGTGTATGGGATATACATATTTCCACCTCTAGTATGTCGCGAACCGATCTCCATCGCCATTCGGTGTCACCTATTCTATACAAATTTTTCCATCATTCTCTTTAATCCACCTTGCTCTACTAAACAAACTTTTGAATACAAGAAAAAAGCTCAGCGATCAACATCTGCATCTCAAATAATAGTAATAAGCCAGTGAATAGTGATAGGCATCATCAGACATCGCCAATATAAAAAACTAACCTATATCCCATACACTTTCTACTTTCAGTGGAATGACTTTTCGGAGCAAAAATAAAGTGACAAGCTGGATCGCTGGGAGAATACGGCCGGTGGCCGCTGATAGTAGAGAGTTATTGCAGATGAAATAAGGGCAAGCAGTATTAAAAGCGGCACTATTTTGACACCTACGCTTGCGCAAATTAGTGCGACGTTAAATTTCCCTTGATAAGGATAGTGCCTGCCTTTATTTGTGCACACTTTAGGTCGACCTTATTTATACTTCATTTTGACAAGCCCCAAAAATGACCCTGTACTTAGTGTATTGTTGGTTGCCTATATTC
Source organism: Anaspis maculata (assembly GCA_949128115.1). Classification (NCBI taxonomy): domain Eukaryota; kingdom Metazoa; phylum Arthropoda; class Insecta; order Coleoptera; family Scraptiidae; genus Anaspis; species Anaspis maculata. The sequence continues at coordinate 54,160,071 of OX421963.1, read as the reverse complement.
GTCCAATTTTGAGCTAACTTCCCTTACGTTATTAAATAGGGGGCTAATTTTTTGCAGATAGACTCTGCAGGCCTTGCAGTACACGTGTGCAAGAAATCAGGCCTGTCGGAGGGGTCCTTGTGTCCCGCATGCAATTTGCACCCTAACTTTAAATTGAGACTAAAAATTTAGGTTAGGAATTGGGAATGACGGGGCAAGTAAAGCCTAGTCTACAATATGGTCTTTAGTTGCAAGTTGCAAGTCGCAACGTGGAAGTGAGGTTGGAATTGCAGTCGCTAGTCGCAGTGAAAGTTGGTTTTAGACCAACTCTTGCGACTAGAGACTTGCAACTTGCAACTAGAGACCATATTGTAGACTAGGCTTTAGGGAATTTGCGATCTGCAATAACTCTTATTCAACAACCAAAAATAAGGTAAGCAGTATTTTAATAACGCCTCCTTTAATAGTGCCGGGCAGTAAAATGGCATTCTGCAATAACTCTCTAGTTTCTCTCCATAACTTTGCAGGTGCCATCAGCCGTAAGCGTAGCCCCCCAGCTTGTCACTCTATTTTTGCTCCAAAAAGTGATTCTACTGAAAATAGAAAGTGTATGGAATATACTCACGGCTGACTTACTTGCCTCGCACAACAATACCGCGGCAAAGTCTTCCATGCAGCGATTTAATGCGTCCTTTTGGAGCGTTTATAACAAACGCCACCAAATCAATGGATCAAAATGAGACGAAACTAATGACACTACGGAGATGATGACACTAACAGCCACGACTGTGATGTGACTGGCCATCAATCTCTTTCAGATTCGAATACGACTACGAATTCGACTTGACTTGATTTTTCTCTTACCATTAGTGCACATCTTCGAGTAGGGCCAGTAGGACGCAAGTGATCAAGCAAGAGTGCGGTAAAGTGATACTTTCAGCACGCAAATGAAAATAGTGCGGAGTGTGCAAATACACGCATACAAGCCCAAGTGCAGGGTGTTCATTTATACTGAAAACAGATTCTTACAGCTAATGGATCGGTTTCATCAGTATTATGCTTGTATGGATTTTGTTGAAAATCTGTTCTTTCTTGAGCCGGAGTCTGCTCCACCTTTGTGAGCAACATATTGCACTTCTGGTTAAACTGGTAAATTCTAATAGCGCTTCCGAGATATTTTTTTTCGAAATATAAAAATGCTTTACGAAAAGAAAGAACAACCAATAAAAAAAACTCGCAAAACGATCCATGAACATGTATCGACCCCACCCTGTTTGGGTCTTATTATCTCACCATCCATTAAACTGGTCCAGAAACAGCTGCTACCTCGCGTCGTCAATTATTCAGAGGACTCTAGCAAACAGTTTTCGATAATACAAATGCGCTAAAAACGCAATTCATATTTGCATAGTGTATATTATTCGTTAAATCCAACCAAATGAGAACAGGCTGTGGATGTTGTTTCCAGTTCAATTCACACATTTTCCATTGACTGAGAGAAAGATGTGCATGAATACCTTTCCATCATCTGAATTCTTATTCAATAAAGACCGTGCAGAGTGATCCCGTAATTGTCGCACCAAGCACTACTACGGCATATAACATAGAATCCCACAAATTAATCCTTTCTACATATGAAGCCCACAAAAAAAATTCTTTCACTTTTGGAGTAATGAAGAGGTCAGAAATGAAAATGGAAGAATTTTTTCAACAACTTTTTGAGGGTCTAAGCAGACTCATTCCATATACCGTAGAGTAGTCTTGGTGCGACAAGAGATCGCCCTGTATAATGGGTTAATGATTTTACAATTTAGATATGCCGTTATCTTACGATCAAGACTGGGAATAGCGGAGTAACTGGAAATTTTAGGATATGCGAGTATTACGATATGTGAATCTTTGATCTATACCTATAAACATCTGTTGTTGGCACATGAGATACTTCACACCCACAAATTCACGCGAATTTAATAATATAACTACAAACGACTCCAAGTATAATATTAACTCTGTGGGTAGGTACTACTACCTAACATAAATTGTATTTTCAATCATTCGAGACTTGACGCAAAAGAAAAACCCTTGAAAAATCGAACTGATATCCAAGTACTTATTAGTCTATTACTATCGCTCATGTCAAAGCAACTCCTTTACGGCATACGTTTCCTGATAACGGACAACAAAGTACCTACGTACCCACCTATTCCTGGAGTTGATTACTTTGTTTTTTAATCATTTATCTTGTTATGAATCCATCATGACTAAATATTGGATTATTTGCTAATGTCATGATTTATGGATTGGTTATTGTTGTCATCGTGTCAAAATTCCTTTACTTAATCTGAGCTCAATTTTGTCACCATCACATTATCAGACATTTTTCCCCGTACAGAAGAGAGCGAACTTTAAGGTGTTTCTGATGCGACTAAAAAAGTTGTTGGCGGGAATCGGTTTCATTCTATTTCTTTCGTCAAGTAGAAACTCCTCCAAAAAGAAAATGTACGGCATTGCTATCAAATTTTGGAAATTTCCAAAACTTTTTGAAAATTTTTTATTTTGATTTTTGAAAATTCAAAAACTAGATAGCATCGACAATGCATCTTTCCTCAAGAAAGTCGCATGCCAAATTTGAACTTTCTATTTTTTTTTTTTAAATTCTACTAATTCACTTTTTCTGTCTACGACAAATCATTTTTGGGACCTTTTTCTTGAGAATAGAAAGTTCAAATTTGACATGCGACTTTTTTGAGGAAAGATGCATTGTCGATGGTATCTAGTTTTTGAATTTTCAAAAATCAAAATCAAATATTTTCATTTTTTTTTGAAATTTTCAAAATTTGATATAGGCTGTACAATTTCTACATGATTCTAGTGGAGTGCGATTCAGGCCGCGATCGGCCGACGGCAACCAGAAACACAGCCCACTAGAATCATGTTGAAATCAGACCGCCTATAGCATTGTCCGTACATTTTCTTTTTGGAGGAGTTTCTACTCGACGAAAAAATAAAATAAAACCGATTCCCGTCAACAACTTTTTTAGTCGCATCAGAAACCCCTCAAGTTTTAAACCAAGGCCAAGGGGGAAGATCTGATTCAATCAAAAATACCAATTCTGTAGTTAATTACTATGGTTTTAATTATCGTAAGTGATGTAGTACATAACAATCAGAGCAAAATCTTGTAATTTAATGAGTCCGAAAAGAATGCTATCATCGTAAAATTAGACACACACCTTACGATAAATGAAGAGAATTAAGTTGATTAGGGATCAAATGAATAATGGACCTCAAAATGTCGGAGTTTCACTCAAATTAAGTGCCTAATTTTCGTAAAATATCTTCATGAAAATTAAATGGGGTACTTGCCAATTGAAATAGATTTGACTGAAAATATTTTTTAATCATCAACGAGAATAATAAAGAGTATTTCCTAAAAATTTCCGGAAAATATAGTTATCAATTAATTGGTTAAAATGATTTTTTTTTTCGATTTTTTTTCGATTTTTTTTCTTCAAAGGGTTGGTTACTGTAACGCCCGTACTGGGCGTTGACAATACGGAAACTTAAGTGGAGTTTTTATGTCTGTATTTTTCAAATACTGTAATGCCACTCTAAATAGTTTTCCAAGTTTTCAATCCAACAGTGCTGTTTGTTTAGTTTTTAGGATATTCGTAATGTGGAATTTCCCTTAGGGGGCACTCTAGGGAGGGGGGGGGGGTCAAAGTTGGGTCCCAAAATGTTCAACAAAGGATCTTATTGACACTGATCCAATTTTTAGGCGTCAAATGTGATCATGTCGAGTCTTCTGAAGTTGGCAATGGTTGTTTGAAGAAAAAACCGAATAGGGGGGCGAAAGGGAGAGGATTTTTGAGGAATACCACGGACTTTTTTTTTCAGTTTCAAGGTGCCAGTTACAATTCCATCGACGAAACAACGTTTTTAAATTGTTGAACAAAATTCTTCGGGCCAGTCAAAATTTCTATCCGGGGCAGATGTAGAGGTCTACTTCTTGAGTGGTAATAGTGGTATTTTAGTCGATACACCAAAATTGAGCGGTGAAACCCGGATTGACGATGTGTCACTTGGCACAGACATTCTTTAGACCATTTTGAGCTGTTTGATGCGGCAAACCACGAAAAATTTCCATTGGGGGATATTTGGGGGGGGGGGGGCAAAGTCTACTACAAACTTTGCAGACGCTCTTGGACATTGGTCCAATTTCATTAGGACGGGGCTCGTAAATTCACTCAGTTGTTGAATAAACAATGATTGTTCCAAAAATAGTGTGCACCTCGTCTGCGAAATTAGACATGTGTCGAGCTGAAGTCCGGACGTTAAGGGCTATTATAGCCTTGCAAAAAATCATCAAGCGATGAGATTTGTCAGAAATGTTCATTGACTCCTGAGCAACTTTTATAAAATGGTGCCACGGTGGCTCCACTTGCAGACGCTGTATATAGGGTGGTGTTCAACAATGCGAAGATTCTAACATTTCTAACTCGTGAACCAAACTAGCTGGAGTGATGGAAGTCACCATGTAGATTCACAATGTAATACTTGCTAAGAAAAACCCAAGCGCGTCCCCATATTTCCAGCCGTTTCTGAAAAACTCCGAGAATAGTGGTCAGTTTCATGGAAATTGACATTTTTCAATAAATCAGTGATTTTTCAAGATATTCGGGTGAAATTCGGAAATCTCGTGAAAAATGAAGTCAAGAATGGAATGCCTTGTGTTGCCATCGTCCCCGTCTACTATCTTTAAAAATAGGACGTCAATTGTTTCTCTTCCCATGGCCGCCATCTTGGAGTTGCCCATTATTGGATAAGAGGGAAGCCAATTGGTACAAATAATAATGGTCAAAGACAAAAATCTTGAAGCAAAAATAACTATTCCCAGCAAGTAACTTTTGTTCAACTGACAAAAAGGCCATTGAAAAGAATTCTTCAAAATTGCCCCCCATCGTTCATACTCCTTGCAAGTGGTGGGTCATTGCGGCACCCGGCACAACTTCTTAAAAGTAAAGTATATGTACGTACTACCATTTTGCTGAACGGCTATACCCTACGCCAAAATGCAAAGTTGGTTTCACCAATTATTCGAGACAAAATTTATCAAAAAAGTAAGAAATTTTATTGTGAACTAACCATTTTTTTCACGATATTTCCAGGATATTTCAGAACGACTTATAGCTCATTACCATTATGATTACTGATTAGTACCGATTGATTTCCCACTTATTCAACGATAAGCGAATTCAAGATGGCGGCCATGAGAAAATTAAGTTGACTGTCATATTTTCGAAGATAGCAGGCAAGGACGGTGGCAGCATACGACATTCCATGCTTGAATTCAGTCTTTATGGTGCTACCGAAGTTCACCCGAATATCTTGAAAAATCACGGATTTATTGGAAAATGTCAATTTTCATGAACCTGACCACTAATTTCCGGATTTTTCAGAAACGGCTGAAGATATGGAGACGCGTTCAACTTAACAAGCATTACATTGCGAATTTACCTGGTGGCTTTCGTGACTTCAACTATATCCCGTTCACTTTTTATTTTCAGTAGAATGACTTTTTGAATAAAAAATAAAGTGAGAAGCTGGGGGGCTACGGCTACGGCTGGTGGCACCTGCAAAGCTTTGAAGCAAAACTATCAGCGGCGATCAGCCATATCCTCCCAGCACTCCAGCTTGTCACTTCATTTTTGCTCCAAAGTCATTCTACTGAAAATAAAAAGTGAACGGGATATAGTTGGGCTCACGAGTTGAAAAATTTCGCATTTTTGAACACCTATATACAACGTCTGTAAGTGGAGCCACCGTGCCACCATTTCTTAAAAGATGCTCCGTTGAATTCGATTTCGATTACCAAAAGTAATATTAATTTCCAACTTAAATCTCTTTCACGGCCGCCTAAATGAATTTATGTTAAAACAATATTATGCGATGGAAAAATTATTTTTTGTTGGTAGGAATGAGTAGGAATCCATAACCGTCGTCGCAGATAGTTTGTGTAAATGTGGTATGTGAAAAGGTTAGGTATTGTGGCAGATGCCACCCGTCGCGCAGTGTGATGCACATCAAGTCAAAATGTTTAGTTTTATTGGGGAAAACAGATAAACACGTGTTCCTCGGGGTGTAAATTTGCTGGACACCGTCTTCACGGGTTGGTGGGTCTTTGCTTGTGCTCTGGTAGTGGCGGCCAGTGAGCCAGTGTATAAAATGACGCCAAAGGAAGTCAGCGGCAGCACTAAAGGAAAGAAAAATTAATGGAAATGCCTGTCCAGTGGCCCCAGTGAGGTTGAGAAAATTCGCTTCCATGGACATTGATTTATGGAGTTGCACTGTACAAGATAAGACAGTCGAGACACGACGCGTGAGTGCACTCTGTGTTGGAAGATCTTCTCAACATGAAATTATTGACTATTTCATGTATGTATTCCCTTCTTCATCTTCTTCTGGCTTGTATGCTGTTTTAGTATTGTAGAGCACGTAGTACTTCCTACTATCAGTCCTACTTCCCTTTAGTGCTGCCGCTGACTTCCTTTGGCGTCATTTAATACACTGGCTCACTGACCGCCACTACCAAAGCACAAGTGAAGAGTCACCAACCCGTGAAGACGGTGTCCAGCTAATTGACACTCCGAGGAACACGTGTTTATCTGTTTTCCCCAAATAAACTGAACATTTTGACTTGACGTGCATCACACCGCGCGATGGGTGACATCTGCCACAAATGCCACAAGACCTAACCTTTTCACATACCACATTTACACAAACCTTCTGCGACGACGGTTATGGATTCCTACTCATTCCTACCAACAAAAAATAATTTTTCCATAGCTTGCTCTAATGCAGATAGCCGTGAAATTGATTATATGTATAATGTATATCCCATACACTTTCTATTTTCAGTAGAATGACCTTTTGGAGCAAAAATAAAGTGACAAGCTGGGTGGCTACGGCTACGGCTGATGGCACCTGCAAAGTTTTGGAGCGAAACTATCAGCGGCCATCGGTCGTATTCTCCCAGCGCTCCGCTTGTCACTTTATTCTTGCTCCTAAAAGTCATTTTTCTGAAAATAGAAATTGTATGGGATATACAGGGTCTTTTTTTAGCAATGTCACTATTCCGGAAGCTTCTGGTAAACAAAGTACGCAACTTTTTGACAAAGGCATGGCAGCATCTTGTAGTTTACAGTTTCAAGTTTTGTTTGACACTACAACCATGGTTGGCAGTCATCAACTTCGTGTACACGGTGCCAAGAGCCTGAAAGTTCCAATTGAAGCCTGAGGTTTCAATTTTTTTGTTTCTTCATTTTGAAATTCAAAATTCTCCTCCATTTCTGTACTAATTCACTTAAAAGTTGTAACAAATTGAAACCTAAAATTTGAATTTTGATACGGTGAAAGTTGTCTTCGTGCAACTTCACAGCGATGGCCGCCGTTTTCCAAAAAAGTCTGATCAGGAATGCAGTGCTCGGCGGGTGTCAAAGAATCTCGAGACGTAACTTCAGTACAGATATTTTCAATTATCTTCTCAAGATAACGAATGTTCCTGATTATGTCTGTGAATACTTGGTCTTTGAGAATGCCTAAAAAGAAAAAACAAAGCGACTTTTTAACGCTGTTTCCTTCCATGGCCAAGCACAACATTTTAAAATGATGGCTGACAACTGTGGTTGTAGTGTCAAACAAAACTTGAAACCATAAGTCACAAGATGCTCCCATGGCTCTGTTGATAAGTTTCTTACTTTGCCTGCCAGAAGCCATTCAAATGATGACATCCATAATACAGGTAGCAAAGTCCTCACGGGGGTGAGTCTCATGAGCGCATTTTCGGAGTGCAGATGAGTACACTGTTCACTGTTACCACCTGTAAACAGATGGTCTCAAAACTACCACAAGAAATCATCAATCTTAATGAAAACACGGGTAGTCAATAATAAATTAAAACAACAGAATGACATCAACCAAAACTAGAAAATATCCTGAATGAGTGAGAATATTATACCTATATCGATCACAAACACGGAGCCAGAAGCAGCTTGTTGAACCACAACGGCGCGACTTGAAAATCGCATCCGCATATAAGTGCATAAGTATAGATTCCGCATAAAAATAGAGATATCTTCCTTGAGAATGAATCAATCAGGTTGATTTTTTCACAAAAAATTCTTTATTTCTTTCTACATCTTTCGTTCGTTGAATGTATGCATGTATCTAGAACAGTTTGCAAAATTCCTCGGTGTAGAAGTTCACACTGTAGCGTTAAACACCGACAAATGTGGAATCGCGGGGCGAAACCTTTTCTTAAAAAAAATACATTTTCTATTGCAATAAAGGAATCGAAATGATTCTTTCACTAAAAATGTATCTATCAATTTCCGCATATTTCGTTCGCTGCATGTATGCATGTATCTAGAACGGTTCACAAGATTCCTCGATGTAGAAGTTCACACCGTAGCGTTGAATACAGAGTATTCAAACATTTTAATTTTTTTTCTTGCAATCGTGCGGTCTGACCAAATATTTTTTGTGTCTATTCACATCCGCAGACAATCAGCATTAATTTGCAAAAAACCCGATACCGCTACGACTTTTCGTATAGGAGGACTTCAACTACAAGACGGACAGACGGACGGACATCAAAGCGCGGCTAATAGCGTATTTCATACGAAAATGCGCTAAAAAGATCCTGTATAACAAATATCAATCCAACTCAGTTGACTGATATTTTTATGGACTATTGAATAAGAATTCCTTCTTTCAAATATTTCGATGAGAAAGTTGCAGATACACCTCTATTTACTAAAGATAATAAAAAAATTCAGTTTCAAGATAGCACATCTAGCTAATCTTCCACTCGGCTTTATTCAATTTGTAACATCTTTTTTTATACTTTCCCTGTCAGACGATTATTATGAAACCTAGGATCGATGATGTCGCATTTTAACTAGCTCAATTTTTACTTTCCCGACCTCCCTCCTCCCACCAACATGGAAGGGAAAGTATTGTAATCGTGCAGAAAAAAGTTTTGAGATCTCGACGGATATATCCATATTTAGGTCCCCCAAGACAATTAAGACCATTTTCAAAATGATGCCTGTCTGTGCGTGGGTGTGTATGTGTGTCTGTGATCTTCCACGATAATTGCCGAAGCGTTGATCCGATCGACTTGAAATTTGGTATGAGGACAGGACATTGTTGGTCCGTAGAATGAGCCCATCAGTTTTTGGCTGTTATCAGTCAAACACAACTGTCACTATCAACAAATGTCAGAAGCTACATCTCACGGAACTCGACTTGAAATATGTAATTTGAAAGCCCTTGAAAAACTGTATTCAAAACATTTAAAAGTATTGCCCTATCCCTGGCCTTACCTGTCATTTGTCAAATAATAAAAAATGTCAAAGTTCAAAACTTGACCATTTTATTATTCAAAATCTATCCGATGGATTGGGGCCAAATTTGGCAGGAAGCAACACAACAAAAGAGTCAAATTAAGTCTGCAGTTGTGATTTTCCACCATTTCGCCTTTGATGCAGGACTCTACTTAAAAATTCATTCCTGCTCGGGGATCGACCTTTTTCGAAAAATTCCAACTGATACCGAAAGTAGATTGGATTGGGCGTCGCGTCGTGTAGACCTATTTTCAAAAACGCCACGGTTCCGGTTTTCCGACGATAATTTTGTTAAAATGAAATTAGCAGATTCCGTGAATTTGAAAAAACTGCATGCAAACTTTGACATGCATTGAGATGAGCCCCACGAAATATTCATTCTAGGTGCAGACATGCTGGGAATGAAAGTTTGAGAAGATATTGAAATAATTTTTGGAGGGAAAATTTTCGAAATCGGACCCACGGTTTCTGAGTTTTCATCTCGGGAAAAACCGCAAATTTTCAAACTTTTTATTCCGTGAACAGATTTTCACCATTTTTTTTTAAACAAGAGGTAACTAGCCCTGGGACATTTTTCAACAATTTTCTTTTCAATTTCCCTGGAATTTCCCTGTTGAAAATGTAAAACAGACCTGGGTAAGTAAGTATATATTTTTGCCAATAAGATACAAACGGCACGTCAGTGGGTTATCGAAACCAGACTTAAATGACGGAGCTTGAAGCGAAGCCGTAATTGACGATCTGAACAATAAGATGATTTGGAAAAAGATTTGAGGTTTTCCCGGAAAATTCGAATTTCTGAAATTTTCAATTTCCTGCAAATTATTTTCTATCTTTTTGTGGTGCCCTTGGTGGTGCAGGTTTCAGATCGTTCACCTTCATCCATATACCAATGCATCTACTGACTGCCTCACTTGCTTTACTTCCTACATAATTTAGTTCCGTGTGAAAAACTGCAAATTTCCCGCTTTTTAGCTTGTGAACAGATTTATACCAAATTTTCTTAAACAAAGAGCAAGTGATTCTAGAACATTTTCGGGCAATTTCTCTCAAAATTCTCTAAGTTTTCCGAGAATTTTCAACTTTAAAATGAGTAACCGGCCTGGCTTTTTAGGACCAGACTCAAATGATGAAGCCCTTATTAGAGAAAATATCTCAATTCTTTTATCTTTTTCTCAAATTCTAACTTCTCACCCAAAGAGTTTTCTCATAATAAAATTTCCATCCATTCTTTGCTACTCGTCGGGGAAGTTTTGGGGTGACACAACCGATTTTTTGTTTGAATTTAATAATGCAGGTATGAGAACAACTGACGCAAACTGACGTCGTGAAATAAAAAAAAATCCGTGATTGATAGGCATGTCATTAGTTTTCTGCAAGTTGGCTCCATATTATAATCATGTTGGTTCAGTTGGCTGTGAGATCTGACATTTAGGTGAGTCACGTCTCACGTCAATATTGTCAAGAAAACCAGAATCACCCTGTACGACTAGTTTTCGCCAAATTTGGTGAAATTGTGGTGCTGGGAGCTCCGGAACGTCGGCAAAATACGATACTGGAAAAAGTCGGACTAAAATGCGGTTGGGAAATCCGACAGCGGATCGGATGTCACGTATCCAAAATCGGCAGGGATGTGTACTTGCGGGTTTCAGGTAATGACAGCACGGCGTTTCCTTCCTATAACCTTGATTGGGTACGTGTTGCAGCGGTATGACCAGCAGCAAAGAATGAATCACGTCGTTTTATACCAAAAGCGAAAATGCGATTGTGACACGGTTTCTCGCGGACATGAATGGGCGAGGCCGGCGCGTCTGGCCGAAGCCCCCTTTATTTTCGGCAATTCGGCTGGTATTTTTGGAAATTATTTTCGTACAGGCGGTACACGAGCCTCGGGCTCCGAGCCGAGATCGTTATATTTGGCGATGTATGGTCAGTATGGTGCGAAATTCCAGAATATGGCGGCGGCACACGGGCGGCCCTGTGGAGTTGTCAAAAAATTCGCATCTTCCGGAGGGGGTCCGCGGGAGCCACTGACACTCAGGAGTCTTTTCCACACACAAATTACTCACCATATTGGACTATTTTGCGAAGCACAACACAATGCCGAACTGCCAGCAAATTAAAAACGACTGCGCTCCGTGCTTTATACAAACACTTCTCTCCGGAGGTCTGGGTCTGAAGCGGACGTTGATCTGCCGGCAACGGCACGAATGTGCGCCTGCGCCTCGAACGGCGATTTCTACGCCGCCGACGAAATTCCACAACAAACCCGAAAAATGACAAAGACACTGCGAAATTGGCGCTAGCGACGATGACGCCGCTCTGTCAAGACCGACCTGAAGACCTCTCGGAGTCATCCACCGGCTGCGAGCCTTTGCCCCCCGGTGCTACTTTTCGCCGCGCAGCGCTCCCGCGCTTTTTCAAACGCGCCCCGATCCTCCTCCCAGAGCCACCCGCGACCCTCTCGGCGCTCCGTGGACCATTTTCGGACCCCGTTTCAACAATTCATCACTGAAAAGACCCGCAGCGGCCCTTTGCGAGCACATTTTCGGAAAAAAATCGACTGCTGGATGACTCACGGATTCCGACCAATGTCAAAGCCGGTTCCCTCAAATGCCCATAAATGGTCAAAGGAATCACTTCAAAATGGCCGCCCCGGCTTGAATGCTGGCGCCACGCCCCCAATCAATCCCATCAAAACCGGGTGCAACAGAAAACAGAACTGCAAGCACACCCGGCAACCCCAAAAATATCACCGAATATGGTGTTTTGGCTAGGCATACAGGGAGGGACAGTTTTCCAGTTTTAGTTTTTCACCGCTGCAGCTGGAAGTTTTACAGTGGCGAGCGAGTAGGTACTGGTCGTCCAATTTTTTGAAGACAAAAAAAAAGAAGACTTGGTCTGCTTTGCAGGAGTCTGTAGTAGGGGAAACCCGCCGATGATGGCATACTGACAATATTTTTTGTGCATTTAAATTCATCGGCCAAATGACCTGTTTGGTAGGCACCCATTATCAACAAGTGTTGACATAGGTTCAGACTTGTGTGATAGGCAGACCTACTGAACGATCCACGTAAAAATATATGGATTTTGGTAAACCTTTATATGTAATTTTCATACAGTTGGGAATTTGACCGGTCAAAATCTCAAGTCACAACTCTAAATTTTCAGAGAGAGACGTTTAATTACATTCTTGATAAGCTGAATTTAAGTGGCTCCTGTCTCCTTTTGCATATACTGGGCGCTTATTTCCATTAAAAACTATTTGTGTCGGCTTATTGTGTCGATGACACACAGCAACACAAATCAAATGGAACGCATTTGTGCCGATTTGTGTCGACACAAAGTCGACTTGTGTCGGTAAATGGAAAGCGCCCACATGATTTTATGGAAATGTTAAAATTTCATATGATGGCATAATACCTACCTCAGCCGTTCGCCCTTGATGATGGCATAGGTGCTATACCTACCTATTTCATTTTCGAAATATATCTACAGGGTGATTCAAAAATTGCGCATTTCCTCCCGTGTACGTTGTGGGAGACGTTAAGGGAGCACGGAAAAAATAGTAAAAAAAAATTGGCTCATTTATCCTTCGAGTTATGAAGAGGTGAAGTTGAGAATTTAACTTCTTTAATTTGCATGATTTTAAAGCAAAATATTGTTACTTGCGAAGAGTCACATGTCGTTAGTAGGTAGTTCCCGATAGAAAATTTCTTTTGCAACTGAGATTTGAGTCGTATTTTCAAATTTCAAAATTCGTCTTTCACCTCAAAAGTGTCGTGAAAATACATTTGGCAAGTATGTTTGGTATGGTCTGGCAGGTTCTACAGAGTTTCCAGGGTAACAATCCTAACAATACAATAATGCTATTGTGATGTACCTCTTTGATCTAAAGGTGCCAGGTAGGTACTAATGCAATGCTGCCAGATTGGACAGATTTGTTTTTGTTAATAACTTGCAAATCGAAGCCGATTAATTTTTTTATTTATTTTTCCCATGCTCTGTCAACGTCCATTATAACGTGCCCGAAAGCAAATGCGCCATTTTTGAATCACCCTGTATAAGTAATTGTTCATTGAAATGGTACTATAATAGTACTAATAGTAGCTTATGCAATTGGTAATTAAGCTAAGAATAAAGTGATCACCGAGCTTCATAATTATAAGTAAGTATGCCATCATCGGCGGGTTTCCCCTAGGTATATTTTTAAAAAGGCCAGCAGCAACCTGGCCAATAGTTCAATCAAGTGATACCTACACAAACATATAATAGGTACTTACAATTAAAGCAAGCATCTCGCTTTTCTTGGGGTTACAGAAAATTTAACGTCCAAAATTTAATGCTCGGCGGTTCCTCTGACCATCATGCAAAATGTGATTTACAATAATATCGAGGAATTTTTTTCTGCTATGTCTAGTCATTCTGAAAGTTAGCCCTGCTTTTAGTTTGTTCAATTTGTAGGTACATTATGATTGCTATATTAATTTATTTATTTTGGTAATCTACAGCGTTATAGGTATACTGGTTATTACAAACTTTGAGGGATGATTGCCCATTTGAACCAAAGTTTACTCAGTCAAGTCTTCTAGTAATAATACCGCGATTCATAAAAAATTTGCATAGGGGGTGGATAATAGGGAGAGTGTCCCTTTTTTATCCCCTATTTTCACCTCCCCTGATTATTTTTTTGAAATTGTTAATTTAGGATCTACATTTAGAAAAAAAGTTACTCTTACAAAATTTTGATCAGAGGCTTCATTTCCGAGATATTTGGGTTTGAAACTTTGGAAAACGCCTCGAAATGGCGAATTTCAAAGACCTAAAACCTAAAATTTAAAATCCAAGAAAACTCATAATTCCTCGACTGGAATAAGTTTTGTAGGTCTTTTAAGTTGATTTATTTTCAGATAGCCATCAAATTTTCTTCTCTTGACCGATGATGATGAACTTTGGTATTAAATCTCAAAATGGATGTGATGTTATGAGTCACGTCACAAGTAAACTCTTTCATGAGGTCATGGTCCTTGAAAAGTGAGCCTATAACCCGCGCGTCCTGGGCAAAGTACTTTTTGCAGCCCCTATTACATACTCGCACAGTGCTACACGTATTTTAGCACGCTTATAGTGCGATTCTCTAAAAAATTACATTCCATAAACGCTCTGTTATGTAAAAATTTGTGTCGACCATTGGCTGTTGCCTAGGTAACAACAACGTAACAAGACCTATATGGAATGTAATTTTTTAGAGAATCGCATCATTAGGCAACAGCCAATGGCCGACAACGGATTTTTACATAACAGAGCGTTTATGGAATGTTATTTTTTACAGAATAGCACTATAAATGAAAATTTTTCTACGTGATTCCCACATGTGGTTCCGCTTGTACACTTTTGTAATATGTATTGCGAAAATGTGTGAAAACGGCAACTAACGCGCCAGTTTTCATGTTATTGAAGGTGGAAAAAAAATTAAGACAAATTTTTCGCTCTAGCCGAATACTTCAATTTTTTCAACAGTAAAAGTGATAGTGACAGGGCGACCGATGCTGTTAAGGTTTATGATAGTCATACGTTTCCTCTTTATTAGATATACATAATAGGTGCTCTCCTTTTACCACCTAAACAAAGTATTCTGACCTAAGTTGTTAATGGTATCTCACTTTCGCGCATGTGATTTCTCGCTTTTTCTCTCTCTAACTTAGATCAAATCAGTGAGTTTTGTAATAAAAGGAAAGCAGCTAACGATAATGATATTAAAAAGTGGTTTTGTAAAAGCTCCACCACTTTCAAATTTCAAGCAATTTGGGTGGGGGGGGGGCAATCAAATCAACTGTGCTAAATCAAACACAAGACATATTTACAGTACAGTTTATTATTCCAACTTACTTCAGGTTCACAACATTTTTTCGCCGATATTAACCAAATCAATAAATAACAATATTATTTCTTCATCACGAACGTTTAGAATTTAAATAGACAAAAAAAGATGCATTTTTTACAGTGTGTCTGTTTTTCTTTTCATTCTGAGAGTATTGCAATTCCCTTCAAGAACAATAGTACACCTCTAAACGGAAAACAAGTTTCATTTTAAAAAATAAATTAATACTATCAACATTCAAGGCTAAAATGTTTATTATTACGGTTTAGGTAATTAAGTATTGTTCAAATACCTACTTATTAAAGAAATCAATAAATACTATATGAGACCCCGCTTCTTTTTGTAGTCCTGTAGGTTCAGACTCCGCCTGGGCGCCAGATCTTTCGAGACGATCTTTGGCGTCACATTCACACTAGCCACTGAAAATAAGACATTTTCGGTAATTTCCCTTTCTCAATAATTTCCCTTTCAATAATTTAAAGCGTTATAGTTGCAGCGGTACGCTAGCAAAATGACCCTGATTCTGCATTTTGTGATACTGCAATGAAATTTGGCATATGCAAACTACGTAGAATTTCAAGTGATTTGACCCGCAGCACTCAAAAATTTGTCCATTAGGGGGCGACTGGGGGCCCCTCCAAATTTCAAGATGTCAGAGTTTTTACCATGCACCATTCAGTACCGCCCTATCTACCGTACAGGACCTAAACAACTTTGTTCTTGACTATCATAACATTTTTCGTCATGTCAATTCCATTCTTCTTACAGAAAAAAATTATTTCTTTGTCTGGTCAACAAGTTGAGAAATATATATTTTTTTGGACCACCAATAGATAGTTGAGTCGTTTTTGTGTGATCATCGATAAATCCGCATCCCCTTGATTCATTTATGAAAACAAAAGTTTTGCTGTTCTATTCTTCAACGAAGGGGTGACCTCAACATACCATTATTTTCAATATTACCTATTTCAATGTTTTATCCCTAAAAATATGATTATTATTGTACTAATATATAGCTTGAAGTTTTCTTCAACGATGTGGATGATGAAACGGCCTCAGATTCCACTTGGAAGCCGTGCATATTAATTTTTCTGCAAGGCCGTCAAATTTGGCATTTTTGATTTTCTACCGGGAGCGGCCAAAATGTCAATACACACCACTCCGCCCAAGAGCACCGGTTGCGGTACTTTCGCACCAACTCTCCTTTCAGTATCACAAAATGCAAAATTGTTAGGCGTGAATATCGTTTTCCGCTAGAGCAAACCGGTGCTCTTGGGCGGAGTGGTGTGTATTGACATTTTGGCCGCTCCCGCTAGAAAATCAAAAATGCCAAATTTGACGGCCTTGAAGAAAAATTATTATGTACGGCTTCCAGGTGGAATCTGAGGCAGTTTCATCATCCACATCGTTAAAGAGAACTTCAAGCTGTATATTAGTATAACAATAATCATACTTACCGGGGTAAAACATTGAAAAAGGTAATGTTGAAAATAATGGTAAGTTGAAGTCACTCCTTTGTTGAAAAATAGCACTGCAAAAGTTTTCTTTTCATAAATGAATCAAGGGGATGCGGATTCATCGATGATCGCACAAAAACTACTGAGCAATTTATTGGTGGTCCAAAAAAAATATTATTTCTCAATTTGTTGACCAGGCAAAGAAATTATTTTTTTTCTATAAGAAGAATGAAATTGACATGACGAAAAATGTTATGATGGTCAAGAAGAAAGTTGTTTAGGTCCTGTACGGTAGATAGGGCGGTACTGAATGGCGCATGGGAAAAATTCAGACATCTTGAAATTTTGAGGGGCCCCCGGTCACCCCCTAATGGACAAATTTTTGAGTGCTGCGGGTCAAATCACTTCAAATTTTATGTAGTTTGCATATGCCAAATTTCATTGCAGTATCACAAAATGCAGAATCAAAAAGCGTACCGCTGCAACTATTATGGTGGCCTTACATTGAGCATCAAATGCTGCAACTTCTTTAGCTGCCGAGCTCTCATTTGTCACACGTTGGTCATTGACAGCAACAACAGGCGTCAGTTCCAATCAGAACTCTGGAGCTAAAAAAGCTGCAGCATTTGATGCTCAATGTAAGGCCACCATTAGGCTATTCTGGCAGCCCTTTATAGCGCGCTATTGCACGTGAACAAAATAGCGCGACCTTATGCGAATTTAAAATTGATAGAAAAAAAACGTCATTTTGTCACGCGCTATCATTTGGTGGCAGAGCCCTTGGTTGCAAGCCAGATTTCACTAGTACGGACGTTAGCGGCACATATCAGGACCAACCTTGCACTTCATTACGATGCAAAACGCTTTTGCACGTAAGTAGTAGATACCTATAGGTAATTTTTGAGAAGTGGTGCCCCGATGGGACACGCGACTGGCGTGCTCCCCAAGAGGTCGAAGGTCCAAAAAATTACCATTTTTGAAATCGTGGCTTTTTTCATAATTTTTGCACTGGACCATATATTTCTTAGGCCGAGGAACTCAATACAATAAAGGTGCGTTCAGTCAGCTTATTTAGCCGCAAGTGTCATGCACCAGTGGCGTACCAGACGGCTGCGAAGGGGCCGAGGTGCGATTTTTCACTAGTCTTATGGTAAACCGTAACTAACACTTTTTAGCGCACTTTCCCAAAAAATGGGTCGGACGGGGTCCGTACCTGGGATAACTCCTCGGAGAAGAAAGATATCGATGTGGTGTAAACGCTGATCAATAGCGCATATGTCCAGGATGTCAAGTTGACTTTTAGTTTTTTGTTATTTTGCCGCCATCTTTGATCCGCCATTTTGAATTTCTCTAAAAGTGATCCGATTGAAATGAAATTTGCAGGTAATGTGAACCACATCAAGATCTATCCAATTTTCGACAATTGATGCCCCGCCGCCATCTTGTATTCTCCATATTGAACATGTTTCGAAGTGATAGAACTAGGAGAATTATGCCTCAACGAAAAGAGATATCGATCTGGTGCAAACGCACAATCGAAAGCGTACGTGACCACCATATAAAGTTGACCAATGACTTCTGTCACTTGGCCGCCATTTTTGATCCGCCATTTTGAATTTCTCTGAAAGTGGTCTGGTTCGAGTGAAATTTGCAGGCGATGTGAACCTCAATTAGATACATCCAATTTTTGACAATTGATGCCCCGCCGCCATCTTGTATCCTCCATATTGAACATGTTTTAAAGTGATAGAACTAGAAGAATTATGCCTCTACGAAAAAATATATCAATGTGGTCTAAACGCTAATCAAAGGCGTACGTGACTACCATATAAAGTTGACCAATGATTTTTGTCACTTGGCCGCCATATTTGATCCGCCATTTCGAATTTCTCTGAAAGTGGTCCGATTTGAGAGAAATTCACAGGCGATGTGAACTTTATCAAAATACATCCGATTTTGGGCAAATGATGCAATATTTCTTATCACTCAACGATTTTCATGGCGCTTGGGACTCACTTTTGTTTCGTATGATTATTCTTATTCTCCAGCCAAATTCCAACATTCTGCCGCCATCTTTGCCGCTATATTGAAATCTCTTATTAGTGGAACGATTTTCATGAAACTTGGAACTTATTTTGATTTTTAAGCCAAATTTTTATGAATCTGACGTTATTTTGGCCGCCATATTGAAATTTCTGCCCAAATAACGGTAGAACCCTAATTAACATCTTGCGTTCACTAATCCTTCAAAAAGGAAGTGCGCTACTGAGCCTCATGCCCATGAGGCATATTCGCTTGTTTTGACATGTTTGGTATCATTTCTGACAAAATCGCACATTCTGATTCCAAAAATAAGTATGAAATTTCATTAAATAAGACGTGTTTGACCCGGTTTTATCAGAAAAACATGATTTTTTCCACCCTCAAAATTGATGTTTTGTCATTCTACTTCTACCATTGTTCAATGTTATTATAACTATGATTTTGACTTAGTCACTTAGTTCTGGCTATTTCACACCAAAATATCATTTGCTGAACTTTTTTCCGGTTTTCACAAAGTCACGGAGTGATTTTGTTTCTTGAAATATATCATGTCAAAGCTTGATGTGACGAAATATGCTATTTCACAGAAAAAATTAGACTAGGGTCAAAATGTGGCTTTGATTTGATACTTTATTTATTTCAAGGCATGAAAATAGATTTCTCTATCAAACTAAATAAAAAAAAAACAACTGGAATCGGAGCCGTATTTCAGCCATGACATAGTTTTTCTTCCGACACTGCGGAATTAATTTTTGAAAAAACGCGAAGTTTCGACCTATGAATTTGTCGTTTTTGAGGTTCATTCCCATTGTGGTTCAAAACACTGATGATCACAATTTTGACATAGATTGTTCGATTGAACTATTTTATAGATGAATTTCATACACCAGAAGTTTCTATCGATGTGACAAAATCACAAGGTAGTTTTGTTCCAAAGCGTGCATCATGTAGAAATTTAATTCCAAAAGCTCGCAATGTCGAAAGAAAAAGGACGTCATGACTAAAATACGACTCCGATTTCAGTTTTTTCTATTTTGTTTGAAAGAGTAAACTACTTCCATGCCTTGAAATGAATAAAGTACCAAATCAATGCTACATTCTGGTCCTAGCCTATTTTTTTCTGTGAAATAGCAAGTTTCGTCACATCAAGCTTTGACATTATACAGGGTGATTCATGAGTGACCTTACATAGGCTAATGGGAGATAGAGGACTTCGAGGCGAGTCAGGATCCACTGAAGAAATTTTATTTTCTCAGATGGTTACGAAGATACAGGGTGTTTTGTGTGTTTCGTATGAAACTTTGATAAGCGATATTTCTGAAACGGCTAGAGATATTTTCTTGAAATTTACCAGTAATATTTCTTTATTGGAACTTACCCTGAAGCCATACTGGGTAAGTCAAAATCCAGGGCCGGGATTGAAACAATGTGCCCCTTTTTATTTGATCAAAAAGTATATTTTCTGACCGCTTTTCTGAAAAACTGCTATCGGATTCGAAAAGCTAAGGAAAAATGCTTCAAGAATCACTCTTCAATTTAGATGGCACACCTAAACCGTTTCGACATAAAAATTGAAAGTGAAATTTATGGGTAAGTTTCCATTTTTGACCGGACATAATCGACTCATTGTTTGATTGAATTCATTCAAATTCATTTTTTAGCTTGTATCTGTGGAACAGAATGGCTTGGTAGGAAGAAAAATTCCATAGCCGGAGATTTTTTTTTGACGACCACAAATCGAGTCTAATTTTGGTTTCACTCTCGATTTTGTCATTTAAAAAAAAAATGGTCAGCTCTGGAATTTTTCTTTCAACCAAGCTCTTCTATTCAACACAGACAAGCCAAAAAATGAATTTTGATGAAATCAATCAAACAATGAGTCGATTATGTCCGGTCGAAAATGGGAACTCACCCACAAATTTTACTTTGAATTTTATTGTCGAAACGGTTTAGGTGTGCCATCTAAATTGAAGAGTGATTCTTGAAGCACTTTTCCTTAGCTTTTTGAATCCGATAGCAGTTTTCTAGAAAAGCGGTCAGAAAATGTACTTTTTGATCAAACAAAAAAGGGGCACCTTTGTTCTAGCCCGGCCCTGGATTTTGACTTACCCGGTGTGGCTTCGGGATGAGTTCTAACAGAGAAATATTACTGGTGAATTTCAACAAAATACCTCTGGCCGTTTCAGAAATATCGCTTATCAAAGTTTCATACGAAACACACAAAACACCCTGTATCTTTGTAACTATCTGAGAAAATAAAATTTCTTCAGTGGATCCTGACTCGCCTCGAAGTCCTTTATCTCCCATTAGCCTATGTAAGGTCACTCATGAATCACCCTGTATATCTCAAGAAACAAAATCATGCTGTGACTTTGTGAAAACGGGGAAAAAGTTCAGCAAATGATATTTTTGTGTTAAATAGCCCAAGCCAACTGTCCAAGTCAAAATGATAGTTATAAAAACATTGGACAGTGATGGAAGCAGAACTATAAAACATCAATTTTGAGGGTAAAAACATCATGTTTTCATGATAAAACCGGTTTAAACACGTCTCTATCAAAATTTACTACTTATTTTTGGAATCAGAATGTGCCATTTGGTCAGAAATGATACCAAACATGTCAAAAAAAGTATTAGGTCAGGTTTACCATAAGACTTGTAGAAAATCGCATCTCGCCCCTTCGCAGCCGTTTGGTACGCCACTGGTGCACGACACTTTCTGGAAATTTATTGCATTGTGCTCCTCGACCTTGGAAATATATGGTCCAGTAAAAAAAGTATAAAAAAAGCAACGATTTCATAAATGGTAATTTTTTAGACCTTTGACCTCTTCGGAAGCACGCCAGTCGCGGGTCCCATCGGGGCACCACTTCTTAAAAATCACCCATAGGTACCTACTACTCACGTGCAAAAGCGTTTTGCATCGGGATGAAATGCAAGGTTGGTTCCCCTAACGTCCGTACTACACGTGATATTTAACGTTACGTCGCGTCGTATGAACGACAAACGGAATTTTTAACACAATAATATTACAAAATGGATCTTACCTGGCAAAGGAACATCAAGATCAATTTTAATATCAAAATCATGAGCGGAGAACAGGTCATCTTGCGTCACCTGAACCGGTTGAATTGGAATTTTGAGAGTTTCAACTTCCACATGCGTCTTTTCGGCAACCTTCTTCTCTACCACAGCTTCCATTTTTTCTTCTGGAGCTGCTTTGAAATTCATTCTGGGTTTCGTCGATCTCCTCGTGAAAGGATCATCAATCTGATAAAAGAAAAAAGGTGAACATTTTCCTTATTCGATGCGATGTACAAAGCAATGACTTACCTTCTTTCCCTTGTTGGCTTTGAGCTCGGCCATGATGGCCTTTTCCGCTTCTTCTACATTTCTTTTTCGGTTTCGGTCGTTGATATACGAAATACTGGAAATGGTCGACGTCCGCATTTTGTCGAGTTCTGACGCCCTCTCTTCTAAATCGGACAATTTCTGGCCCAAATCACGCGCCACATCGTCATCACCTCTGCTTAGCGCCGAATCTCTTTCTTTCATCAGCTGCGTTTTTCTCATGGCGTAATTATGTGGGTTAGGTTTGAATCTTTCTTTCTCCCTGATCTAATAAAATATCACAGTTAGAGTCAAGTTTCAAATATGGCCTGTACACGCCGAACGCCCAATTGTTGTCTTTTCAACTTTTCACGATACATCGAAAACTAGATGAGATAACCCAAAACGGTTTTTTATATCTTGACTTGATAATCACAAAATTTAGACTTTTTTGTATCGCTTAACGAGATAAAGAATTTTTCCATTATTTGTTTCTGTTGGCCACAACAGTAACACACTTGCAAAGAGGTTTTGCATTATCAAAAAATGCAAGGTACCTATCCCCGGTTTTTTACCATCAACATCAGACTTGTTTGACAGCAGATTTCTAAGGATTTTTCCAATGCCGAAATTTCAAGCATGAGCATTAATTTGCTTCATTTATACATATTAATAAGACCCTATGTAATACTGTTTGACTGGTGTAGCGCAGTTTAAGTACAGGTCCAGGCGTCAGATACACAACAGAGAAATGGCAATCAATAAAAAGGATTTCACAGGTGGTTTTACCTCTGACTTACTATTCTCTCGATGTCTTGTTCGTTGAATTCGTAGTTCAAAGCCTCTTTGATGTCAGCTTGCTTTTGGTCAACCTGGTCCTTGCCTGGCAGTGGATTCCCTGCGGCGGCGCTGGCCTCTATCCACTTGTGGTACTCAGTCTCTGTGAATTCTTGATTCGACACGAACTCCAAACGAAAAACACGTTCCTGATTGCCATGTCTTACCCGCAAACCCTGAAACATGACCGTAAAAAAATGAGCATTCCAGTTGCAAGAGAATCAGCGGTCCAGAACTGAAAAGCGAATGGGAATAAACGCCTTGGCTCTTACCTCAGTACAATTTAGATTACAACTTGAATTTTAAATTGGTGAAATGAAGCATTTTTGTGGATAAGCTGTATTCAAATTTTTCATTTGGAAATTCCCGAAGAAACAAATTACCTTGTTCGTTTTGGTTTTGCCTAGTACGTATATTTTGGAGGTTTCATAAACACCGATGACTTCGGCCACGCGGTACACCGGCATATTGTTGTGTTGACCTATTCCAATTTTGACGAAACAACCTTTGGCGATTCGATCGAAAAATGGCATGTGGACGAATCGTTCCAGTTTGTGTCGAGAAAGACGAATCAAGTTCATGTCGACTTTTGTAGGTATGTACGAGGTTTTGACATGGTCATCTTGATCATTATCGCTGGAGCTCGAGCTACTCGAGGAACGAGATCGGGATCGTGCCGACGACCCCATGGATTGTCTTTGTGGTGGCGGTGAGCTCTTGCCACCTGGAACATTACAAAAACAATTATTAGTAATTAATTATTATTATTGACCAATTACTCATTTCGATCAAAACCTAATATTCTTGGGCTAAGAGGCAGTTATCTGTTCACATTAATTTTCAACACAGCAGGACCTGCAATTATTGTGTTCTTAGATTAAAAAAAAAAATTGCGCTTGTTTTCATTTTTTTTTCGTTTTTTATTTTGACTCCAAAGGATTTTTTTATATAAAGAACAATGCGGACATGGCGACACAATCATGTTGAAAAGGTTTAGAGGAGAGTCGATTACCTTTCGAGAGGTGTGACGATATTCAACCGTGGTTTGTAGAAGTTTCTCTGCATTTAAGAAGAAGACCATGAAGACCACTCATACCAAATTTCATCCCATTATCACAAAATGAACAGTTCATGTCATTAACCCCCAGACTATAAAGTTGAGTTCACTATCGCCGACGAATCTGTCTCAGACCAATAGGTCGATTTTTCTTTGTCAACATATCACCCGAACACACCCTAAAAATTACTGGACTCACCTTCACTCTCACTGTCATCGTCAGAATAAATATCGGACGCCTTCAGTTTCACGGAACTCTTGTTCGACGACAAATTCTCCTCCTCTTCTTCTTTTTTCCTGAGTTCCTCCTTGCGTTTTTCTTCAGCTTCCTCTCTCTTTTGCTTGTCCTCTCTTCTAGCCTTCAGTTCGGCCATGGCATTTACTCGCTTGTCGACTCTCCCTCTGTTTTCTTCAATGTTCTTTTTCCGTTCCTTGCTTCGCTCCTTGTGATCGATCGAACTGTAGTCCGTCTGCAACTTGCTGTGGTCGCTGCCTCTGTCCCTGTCCTTTTCCCTGTCCTTCTCTTTGTGTCTGGTCGGTTTGTCCTTGGCCCTTTCGGCCTTCTTGGCCTGTCTCAGCTTTTTCTCGATTTCGAATCGAGTTTTCATCATCTCCCGCTGTTCGATCCGCTTGAAAATTTCAGTTTCTCGCTCCTTCTCCGTTAGACTGGCCAGACGCGCCCTGTCCTCCTCGTCACCCATGAGCTGGTCATCGTAGCCGTCGTTGTATTCCTCGTCGGATGAGGATGAATCCGAAACTTCGCCTTCTTCGGGTTCTGAATTTTTATCTTGTTCCTTGTTCGATTTCGCAGGTTCTGGTTCGCGTTCCGGCTCCGGTTCTGATCCTGAAGATGCAGATTTTCGTTTGGGCTTCTTGCGCTTGTGCTCGCTGCCATCGCTGGACCTTGAACCACCAGAGTCCGAATCCGATTTTGAAGAATGGGACGAGCGCTTCTTTCGCACTTTCTTCTTTGCAAGATTGAGGAATTCCTACAAAAGGAAACAAGGGAATTATGAAGATTTTCGGTTAATGTACTAACACGATCCATGAGAAATTCCATTTTTACTGTCATTCATTATGACATTTCAATACACACTAGATCACGATCTGTTCACGATACGACATGACATTAGGCGATTTTTCGCGACTTGTAACTTGACTTGGAATGTGTAAGTGAGTGAAACCGTTGAGTGAGCAATAATGGGGAGTTTGTGATTTCACACAACGTACGACGTAACGCAACGTAGAACGTGAAAACTCCCCTGTAACTATAGAATCCCAAATAACAAACTCGTCTATTTCCACGTTGGAAGTTACGTTACGTCGTACGGACGTGTGCACACAAACTCCCCAGTCCCAATACATTTATGAAAATGGTGGCTTCCAAAGTTGAGTTCTGAAAATGTTTTTTTTTTGTCATAACTCCAAATTTATTCACTGGATTTTGACCAAATTTTGTACACAAAGTCAGTTGATGCATACCTAAGCTGGTCATATCAAAATTTGTAACTTTCAATTTTTTATCAATTTTTTCTATTTTTTTTGCGAAAGTACTTATATGTAGTTGTTAGGGCTCGTACATACAAAAAGGCGCTATCGTAAAATATACAGCAAATATACATCTTCAACTATGTGGAGAGAGAGATTTTTTTGTACATATTCTTTTCGTGAAGTAACGAACTTCGTTTTTATTTCACCTTGAAAATTTGATCCCGTGTTTGATACCAAACTACCACCCTCGTGCAATCCGGTGTATATTCTTTCCCTGGGAAATAGTCAGGGGTGAGTACGGATGGACAGACGGATGGACAAAGTAAGGACCGTTTTTTTGTGTGGGAAAATTGCAATAAAAATGTTTATTTCCGAAATAGTTTATTATACATAATCATACCAAAGAACCCAAAGTGGATTTTCAATCCCAAGACGTTTCGCAATGCCGAAATAAACTGCTCAACAACTGGAGTGACGGTATTGAAAATTTTGCCATTTTTCAAAATGACGTAACTTTGGATTGACACAATCGATTTTGAATTTGTTTTCACAGTTTTTTAGATCCATCTTTCAGCAATCCATCCCATTAACAGGATTTTGTTTTGAATCTCATTTACTTTTTTTTACAGGGTGTAATGTAAAACATTGCAAAATTGTGCTAAGTTCCACCAATCCCCGTTTCTATAAAACATTTTTTTCCCGAATTCTAATGGATTATTCATGAAGCATTAAGTCTAATCTCGAAACGGTTTTTGAATGTTCCAGATCAGAAGTCCAACAATGACGATATGATTTTTTTACTTTCCCGACTCACCACCCAACGAGGAGGGGAAGTATTGTGAATGTGCTAAAAACTGTTCTCGAGATTTCGACGGATATATCCGTTCTGAGGTCCCCTATGACTAGGAATGGGCAAAACTATTGATATATCAATAAATTTATCAATATATCGATATATCAACTAATGATATCATCTTCAAAACATATCGATAATAATCATCAAAATATCAAACGTCGATACTCAATAATCATCAAAATATGAAATGTATCCGCGAAGGAC
This sequence comes from Anaspis maculata, assembly GCA_949128115.1. Lineage (NCBI taxonomy): Eukaryota > Metazoa > Arthropoda > Insecta > Coleoptera > Scraptiidae > Anaspis > Anaspis maculata. The sequence goes on along the minus strand of OX421963.1, from coordinate 54,133,529 downwards.
TGATTTCTCACGGCTCCGGTCATCCGCTGGCCATGAGCACGATCTTCGGATGGGCCTTGCTAGGTCCATACCAAGCTCCCGCGAAATCTCGCAGCTCGTTTTTGGTTTGCTCGTCGGTTAGCATTGGTGAGTCTTTGCAGAAGTTTTGGGAAATAGAAGAAATTCCTTCTTCCCTTGCCAAACCTCGGCTCACCCCTGATGAACAGGAGGCCGAAGAGTGCTTTCGCGACACCATCCATCGGTGTCCTTCTGGAAGGTTTGGTATTCTGTGGTTTGGTGTAGCCCTTCCGTTCAAGAGTGTCGCACCGACCTTTGTTAACTCTCGCCAAATCGCCGACCGTAGGTGGCTTGCTATTGAACGTCGCTTAGCCAACCAGGATAAGTTGCGTGAGCTTTACCTGGAATTCATGTCTGATTATTTGAAGTCAGGTCACATGACCCTCCTTGAATCCGACCCTACGGGCTCGGACACCTTCTTCATTCCTCATCATCCTGTCGTTAAGGAGGAGGATGGAAAACCAAAAATTCGAGTTGTATTTGACGCTTCGGCGCGGGCGGCCAATCATGTTTCACTCAATGAAACGCTGTATGTCGGCCCCAAGTTGCAGCAGGACTTGGTGGCCCTGCTTTTGCAATTCCGCTGTCAGCCGGTGGTGTTCACCTGCGACATTCGGCAGATATACAGACAGATTTTGATCACCCCCAAACATCGTCGTTTCCAACTGATTCGTTTTCGGTTCACGCCTGGTGAGCCCATCCAAACCTTTCAGTTAAACACTATCACGTATGGTATATCCTCAGCGCCATTTTTGGCAGTGCGAACGTTACTGCATCTGGCCGAGTTACTCGCTTCGAAGTTCCTCTGGCCTCCGAGGCCATTCGTCGCAATCTGTATGTCGACGATCTGTTGTGTGGTGCTGCGTCTGCCGAGGCCGCCAACGCCCTTCGGCATGAACTTGTTGAATTGCTCAGTTCGGGTTGTTTCGAACTTCGTAAATGGGCCAGCAATTGTCCGGAATTGTTGTGCGATATTCCTAATGAACATTGTCGTTCTCAACCTTCTACCTTTGATGAGTCTCCGGACGCTCCGGTCAAAATTCTTGGGTGACAATGGTGTGCCATTGGCGACACTTTCTCGTTCACTGTCACTCTATCGTCATCGCCATGCACGAAACGTTCGATTCTTTCCGAGGTTGCTCGTATATAAGACCCTCTGGGATTCTTATCCCCACTCTCATTTTTCGCAAAATATCTCATTCAGCGTCTGTGGAAGCTCGGTCTCGATTGGGATGATCAGCCTCCCGATGCTCTTTGCCGAGACTAGTTGAGGTTTCAATCGGAGCTCTCACATTATCCAGTTTGCGAATACCCCGTCATACCTTTCCGGTACCCGCAGTTGATTGTCAATTGGGTGCTTTCCACCTAGACGGTACAAATACCACCAGACGGAACATGTTCCACGATTGGGTACACCTAGATGGAAAGCACCGGCATCGTTGACCGACGCGACATCTCTGGTCTGGAGGCGAAAGATGACTATGGCATTCAGAAATAAATAAATGGCAGCGTAAATCTTAATCGATCGTACGTTATCCCTGCAGAGAAATAAAATAAAACACGGATGCATGGATGAAACGACACAGAGAGAGACATATGACAACGGAGTGCTGGATTACAGCTGACGGTACGTCATTTGTCGAATCCGTTTCCGGTGTGCCTTCCGACGGCACAAAATTTTAGGTGATCCACCGGACGGCACAAAACCAGGTAAGAACACGTAGATGGAAAGCACCGTTTGGAACCCGCACGTGCGCAAATGGAAGGTGTACCAAACTTGGAGCTAGGTGGAAAGCACCCATTGCATGCGTTCTGCGAAGCATCAGAGTCCGGCTACGCAGCCGTTTTGTATGTTCGCTTCATTCGCGATGGTATTCCTGTGGTCCATTTGTTAATCTCAAAATCCAAGGTAGCTCCTGTCAAGCTTTTAACCATTCCTCGTCTTGAGCTCTGTGCAGCCGTATTGCTGTCCGATCTTGTGACATTCGCCGTTCAGGCTCTCTCCGGAATCGTTGAGTTCAGCGAAATTTTTGCGTGGTCTGATTCCACAGTGGTCCTCAATTGGATTCGTTCTCCGTCTCATCGGTGGAAGACTTTTGTCGCCCACCACGTCGAGCATGTCCAACAACGCGTTCCCCTTGAGAATTAGGCATTTCCATTGACGTCACAGTAGTGTTGCCAACTGTCCAGAATTGCCCGCCAACTTTGAACCAAATAATGTTCGGGGACAACCAAACTACAGGCAAACTACAGGGCGCTTATGGAGTTCCAGTTTCTGCATTTTTTTTCTCGGCTACCTTTTTGAGTTTGAGTTTGAAACTTTTGTATCAAGCTCAAAGCAATGTCCTTAATGCGCCTGCAAAATAAGTTCTCCTGGAAAAGTGTGTTTTTTGTGAAAAAGCAAGCCAAGCATGTTAGGTTAATTGCACAGGGTAGTGGTGAAAATTCATATTTTCCGACAAAATTAGGCATGAACTTTGCCACCAAACCTCACCTGAATGTTGGAGGTTTACGTTCCCGGCATTGCTGGATGCCTTGTGTGGGGCTAGGTATGTACCTCTTCGGTTTGTGCTTCCTAATCACCCAAATACTTGAGGCCCAGCTTTTACTGCTGGATTAAAGAAACAAACAATAGTTTTTGTTTATATTTTATATTTTGAAAGTGCAGGAATGTCTTCACTTCGGTTGTAGAATATGGACAGGGGCAAAACATGGAAGTTTAACTCAAACAGCTGTTCGGCCACCGAAGATGTATTCGGTCACCGGAGCCCTTCTTGACAGAAGTTTTACACCTGATTTAACGATATTGAATTTTCAACTACAACTTGATTGTGTCAAGACACATTTCTTAAAAATACAAATATTTATTGCTCTATTGAGGATTCTAGACTCCAAATTGTGGTCGACGTAGCAATTCCTCAGTCCGTAGATTTTCCCATTTTTAGATTGCCGAAGGCCACAATTCTTGACACAGGTACTTCTTGAAACTAGATAGGCTTAGCAACAGATAATTTTGTGCAAACATCATAACTATATTACAGCCATTTAGTTACCCATCCTAATTGTTATCAGTACAACCTCCGTATATTTTTTTAAGTGTATTCATTCCTTCCTCCTTTCCATTTCTTGGCGCTTTGGAATACATTCTGTGATGCCTCGTACTTCCACGAGCCCCAGCGTTTCGAGAAAACCATGAATTCCTCATTTTTTCCTCAAAAAAAGATTCAACCACTCCAAACTCCAATCCAACGTTCACGTTCATTGAGCCCTCTACATCTCTAGTCATGCTTTCTCCATTGCTTTCACAAGCCTAGATGTTTGAATTGACAATAGTTTCCATTTTCTACTTCACTGTAGTTGTAATATTTGCTGTGATATAAGCACATGTGAACCAGATGGGATCGGCTCCGAGTATCTTCATCTTCTGTTGACCAAATCGTACACCTGACTTGACAATCTTGAATTTTCAGTTGATGGCTTCATCGCGGCAAGACACATTGCTTGAAAAATCCTGAAATTTCTTCTTGTAAGCAGGATTTGAGGTAACATTGTGGTCAACTTAGAAATTCCTTGGTCGCTGGATTTTCCCATTTCACGATCGCCACAGGTCACAGTTTTTGCCACAGCCATACTTTCTGAGATCAGAAGGGCGCTTAGTAATGGATAATTTGTAAAATCATCTCACATTTATTCTGTATTCTAACAATTTAGTCAGCTTTTTACCTTATCGGCAGGATAATAAACTGGCATATTTTCTCCTTCCCAGATGTCTTTGAGTCGCATTTCTTGGCACTTTGAGATACTTCCTGAGATGCTATTTTCTTCCAGGAATCTAGTTTTCCGAAAAAGCCACGGATTTCTTTTTTTTTTCGACGAAAATGATTTAAGCACTCCACTAAACTTCCTTGTTTATTGAGCTATTTGGGGCAGCACATCTCCAACTACAGTATTGATCGAAGCGCCAGAGTTTCGTGAACAATTATCACGCACAAACTTGCTTCCTACTGTATCCAAAATATCAAAAAAGTACTTTTTTACAATCATAACAACGCGGGTTGTTCCCTAACACTTTTTTGACGTTATAAATTCAACTAGGTTGGCAACACTGACGAGCTCGTGACGTCATGTGGAAATGCCTTATTGGAGGCATGTTGGTACTGCCGATAATCCCGCGGACCCAGCTTCGCGGGGTTTGTTTCCGTCAGAAATTGTCTCTTGTTCGTTGTGGTGGTCAGGACCATCCTTCCTGGTTCAACCTACAGCGTGTTGGCCTGCCCAAGTCTCACCACCGTCTTGAGATGCTCCGCCCGAGGAGCGCAAATTGGTCAAGGCGGTGCGAGTTCCACCTCCACCGGCCATTGATATCGACTCGTTGTTTGATCGCTTCTCATCGTTGCGCAAAATCCAAGGCATCATTGCATATTGTCTTCGCTTTGCTCACAACTGTGACAAGCGGTCGGATCGCCGCAGCGGTGGTTTGACAGATTCTGAGCTTCATTCAGCTCTACTTCTTCTGGTGAAGCAGGTCCAACAACGGGTCTTTGCCTCTGAGATCTCGGCTCTTCGCTCTGGCCAGCCTTGTGCGAAACCTTTTCGTGCTCTTGCTCCCTTTTTGGACCGACACGGAATTTTGCGGGTTGGTGGACGTTTGAAGCACTGCCCAGACCTGCCCTTTGAAACCAGACACCCTGCTCTTCTTCCTTCCCGTCACGTCCTAACGGAACTTACCATTCGACAGGTTAATTCCAGACACTGTCACCCCGAGCTCAACAATACGTGCTATCTCCTGCAGCAGAATTTCTAGATTTTGTCCACTCGACGCGCGGTACGGCACTGTCTTGCCTCGTGCTACCGTTGCTTCAGGACTAAGCCTCGCACTTTTGTTCCCGCCATGGGCGACCTTCCCTCTTCGCGAGTTTCCCAGCTGAAGCCGTTTAGCTGCGTTGGAGTCGACTATGGGGACCCTTTCCCAATTCTCATGTCGCGCGCTCGCGGCATCAGAACCACGAAGGCGTACATCTGTCTGTTCGTGTGCTTTGCCACCAAAGCATTGCACATTGAGGTCGCCTCCGATCTCTCGACAGACGCCTTCTTGGCGGCACTGCGACGATTCATTGCCCGGCGCGGGCGGTGCTCCACGATTTTTAGTGACAATGGCACAAACTTCGTAGGTGCTAACAGACAGTTGACGGACTCCATGCGGCTCACCGCGGAATCCGAAACCATAAATTAGCATTTCATTCCCCCCTCAAGTCCACACTTCGGTGGACTGTGGGAGAGCGGCATAAAAGCCGCTAAGACTCACCTGTCTCGAGTGATCGGTGAGCAAATACTCACTTTCGAGGAGCTGACTACATTAGTCACACAGGTTGAGGCCTTGCTCAACTCACGGCCACTTTCAGCGTTGAGCACAGATCCAAATGATTTGTGTCCATTGACGCCAGGGCACTTTCTGACTTTGGAGGCATTAACAGCCCCACCTGACCCAGATTTGTCACACCTCAAGCGCAGCAGGTTGTCGCGGTGGCAGTTGGTCCAAAACATGCATCAGCGTTTTTGGGTGCGTTGGCGCGATGAATACCTATACACGCTGTACCAACGTGGCAAGTGGCACAAGTCACGTCATTTTGAACCATCAGATGTGGGGTCTTTAGTCCTCATCAAGGACGAAAACGCCTCCTCTCCGAAGTGGAGGTTAGGCAGAATTACAAAACTCTTCCCCGGCAAAGACGGCCTGTGTCGCGTCGCGGATGTCCGCACTCAACGAGACGTTCTGCGACGCCCACTGGTGAAACTTTGTCCCCTTCCTTCAGGACAGTGAGCAGTTTCTATCTTTCACTTCGCACAATTCACCCTTTCCGTTATTCAAGAAGCTACAGTTGTCACGCGCAGTACCGATTTTGGTTGTTTTGGTGGTGTGAGGTTGGCAATGGCAGCGATGTCAATTTTCGGACGCGCAACGTCAACATCAACGTCAATTCGGCTCGTGATTCGGCTATTTTCTAGGAGGATAAAAGAATAGAGAGGGAAGGTCCGTGATAAAAAGTGAAGCCATGGAAATGTCATATCCGCCATCTTTGTACGCCCAAAATTTTTATCACTTTACCATTGAAACTGATTATTTCCACGTCAATTTCTGCAAGCTGTCGCTCTTGTCAGTGTCAGTCTATGACGCTTGTGCTGCACCAGATCCAGCCACACCCTTCCTAAAGATGATCGTTGGATTCCACTTACTTCTACTTATTGGCATTTTTGTCACTAACTTCGTGGTAGGTGATAGTCCGTAGCAGTAGGAGTTCCACCAAGATAGGTACCTAGGTACTTTTCATTGTAATTTTGCCATGGCCATTGAAGTCTACACAGACCTTAAGATTGGCTGATGACAAGGTTTCCAGAGTACCTCTTTCGCTGTTCAGTGTGATCACAGAATGTAGATCATCATTAGGTGTATTAACAGTGCTGACCTCACAAATACGTGGTAGAATCTAGGAGGGTAGAATCGAACTGCTCATTTTCTGCTTATTATTTTTGGAATTTGCTGGTCATTGTCATCCTTGTTGAACATTCTACTGAAACATCGGGCAACCCTATGCTACAGGTAGAGGCATCTTCTCTTCGGCAGCTTCGGCTCGCATTGATGGGATATTCTTCATACATCATATGGTATCCAGCGCACGTAGCCTCTGTCTTTCCCACATTTGGGAGAGCTGATCTATTCAGCTCTTATAGATGAAGCACCACCCACACCCAAACAAGATCCAGGCACAAAGATAAAAGATACCACGCAGGACTCATTTCATGTCAACCAAAAAATTCTCAATAACCTCAAATAGTTTCAAATTATTTCAATAATGTCAATTCAAATTACAAAAGTCAAAAAACCCTTGGCACTAGATGCAATTTTTGGGCGTAGTTGCTACCTCACCCCTTACGTCACCCGGCTTCATTTCCCCCCGTCCACAAGCTGGGTTATACTCCCTCCCTATTCTTATATCCTCCTAGGCTATTTTGCTCTTTCTCCCGCCGTGCATCGTACCGTTGAATCGTACGTTTCAAATAAGTTCTCCTGTGTTCCTGCGTTAGTGAAAGTGTGATTGATAGTGATAGAGTGAGTGGATAATCAAATCGAATAAATCAGTGATATAGCAAGTAGATCGTGACTGAGTTGGTTCAGCCATGGTCGGTCATAATAATGTAAAATGGACAAAACGTCTAGCTATGTTGAAAGACTACAAGTTCGATATTCTGAAAACATTCTTCGAGAGTCGTGGGGTGTGTATGAGCGGGGACAATTCGATCAAAATCATTACTGACGTCTCTGGATACCGCCTGTTTTGTGTCGCCACCTCTTTCATCCACTTTTTTCTTGAATTGATATTTCGCGGGAAAAGAAACATAGGCACTCCCGTCGTTTTCCTTGAAGAATTGGGGCAATGAGCAATACAGCACTTCGGCATAATGCAGTGAGTTGAGTGGAACTTTGAAGTTTGAAGTAAAAATTGAACGAAAAAGTTGGGTTATGTCCTCACTCGCACTCGCGGTCGACAATTTCAAAAAACTAGGGTCCCCAGCTAATTCCCGCCAGTTTTTCCGCGCATGACAATTCACATTTTTCCATGACAGCGAGAAAGGCGAATTGTCTATTGTGCCTGTTCATTTTGTTTGCGTTTTCCTTTACCTATTTTCATTTTATTCCATTTTGACTTTTGAAAATACCCTGCGTGGTATTTTGGTGGGGAGTATGTTTCATCCGTGTTCAATTTATTCCCATTTTATGCACTGAGGGTAGCCAACCCATAGTACTCCTTCTGTTGCCACAGCCCCTCCTGTTTCCCTCGTCGATGTTCGGGGCGCCTCGACACCGAGTTCGGCGAAGAGACCAGCGGGGTTCCACCGACGAGTCTTACCCCACCACGGGACCAGTCTTCTGCAATCGGGGCCAGTGCCAAGTCGTGGTGAAACAAGCGTTACCTACCCACCTGTGCAATCAATCAGTCCGGCCGCCATCTTGTTAATAGGCCATAATCCGGCAATATCGCTCGAACGGAAGCCCATCCACGGCATCCTAGCCAGCGGCCAGTCCAGGAGAAGCTGTTCCAGTGAGATTCGGGACGTATTTTTCGGCTTCCAGCCGGCCATCCACCGCACGTGGCTACCAACCTTCAGCCGGCCGTCGCGGCTAGCCAGCCCCGGACCGTAAGTCCCGCTGCCAACAGCTACCTTGCTCGGTGACCATCCATTGCCGTGACGTAGAGTAAGTCCTTTTATCGTACCGTTCATTCGCTATCCCGTCATCCGGGAATTGTCTACCTTCAGTGCATTTTACCGACGTTTCACTTTCAGAACGCCTCTCGGCGCTCGCAGCCTACCTCCGCCAAGCCACTCAGGCGTTAGCTGCTCTTCATCGAATCTGTATTTTGAGTTTGATTTGTAATTCTGATATACCTTTTCTTGTTTGTTGTTTATTAAAGTTTAAATTGTTGTGGTGACTATTATTTCTTGACTGATTCGTGCGCTGCGTTCCTAATCCCTGAACTTTGTTAATGCAGTCTTCATTCGGAAGGCTGCCGTCTTAATGTACCGCGCTAACATCATCAAAATATTAATGAATAACAAGATAGAAAACCTAAGGCCACCAAAAGAAGTACCTAAGTTTCATTTATCATGCAAGAATGCAGGAAACCTCGCCCCAAGTCCCAGACGCATGTCTCTGCTCTAAGCCCCTGGGATGACCATCGATAATAATTTTTTCCATATTATTACTTGATATTCTTATTTTCATACTGAAATTTTGGCAATTATCAATTTTTGATACTTCGATAATGATTGATATTTGATATATCAATACTTATCGATATTTTTTTCTTATCAAACTTTGATACCCCGATCACGATATCGCCCATCCCTACCTTTGACAATGAAGACCATTTCCAACGTGTAGACTCATTTTCAAAATCGACACAGTTTAGGTTTCCCGACGGTATTTTTTTCAAAATGGAATTTGCACATTCCGTGAATTTGAAAAAACTGCAGTGCAAACTTCGACATGCGATGAGCCCACGAACCTGTAGTATAGCTGGACAGATGATAGCAGAGAGGGAAATGACGCCAGGAGGGCGCTGCCATGAGATTATGTAGTCACTAAGATTTTTATTTTCAACGGTTGGCATCACCTGCCACGGCAACGGTCTGATTCTACGAGTTTACCTAGGTATATCCCGTTCACTTTTCATTGTCAGTAGAATGACTTTTTGTAGCAAAAATAAAGTGACTATCTGGAGCGCTGGGGAGATACGGCTGACGGCCGCTGATAGTTTTGATCTAAAACTTTGCAGGTGCCATCAGCCGTAGCCGTAGCCCCCCAGCTTGTCACTTTATTTTTTATTCAAAAACTTATTCTACTGAAAATAAAAAGTGAACGGGATATAGGTACAAGTCGCCGAAATCAAAACCAGAAATCAAGATATTATCCCAGATCAAGATGGCGCGGCACTGACAGCCAAGCACCGACTGTCACCGAGCGAAAATTTTTCCAGTGAACCTCAAACGTTCTATGTAATAACCAAGGACGTCTATACTAACTGGACAAGAAGCTTGGCCGGTTTTGACGTGAAAAGGTGAAGCTGAGATTTGACAATCCCGACGGGCAAAGTGTCACCCGTAACCATAGTGACGTTCACTCGGAGCACACCAGAGCACACTCGAAACTGTCGTTCAGAAGTTTGCTGCCAGGCCCGGTCCTTCGCCCGGTCTTGTAAAATGATAGCAATTAGTCAATTACTTCCAACAAAAAGTGTGTTATGTTACGGGGTCCGCTTGTTGTGAACACTAATGGGCTTGCGCGGCATAATTAACGATAATTCGCCACAGAGAATAGCTAATATTCGCCATGGATGTACAAGAGGCTGGCGGCGTCCGTCACGAATGTCACGATGACAATCCCGACGGGCACAGCGTCAGATCAAGCTTCAAGATGGCAGCGAAGTTTATTATCCAGCCAGTAGTATACAGGGTGTCCGTTTTTCGAGGCTAAGCATGGGTATCTCGCTTATCTTTAGAGATACAGAGTCGGTTAAATTAGGAAAAAGTTGCGAATTTTCATGACGATCAATGATCCAAAAAGATATTTGACTTGTCAGTTTTAGTTTTCGAGATATCGAGAAAAAATAGAAATTTGTAATTTTCGTTTTTATTTTTTATTTGAAAAACGGTTGAAGGTAGCTTTTTCTAATTAAGACATTGTGAAGGCACTTTTCCAAGGAGAATTCAATGTTGCCAAAATCTTCATTCTAGCTTCCAAAACAACCGAGATATGACATTCAACTTTTTTTCTCTTATGGGCGCCATATTGGATTTTGACATTTTTGAATACAATATTTTTTCTGGTTACAATGATGTGTCACATGCCACTGTTTGAGCACATTCATGCTTTTGAGCAAAAAAAAAATTTTATATTTCAAAGAGTGCTTTGGAAACAAAATCAGCATGGACAATAAAAAAACGTAAATGTTGAACATTTATTCATCAATGACATGTGGCACGCATCGTTGTAACCAGAAAAGAATACCGTATTCAAAAATATCAAAATCCAATATGAAAAGATTGAGAATTAGAGAAATTAGAGAAAAAAGTTGAATGTCGTATCTCGATTGCTTCGAGAGCTAGAATAAAGATTTTGGCAGCTTTGGATTCCCCTCGAAAAAGTGCCCTGACAATGTCTAGATTAGAAAAGGCAACCTTTAACCGTTTGTTGAATAAAAAATAAAAACAAAAATTGAAATTCCTGCTTTTTCACGATATCTCAAAAACGAAAATCGATGCGTCAAATTTCTTTTTGAATCATTGATCTTCATAAAAATGCGCAACTTTTTCCTAATTTAACCGACTTTGTATCTCTCAAGATAAGCGAGATACCCATGCTTAGTCTCGAAAAACGGACACCCTGTAGACATCCTTGGTAATAACGGTAAACTCTTGCAAATCTTCATGGATCGGTAACAAATTCAGCTTAAAATTATAAATATACACTAAAATTATATATATTTATAAAATAGAATATACAGGGTGTCCGTTTTTCGAGGCTAAGCATGGGTATCTCGCTTATCTTGAGAGATACAAAGTCGGTTAAATTAGGAAAAAGTTGCGCATTTTCATGACAATCAATGATCCAAAAAGAAATTTGACGTATCGATTTTAGTTTTTGAGATATCGTGAGAAAACAGGAATTTGAATTTTTGATTTTATTTTTTGTCCAAAACACGGTTGAAGGTGGCCTTTTCTAATCTAGATATTGTCAGGGCACTTTTTCAAGGGAAATCCAAAGCTGCCAAAATCTTTATTCTAGCTTTCAAAATAACCGAGATACGACATTTAACTTTTTGATCTAATGGGCGCCATATTGGATTTTGATATTTTTGAATACGGTATTCTTTTCTGGTTACAACGATGTGCCACATGTCACTGTTGAATAAATGTTTAACATTCACGTTTATTTTATTGTCGGTGCTGATTTTGTTTCCAAAGCACTCTTTGAAAAATAAAAAAAATATTTTTTGCTCAAAAGCATGAATTCAACAGTGGCATGTGACACATCGTTGTATCCAGAAAAAAGTATTGTATTCAAAAATGTCAAAATCCAATATGGCGCCCATAAGAGAAAAAAGTTGAATGTCATATCTCGGTTGTTTTGAAAGCTAGAATGAAGATTTTGGCAACAATGAATTCCCCTTGGAAAAGTGCCTGCACAATGTCTTGATAAGAAAAGGCTACCTTCAACCGTTTTTCAAATAAAAAATAAAAACAAAAATTACAAATTTCTGTTTTTTCTCGATATCTCGAAAACTAAAACTGACAAGTCAAATATCTTTTTGGATCATTGATCGTCATAAAAATTCGCAACTTTTTTCTAATTTAACCGACTCTGTATCTCTAAAGATAAGCGAGATACCCATGCTTAGCCTTGAAAAACGGACACCTGTATAGTCATAGTCATCAATACATAAAACTGCTCCGTTGAATATTGAAAGCCACTCTCGAGGCCGCTACCAAACGTTTTGGGACTTTTGGGTACCGGTGCTTAATAAGATGACGACTTCCAGAGGAGGGGTCATAAATTGTTGGGAGAATGTGGGGGATTAGCAGTCCAGCTATACTACATGTTCGTGGATGAGCCCCACGAAATATTCATTTTAGGTGCAGACATACTGGAAATAAAAGTTGGAGAAAAGATTGAATTAATTTTTAGAGGAAACATTTTTGAAATCGGACCCACGGTTTTCGAGTTTTCTTTTCTGGAAAAACTGCAAATGTTCCAATTTTTAATCCCGTTAACAGATTTTGGTGGATCGGGAAAGTAAAAAAAATCATATCGTCATTGTTGGACTTCTGATCTGGAAAATTCAAAAACCGTTTCGAGATTAGACATCAGGCTTCATGGATAATTCATTAGAATTCGAAAAAAAAAATTCACTGAAACGGGGATTGGTGGAACTCAGCACAATTTTGCAATGTTTTACATTCCACCCTGCAAACAAAGTAATTGAAATGAAAAACAAAATTTTGTCAGTGGGGTGTCAACGGATCTAAAAAACTGTAAAAACAAATTCAAAATCGGTTGTGTCAATCCAAAGTTACGTCATTTTGAAAAAGGGGAAAATTTTCGATACCGTCATTCCCTCGGTCATTCCAGATGTTGAGCAGTTTAGTTGATGTCGACTAAAAATAATTTTCACAAAAAAAAACTAAAAACGACCTGCCATACTTGTTTCTTGTATTTTCAATGTTAATAACCGCGTTGTCCATTTCTTGAATATCATTCACAGCCAGATGAAGAAGCTCACCTCCTTAGCATGCTGCAGCAATGCCAAATATCAAGACCACATTTAAGACTCCTCTGTACGCTCAGAGCGGCTCCGACTAAAAGGCCTCTCAAAGTCTAAATCGGAGCCGGTGATTTTCTTTCAACTGGCATTGGGAGATTTCACTTCGTATATTCATAAACAGGTGAACGGAAAAAATTCGAGAAAAACGATCATGGCCTAGTCCGACGACATTTGAGGACGATCAGTGAAATATAAACAACCTTTACCAAAAATTAATATACACTGGTCGCAAAACTCATCCGAGATGACGACGCACGAATATGCACTGCAGTTCTTGACCTTCACGTCATCATATCTTTGGATCTAATTGAGTTATTGTTTTTTTTTTTGAAGTATATGTACATAGAAACTTTGTAATAGTGTAACAGCGGTTAAGAAAAAATGGTTTAATAATTAATCTATAGATAAGAAAACATCTTGATCAGCTATGGAGGCATCTTCCATTACAGTAAACGACAAAACTTTTTTATTTATGCGAGTGCAAGTTTCTATACACAACCAGCGAAGCAGATGAAGTCGAACGAAGATGATAAAACACATCAACAGGACCGGGGAATGAAATTGAGTGTTGAGCGAAGAGAGGCTAACCAGTCCACCTCCTCGCTTGGGGTGTGTTCAATAGGAAGCCTCGTCCAGAAAATGGGTTTACTTCGCAGCAGTCATTCATTTTGGTACATTGTTATAGAAAGTATAATTACATAAGACATATGTATACAAAGCTAATTTGGTTAAAAAGTTTGCAAGTTACAAATTTTTTAAAATCGAAAAAAGTGAACTTTGACTCCCTGTATCTTTCTTAGGAAGCAAAAGCAAGTGAGAGGCACGTATATTATATTTTTCTGAATCAGGAGGATGAGGAGAATTTTGTCCCAAAGTCTGATCGGTTCAAACTGATTCACCCTGTAGTATAGGTATGTGGTATTCCCCCTTTGTTTTGTTCGTACGTTGGTACCTGAAGTAGGTACGGTCGTTGATGTTGGTAGCGTTTGCCGATGGGAGAGGGAGATGGCGCTGCGCTAGGCGAGCCGGGCGAGCGGCAGCCGCGGGCAGACGGAAAAGATGGTCAGCTGTTGGGATGAAGACGTGAAAGTTTCAGTGCTCCGGTGTGCGTCGTTTTTACAATTTTAAGGTCGGTCTTTCTTTGATTATTGTATCGTAATTTTGGCTTCCACCCACCAACCAAATCATGCATTTCGGTACCTATTTTGTCCGAAAAATTATTGAACATAACCTGAAATTCTTTGTTCTCTTTGTTCTCAACGGGCTTGCATAACCCGCAGTTTTTCCCCTTTGCAATCAAGGTGCTTTGCACTGCTTTGAATTTTGTGTAATTTATCTACTCCCCAAATGATCTGAATTTTGATGGCAAAGGCCGTAATCTAGTGGGTGTGCACTTTGGGCACTCACCACTTTGCTTCGGGATTGCGCTGTCGCGCATATTTTGAGGTTTCATCAATGTTTCTTTTCCACAAGTTACGTCACAAACAGTAAGACGACAAAAAGAAACTCTGCTACACCAAATCAGCCGCTAAGTAGAGAACAGTACTTTTTATGATTCATTCACATTTCATTATTCATTGTCGGTTGTTCATTTATCCATCAATTTGACTTCTCTTGTTTGTAAAGTGTAAAATTAATTACTGAGCGTAAAGTTTTCTCCAAAGCGTAAGCGAGGGAGTTTCCTTTTGTTGTTACGTAAATAACTTGTAAACGAAGCAAACGTTTCAAAGAGGTTCAAGCACCGATTCACGCTGACTTGATCAATGCATAACTGGAGTGACTTTTCTGTCATTTCATCATGACTCATTCACACTTGACTTTTATTCAGATCATTTGGGAAGGGATTTTTCAGCAATCAACCAGGCTATACGCATGGGTTTCTTTGACGTGTTCTTCCCATGTGTGCCTGTCAGCGAATACGTCACTTCTCCTTTGCGATCAAACTGACAGTTTAACCTCTTTCATGATTTCTTGTTTTGTTTCGTAATTCTGATTTTGTGTTCATTTCATTGTTGTAAATTCTTACATTGTCTAAATAATTTGTAATGATTTGCCTGGTTTCACTTGTGTTTGTGTTTTGTTGTTCTTCATTCATGTGTGTCATTCTATCACTGTCAGTAGGTGTTTTGAGAAAAGAAACACATTCATTTAAAACTTTGCAATTGATTTTTAATAAAACATTCATTTTGCTTGCATTTCATTCACGTTTCATTCAAGAATCAAACCTCATCCCCAACGACACATTCTCATCTCGAGTAAGAACTCAACAACACAACGAAGGTAAAAGGTAAACGACGTGGGGAAGGGAAGAAACAACGACGATCACTGCCAATATCGAAACCGGGGGTACACTACAGAAATGGTCCCGAAAACCAGGATACACTACAGAAGTGGTGCCGTGACCAGTATATATTAGTGTAGGTATGTACAGGATTATTATTGTAGGTATGTACAGTCAAATTAGCCAAATCAAAACAAAGTGTATGCCGCCAAATCAAATAAGTTTGCAGGTGACCGTGTCATAAAAGGGACCAGAAGCCGCACATTTTACAGCAACGATTCTATCACCATGCAATTTTGAGTCGATGTAGATACGGAAGAATGCGATTTACTTACGTTAACTATTCCACTTTCGCACTTGAACATCGCCAACTTTCCTTACTCGTCGTTATGGTGACCGACCACTCAATTCTCGCTGTTCTTTTTTTGACAATTGACGTTTCATTTACAACTGTCAACGTTTGACAGCTAGCCGACAGCTACGTGCGACTTGGCTCATTGCAGGAAAGAAGGAATACAACAGAAAATGGCAAGAAATTCGCGAAAAATAGGTTGTTGATAGGCAACCAACAATACAGCTTAACAACAGCGAGAAAGAAGTGACGGCGAGTAAGAAAACTGGGCGATGTTCACGTGCGAAAATGGAATAGTTAACGTAAGTAAATCGCATTCTTCTGTACCTACATCGCCTCAAAATTGCATAAGGAAGGGAATGGTGGTGAAATCGTTGCTGTAAAATGTGCGGCTTCGGATTCCCTTTATGACACCGTCGCCAGTTTGCAGTGTTCGTATCGAAGGTTCGCGTACCCACGTGGTACCTACATACGAACAGTACGGGCACCGTAGGCACGACGCATGAAAATACCGCGAAAGGTCCCTAAATATTGGGTACCTACAGGCGGTACGATCGATTTCAAAGGGTGCACATAGGTATCTTCTCCTCGGGTATCTTGTAATTTGTACAAGGGATGCTGTTGAAAAACACAAGATCACAAGAATCTTAATAGTTCCTCCATTCTAAGGCGCTTTCGTTTTGCCAGCGGGAGGTGCCAGCTAGAAACACGTGTCTGAAAATGAATGCTAAAATGACAAACTTGATGACAGATGAAAGATTTTGCGACTAATTTGCTGCGACCATTGCTGAACCCTAACAGCTCCGGTATAAGTGGAAAGGTCTATTTCTTGCCGAATCGAACTTCATGAATTGATTGGCGCAAATCATGTCGTTGTAAAACAAAGACATGACAATTACTTGACGCAAGACTTATTGTAGGTGTTGACACCCGCATATTTTATAAATATGTCTTTCATAACCTAGGTTATGTCAAAATTGTTTGAAGTGATGAAAACAATGCACAGCACAGCCCACTGCACTGAGTGAAATGTTTGCTTGCATTTAGATTGTGAACCGATCATACGTAGTGATCTTGAGTATACATTTTTTTGGTGATTTTTCTACCAGAATGGTGCTGAGCTTTGAGATGGGATGTTTGGAGATTGTGACCGTACAATCCCGTCTCAAAAATGACGAATATTTTAATGGATCTTCAGGCTAGAAACCGAATTTCTATGGAGGAAGTAAGGTCTATGAAAAGGCCTAACGGCTTCGTTAAGACAAGAATATTTCAAAATGAAGCTGTAAAACAATAAATTCAGCTTCTTGAGCTTGTGGTCGCGTGAACTGCAGATGAAAATGAACATCTCTGGCCAAAATTAGCGTCTTCTACGCTTCGGAACTGGGAATAATGGCCCAAAGCCAGTGCTTATTCGAGGTTAGGAAAATCAAAACGCAAAAAAGGCACTTACCGAGTCCAAATCGCTGGTGGAATCGTTATTGCTGGAATCGCTATCGATTAGAGCGTGATTCTTACGTTTTACCATGGCTAGTATTTCACTGACGTGATCACAAAGTTGGCTTTAAAACAAAATTAAGTATTCCACTGTTTACTACAGCCACCACAGAACACAACCACTGTCGTCTAGTCGAGTGTTGTACGGAGTCTGGTGCGTCTGGTTGTCTCCCCTCCCTTCCCCGTCTAGCATCATAGCATTACCAACAACGGCAAAATGGCCGCGGCGGGAACATTGATTTTTCATCAATCTCACTTTAGAATAAAATAAATAGCAGAAAAACCAAAGTATATAACGCTTTTGTTTTAGAAACCACGTAACTTGTCATTCTCATCTTTTTGAATTTCTAAATAACCACGTGAAAACAGAAGCTAGTTTGGCTAGTTAATCGCAATTTTGTTTAGATGGCTCTAGCGAATACCGATGGCTGTCAAATTTTTGGCAGCGCGCTCCTCCTCCTCGCTGACAGTTTTGACACTTCGTTACGTCATTTACGTCAGCCCAACAAGTTCCAACCTCACTTTTATGTTGAAACTAGGAATTACATACAAGCGGAGAGAAGCATACAGGTATAAGTAATAATTATACAAATGAAACAATGACCAAGTGTATGCATAAAATTAAAACAAAGTAGAGTGTTGGAAGAGTGTTCTTCATAATGATATCTAACGCGAGCTGCTGTGTTATTTCCCTAATTATTATCTTGATTGGATTTCGGAAGTATCGCGAACGCAAATGGGGCTATTGCAAAAACAACGTGAAGTTAGACGGCAAAATAGCCGTAGTTACTGGAGCAAACAGCGGAATCGGCTATGAAATAGCTAAAGAATTGGCCTCGAGAAACGCCGTAGTTGTCCTGGCCTGTCGGAATTTGGATTTGGCCAAGAAAGCAACCAAAAGGATCGAAACTGAACTGCACAAGAACGTCAAACTGGTGCGAGATTCGAGATTTCCTCAATCAAATACATGAGCCCTTTATTTTTAGGTCACAATGGAACTGGACCTGGCTTCACTTGAGTCGGTAAAAGAATTTGCATTGACATTCAAAAAGCAGTTTCCGGAAGTCCATATTTTATTCAACAATGCTGGCGTATCGTATCCCACACGTGATTACGGAAAAGTGACTAAGGATGGGTTCGAAATCCATTTTGGTGTCAACCATTTGGGTCACTTCTACTTGACCAATTTGCTGCTCGAAATCATGAAGGACACTCGAATAGTGATTGTGACTTCTAAGCTTCACGAAAGAGGAGTCATGGATTTTGAAAACATGAGCCACATGCAATCACTGCCCCCTTTTGGCAATTTGTACTCGAATTCGAAACTGGCCAATGTGTATTTCTGTAAGGAACTAGCGAAAAGGTTGAAAGGTACTGATGTAAAGGTGTATGGTGTTTTGCCTGGATGGGTACAAACCGCACTTTTCCGGCATTCAGTTCGATGGTACCATTACATATTGGTGGCACCAGTTGCTTATTTCTTCATGAGGAGCTCTCATCAGGTGAGGTTTTGGTGGATATTTCGAACTCTTCAGTAAACATTGAACATACAGCCAATTTAGTTGTAGCTGTAGACAAAAAACCTTCTAGTCTGGGGTAAAAGCAAGCCAGTTTGTATAGAGCTTATTATTAGTACAAGAAAGATTTCAACCTCGGAATAAATATTAGTCCGGACCTTAAGGTCAAAATTTAGGGGGCACCGTTCACTTTTATAACAAGCAATGCCACTTGGCATGGCTGTTGCCGAGACCATGTTTGACCGATTAAGATCAGGAGCCAAAGTCGTAAGTGATGTAGGCACCGTATACAGGGTGTCGTATAGAAAAAAAGTCAAAAATTCGTATATCATTAACGGAACCAGATGGATTGTCGTGAGTAGGCACATATATCTACAATATATTACCCATCAAGGAAGAGTCAACGGTTTTGGAAAACCTTGAGCGGTTCCTGAAATATTCAGGAAAAACTGAATTTTCTTTTGAATATTTCATTTCTCGGTGAATCAGTGAATTTTCAAGATATCGAAGTGCAACTTGGTGAGTTTACGGCGAGTATTGTCATGAATAAAAAGCGATCAGGAGCCAAACGCAGGGCCTGCTATTTCCAGAAGTAAGACAGTCAACTTTTTTTTTCTTCGTGACCACCATCTTCAATCTTCGTTTCACTCAACAGTTGAAAAAGTGACAGTCGAATGTGAGAATGTTGGCATCCAGTCACCCTATTATGAAAAAGATGGCTTTGAAGCAGGGTGAGGGTGTCTTCATCGAGAAAACATTGTCACCAAAGTTTTTCATGGTAATACGCATTTGCAGCACCTGTGATGGCTAATGAGAGACTTGAAAGAGCAAAGTGAGTTCTTTGTCACAATCCTACTTTCATTTTGAGCTGAAATACCAAAATTCATGATGATCGATCCAAAGGTAAAATCTTGATGGCTTGCTGAACAAAATAGGTGGCGCTTTTTGATGAGAAATGCAAAAAAAATCGGGCTATCATTATCATGTTATCCCTCACCAAGAGAAGGCTGTTGCAAAAACTGAAACAAATCAACGCTGGAATGTTTTGTGGGATTGAAGTCTATATTCTTGAGGCAATAAATGTTGGACACATGCGTCCGGTTACCAGAGAGAAGACATGGAAGGCGTGAATGCAGAAAAAAAATCAAAATTCTTATTCACATATTTCATTCAGAAACCTACCAAAAGTTGATGACTAACAATATTACATCCATTTTGAGATTTAGTACCAAAATTCATCATCATCGAGCCAGAGACACAATTTTGGTAGCTTTCTGAAAATAATACGTGGCTCAGAACTTGAAAAAAGCTTTCTGCATGCAAGTCTCTCATGTCTTCTCTCTAACAAAGGGACGCATGTGTCCAACATTTTATGGCTCGAGATTATAGGGCTGACTCTCCCAAAACATTTCAGCGGTGATTAGTTTCAGTTTTTGCAATAGCCTTCTTTTAGTAAGGGATGACATGATGATGATTGCTCGATTTTTTTTTGCATTTTTCACTAAAAAGTGCCACATATTTGGTTCAGTGAGCCACCAAAAATTTACCTTTGGACCGATCATCATGAATTTTGGTAATTCAGCTCATAATGAATGTAGGATTGTAACAAAGAGCTCCCTCTGCTCTTTGAAATCTTTGATGAGCCATCACAGGCGCTGCAAATGCGTATTACCATGAAAACCTTGAGTAACACTGTTTCTCGAAGAAGAGACCCTTCCCTTACTTCAAGGCTATCTTTTTTATAATGGGGTGACTGAATGTCAACTATCTCACATTTAGTTGTCAGTTTTTCAACTGTTGAGTAAAACGAAGATTGAAGATGGCGGTCACGAAGAAAAAAAAAGTTGACTGTCCTACTTCTGGAAATAGCAGGCCCTGCGTTTGGCTCCTGATCGTTTTTTATTCATGACAATACTCGCCGTAAACTCACCAAGTTGCACTTCGATATCTTGAAAATTCACTGATTTACCAAGAAATGAAATATTCAGAAGAAAATTCAGTTTGTCCTGAATATTCCAGGAACCGCTCAAGATTTTTCAAAATCGTTGACTGTTCCTCAATGGGTAATATATTGTGAATATATGTGCCTATTCACGTGGATTCATCTGGTTTGGTTAATGATATACGAATTTTTCACTTTTTTTCTATACGACACCCTGTATACGACGCCTGCATTGCTTGCGACTTTGGCTCCTGATCTTAATTGATCAAACATGGTCTCGGCAATAGGTATGCCAAGTGGCATTGCTTGTTATGAAAGTGAAGGGTATTATACCTTAACATCCGGACTATATGGACGTCCTGAAAATTTGATATCCTGTTCTAGTAGCCGAGGTACACATAAAAAAACGGCATTTGATGTTACAAGCAAGCCACTTTGCACAGTTGTTACTTAGACCCTAACAAACATTTTTTTCCGCAGCACATGGAAATCGGTCCCTTAGGAGAGCGGGGGGGGGAGCCCCCCTTGAAAAAAGTAACTTTTTTAAATATTGACCGATTTTCACAATTCTGGTGTCGATTCCACACAATTTAATATCGCTAAGAAAGATAGAGATGAAGTACGTCACAAGATACAGTTATTTTTTCATTTTCGGGCGCCATTTTTAAAATATGACCGCCTATTTAGCAAAATTTCATCTGATTTGAAAATAAGCTTGTCGCGTGTCTAAACCGACTAATTTTGGGGCGCTCTTTACGTTTTCTTCATCTAAAATAACATTCGAGATATCTGAAGGGAGTTATTGAATGAAGGAAGCATAGAAGGCAATTTTTTTCAATATTTATACTAATGAAGAAATATTCAGTTACATATTATTCGCAATAATTTGTTGCACACTGTTCCCTGGATCAGCTGAACCAATCGTAGGATCAAGTCCTGAACTGAAAAGTAATTATTGGGGCTTCTACCTATAGTTTCCTTCAAATTTATAAAAAAAACTTAAGGCATAGTTTTTGTTGGTGCAGCCTCCTTTACAGCTCTTGCAACTAAGAGTGCAAGGTAGCCGATTTCTTTTGCATTCACATTGCAAGGCATGACAAGCACTCCACACTTCCTATAACTGAGACCATACTGGTTCCCACTTATCATTTTGGAGTGCCCAACCCAATCCTTCTGGAGTTGTGTCACACTGGCTAATGGACGTGGCTTGTCCCCACAACTGACCAGCCTGTTAAGCGGCTCGTCGAGCATGCTGTACTAGGGCACCAGATGTCGGAGGACCACAGGGCCAAAGGTCGATTCTCTGTGGCAAATAGGTTTTAGCGAACCTGATCTACAGTGATACACTCAGGATCACACACTCCATACATGCGGACTGTGTTTTCTTCCAAGGTCTTCAGTGTATCCTCAGTGAGAGGATGTGCAGGAGGACGAGCTAAAGGTGTGAATGCATCGGTGTAAATATCTTTCCAAGCACTCCACCTGTCTTTTTGTCTTTCTATCAACTAAAAAACGAAACGCTATCACAATCTATGTAGGCGTGGAAACCACGCTGAGCTACGGATCTGGACTCTCCAAGAGCTTCTGCAATTGAATGGATTGCTAGGTGTCTGTAATGCTTGGAGGTACCATAGAGAATCCGTAATTGCCTGAGGCCGACGCTTTTTATGTCGAAGTTGTAGAAGATCGCTAGGACTACGACGTCTGTATCGGAACTTGGAATGGGGACGTTTTCAGTATCGAGAATTACCATGTCCATGACATGAAGAAATATCCTGCCATCAGCTTCTTCCATCTGATCGCAAGTGACATCATTGAGGTTGGTGTTTTGAGATAATCCAAAGATCTGACGAATTCATCTACGGTTGTCACTGAGCCTATGATTTGAGGTAAACCAGAAAGAGACGTTTCTGAAAGAAATCTGAATAATTCAAATATCATTCTTGAGATTCACTGTGGGGAAAACCCACTTACAGATCAACTGAGGATAATTGAAGGCAATGTTGTCTTTATACATCTGTTTCCTCACCTCAATATGTCACTACATTTGGAACAACAGCGCTGCAAGCTGCAGTCATGAATAACTGCCGCCAAAACATTTCGCATATTCAAATCCACATTCGGGTTGTGGCGTTGAAATAAGACGTAAGACTTATGGAACTCATTTATAATAATAATAATAAACTGTCTTTATTGATTTTCCAGAATAAAGTATAAGAAATGAAAATGAGAATAAAATAAACACTGAAAAATCAAACTTATGGCGAAGTTCAGATGAGTGCACAATCACACCCGCTGCTGAGGGGTGCCCCCTGCACCCCCATTCCACGTTTACCGGATAATAGCTATAGGTAATAATGCACCGAATATTATTTTAGATAAAGGAAACGTGAAGAGCATCCTTGAATTAGTCGGTTTGGACATGTGACAAGGTTATTTTCAAATCAGATAAAATTTTGCGAAATTGGCGGCCATATTTTGGAAATGGCGCCTAAAAATAACCATATCTTGTAACTTACAGCATTAGCATTGTCTCTATTTTTCTTGGTGATATCAAATTGTGTGGAATCGACACCAAAATTGTGAAAATCGGTCAATATTTGAAAAAGTTACTCTTTCCAGGGGGTTCTCCCCCCCCCCCCGCTTTCCTAAGGGACCGATTTTCATGTGCTGCGGAAAAAAATGTTTGTTAGTGTCTTAGTAACAACTGTGCAAAGTGGCTTGCTTGTAACATCAAATGCCGTTTTCTTTCCATTTAACGTGTGTGCCTCGGCTACTATTCAGAATTGAGTGCTCTACAACATATCCAAAATCGCCAGAAATCGCAACCGGGGGGAGGGGGGTTAAAAAATTGCAACTTGAAATGTAGGGGATGAAACCCGTCAATCCATTGAATAGAATAATTTATTGCGGACTTGCTTCAGCTCCAAAAGTTGCGGGTTTTTTGTACTTTTCCTACTAGGCCAGGCGGTAGGTCATTTTGGATAGAAAAAATTCCGACCAAAGCTTTTATGGTGTCAAACTCTTCGTAAGGTCAGTAGGTATCTACCACTGAGTTTCCGCCCAAAAACGAGTTGTGCTGATTCCTCCACATCTGCCCAAAGGTAAAAAATGTCTTGAAGGTGCAAAAAGATCTGTTAAACCCCCGTACTTTTTCATTTTATTTGCCTCAATGCAAACGCACAACTCTAACGCACACATTGGAAGCATTTGTCATCATCTCTGTGCCAGTCTTATTGTTGAAAAAAAAGATTTCTTTGTGCGGGTCAGATGAATCACATTCAATTGTTTTTCTATACAAGAAAACGATAGAGCAACATGTATTTTGGATGTTTTCTAATAACTTGTACTCACTGAACCCATTTATGGCGTTGAAGTTTCAATAACAGCATTTTTGAAGATGTTGCCCGCCAAGAAGTGAATAATTTGTACCCGCCTGTTCAGCAGCAGTTTTTCCAATTTCACCAAACACCGTTCTCGAAAATTTTATAAGGAATGACAAACTGAAACTGTTCTCTAATGATATTATATCTGGCTTAACCGCGGCACGCTTTTTGAAAGTGCAGAAAACTGATTTCTTTTAGAGCGATTCTATTTTACCTGCGTGCGGCCGTGCCTACTTGACATAGATACTTGACTGATGACACAAGCTTGGAAATGTACTCTCTTCCAGCTTTAAAACACGACCATTAATGATAAAATAATATATAATTTCTTCATGAATCAATGTACAAAGTCTTAATAATAATGGTCGCGTTTTAAAACTGGAAAAGAATACATTTCCAAGCTCGTGTATTCAGTCCGGTCTATGTCAAGTAGGCACGGCCGCACGCGGGTGAAACAGGACCTCTCGGAAAGAAATCAGTTTTTTAGACTTTCAAGTGCGTGCCGCGGTTAAGCCAGGCAGGATATCGTTAGAGAAGAGTTCGAGCTTTTTATTCCTTATAAAATTTTTGCAAACGGTGTTTGGTAAAATTGAAAAAATTACTACTGAACAGGCGGGTGAAAATTATCCACTTTTTTGCTGGCAACATCTTCAAAAATTCTGTTATCAAAATTTTAATGTCATAAATGGGTTCAATGGATACGAGTTATTAGAAAACATGCAAAATACATGTTGCTTCATCGTTTTCTTGTGTGGAAAAACGATTAAATGTAATTTATATGACCCGCACGAAGAAATCTTTTTTTTCAACAGTAAGACTGGCACAGAGATGATGACAGGTGCTTCTAATGTTTGCGTAAGAGTAGTACGTTTGCATTTAGACAAATATGAAGGAAAAGTACGAAGGTTTAACAGGTCTTTTTTCACTTTCAAGGCATCCTTTATCTTCGCGCAGATGTGGAGGAATCAGCACAACTCGTTTTTGGGCGGAAACTCAGTGGTAGATAACCACTGACCTTACGAAGAGTTTGACACCATAAAAGCTTTGGTCGGAGTTTTTTCCAGATTGTAGTGATTTTATCGACATACCGCCTGGCCTATACAGGAAGTTATCTATTTCCATAACAACAATGCCATTCAAATGATCATACCACCCGCAAATGTCAATTTCAACAATTCATAAACTTCAATTTTGACAATTTTCCTCACACATATGTTCGCGACTGCCGCATGAGGGTGCTGAAACGGGCGGGATATTCAAAATGTGCAGAGCGCCTTCATACTCGTCTCAAACTCTTCGATCGAGTAGAATACGTTTTCTTTCAAAAAAGACTTGACTGTATGTGACAGACACACAGTGTGAAGAGATTCGAAGGAACGCCTGTCCTGCGTTCATGCTGCCCCGTGCCGTCTCCTACTGTCTTGACGCCACCAGACCAGATGAGCTGTGCAAATCTAGTAGTTAGTAGTAGCAGTCTACAGTATTTAGCTACATTATATGCCATTCACGTTTTAATGACTTGAATTAATGAATGAGTAGAATGACTTTTTGGAGCAAAAATAAAGTGACAAGCTGGCGCGCTGTAGTCCGGACGTTAGGGGAAACCACCCTGCATTTTAGGGTTAAAACATGCCAGTTGGTATAGTTGTTCCATGAACTATGATCTTCCGATTCAGAAGTGTAGACATCAGCAGCAGACGTGCAGGCTCTGTGTGCAGAGTGAAGAAGGAAAAATGGTAACTCATAAACCAAAAGAGGTAGAGTCGTCTAAATCGGCATTTATATCCCGATGTTCATGGCAATGAAATTTCATCAAACCACTTTCAAATATCCCGAAGCATTTCTGAAATATTCTGCAACACTCGTTTTTTCCATAAAAATTTAATTTTTGAGTGAATCAGTGAATTTTGAAAGTATAAGAGTGAAAATTGGTAGTTCTTCATTCAGTGATGTGATCAATTGAAAATAATCGGTAGCCACTGCCTAGGCCTGCTATTTCTAGAAAAAAGACATTCAACTTTTTTCCTCCTCCCGGCAGCCATTTGCGTTAACTATTTGCACAATAATCAAGGAAGTGACTAGCAATTATAAAGTTGGTGAGGTACAATCATTTTACCCCAAAAAAAGTAACATCGACATTAGGAACTGCCTTCTTGTAGAATAAACATTGTCATTCGAGTTGTTCATGATTTTACAGACTTTCTTTGCTCATGATGGCTAATGTGGTTATTGAGAGGAAAAATTACGTTTGGCATTCTTATGCCTTACATTTTGTCAAGTCGGTCACAAAAATTAATCATCATCAGTGTGGACGTTTGTCTCAGACAGCTGATCAAACAGAAGATATACAATTTTTGTTCGAAAATTGCAAAAATATATAAGGTTTCGTCGTCTTCGAATGCGTCTTGAGGAAAATCTATTGCCTCGAGAAGTACGAATTAGCATGCAAATAATTTGATGCAATCTGGTGTTAACAGTGATGCCAAAAAAAATTGGTCAGATGTGTCTAGCTGTCCCATAAAACACGAGGAAGATGTGGAGAGCGTGGGAAAATGCAATATTAGCTATATTTGAACCTCGATCCGAACAGTAGGCGAAAAGCACCCTGCACTGTATGGTTAGAACATGCCACTTGGCACAGTGACTGTTTGAACCATACTCTTTCAATTTAGAAGTGTAGTCATCAGCGCCAACCCTACAGTCCCTGTATATGGGGAGAAGAAGTGGAAAAACCAAGAAAAGTTGTTGCTCAGAAACCGAAAAAAAAAACGGAGTTCTATCGTCCTTTCTGCGTCGTTTGAAATGATCTTACCAAATTTGCGTATAGCATTGCAGTTGACAATGTCAACACCAAGTCCTATAAGATTATTTCCAGGTGAAATTAAACATTTTGCGGCAATATACTCTCTCCAAGAAGCATTCGATCGCAGCGAAACCGTTTTAATTTTTGCAATTTTCACACAAAAATCGTACATCTTTTGTTTGATCAGCTGCCGGAGACAAACGTCTTCACTGATGATGAAAAATTTATGTGGCTGACTTGACAAAATTTGAGGCATTAGAATGCCGAATGTAGTTCTTCCTTTCAATAACGACATTGACATCACGAGCAAAGAAAGTCTGTAAAACCAAAAACAATTCGAATGACAATGTTTATTCTACAAGAAGGCAGTTACCAATGCCGAGGTTACTTTTTTTTGTGGTAAAATGGTTGTACCTCACCAACTTAATAATAACCAGTCACTTCCTTAATTATTCTGCAAATAGTTAACGCAAGATGGCTGCCGGGAAGAGGGAAAAAAATAAATGTCTTTTTTCTGGAAATAGTAGGCCTAGGCACTGGCTACCGATCATTTTCAACGGATTACATCACTGAATGGAGAACTACCGAGTTGCACTCTTATACTTTGAAAACTGACTGATTTACCTAAAAATTAAATGTTTATGAAAGAAAACGAGTTTTTCAGGATATTTCAGGAATGCTTCAGGATATTTGAAAATAGTTTGATGGAATTTCATTGGCATGGACATCGGGATATATACGCCGATTTACACGACTCTATCTCTTCTGGTTTATGAGTTACCACGTTTCCTTCTTCTTTTTCCTTCTTCATCCTGTACAGAGAACCTGCACGTCTGCCGCTGATGTCTACACTTCTGAATCGGAAGATTATGGTTCATGCAACAACTATACCAAGTGGCATGTTTTAACCCTAAAATGCAGAGTCCACCCATATTTTAGCGCCTAACGTCCGGACTACTGGGAGGATACGGCTGATGGCCGCTGATAGTTTCGCTCCAAAACTATGCAGGTGCCATCAGCCGTATAGGCCATCCACAATGACGTTAATGTTAACGTAATGTTAGCATTTAACAACGAGTTTCAGTGGTAATGATTACCATTCCCACCAACATGATTGTGAACGTCACCATTTGAAACTTATTGCTTTGAATGCTAACATTACCATTGCCGATAACTTTACGTTAACATTAACGGCATATACACATGTACGGGGTTATATTTAGAAAAGAATTTGAATTTTCTTTTGGTAAAAAACTCCACTTTGACCGCTTCCAGTGTAACAGTCGGAGGTTTATAAACCCCCATGGCTCGGCCTACGGACCAGTATGAAATCCAGTGCGATAACAGCGAGTAAAAATCCCTACCCTGTGTTGGAACACACAGGGGTTCGGCAAAATTTCCGGTATAGTGGAGGAAAGCATTCACCGGCGTCGGTGTTAGGCCTCGTTGCGGAAATAGGCCGACGTTAAATAAACGAATAAAAAAAAACAGCGAGTAGTATCGGCGATATATCCAAGCGCAAATAATTGTTGACGTATATTTATAGTAGTACGCAGTAATAAACAGTGTTGTGTTTCTAAACGATCGCCATCGTCTCAATTATAAATTAACCCAACGCAAAATACGTAACATTTGGTGTCTGAAGCGGTATAATTGAGAATTGAGAGTAAATAGGCCTGCGACTACAAGGTGTTCGGAAATTCGGGAATTGATTTGTAAGTGACGGAGATGAGAAGCATATCGAAGAGAGGGAGAATTGAAGAATCTTCTGGAAGAGCAGGAAAATGAGCATATTATTATGAAAGAGAAAGACAAAGAGAAGAAGCGTCTAGAAGTGCTGATGGCGGCTATGGAACAGCAAACGCGATACCTCGAATGCAGTGTGAGAAAGCTAGCTGAACAAAATACAACGATGAAGGCAAACATGGTTCAGCTAGAGCGACGTTTTCAAAGTACCGCCATAAGTAATACGGTGGCCCCGATGGCCGTTTTAGCAGGTATTTATCGTGTGAAACTGCCAAACTTCGTTGGACAAGGTCCATGGACGACCTACAAGAGGCAATAATGGCCACGTTAAGCTACGATAAAGCTAAGGCACTAATCCTTGCTTCAAGAGGTCCAGCGTTAGAGCTGCTGCAAACGCTTCCCGAGAGCGAGCAGAAGAACTTACAGAAGCTCCGACAGGTTCACCAAACTCAGTTTTGGGCTAGAACGCAGAGAAGCTTCTAGCGTACCCAACGTACCCAGCGCTCCTCTTGACAGACATCGTAAGAGATACCTTCGTCTATGGAATTTGAAACCAAGACCTGCGGGAGATGGTTATGATCAAAAACCCAGTCGATATCAGTGACGCACTGACTTAAACGATCTGCATTGAGGCAGTCAAAAATATATGCAGTCGTGAAGTCAAGGTGGTGAGCGTTGAGGAATTTGGAGGTTCACGTACTACTCCCTAGAAACCAGTGAAAGAGATGTTGAGTGAAATCGTCGGCGCTCTGTCTTGGAACAAACCCCAAGACGAGACAAGAGCTGGAGGAAGACCGCGCTGCTTCGGCTGTGGAAAACTGGGACATCTTCGTCGGAACTGCAGGCAATGGTCGAGTTCAGCAGACCGATTCATGGTGGAACGGGGAACTGCTGATCGAGAAAGTCACCAACCGAGAGAAAGCAATCGTACGGTCGCGGCCAAAATAAAGTGGACGACAATGTCAACGAGTTGGCTTGCTGTCATGCGACGTTTAGGCCAGAATCCTGAAAAATCTGTCAACTGTCGTCCACTTTAAAAAGGCCGCAATAGTACAGGAGAAAGACCACGTTCTTTGAAATGTAGAAAGAACGGATATCTGCAACGCGACGATACTGTTCAACAGACCGTTCCATGCTGGAAAGGGGAGCTGCTGATCGAGAAGGTCATCAATCGAAAGGAAGTAATCGCACAGGAGGAAGACCACGTTGCTTCCATTGTGGAAAGGATGGCCATCTGCAGCGTGATTGCCGGCAACGGTACCGTTCAGCAGACAGTTCGATGCTGGAACGGGGAACTGCTGATCGAGGGATTCAACATCATCCTGGAAAGTCATGGCAACGGGAAAGGTCTTTCTCGAAGACCACGCAACAACTGCAGGCACAGCAAGAGGGTGAACCAGAAGAGTGGGAACGTTGAGGTCAAGGCACTCGCTGTTGAAACTCCAAGAAATTGGACTACTACTACTACTAAATTGGATTATGCTCAGTTTATGATGAGCGATACCCGGCGGAGCGGAGCTGAGCGATTTTTTTTGTCTGGACCAATCCTGCCCATTCATGATGTCACGTCCCCGTATCGTAATTGGCCTAGGCAAAAAAATCGCTCCGCTCAGCTCAGCTCAAATCGCGGCAAAAATCGCTCATCATAAACTCAGCTTTAGGCTTGTAGTCCGGAGGTTAGTGACATGAACCTTGCACTTGGTGACAAAAGCACGAAAATAAGTAGGATGGCTCAAACAACCGTCCTCTTCCGATTGAGAAGGAGCGCCACGCAAATTTTTTCTCGGGGAGTCGCCAGGGGCCCTTGAAATTCGGAAGTGCTTGGGCCTCTACGAAACCACTTTTGAAGATTGAAAATACGCTATGTAGTTATGTGTCCCCTACATCCATGTATATCCCATACACTTTCTATTTTCAGTAGAATGACTTTTTGGAGCGAAAATAAAGTGACAAGCTATATTTATTTATTTTATTTTTTTGGCTACGGCTACGGCTGATGGTACCTGCAAAGTTTCGGAGCGAAACTATCAGGGACCATCGGCCGTATTTTCCCAGCGCTCCAGCTTGTCACTTTATTTTTGCTCCAAAAAGTCATTCTACTGAAAATAGAAAGTGTATGGGATATATGTCGCCCTCGAGAAGAAAATCGACCTGTTTCAGCATTTTTTCAGAAAAAAATTGTGCAGCAAGAAATTGGAGGTGGGTTCTTTTCAAAAAATCACCCTGTTTAAGCTCTGTGCAAGGTGGCTCGCTTTTACTCCGAACTGAAACGTTGTACCTATTTTTCAAGTGTACCGCTATGAGTAATAATTGACTAGACAGAATGTATAAGTAACCATAGATAGATTAAGTAAACATTTATGTATACTAACTTGTTAGCTACTTCTCGATTTTGACCTACAAATTTTCTGCTCTCTCTCATTTTCATTTCCCTCTTTACTTTTTTGTGTTTGTTTTTACTCTTTACCATGTTTGTAAGTAATGCTCAAGCATGTGCATGTGTAGTTGAGCAAACCTCTTTCAGAATTACAATGGGCGGACCCCATCCAATTCTGAAACAGTCTGGAAAATCCCTCACGGATGGCCTTGGCCAAGCTTCCTAGTATTACGCCTGCAATCGGCAGTACGGCAATGTGTAGAGGATGACCGCCAGCGTAAGACGGTGCTATAGAGTTGTATATACAGTTGGTGCGAACCAACGCACTAGCGTTGGGGCTATCCGGAGATGCCTGGATGACCGTGTGTGGCGAGTGACAACCCAATGCTTGAATAGACCTACCATCAAACATCCAATAAGCATCACATCACGGCTCCATCATTTTAGAAGTAGAATTTGCTGCTGTAGTTTGGCAATAATTATATTGAATCTGCTATAAAATCGTGATTTTCCATCCTAGAGACATCACCACTGTCAGTAAAAAAAATCTCTATCTGAATATCAAGAAATATACAAGTGTTTCATTTGGAAATCAAAAGTTGATGTCACTTCCGGCAGTGAGTGTTGCTCAAATACCCCATAAAAATTCCAAATCTAATGTACAGGGTGTTCACGATAAAATTCACCCCCCTCCAGTTGATTCCCCTTCAAGATATTTCGAAGAACTTAAAACTTTTTCCTCACGATTTTTCCCAGGGACCTCAAATCGATCCTCTAAAAGTTTCAAATTGGTACCGTATACAGGGTGTGATATGTAACTTTTTTATTTTGAATGCAACACCCTATTTTTTATTCCGTTATTTGATGAAGCCTTTTTTTCTGATTACAAATATACCGTCCGTTTTTTTTTCTAGGCCCCAGCGCGTAGCGCCTTTATTATGGGTTCCACACCCAACATATTATATATTTTTGAAATCAGAAGAACAAAATCTCTCGATTGATGGTATGTCAAATTATTTTTGACAGTTGTCATTTTTTGACAAATGATAGAATAGTACTTGTGATACATCATTTCAAAGCCCATTAAATTCTGAGGAAAACTGTGTCTTCATTTTTGGAATAGGATGTCTTTCACAGCTTCTAGAGGTCTTCAAATAGGAAAAATTGTTGAAATTCAGATATACTCAATAAGTACGTAAGTATAGGCAAAACAGGTATTTTCAATAATAACTAATGATAATAATCAATAAATAATCACAATGAAACGAAAAATGTCCCAAAGAAGTTACTCGAAATGTCCGTCTCCTTGTTCCTTGAATGAGAGATTCAACGACCGGTGAATTGGAACTGCCAGCCCAACGCGATAGTATCCGAGGTGGCCAGGTATGACCCCCTCGATTTTTTTTTTATGAGCCTATCTGAAAGATAAGGTGTTCATAGAGTCTTCCGCTAATTTGGACGATTTGAAATCAGAATATTATCATCAGTTGATATTAAAAATACCTTTTAATTATTGAGTAGGTATTTCTGAATTTTAACAATTTTTCCTATTCAAAGACCTCCAGAAGCTGTAAAAGACATCCTATTCTAGAAATTAAAACACAGTTCTCCTAAGAATTTTATGGGCTTTAAAATGGTGTGTCACAAGTACTATTCCGTCAAATGTCAAAAAATGACATCTGTCAAAAATAATTTGACATATCATCAATCGAAAGATTTTGTTCTTCTGATTTCAAAAATATATAATATGTTGGGTGTAAAACCCATAATAAAGGCGCTATAAGCTGGGGCCTAGAAAAAAAAACGGACGGTATATGACACTTATGATTTATTTTGACAAGTAAGTTGTCGAAAAAATAATAAAATAGGTAGTCAAATAATTTTGTTTCGCGGCAAGATGGCTTTGGTTTCTACAGTTCACTTGAAAAAAAAATTATTCTCGCAGCATTTTATCTGCGGAATTCAACTCTGCATGGAAAAATGGTCCAATTCGTTCCTAATACAGGGTAATTGGACTTGCGTAATTTTTAATGTATTTGCGACGACCTATCTTATAATTTTTTTGACAGCTTCCTTGTCAAAATAAATCATGATTGCTATATATTTTTGTTATCAGAAAGAAAGGCTTCATCAAATGACGTAATAAAATATAGGGTGTTGTATTTGAAATAAAAAAGTTACATGTCACACCCTGTATACGGTACCAATAGAAAACTTCTAGACGATCGATTCAAGATCCCCGGGAAAAATTGTTGAGAAAAAGTTATGTTTTTCAAAATATCTCAAAGGGGAATCTCCTAGAGGGGGGGGGGGTGAATTTTATCGTGAACACTTGTATGTATCTCATAGGAATAAAGTTATGGGCTGGTGCAGTTTTAGAAAAACACACTGTATAAATAATAGGTGTATGAAATCACTGCTAGATTTTGGGTAGGGCTGGGCGATACTTGATTCCAATATCGAATATCGATATATCAAGATCGATTTTCTGCCCAGGCCTACTATCAATTTGAAATCGGACATGGGACATCAGGAGTTGCTTGGATATGCTTGGTGTGTTGGACACACTCATTCATACCAACAGAATATAATTTTTCCATAGCTTGCTCTAATGCAGAAAGCCGTGAAATTGATTATAGTTTTTTTTTGTGGGAACTCTACAAATTTGCTCAAGAAAAGTAAGTCTGGAAATGAAAATGTGAATGTGTGGGTGGGAATATGTTGTAATGTGTATTATCTTTAATGTTTTACCTGACCCGTTTCCGGCAAGTTTCGATAATAAAAACCATTTTTATAGGGCGCCCAGACACCAATTTATTGTGCAACAGAGCCAGGGTTAGAAAACGAAACAGGATGCCTGTACCGTGACTGCAAGCAGTACCAGTCCATATTGGCTCTTGATGACAAAGTGGGAGTCCGGCTGTGGGAAGAATCAGACAAACTGATCAAGCATGTAATGAAATAAACGCTCATTATTAACATACTTTTTATTATCCTTATATAGTTAAAATATCATCCACACTGTTTTTTGTTTTTTTCATTAAAAGCCATCATACTTATATATACAATTATTACACTGACCATTTAAAATTAAAAACTATGTAGTCAAGCTCTATTCGATTGCATGTTTCACAACAAAGTGAAGTGAAATGTTGAAATTCGTTTTGATTTTTCAACATTTCACTTGTTAGCAACTATAAAGATGAAAATATGAGAAAAACAGATCTGATCATCACTTACATAAATAATATACAATCATCTGGAACGAGATTGTACTTCAAGTCTGCGCCATACATATTAAGTTTTTTTTTGTAAAAATGAGCGATACCCACCCTGAGCCCTTGGGTAAGTGAGGTCAATTTTACAATGAAATAATTTTATGTACTTAGTTGCTTTTATAAAATCTCTTTACACAATGCAAATCGTCATGGATTCTTGTTTTCTGTAGCATGCCTGACGATTTGGGGAGTTTCTTGTGTTATAACATTGGGACCCTGGACACATTTAACGTTAATACATATTTATTGAACAAATCTTAAAATGTAGGTAATAAAAAATGTCAAGAATCAAAGACGTATGTATCTAGAATTCTAGGTAGATTTTTTTAAACAAGTCGTAAATTTTATATAATACTTCAATACACCTTTTCTTGGCGGTATCTATGATATAAAACATTAAATTTTTTATTACATGATATTTGACAGATATTTTTTGCAGATAACTTGTATCATGACGCTAGTAATTTGTATTGTCATAACTCCGATGCCGCCTTATTTTTCTTTTGGCAGTTACAATACAATCTAGTACCATTCACGGGGATGAAGGGAACCAACTCTATATGGTACACAGATTGGCGTTAAGTTCGTTTCAACAATCATATACTCTTGAATAACACAAAACAATAATGTAAAAAAATCTTCAGCGGCGCTATGAACAATAAATATTATATTTTCTTTAGAGAGAGAAATAGAGATGTTTGATGACAAAAAGTGAGTTTGTGTGAGAAAGAAACAGAATACAAATGAACAGTCTTATTTTTACTAGTGTGGACACACTTTGTTCATTTGCAGTGTTCACAACCCTTCTTGTTGAGCACTTAACTGTTTTAATTAAACATCACTTCTTACTTTACGATATCAATTTTAAAGGTATGTAGGTATGTACTTCAAATAAGGTGTTCCAAGATTTCTCAAAGCAAAACAAAAACCGTTTCCTGTTTTCTAATACTATGAAATGCTTACATTAAATCACAGACATTTTTAATCTATATTATATGAAATATGGACATTATTTATAAAATAATAAATTATTTTTTTACTCGTATCGAACAAGGTCCGCGCGCCATTTCGTATGTATGATACCAAGGACGCGTCTGCACCACAGAATTCTGCACTCTGGTGTGCGGTGTGTAGAATTTTTACAGTGAGCATACAACTGACACTGTTCATCTGTCAGCATATCTAGACCTCAACTGACAAAACGCTTTGGCTACCTGTAATTGGCGGTATTTTTGGTCAATATTTGGGTCTAAGGGTTTCTCACTAAGGGTCTTTGCCCAAGGATTCCCCCCAAAAAAAATGCGTTTGTTTGCCGCGCGAAAGGCGTCTTTCTTTACGTGCCACTCAGCATCACACATCAATGATCAAAAAGAATTGTAATTTTTTATATGCTCAAAGATCCGGCTTGGTGGGCTTGTAAAACTAATATCGTAAAATGTAACGCGTCTCGAGATCACATGCTGTGCTTCCCGCCGCACATTCCGCATCGGATGCCACACCAGTGGCACATTTTCAGCGGTGGGTACAGCCACAGACACGGCACTAAGATCGACAGCACCGTCAGACATATCCAGCGCTTTGAGCAGTTCTCCTCGTTGCTGCAGTCGCACGGGTGCTGAGCAAAGTCTCCTTCCGCATCGGCGGCACAATGGTAACATATGCACTGCGCACAACCAATACAGGTGATGGTGTTTATCGATGACCGGATACAATCGGGGGCGTACTCGCAGGAACCCTTGGGATTCCTCTCCTCCGTGTACATTTCGTGGCAGTGCCTGCAGAGAATTTGGGCTTTTGGTGACGGCTTCTTGGCGGGGTAGCCGCTGACGGAGGCGGAGTGGTGCGGCTTGAGCGAGGACGACGGCTTGAGTGGCAACGGGGGCTGGTGGTGCCCTTGGTGGTGGCTCGCCATCATCTCCGGACTGAACTTCTTGAAGCTGGTTGAGGCCGAGTCACGCCTCAAACCAACCATCATGCCGCCGGCCTTGTGCTGGTCCTCCATTACCGGATATATGTATTCATGTACTGCCGTTAGTTGTACGTATGAGTAGTTTTCCCCTGGAACAAAACAAAAAGCATATCACTTATACAGACTGATTTTTCTTCAATTGGTATGTCAAAGCAAAGGTCAATATAACCAACACCTGACTTACTCCTTACTAATTTACCAATTCGAAGCTTAGATAAGTACTTATTAAGAAATAAGTTAGAACTTATTGTAAATTATTTTTACGATGTTAATACTTTCTAGCTCAATACTTCTTACAAAGCCCAAGAAGATCAGAACAAGGTGGCATCAAACCTGGACCAAAATTCGAACCGCCCTTTTTCCGCTTTGCTTCAGGTACATCACTCTGTAACATTCTTCTGAACGTATCCTGAAAACGCCAAACCTCTTTTATGCAATTTTAGATGAAAGGACCAGAGTTCCAAATTAGGCTAAAGAGACAATGGACCATGGACTATTTTAATAGGTCGAAGCCTTCGACAATGTATATACTGAAGGCAGTAGTAGCCACGGAAGCTTTTCGTAGGTTGACTACACCGACCACTCTTGAAAGAAATAAAACTTCACAGCTCTCGAGGTATACAAAAATTGAAAGGCCGTTTTCTAAAATAGTGACAATAAGGTCGTTGGACTCCGTATTTCTACGCCACTAAGAATATACGATTTTTTACGCAGGGCATCATCTGTTTTTGGGGGTAGAACAAAATAATCCTAAGACGGGTGGGTCGACATCAAACCGCTCGAGGCCCAAGTGTATGGAAGACCTTATAGTGGGGGGGTTAGCGGAATGGTCTGTGCATTTTGTGATCAAAGCATGAAATTTGGCATACTTGTTCAGAAGACCCTCCTTCGCAATTCCAGATGTGGCGCCACGCGAGATTTTGCGCCAGAGACACTGTATTGCGGTTAATATACCTGCTAGGGGTAAATTCTGCAAAAATGGTTCCTGGCCGGTCTCTGGTACCGCAGTCGGTATTTTTTAATTCTGTTTAGTTAAAATCACATGTAGAAATGAGTGAGGAGTACATTTTCACAAGCAAAGTTCCAAATGCTGCCTTTATACGTTGTTTCAATACATTTTAAGGCCAACTTTGTTTTAGTACAGGAAACTTGGTAAAAAAATTGCCTATACCTCGGCAAAAATATGAACGTCCTGAAAATTTGATATCCTGTCCAGAATTATGTGCCCTACTACATATCTAAAATTGCAAAAAATCGCACCCCTAGGCTTCGAGTTATTGGAGGGGGGGTAAAAAATTGCAACTCAAAATGAAAGGTATAGAACCTGATGGAACCCGTCAATCCAATGGATGCAAATACGTCGTAGTTTGACGCATCACAACCAGTTGATACAATTTTGGCACAAAAAGTGTCGATCATTGTTGAAAGGGGGTCGTGGGGAAGGGCGAAACTCGGCTGGGTGGCTCTTTTTCTTCCTGGGCCATGAAGAATCGATCCCGACAAGATTGGTATCTTTTCCGACTAAATTCAATGTCCTGAACTTGAATCCGATGTGTAAATTTGGATAAAAACAAGTTCGAACAAGTTAACTTGAGAAAACCTGTTTTTTCTTTGACAATTTTCACGAAACTTTTTTTCACTGTTAGAGGTATTCATTTATGAAAATATTTCAGAGGCCATTAGATTGAACTGTATTCTTAACGAAAATCATCCATTCGATCTGTAATTTTGTTTTCCGACATAGAAAAAACCGATTTGAACTTTAGTCGGCACTGACCAGCGCCTACTAATGACCAGAACACTACATCATGCACCTTCAAGTAATAACTCAATACCCTGCATTGCGATTTATGACGATTTTGTTTATGTTATAGGGAATTCAGTTCTGGACAGATCCTCGAACTCTCAATGATGAGTTATAATTTTTCAGATAGTTTGGGCTATTTTCATTTAAAGATGCATGGTGTATTGTTCTGGTCAGAAGTAGACGACGGGCTGTGCCGACTAAAGTTCAAATCGATTTTTTTCTATCTCGAAAGACAAAGTTACAAATCGAATGGATGATTTTCGTGAAGAATACAGTTCAATCTAATGGCCTCTAAAATATTTTCAAAGATAAATGCCTCTAACAGTAAAAAAAAGTTTTGTGGAAATTGTCAAAGAAAAAACAGGTTTTCTCAAGTTAACTTGTTTGAACTTGTTTTTGTCCAAATTTATTCATCGGATTCAAGTTCAGGACATTGAATTTAGTCGGAAAAGATACCAACCTTGTCGTGATCGATTCTTCATGGCCCAGGTAGAAAAAGAGGCACCCAGCCTAGTTTTGCCCTCCCTCGCGACCCCCCTACAACAATGATCGACACTTTTTGTGCCAAAATTGTATCAACTGGTTGTGATGCGTCGAACTACGACGTATTTGCATCCATTGGATTGACGGGTTCCATCGGGTTCTATACCTTTAATTTTGAGTTGCAATTTTTTACCCCCCCTCCAATAACTCGAAGCCTCGGGGTGTGATTTTTGGCAATTTCAGATATGTAGTAGGGCACTTAATTCTGAACAGAATATCAAATTTTCAGGACGTTCATATCTTTGCCGAGGTTTTGGCAATTTTTTTACCATGTTTCCTGTACTAAAACAAAGTTGGCCATAAAATGTATTAAAACAACGTATAAAGGCAGCATTTGGAACTTTGCTTGTGAGAATGCACTCCTCACTCATTTCTACATGTAGTTTTAGCTAAACAGAACTAAAAAATACCGACTGCGGTACCAGAGACCGGCCAGGAATCATTTTTGCAGAATTCACCCCTAGCAGGTATATCAACCGCAATACAGTGCCTCTGGTGCGAAATATTGCGTGGCGCCACATCTGGAATTGCAAAGGAGGGTCTTCTGAACACGTATGCCAAATTTCATGCTTTGATCACAAAATGCACAGATCATTATATTTTTGGTCGTTAACCCCGCCACTATTACAGTTTTTGAGTTTTAGACTAGCCACCAAAGCATACTTTGAGACAATAAAAAAAATCATGCAAGGACCCTATTGTGTAAAATTCAAACACACCCTTTGAAATTTGAAGCGGTTCTCATAGAATTGACCCTTGGTGCGTAAAACTGGATTAGGCTTGGATTAAGCATGAAATAAATGGATTTTTTTCAAGGTTCAACATAGATCGTGTCTCTACAATTGCTGATAGTTTGGGCGCTAATAATCGAAAATTGGGCAAAATAGTTGCTCAAACGTGCTCAAACTGTGCACTGGATCACCGGATTCACCGGCTAGAATTTGAAGTAGAGTTGACGGCACACCACAGGGACCTGTGGGCGGGGCTAAATAGGAAAACAAAAATCGTTTTGGACGAGTCCGTGTGTTGAGATGGGGGAAGCAACACCGTCAGCTTGAGTGGTGGACCATTACCAGGTCACCGGCGAACCTAAAATCCCACTACAAATCTGGGTGCAACACTAGATGAACTCAGTTCGCGCAGTTAGGCTCCGCCCACAGGTCCCTCTGGTGTTCCGAGTACTCTAGTTTACAGTTGTTCATGTATACAGGATGTCCAGGAATAAATGCCAGAAAATTTTAGGGGTGGCCAATGAGAACCGTTCAAGATCTCGCTACTCGGCAAGGGGTAGGTTGGCAGTATTTTTGGGATGCAATCGCGGTTTTCATTTTGTTCCAAGTCCGGATATTCCTGGGCTAATAGACAAGTTTATATTTCCATTATGGAAAAATCACAATGAGCACACTATAGCGGCCTTACATTGAGCATCAAATGCTGCAGCTTTTTTGGCGACCGAGTTCTCACTGATCACTCAAATTTAGGGACAGCAGCATGTGACAAAGCTGAACGGACATTGAGCTTATTTGCTTCTAGTGCCGATCGATCGGTATTCAAGGGTTCCCATATTTTTCTAGATATTGTCAGTGGTCCACGTGGTCCTGCTCAGCTGTTTGGTTGACCTATTCTGTTGGAAAATGTGTATATGTTGCAGTAGTAGCAGTAGTACCTACTTTCACAATGGGGTACTTGCCAATGAAACAGATTTGACTGGAAATACTTTCAATCATCAACAAGAGTAATAAATAGTATTTCCTGGAAATCTCCCGAAAATAAATCCATTGGTTAGGAAGATTTTTCTTTAATTTTTTTTTTTCGATTTTTTTTCTCTCAACGTAGGGAAACTTTAGTGAAATTTTTATGTCTGTATTTTTCAAATATTGTGAAACCACTTTAATAGTTTTTTGAGTTTTCAACCCATCAGTGCTGTTGGTTCAGTTTTCAATATATTTGTGACGTCACAAATATATTTTTAAAACAGGCACTACGGCCGCAATTTTGGGAATTTAGGAAAAAGAAAAAATACAGGTAGAATATTTTTACCCATACTTTCGATTAAGCTATTAAAAAAAA
Source organism: Anaspis maculata (assembly GCA_949128115.1). Lineage (NCBI taxonomy): Eukaryota > Metazoa > Arthropoda > Insecta > Coleoptera > Scraptiidae > Anaspis > Anaspis maculata. The sequence goes on along the minus strand of OX421963.1, from coordinate 54,093,023 downwards.
ATTGGGCAAGTACCCCATTGCATTGCAGCGTAATATGAACGATGGGGTTATAACACAATATTCAATTATTCACCAATATTCACCAATGACAAGACGACAGTTCGCTTTTGCTCCAAAGAAGTTAACTCGACGTGAACTTCTTTAGCAGCATGGCGGCAAAACTTTCCTGGATTTCGTCCATCCAATCAGAACTCTGCTGCAAAAAAAGCTGCAGCATTTGAGGTTCAATATAAGGCGGCCACAATTAGTCAACTCGAAAGCTCTCAAGAGATTTTCTGCCATTTCTTCGCAAATTATGATAAAGGACTAGCCCACCAGTTCATAACCGATCTATAAGTTTTATTTCTTATACCTTTATTTACTTTATACAGGGTGATTCACAACTTATGACTTTCCTTTCAAGGGGTTATGGGGCCCCAAAAACTTGACTTCATGTGCTTGAAAATAATTCAAAAAGCTATATGGTTTACGAGGAAAAAAATAATGAAAATTTGCCAAACATATGTGGGACTGATGGGTTTATTTTTCTATCTGTTGATGAGACATACGATTCAACCATGGATAGTGCTAGCGGTACGCAAAAAAAAGTGGCATTTGATGATACAAGCAAGCCACTTCGCATATTTGTTGTATAAACCCATTAGAAAAATTTGACCCGCAGTTCCTAAAAATTCATCCCTTAGAACCCGAGATTTGGGGAGGGGGAGGGAATACTTTAAAAAAATACCAAACTTTTTCATCCAAACCTGCTGATGCGTGTTTGGTGTCAAAACTATATAACTCAGACCTCCTCGATACAATGACAATGTCAAAACTCTCGTGCGGTCACCGGAAGTCGAGTAAAGTCGTCATCTTTGAAAATTAGAGTTGAAGGTCAAAATTACAAAGTGAGCGTCAATTACCCATATGTTGGGTATCGATTCTTGGGTTTTCGGGGTTGCTGAAGACGTATGAAATGAAACCAAAACGATTGGGCACACCGTTCGCCCATATGGTCTACCCATGGGCTCAGAAGTCAGGCAAGCGAGAAAAATCCTACAAATTTTCGAAAATAGAAGTGAAATAATAATGTGAAATAGCTCCAGTCTGTACTTGGTGATGATGCTGTATCAGCTGTCCTATGTGAGATTTATGATGTTCACCTGTGAGCTGTCAAAAATCCAAAATGGCGCCCATTTAAAACACTCACGGGAATAATTTATCGTGATTTTCTTTAGAAAGCTCCTACGTGTCACTAGTTAAGCACATGTTGTTCATCAGTGAACAACGACTAATAAAGTTCCTTACACTATTGGTGGTATCTTGCATCGTTTAAAAGATATCCACCGCGAAACTGTTTCGGAGCCGTTTTTGGACAATAGATTGAATACTTGAATAGTAGGGAAAACTATGCATGTAGAATTGAAATAACCGACCTACGACCTAGAGATATTTATTTTGTTATATGTAGTCATGTTTTATAGTTTAGATTGCGTGATCTGTCATTCCTGGTCTATGAATGGAGGGTCATAAATCCAAGATGTCCGCCTCTGTGAGTTTAAAAATTTCATACCAACTTTAATGTTGGATTTCGATAAATAATAATTATCTACCGCACCTGTACACTACTTATCTATATATTTCTAAAGAGTTCCTCACATTTTTATTTCTTCAATAATTTGAGAAGTATACCAACTACCTACCTCTACCTATCTGAAGTAAAAATGTACTCACGTGAAATTTTAATTGGAAAATGACACCCACATGATAAAAACTAATGAAAAAATCTTTCGCTCTGCCACCGTTTTATTCAATAATGTTGCACTGTTGCAGAAAACAGGAGGAAATAGAGTGGCGGAAAAAAGATCCAATTACAAAAAATTTAAGAAAATATCTAATGCGTTTGATCCAAAACGCGAAATATTCAAAATACAAAAGGTTACAGTACCTAAGATGTAAATCTAGTATGTCTGATATACAGTAGGTCCAAAATATATATACGAACCACCGAAAATAGAAAGGGCCACAAGTTTCCTCTTTCTTTTCAGATCCACTGGATCAGGAAATGCTTCTTGACTTGAGTTTCCTCCATTTGTGCTAAGTCCACCAGATAAGAAGCTGCTTTTTGACTCGAGTTTACTCTTTCTGTTCAAACTTACTAAGCAAGACTTAGTCGACGACTCTAGAGTCTAGACATATCTAGAGGGTCTGAAAAGATAAAGGAAACCTGAATCATTTAGCAATTTTCATCTGGTGGGTCTGGAAAAGAGGAATCTGAGTCAAAAACCAACTCCTTTTGATAGGTTTGGAGAGAAGGCAACTTGAGTCAAAAGAAGCCAGCTTCTCAACTGGTGAGTCAAAAAAAGCAACTTTCTCATTGGTGGATTTGAAGAAAAGGGAGTAAACTCAAAACCATTTATATTTTTGAAATTTTCTACATTGTACGAATTATACTATAGATCTTTCGAATTTCAGCTCTTTTGTACTGTCGATTTTTGTACTTTGAATCTTTTGTACTTAATTTAAATATTTTGCGTTTTAGATCTTTTGTATTTCCGATATTTTGGATCAAATGCATTAACCTATCGTTTGTAGACCTTCCATGTTCGAGTTTTTCCGCCCCCCCTCCGCTTTTGGACACAGTTAGCATGAAATTTTCTGAATAACCCTACAGCGGCGGACATCTTGGATTTATGACCCTCCATATTCCAGGAATGACAGATCACGCAATCTAAACCATAAAACATGACTACATGAAACAAAGCAAATATCTTCAGGTCGGTTATTTCAATTCTACATGCAAAGTTTTTCCTCCTTTTTAAGTATTCAATCTATTGTGCAAAAACGGTTCCGAAACAGTTTCGCGGCGGATAACTTTTAAACGATGCAAGATACCACCAATAGTGTAAGGACCTTTCTTAGTCGTTGTTTACTGATGAACAACATGTGCTTAGCTAGTGACACGTAGGAGCTTTTTAAAGAAAATCACGATAAATTATTACCCTGAGTGTTTTAAATGGGCGCCATTTTGGATTTTTGACAGCTCACAGGTGAACATCATGAATCTCACATAGGACAGCTGATACAGCATCATCACCAAGTACAGACTAAAGCTATTTCACATAATTATTTCACTTCTATTTTCGAAAATTTGTTGGATTTTTCTCGCTTGCCTGACTTCTGGGCCCATGGGTGAACCATATGGGCGAACGGTGTACCCAATCGTTTTTGTTTCATTTTATACGTCTTCAGCGACCCCGAAAACCTAAGAATCGATACCCAACATATGGGTAATTGACGCTTACTTTGTAATTTTGACCTTCAGCTCTAATTTTCAAAAATGACGACTTAACTCGACTTCCGGTGACCGCACCAGAGTTTTGACATTGTCATTGTATCGAGGAGGTCTGAGTTATATAGTTTTGACACCAAACACGCCTCAGCAGGTTTGGATGAAAAAGTTTGGTATTTTTTTATAGTATTCCCTCCCCCTCCCCAAATCTCTGGTTCTAAGGGATGAATTTTTAGGAACTGCGGGTCAAATTTTTCTAATGGGTCTAGACAACAAATATGCAAAGTGGCTTGCTTGTATCATCAAATGCCACTTTTTTTTAATAATCCTGGTGTACCGCTTGCACTAGGAGGGTTGAACCCTCCATGGATTCAACAATAGTTCAACGATAAGCGAAAATGTTTCTATGTAAACACTCCTCCTTCAGCAATAATCGAAGGTAAAAATAAATAATTTGTCAGTGTCAACCTCAACTGATGATGCCTCGACTTACTCCCTTTCCTCGTCTCTTTGTCCATTACATAAGGTAAGGACCCTTATGTTTGGTTGATGGTCGCAATTATCCACTCGGGTTACCTATCTAACTGTATTTGTACCCACTACTTGTAAATTTTAGTTGAATAGGTAATAATAATGGTCAACTAACGTCATTCTTGACAATAATACCTTATTATCGATCAACCATTATTGAGTATGTTTGTTTCCATAGTACCAGATTAGAATTATCCACGTGAGGCATTGCATCGGCGATCCCCAAAATTTTCTTCGATGTTGAGTTCAAATAAGTCAATATTCCAGGATTTTTTTCTCAACTTTTTTCCCTCAGAAATAGTTTTTCTGGCACATCCTGAGCTCACCCGTGAAAGGAAAGTCACAAGTTGTGAATCACCCTGTATACTACAATGTATAGAGACGTACCATTACTACAGAGGTACTTCGAGAGGGCGAGCTAAACAAGCCACTTGGCAGGGCCGCCCCGCTCAGTGGGGGCTCTCAAGTCCTATAATAATAAATGTGAAAAATTGACGAAAGATTTTCTATCAAGTATTCCAGCAAAGATGTTGAAACCTTTTTTGATCGTGAAAAATAACTTCTTTCAGAGTCGTTACAGAGATGCTCGACTAAGCAAGAAAACTAAATTTGGATTTTGCGGTTGGCCTAGTTTCAACATCTTGAAGCACCCTGTAACATTAAGGTCTTCCATTTAACCTTATCAATCTGTCCATGATCAGAGTGAGCATAGTCATGCGTTAATGACTGCACACTCCGTTTCATTAGAGAACGGATTAACCGTTATCAATAGGTACCCATAGACTAGTTTGGCACGCAGGGAACTCTAGTGGTACCACATTTCGGCTACGAAATTTTACATTTGAAAATGGAACGCATTTTAGGTGGAGTCTCTTTACTATACCGGGTAGATATGGCTAGAAAAGGCAACAAGGCTCCCCTTTAATTAAAAACACTGCCTAAACTTCAAGCTCTGGGTTGTACTGTTGACATACATGATAGATAGATAGATAGATAGACAGATAGAATTTTATTAGTTCATTAGTACAGTGTACATATTTGCCTAAAAGAGGCATCGAACGTGTCAATGTGAATAGTGACACCATTGTGTGATCAGTAAATAGGAGGATTTAAGGTTGCAAAAGGTCCCACAGAATTTTTCTGTTTGATATACACGGGTGATTCAAAAGTGTCGAACCAAACCAAAACCATAATACCTTTATGTATTTTTTATGAAAGCCACCAAAAAATTTGAATTTTTTTTGATATTCATTTTTGATGTTTGAAGGATCAAAAAGTAAATAGTTTTTCGAACCCTTCTAAAGTGCTTAACAAAATAAGTGTCGCACGAGAAAATTTCCCCCAAATTTGAATTTGACTGCCACCAACGATTACAATTCTGTTTTCACTGTTCAATTACCTAATCCTTTGGCTATCCATCATAATCATGCAAGACCTGAGAAGTTGCACATAAAATGTCTTATAGTAATATAAAGCAGTGCGTAACTAATTGTTTGAACTACAATGAACTCCCGCTTGAGCTAAATTTTTTTTTGACGATGGCCTACATTAAAATTATGAGAAAGTATCTTATCCCGAAACGGTTTATAATTTCCCGGATTGAGTAGGGCCTTTTTTTTATTCGCCTCCGATTTCACAACTGTCGGTTTTTTTATCAAGGCTCTAGAATCCCTACTGTACCTACAAAGAACTTATCTTTATTTGAAATGTTATACAACGGACTGTTAGGTCAGGTCCCATCTCCTAAAATTGATTTGATTACATACAACAAGAAACCAATAGTGTCAATGTAGGTTACACACAATCTTATCAGCAATTATAGTGATTGACGTTTCCTTACATTTTATAATATCCAATTTCCTACAAGTTTAGCGCCCCTCATCAGATGAATGAACAATTCAATATCTGATGTGTGTGTGTGTGTGTGTCAATTAATTATTACCCATACAAATAAATAGGCCCTATTTTATTGCACGAAAAAATTATTCGACTGCAATAACCAAAAATGCTCACCTTTATCATTCTTCATAGCATCGTATGTAGGTTGCCGAGGTTCGAGAGGCTTACCAACATAGTTAACTCTGCTTAACTCTACTTTAGTGCTTGAATCGCTGGAACTGCGGGAATCTTTGGGTTCTTGCGGAAGATTTAGTGTCTGTTTAAAAAAAATCGGGTTAAGTAATCAGCAACAAGCACCAAAACGTCGTTTGACATACCATGAAAACGTCCTCGTCGCCCACGTCTTTGTGGTATTTTTGAAGTGGGGATGAAGGAGAAGTTTCCGCAAAACCTGCAAATAAGATAGGCTCGGGTAATTCCAAAAACAACACTTAGAGCAAGCTAGGCATTATTATTACTATTAGTATAAGCGGTACACCAAAAAATCCTACATTTTGTGCCAGGCAAATGCAATTCTGCATCAAACAAGAACTTCGGCATGATTGTTCCTAGAACCAAAATGAATAATTTGGCCCACTGTTCCTTTCGATCGCCCCCTGCTGGTCTGGGATTTGGGGGGTACAAGGGGGACATGACTATTTTTTGCTGCAAGCACTAAACACTGCTATCGATTATTGTTTGATGCCATTTCTGAATAACTAGAACCTGCTGATCACGATGTCGCCACTATCAGAATGATGCGCTAGTCGGGAGACAAGGTAGGGCTGTCAATTTATGTCGAGTTATGACGAATAATTTCGAATAAAAAAAAACCTGAAACTAGCTACATTGACCATTAAGGAAAGTGTGAAATATAATTTCGGCCGACTCAAGACTCATGAAGCTGACTTTTTTGCATAAAGATCCAATTCTGTCAATATTGAGGGGGTTCATGAAATATAGATTTTTCGCTTTCTTTCTAAGCAAGCACTCGTTTGAATTTTTGAAATAATACATTTCAGCTCAAATTGATGACGCCGATGCGATGCTGCCATCATCGAAGCGATACGTCAACCAGAAGCCGAGTGGGGGCTGTAACTTTTTGTACTTGGGGTGTGCGTCTTGGATTAGGTTAGATTGGTCTTAAAATATGATGTGTTGTGAATCATTTATGATGTTTTTTGGGTCGCTGAATTCTCAATGCGAAACTTTGATTGAGTTAGAATTCAGGGAGAGGGGAAATATCTCCCATGTACCATGTACTAAAGACAGCTAGAACTTCGCTTGTAACCCAACACAATTTTGCATTGAGAGATGAAATCAGTGACCCAAAAAACAATAAAAATGATGCTCAACACATTAATATTTCAAGACCAATCTAGCCTAATTCAAGATGCGCGCATCAACTACAAAGAGTGACAGTCCCCACTCGGCTTCTGGTTGACGTATCGCTCCGGCGATGGCAACATCGCATCGGCGTCATCAATTTTTGCTGAAACGTATTTTTCCAAGGTTCAAGGCAAGTGCCCAAAGAGATTTTTTTCTCGACAGATCTCGACGTTGTAGCATACACGGAGTCCAAAAAACGAATACATTTTTCTTTTTTTTTTTTATTCGCGATTATCTTCTTATTTTTCGAAGAATTTTATGAGAAGTGAAAAGACCGATGAACTGATGGACTCCGCTGATCTTGGTGAATTTTGAAACATGGCATCAATTCGACATAAATTTGTCTCGAATTTTCCAGAAAAGCTTAGAAAATTACAAGTTTTTGGTAAATAGATTTTTCTGGCTCATCTTGTATCAGTAAAAACACTACATTTTGAAAGTGAAAATTCTTTGAGTTGCTAGTTTTAACAAAATAAAACGGAAACGCCAGCTGTTCCAGTTCCCGAGAAAAATGCATTAAAAATCGTGATACACTTAACGGCAGACCCTGAAAGAAGGTATGTACGATTAAACGGAAAAATAACAAAAAATGAGGTAAGCAAGTTCCTAATTTGCAGCACAACCAACAATTCAACAGGTATTATTATTATCATTGGAATTGGGAATAATGTTGAAATTAAAGCAGAACACGAACCGAAAATTTTATAAAATAATACAATTTAGTTACGTTCATTTCAAAGCTTTTGCCAGGAAGCAATTTCATGTGCATGTCTTATAAAGCACACATTATACTTTGTCGTTTTGTGAATTTGATATTTTTCAGGCAATTAGGGAGAGTGACCTTAGTGTCCATTATAGTGAATTGCGTAATTCTTTGTACTTCTCAATTTCAGAACTATTTCCTGGAAAACTTATCATGGATTCACGAGCTCATTATGTGAGTCACAACATTCCCATACCTAATTTTTCTCTCAGAAGAAACAATTCACAGTTTAACTAGGTTCCTGCCTGGATCCAAATACTTTGTAAGATCCTATTTCAAACACAAAGACTAAAAAATGAAACATTTCCTTCATTTCTGACCAGTTTCTCAACTACTGTCATCTACCCACGAGCATATAGGTAGTAGTTCAATGATAATCCAGTAAATTGCTCCAGCATGTGGGTGACTTTCAAAGACACCTACATGTTCCTAACTTATGTGATGTGAGCAATAAAAAATAAATTAGGGCTAACCGGCTAACCCTTTCCTGCCTCCCGGCATCAACTTGAAGCAACTGTATGTGCATTTTACTCACCATGGAGGAATCCCGTAGTAAGGAAGCAATGAAAAAAATGCAAATAGAGCACATAAGAAATATTACTTACATTCTAAATACACTTGGTAACATAAAAAACTACAACGGGAACGGGTAGTGGTTATCATGTACCTATAGTTGTAATTTTTATGTTAGCAAGTCTATCAGGTGACGACAGAGTAGGTCGCACCGGAATCTTATAAATTGCAAGATAACACACGGTAAAATGTGACAAAATCGGAAGTCCGCTTACCGTCCAGCAGTTCCTCGACGGCCGTCCGAACGCCCTTGTCAAATGCTCGAGCATCGGCAGCCGTCTGAAATGTGAGTCCAAATCGTTTGTCCCCAGTCTTCCAGTGATGAAAAGTTGGCATAACCTTGTTGTATTCGAAATCTTTTTTGATGATGCAGCTTAACACAACCTGCGAGAGGAAAAATTACGTTAGAAGTGGAAAAGAAAAGTATCGTTTTCTGATTTTGATCTGTGCAATAAGTTGTGCAACGATATCAAGCTGAGCTCTGTTACTAAATAATTCGCCATTTCATTAAAAAAAAAGTTTCTATAGTGGCACCAAAATTTTTTAGGTATGTGCTAAAAAGGCGCCTAAAATAAATTGCCAATTTGAGTTGACCACCTCATTTCAAAAACGAATTCATTCTCTACCTGTAGCTACTGTTACGTTAACGTAGGTTTTCGGCTCGTTGGCCCTCTTTAGTGACAGAATTATGTCGGAGTTGAAGGATTTCTGATGCAACTAAAAAAAGTTGTTGACGGCAATCGGTTTTATTAAATTTTTTTCGTCAAGTAGAAACTCCTCCAAAGAGAAAATGTACGGGCAATGCTATCAAATTTTCAAAATTTCGAAAAAAAATCAAATTTTTCAATTTTGGTTTTTGGAAATTCAAAAACTAGATAGCGACGCACATACATCTTTCTTCAAGAAAGTCGCATGCCAAATTTTAACTTTCTATTTTCAAAAAAAAAAGGCACCAAAAATGATTTCTACTATTTCACTTTCTTATGTCTACAGGAAATCATTTTTGATTTTTGAAAATAGAGAGTTCAAATTTGGCATGCGACTTTCTTGACGAAAGATGTATGTGCGTTCTAGTTTTTAAAATTTTAAAAAAATTTGGAAATTTTGAAAATTTGATAGCGTTGACCGTACATTTTCTCTTTGGAGGAGTTGACGAAAAAAATAAAATAAAGCCGATTCCTATCAACAACTTTTTTGGTCGCATCAGAAGCCCCTTAAATCCTTATGAATTGAAAAAGAGATCAAAAAAGTCTCTAGTTTCTTTTTTCATCTCAAAATCAACAGTGACATTACCACTAGATAACACGAGATACCTACCACTTTAGATATAAGATTCTCTGCCACGGCTTGAACAACGTTATTGTAATGGGCCAAATGAATAAAAATAAAGCAAAGGGATTTTCAAATTTAACACGGCCGAAATGCTTCAAAATTTTAATGGTTTTAGTAGAGTTGACGGCACACTACAGGGACCTGTGGGCGGGGCTGAACAGAAAAACAAAAATCGTTTCGGACGAGTCCGTGTCTTGGAATAGAGGAAGCAACACCGTCAGCTGGAGTGGTGGACCATGGGGTACTTGCCAATGAAATAGATTTGATTGGAAATACTTTCAATTATCAACAAAAGTAATAAAGAGTATTTCCTGAAAATTTCCGGAAAAAATATTGCCAATTTAATCAAAATTGGTTACCAAAAAAAAAGATTTTTTTTTAAATGGTTGGTAACAGTTGGGAAACTTCAGTGGGATTTTCATGTTTGTATTTTTCAAATATGGTTATGCCACTCTAACAGTTTTTTGAGTTTTCAATCCAACAATGCTGTTTGTGTAGTTTTTTGTATATTTGTGACGTCACAAATATATTTTTAAAACACACATCACGGCCGCCATTTTGGGAATTTAGGAAAAAAAAAAACGGGTACATTATTTTTTACCATACTATCCACTGAGCCAATAAAAAAAAGTTGTGCAAGTACCCCATTACCAGGTCACAGGCGAACCTAAAATCCCACTGCAAATCTAGGTGCACCACTAGATGAACTCAGTTTGCGCAGTTAGGCTCCGCCCACAGGTCCCACTGGTATTCCGAGTACTCTACAGTCATTGCCCATTAAAAACGCGTACAAGCTTTTGACACGGAGTGAACTGATTTGATTAATTTTGGCTACCTTGTCACTGTGACACCAGGCCAAAATTAATCAAATCAGTACACTTATAGTATTTTATGTAACAAGTACGCAAAATGAATTATACGTTTTGCATTTTGCGTACGTGTTGCATACAACGTTTTTTGGTAGAGGCTCTCCAAACCCTCTTCAACTCCTTCAAGCAGTACCTATTAGCTGTTGTAGTTCAAGCAGGAGTTCACATGAATCTTACTCATAATCACGCTGGCTGAATTGTTGAGTTATGGCAACCTATTTTATTATGACTAGTTTTCAAATTGAACAAAAAAAAATTGATGACGTTCCAATAGATATTTCGGAAAAAGCAAAGAACACTATCCTCGGTTTTCTTCCAGCAAAGTCTTGCACGCAATATGAGCAAGAATACTTATGATTTATTCATCGAATGCAAGAAGAAAAATAGTGTGAATATTGTGAATGAAAATGTTGAATGGCATATTCCAATAAACAAATAATCCAGTCCTCTAAAGTGTTGCCTAGCTACTTTCAAAGGACTAGTCCGCTAAAGGCTACGTTTACACCGTGGCTTTGGTCCGCGACCTAAGCACTAAATTCGACCCAAATAAATTTAGTCCACGTGGTGTAAACGACCACGGACTGAGACCAAGTTGTTTGGGTCAGGTCTCCAGGCAGCCGTGGACTGACCTAAATTTAGTCTGGACCGAATCCCCAAAGATGCGGTGTAAACGGTACCGGACAGGCCCAAGCCGCAAAAATCTGTATTAGACTCGGTTGGCCGGTGTTCAATCAACCTGACTGATGCTTCCTGACTGTCGAGTCTATGTAATCTCTGGTCGAGTATTCAAAAGAAGGTTGTTATGGATCTAGATCTGGACTATATTTCGAAATAGGTCGACCTTTAGTTTATCGGTGTAAACGCTGGAAGAGAAGGACCATTTTAGGTGGAATTTGGGTCAGTGCTTGGGTCAGTCCGGCTTTAGTCCTCTGGTGTAAACGTAGCCAAAGACGTATTTTGCGGACTCAAAACAATTCGCAAAATAACCATTTTGGAGAGCGTGTACAAAAAAAAATTCATTCCTATGACGTCACTCGGCTAACCTCAGAAGCAAACCAAACATGACCTGTTTTACTAGCACTGTGATGCCTTCAATCAGCCTTCAATCTCAAATCACATTCAAAGTGTAATTTGAAGCTTAAAGGTGCGTTCAGTCAGCTTATTTAGCCTCAAGTTTTAATTTTAGTCGCAAGTGCAGCGACGCCCATTGGCTCTTATGAACCAGCCTCCTCAGAACAGCCAATAAGCGATACAGCGCTTACGGCTAAAATTAAAACTTGCGGCTAAATAAGCTGACTGAACGCACCTTTACACCTCTTGAAAGCTGTCATTTATTTTTGCAAACCGCTGTTCCGAGTCTATACGACGTTCAACCACAGAAGTTCAAGAAGTTCAAGAAGTTCAACCTTTTCTTCTGTTGTGCACTTGATTCCTAATACTGTGACGTCTCGTAAAATTGCCTCTATTTAATTTTTTTCAGGGCCTAAATGAATAAAAAAAAAGCAGTCAAGCTCCACGATCGACGGCTCTTAAGAAGTATTTGAATTCATTTTTTCCTAACAGCCGTGGAAGACCCCATTGCTGCATTTTTATTCGGTAGTCCCACTGTAATCCACATCACTAGATAGTGTTTTAGTAATCTGTGTCATAGGTTAAGCAGCGATATCAAGTTGATCTTTTTCTCTAGATATTATTCTATTCTGCATTTTCAGGTAGATCGAGGTATATCCCGTTCACTTTTTATTTTCAGTAGAATGACTTTTTGAATCAAAAATAAAGTGACAAGCTGGGGGGCTACGGCTACAGCTGATGGCACCTGTAAAGTTTTGGATCGAAACTATCAGCGGCCGTCATAGTACAGGAAAAATAGTAAAAAAATCAGCAAAACCTCGGAATAAATATGGACGTTCTGAAAATTTGATATTCTGTTCAGAATTGAATGCTCTACTACATATCCAAAATCGCCAGAAATCGCACCTGGGGGTTTTGAGTTATTGGAGAGAGGGTAAAAAATTGCAACCTTAAATGGAGGGGATGAAACCTGTCAATCCACTGGATGCAAATACATCGTAAGTCGACGAATTATATCCCGTTTACATCATTTCGGTGCAAAAAGTGTCGATCACTGTTGAAGGGGGCTCGTGGGGATGCGAAGCTCGGCTAGGGGGTTCTTTTTTCTTCCTGCGCCATATTGAACCGATCACGACAAGTTTGGCATCTTTTCCGACTAAATTCAATCTCCTAAACTCGATATCATTGTGTAAATTTGGATGAGAACAAGTTTGAACAAGTTAACTTGAGAAAACTTGTTTTTTCTTTGACAATTTTGACGAATTTTTTTTTACTGTTAAAGGTGTTCATCTTTGAAAAATTTTCAGAGGCCATTAAATTGAAGTGTATTCTTCAGGAAAATCATCCACTCGATGTATGATTTTGTTTCTCGAGTTTAAAAAATCGATCTGAACCTGAGCCGGCGCGGTGCGTCGTCTACTACTGACCAGAACACTAGAGCATGCACCTTTCAATGAAAATAGCTCAAATTATTGAACAAATAACAACTGAACTTTGAAAATTTGAGGATCTGTGCAGAATTGAATTCCCTATAACATAAACAAAATCGCCATGAATCGCACTGCAGGGTTTTAAGTTATTTGAGGGGAGAGGCAACAGTTCATAGAGTATGAATCTTTCCAGAATGTTATCCTCCTCCTCGAATAACTCAAAATCCTGCAGTGCGATTTATAGCGATTTTGTTTATGCTATAGGGAATTTAGTTCTGCACAAATCTTCGAATTTTCAAACATTTGTTACCATTTTTTCAATAGTTTCAGCTACTTTCATTTAAAGTTGCATGTTGTAGTGTTCTGGTCAGTAGTAGACGACGCGCCGCGCAGGCTTAGGTTCAAATCGATTTTTCAAACTCGAGAAACAAAATCATACATCGAGTGGATGATTTTCCTGAAGAATACACTTCAATTTAATGGCCTCTGAAAATTGTTCAAAGATGAACACCTCTAACAGTAAAAAAAAATTCGTCAAAATTGTCAAAAAAAAAACAAGTTTTCTCAAGTTAACTTATTCAAACTTGTTTTCATTCAAATTTACACAACGGATTTAAGTTCAGGAGATTAAATTCAGTCGGAAAAGATACTAAACTTGTCGCGATCGGTTTTACATGGCCAAAAAAACAAAATAGACCACCTAGCAGAACTTCGCCCCCCCACGACCCCCCTTCAACAATGATCGACACTTTTTATGCCAAAATGGTATCAACGGGATATTATGCGTCGAATTATAACGTATTTGCTCTCAATGGATCGACGGGTTTCATCCCCTCCATTTTGAGTTGCAATTTTTAACCCCCCCTCCAATAACTCAAAACCCCCGGGTGCAATTTATGGCGATTTTGGATATGTTGTAGAGCACTCAATTCTGAACAAAATATCAAATTTTCAGGACGTCCATATTTTTTCCGAGGTTGAAATCTATCTTTCTTGTACTATCGTACTATCAGCCGTATCCTCCCAGCGGTCCAGCCTGTCACTTTATTTTTGCTCCAAAAAGTCATTCTACTGAAAATAAAAAGTGAACAGGATATACTTTTGGTATTATACAATCAGGTCAAAGTATTTTTGACACTGTCAGGTCAAGCCAAGGTACTCAGTCTTAACTTACGACTTAGTCAGGTCGAATCAGGAACTTTTTATTACGTTATTACGTCAAGTTATTTTAAACATTATTTTGTAGAGATTATTAACTAAGTTGAAACCGGCAGAGAAAAAGCAAACTCACCTGGTGATCGCTAATCCTCCTGCCATGGATGAGATAGTCGTGCTTGGGCTTGCCCATCTCCTGTTTGGTAGCAGAAGGATCAGTCCCAGGGGTGGCGGAGGGGGAGGGTCGGGGTTTCTTTTTGACAGAAACGTTGCTGAGACCCCCGCCCCCCATCGGCACCCATCCACCGGAGCTGTCATCTCTGGACATCACCTGGGCACGGACCCGCACCAAGAAATTCCCACTGAAAAAAAGAAGAAAAAAAAACGTCAAACTTATCACCAACTTCAGAAAACCCCTTCAGTTTACCTAGACAGCACTTTTAATTCAATCCCAGCGTTATCGCAAGTCATGGCTGGGATGATGAACTGACTGGGACCGGGGACCATTTCCGTGTGATGGTTTTCCACAGAGCCAAGAGTTAACCGAAAAACCAACCTACCCTTCGCATTGACGTCATATCCCTACTACCCCGATTTTCAACTTCCCCTGCAGTGCTCTGGAGTTGCACGTGCTTCCAAATATAGGTAACGGGGGCTCAAAGTTCAACGGCCGTGCATCTAGTGGTCGTTGCAAAGTCGGGAAAGAGAAAAAGCCTCTACTCATGTTCATGATAACAATTAGAGGCGAAATGGAAATTCAGATAAATAAGACCCAGACAATAGTAAAATTATCTATTACGAGAACATTCGATTTAAATAAACGGCGGTGAACCTTAACGAACTTGTGCGGATTTTTGCTTCAGGTGGCTATAGTAGACAGAGACAGAGAGGGGCGGCGCACAGAGTGATGTCATAGGAGCCTCCTCCATCCATTATTGAATTAACTCAGCTCATTGACATAAAGAGGGTTTATTTAGAATACGCCTTTTTGGTAAACGCTGAAGCGATCAACTTCAAAGATGACATTTAATATAGAGATGGGTGAATATTAATTTGACGCAACCACCTGCGCCCCCTGGAAAATCTTTAAGGGTCCGGAATAATGAGATTACCGCCCTTTAGATCAATGAGCACTACAAGATTAAATTATACTGAAATCGAATTGATGACGTCATCTGTGAAAGTCTACATCCCTAAGAGAGCATTTGTATTGAATTAAAGGATCTTATCGCCATTCAAAAGATCACATCTGCTCATGATTCAGCCACCGTCAGTTATATGAAATTCATTATGAAGATGCATTAGAAATAATACTTCGTTATTTGGTCGTCAAATCAGGCATCTGTACCTGATTCCTGATTAACCTAGTTTTATTATATTATAACGTCTAAAGTATGGTCACTAAGAAATAAGTAGTGCTGGCAACCGAATCGGTTTTGAAAGCCAGCTCCGAAAACCGCGATTTTGATGATAGCTGAAAACCGGCTTTCGGAGTCGGTATTCGGAACCGGCTTTTAATGCCGATTTGCGGAGCGGTTTTCAGTGCCGGTTTTCGGAAGCGGCTTCCAATACCGGTTTTACCGAAATCGGTATTCGACAAAACCAGTATACCGGTTTTCGTTTTTTTCAGGTTTTTGCCAGCACTAGAAAGATAGAAGATATAAGACCAGAAAAGAAAGGACCAAATAATGAATTATTACTTGCACCAATCAAGACTCCGCCACGGAGGACTCCAAACAATAACTACACAAATTTATTGATATTGTATTTGTTAAAAGTTATGTCGCCTTTGATATGGACTTCGAGAAAGAAAAGATAATTAGGTCATGCAAATTATACAATAATAATTATCATGCATTGCACCAAAATAATCTATTTACTTTCCTCAACAAGAAAAAACTGAGCTACAGGAAAGTTTGATGTTAACGTGGGATTAGTCGCGAACATTTCCGGTAAGCTTGAAAAAAATCTATAAATCTACCCCCGATATGAATGAACGCCAGTTTTTTTCTGAATTGACCTACATACTCGGTTATCACATTCCGTATAGTCTCTATATTCTCCATGACCTAATATTTTTCAACCTTCTCGGTACGTGTTTTGTCTTTGTTTCAATTCACTGGTTTATGCTTTCCATGACAGATCATAAGCCCCTAAAGCCATCTTAATCAAAAAAACAAGTCCTCCGCAAGAACGCTCGCCGAAGCTTGGCCTAATTTCAGATCTAAATATAGACCGATCCGGGAGGGTGATGACCCATTTTGCAGAGGGGTTGTCGTCCTTCCTCGGCTATCCGCCGTTGCTGGGCCATTCATGTCTTCTTCTACTGGGCCAAATGCGCTACTTTTAGCTTTATTCAGCAAATCCAGGCTTTGTATGATGTATGACGTCAGAGAGAGAAGCCCATGCAAACGGTGTGGTGGTGGTGGAGAGTAGGTTAACGCCAGTTTCACCTCTCCCCCTCCTTCCTCTATTCTGATTTTCCTCCAGTTGACGTCACCGTTCCCTCCCCTATTTGCCATATAAAAGGGTTTTATAGGTCACGCCGGGACGCATAGCAGGGGTGCCGTCGGCGCGGCCTAATTTTTCGCTTGATTATGATGATGATGATGATGATGATGATGGTGATATGATGGCAGAGTGTGGAATGTTGCTGCAGGGACGGAAGGAAAATCCGGTTGTCGATAACTTGCGAAAACTGCGCTAAGCACATATTTTGGAACACTCTGTAATATCTTCGTGGAATGACTCGATCATGGTTTTCACAGCCTGACCTACTTTACATCCCGTGAATGGAAAAGCAAAAGGGGATGGTGCTGGAAACTGTGCTCACATTACATAATACACCCAGAGCTGATGTTTGCTAATAAGAAAATTCAACGAGCCTCACTAGAATTAATTGAAGTGCCTTTCATTGATTATTACGTGGCTTCATTGGCCGCATTCATAAGTCACAACAGTTGTGGAACTGTTACCGATTTGTCCTGTGAACGGTGCGCTACTTTTCCGCTCCGCTCGGAGCGGACGGCCATGTTTTGTAGCGGCTCGGAAGTTCGCTACATTTTGGTAGCATAGTGAGCGATAGGAGTGGGAGGTGGAAAAATGAGAGAAACGTTAAATTTTGATGTTCGCAAGTGCCATTCTGACATTTTATGGGTTCAAGAGTGTTGTTCGGTGCTGTTTACCTTACGTGATGTTTCGAATTTTTGAAGATTATAAGTTTTTTCTCAGCTAATGTGAATCGCTTGTTAAATATAGACCATCGAGCTATAGCACTGGGTGAAATTCTCCAAAACCAGGTTATATTTTCGGCTATTCTTGACGCGACGCTGTATGTGTCACCGCCAGTCACCGCTACTTCCAACAATGCGTTCGTAAGACGCCAACAGTTTCGAAAGAGCGTAGCGGTAGCTGCTCCCGTCTTATGAAAGCGGCCAATGTTTCCAGTACAGTGTGCTTTGTAATTTCACCACCACGGCACCAGTGAATGGAACCGAGAAATGACCTATGACAGTTGGATTTCAGGCGAAGGTCTACATACAGTAAAGCCTCAATATATCGTACATAAATTCTACCGGATTATATAGGGGGTGTTCGGATTTTAATAATAATAATAATAATAATAATAATAATACTGTTTATTGTTCTTTCAGTGGTAACACTATGAACAAGGAAGTAGAACGAAAATCAAATATTTCAATAAAATTAGGTAAAATAACTAAAAATATTACAAATAGAATAGTGCAGTATGGCATAGATGAAAAAAAAAGGATGTCAAAAAGACTATTTGACTGATTATTCATTCCTACTGAATGCTCTTAACTTGAGCATTCCCACAATGAAATTAACAATTTTCATGATATCACTCTTATCATTATTCTCAATGACACGTAAAAGCACCGCCAGATTGTCAATATTGCTCATGTAATGTGATCTCAAAGGTCTGTAAATTGGACACTCAAAAAAAAGGTGATCTAAGGTTTCGTTTTTGTTCAGATTACAAACAGAACACAGTTCTTCGGTTAATATTCGATAGCATGACCCCTTCCACGTGAATTTTAAGTACCGATCACTTCCTAGCCTCAACTGGGCTATTACCTTAGTCGCACGAATAGGCAAATCCAACCGCAGGTATGGTGAGCAGCCAGTGCTGAAGGCGAAAGATCTGTACAATGTGGAGAAATTGGAGGATTGCACCCTATTCAGATCATACATCCTTTTCGTATAAGAGCCATCTTAGCGCAAGCGTCAGCAGGGTGGTACAAATTCTGACAGACGACAGTTAACGGCAAAACAACAGAAATTTTAGCTGTGTTTTGACACATATTTTTAAGGTTATGTCATTTCAGAACGTGATTTGCTTAGAAAAGCAGCTTCCTTATTAATCCTGCACTGCAGAAGGACCTTATATGGTAATTCCATGCTCTAATCGTCCTAACAAGCCCAACTGGAAAACAAACTGTCAACACGTCTACTGTTCCAAATGTTCGTATCAATATTTAGGAGGGAGTCAAACAGTGATCAAAGTTGGAGCTCGTAATAGAAAATATTGGCAATATTTTGTACTTTTTAGGAGCGGCACATATTGGCATTTTGCTAGGTAATTGGCAGTTACCGCTAGAGACAACCAGATGTACCCAGGGTAGTGCAATCCTTCCTTTACATTTCAAGAGTGTTGTAAGTGTTCATATCACATCGCAGAGAAAGTCATTTGCAAAATCATCGCTTATGTTTTCACGTTTTGAAATTATATCGAATGTAAATAGTAATATAATGGTGGGCTAATGGGTGGGTGAATCTATCAAATACAGCAAAAAGGTTTGTACCTAACATCGTTATCAATCACTTTCGCGTATGTTCTAGTCGAATTTGTACCAACCAGTTCGAATATTCAATTACGCGCCGGGAGTCTTACTCATTTGACAACCGAACGCAAGCGCACTGTAGTAGGAAAATAGTGTATTGTGATGAAGACGTTCCGCATAACGAGCAAGAATCTCCTCCCTGTGTCTCATCAAGCTTTGCAAGTTTAGACGCGGCCACAAATCACCAAAACCAATGCTTTCGCAAAGCAAATCGCAAAGCTTTCGACTATGATTGTTGATTCAGTTTCACGTTCTCAACCATCTTGGCCAGACATATTAACCCACTTATGGCGTCAAAATGTCAATAAGAGCATTTCTGACAGAGTTGTCCGCTAAGAGGTGAATAATTTTTACTAGCCTGTTCAGCCGCGGCACGCACGGTAGTCTAGAAAACTGATTTTTTTTCCGAGCGGTTCTAATCCACCAAAAAATACTTGGCTATAAATGAAGGGTGGCTAAGCTTTCAGCATGAAGTTTTGCACCGTTTTATTTAGAATTTTCATTTGTCTTTTCTCGTATTTCGTGAAACCTGGGTCCAATAACCAGGATAACGGATCTGGCTATCGATCAAGTTCAAACAGATCCAAAGTTTCATTAAGTGGATTGGGCCCCTATGACCTTATTATGGAAAGCTCTGGCCGCTCTTCAGTGGTTAAAAAAAAAGATTTTAAGCAACCAATTGTGTTGTAAAGCCTTTATTAACAACTTTAGCGGGTCACACATTATTATTATTATTAGTTGATATTTTGGGTCGACATTTCCCAAAATTGTTGTCAATAGAAATTCAACTTTTTTCCTGACCTGATATTTAGTGCAAGAAAGATAGATTTCAACCTCGGAAAAAATATGGACGTCCTGAAAATTTGATATTTTGTTCAGAATTGAGTGCTCTACAACATATCCAAAATCGCCAAAAATCGCACTCGGGGGTTTTGAGTTATTGGAGGGGGAGTAAAAAATTGCTGGTAAAAATGGAGGGGATGGAACCCGTCAACCCATTGGATGCGAATACATTATAGTTCGACGTATCATATCCCATTGATACCATTTTGGCACAAAAAGTGTCCATCATTGTTGAAGGGGAGTAGTGGGGGGGGGCGAAGCTGTGCTAGGTGGTCCATTTTGTTTTTATGGCCATGTAGAACCGATCACGGCAAGTTTGGTATCTTTTCCGACTAAATTCAATCTCCTGAACTCGTATCCGATGTCCAAATTTGGATGAAAACAAGTTTGAACAAGTTAACTTGAGAAAACTTGTTTTTTCTTTGACAATTTTGACGAATTTTTTTTGTACTGTTGGAGGTGTTCATTTCCAGAAAATTTTCAGGGACCATTGAATTGAAGTGTATTCTCCACAAAAATCATCCATTCGAAGTATAATTTTGTTTCTCGAGTTTAAAAAATCGATTTGAACTTGAGCCAGCGCGGCGCGTCGTCTACTACTGACCAGAACACTAGAGCATGCACCTTTCAATGAAAATAGCTCAAATTATTGAACAAATAACAACTGAACTTTGAAAATTTGAGGATCTGTGCAGAATTGAATTCCCTATAACATAAACAAAATCGCCATGAATCGCACTGTAGGGTTTTGAGTTATTCAAGGGGAGAGGTAACAGTTCATAGAGTATGAATCCTGTCACAGTGTTATACTCTTCCTCGAATAGCTCAAAATCTTGCATTGCGATTCATGGCGATTTTGTTCATGGTATAGGGAATTCAGTTCTGCACAAATCATCCAATTTTCGAAGATGAGTTGTTATTTCTCCAATAGTTTGAGGTGTTTTCATTTAAAGGTGCATGCTGTAGTGTTCTGGTCAGTAGTAGACGACGCGCCGCGGCGGTTCAAGTTCAAATCGGTTTTTTAAACTCGAGAAACAAAATTATACATCGAGTGGATGATTTTTGTGGGGAATACACTTCAATTTATTGGTTCCTGAAAATTTTCTAAGAATTAACACCTCCAACAGTACAAAAAAAATTCGTCAAAATTGTCAAAGAAAAAACAAGTTTTCTCAAGTCAACTTGTTCAATCTTGTTTTCATCCGAATTTGCACATCGGATACGAGTTCAGGAGATTGAATTTAGTCGGAAAAGATACCAAACTTGTCGTGATCAGTTTTACATGGCCATAAAAACAAAATGGACCACCCAGCAGAACTTCGCCCCCCCACTACTCCCCTTCAACAGTGATGGACACTTTTTGTGCCAAAATGGTATCAATGAGATATGATACGTCGAACTATAATGTATTCGCATCCAATGGGTTGACGGGTTCCATCCCCTCCATTTTTACCAGCAATTTTTTACTCCCCCTCCAATAACTCAAAACCCCCGAGTGCGATTTTTGGCGATTTTGGATATGTTGTAGAGCACTTAATTCTGAACAAAATATCAAATTTTCAGGACGTCCATATTTATTCCGAGGTTTCGCCGATTTCTTTACTATTTTTCCTGTACTAATTTTCAATTTTTGTTCGGCGTTTTTTAATTAAAACGTGATTTTTCCTCCAAGGATTTTTCATACTCGGAATATCCTAAATGATCGTTTGGGAGTATTTCCTGGCAATTCTTTCACATTAGAGTGTAATTCACATTGAAAAAAAAATCCTTCGATTATTTTCATACTGTGTACCTGAGCATTCTTTGCAAAATAATAAGTGGCGTAGAAATTAAGGGCGATAACAGGGATGAGCCCCTCAATATCCACGCTAGTGGACCAATGTGTCAAAATCCTTCGCTGATAGTTGTTGCCCCCCAACAACTCCAAACCCAACTCCAACTCAACTCAATATTCACTGACAATCACGTGTGCAAAATCTGGAGCAAATTGGTTCACGGTATAAAAATTATGTGAGAAAAATCATATTTCATTATCAACTTCGACGTTGAGTTGACTCAGTTATTGTAGGTACGTTTTTAACAAAGTGTTTTGAAGAAAATTCACTTATTTTTTGATACTCTATCGACTGGCGAAATGTTTATTAAAGGTTATTCAAGGTTCAATAACCGATCAAACAATCGGAATAGGAGGTACCTAATATCAAAATATACTGCATTTGAATAATTCGGCTATCGGCGGCATTCTCAGCATCACTTTCGCAGGTGCTTGTGTATTTCCTTGAGGCGAAAATGACCAGGATGCGATTCGAAAATGATTACCCTTAACCGAAACATCAATAAACGTTGTTCTTGAAACTAGGACACGTGGAAAACCAAAAACTGGGTCGATGACGTCATGGGCCATGGCTGGGGAACATTTTCTGTGCACCGTTATTGGTCGAGATGAAGGAGGGGTGAGTGTTAGAGGGAGAAATGCAAGTTTTTTCGCCGGCATGCTGGGCCTATAGCGATGAGGTTTAGCCGCGGTGGTTGGAGGAGGGAGTAGTAAACAGAAGCAGCAAGTAATCATTGAAATCCATGTGACCTATTTTGAGCATGAATGGCTATTGCACAGGGCATCAACCCCCGGGAAAGCACCAGCAGCAGCAGCGCTCCGGCTGTAGCTGGAATTGGGTCGCTCGGCGCTCTCGCTCACCCTGTAAACTCCCTCCAGAACGGCCTAGGCACAGGTACAGGTACATAGCTGCCCCCAGATGTTTAAAGGACGAAGGATGTATTTTTAGACCAGCTAAGCATACAGCACCGACCAATGGAAGGCGTAATTTTTATTAACGACCGACATTAAACACAGCAGTGAAACGCTGAATGAAGTCGTCGTCGGGGGTCGAGGACAGCGGCGTCGCCAGGAGACGCACTATTCCCTTGGCGTTTGCTAAACGTGAATGGAACGAAAAGCATGACTGGCTTTTCCTCGAGCCCAACTCGGCTAGCCTATTTATTTTAAAGTTTTATTGTAATTATTGCTGTAATGCTGTAACAGAATCATCAAAATATAGCTAGACTATACAGGGTGATTAAAAAATGGCGCATTTCCTCCCGTATACGTTATGGGAGACGTTGGCGGAGCACGGAAAAAATAGTAAACAAGCGAATATGCCTCATGGGCATGAGGCTCAGTAGCGCACTTCCTTTTTGAAGGATTAGTGGACGCAAGATGTTAATTAGGGTTCTACCGTTATTTGGGCACAAATTCCAATCTAGCGGCCAAAATAGCGTCAGAATCATGAAATTTGGCTTAAAAATCAAAATGATCGTACTAATGATGGGTAATAAGAGATTTCAATATGGAGGCCAAGATGGTGGCAGAGCATCATTTGTCCAAAATCGGATGTATTTTGATGAAGTTCACATCGCCTGTGAATTTCACTCAAATCGGACCACTTTCAGAGAAATTCAAAATGGCGGACCAAAGATGGCGATCAAGTGACAAAAATCATTAGTCAAATTTATATAGTGGACACGTACGCATTTGATTGACATGACACCACATCAATATCTCTTTTCGTTGAGGCATAATTCTCCTAATTCTAACACTTTGAAACATGTTCAATATGGAGAAAACAAGATGGCAGCAGAGCATCAATTGTCAAAAATTGGATGTATCCTGATGAAGTTCACATAGCCTGCAAATTTCACTCAAATCGGACCACTTTCAGAGAAATTCAAAATGGCGGATCAAAGATGGCGGCCAAGTGAGAAAAATTATTGGTCAACTTTATATAGTGGTCACGTACGCATTCGATTGGCGTTTGCACCACATCGATATCTTTTTTCGTTGAGGCATGATTCTCCTAGCTCTATCACTTTGAAACATGTTCAATATGGAGAATACAAGATGGCGGCGAGGCATCAATTGTCGAAAATTGGATGTATCTAATTGAAGTTCACATCGCCTGCAAATTTCACTCAAATCGGACCACTTTCAGAGAAATAAAAATGGCGAATCAAAGATGGCGGCCAAGTGACAAAAATTATTGGTCAACTTTATATGGTGGTCACGTACGCATTTGATTGGCGTTGGCACTACATTCATATCTCTTTTCGTTGAGGCATAATTCTCCTAGTTCTATCACTTCGAAACATGTTCAATAGTGAGAATACAAGATGGCGGCGGGGCATCAATTGTCGAAAATTGGATAGATCTTGATGTGGTTCACATTGCCTGCAAATTTCATTTCAATCGGATCACTTTTAGAGAAATTCAAAATGGCGGATCAAAGATGGCGGCAGAATAACAAAAAACTAAAAGTCAACTTGACATTCTGGACATATGTACTATTGATCAGCGTTTACACCACATCGATATCTTTCTTCCCTGAGGAGTTATCCCGGGTACAGACGGACAGACGGACGGACGGACGGACGGACGGACAAAGTGAAGCTAAAAGCGCCTTTTTCCCATTTTTTGGGAAAGTGCGCTAAAAAAATTTGGCTCGTTTCTCTTTAGAGTTACGAAGAGGTGAAGTTGAGAATTCAACTTCTTCAGTTTGCATGATTTTGAAGCAAGGCATTGTTAGTCGCGAAGAATCACATGCCGTTAGTAGTTCCCCAAAAAAAATTTCTCTTGCAATTGAGATTTGAGTCGTATTTTTAAATTTTAGAATTCGCCTTCCACCTCAAAGGTGCCGTGAAAATACGGGGTGTTTATAAGAGACTGTGATCGCGGCAGGCTTGGGTCAGGCCAAAAAACGTAGTAACAGGCGCAATTGTAGTGATCGAGAGCGGATTCCAAAGGCGATGCGATCACAGACGTTTATAAACACCCGGTACATTCGGCAAGTATGGTTGGTATGGTATGGCAGGTTCTACGGAGTTTTCAGGGTAACAATATATTTATGCTATTGTAATGTACCTCTTTGATCTGAAGGTGCCAGGTAGGTACTAATGCGATGTTGCCAGATAGAACAGATTTGTTTTTGTTAATAACTCGCAAATCAAAGCCGAAATTTTTTTTCTATTATTTTTCCCATGCTCTGTTAACGTCCACTATAACATGCCCGAAAGGAAATGCGCCATTTTTTAATCACCCTATATACATCATACCATGGTTTATGTAGTAGGTAGGTATGTATGTATTACGTGAAGGAGCTTTTTCGATTTACTTGAGACGTCTAAGCTTGAGACGTGAATTTTGGTAGCTCTAAGAAATTGTCACAAACCAAACGCGACTCAAAATCTTTTCGAAACTTTGTCCTATCTCAAGAAGAAAAGCTGCAGCTTTCCGACAGATTTCGTTGAATTTTATTTCTTTTCGACAGACTTTTGTGAGCGTTTTTGGTCTAATACGTTCTGACCCACACATCAGCTCAAAATTCATAAGAAAAATCAATATTTGACTGTTTAACTCTATCCAGTAAAGACGGTCAACACCACAGCATCTTTGTATCGGAGTTTTCGCTCCAGTGTCCCTAAAACCACTTTCGCGTCTGTGTCCCCGGAGATACGTTCGCGTCCGTGGGGTTTCGCGCGACTGGTCTGTAATCAAGTTTTGGTCCTTAAGATAAGATACATTTATTGCTTTCTATAAAACTATTTATAGGGTGTAGAACTGTCAAAAATAAAAAAAATAAATGGGTACACAACGATGGGTACAGCATGTACAATTGTACATACTATACATACAGGGTGGTCCAGGTTATAGTAGCAATAATTCACCATTCGATAGTCCATCGAAAACTAGGTCGACATGCATAATTTAATTTTTCTCCAAAACGCTTCCTAAGGGAGATAGAGCCCTTCAAAGTTCAGTTTTTAAAATCATCTTTTTGCAATAACTCTAAAGTCATCTGAGCGATTTCTACCAAATTTGGTACAAACACTTATGAAATAAATACCCATCACTTGACGTAGACAACTTTTGTCAAAATTATCCAGTGGCGTAGATACCGGAGGATTGTTCAACTTCTCCCGCCCCATTTTCTACGCCACTGGATATTTTCAAAAAATTATACTTATTTTGAATTCTTTGTTCAGTTCAGAAAAAAAAGTTACTGTTGTAAAATTTTGATTAGAGGCTTCATTTCCGAGATATTTGGGTTTTAAACTTTGGAAAACATCTCGAAATCGCCACTTTCCAGAGCCAAAATTGTTTTTTTTTTCTTCTGGAAACGCCTCGTTTCTCAGCAAAAAATGGCAGTAATTCTACTTAAACGACCTAGAAAACTCATTCCAGTTGAGGAATCATGAGTTTTCTTGGATTTTAATTTTTAGGCCTTCGAAAGTCGCGATTTCGAGGCGTTTTCCAAAGTTTCAAACCCAAATATCTCGGAAATGAAGCCTCTAATCAAAATTTTACAAGAGTAACTTTTTTTTGGATTGAACAAGGAATTCAAAAAAAGTATAGTTCTTTAAAAATATTCAGTGGCGTAGAAAATGGGATGGGAGAAGTTAAACAATCCCCCGGTATCTACGCCACTGGTCAATTTTGCCAAAAGTTATCTACGTCAAGTGTTGGGTATTTCTTTCATAAGTGTTTGTAGCAAATTTGGTAAAAATCGCTTTGATGACTTTGAAGTTATTGCAAAAAGACGATTTTAAAAACTAAACTTTGAAGGGCTCTATCTCCCTTAAAAGAAGCGTTTTGGAGGAAAATTGAATCATGCATGTCGACCTAGTTTTCGATGGACCATCGAATGGTGAGTTATTGCTACTATAACCTGGACCACCCTGTATGATAATCGTATTCTTTTCAGAAAATTTCAAATTTGTCTTGTCTTATAGGCCGAAAGCCCCCCAAAATTTTGTCTTACGACCAGATTTTCGATTACGGGGATGTTCCCACACAAAATCCCGTTGGTTTCATTCATGTACCATATGACGTAAATTTTTGGCCATTTTTTCGAAAATTGACAAGCTCAAATCAGCCTAAAGCCCCCGGTCTGACATGTAAGACAAAGCAATTTTTAACTACCTTATCAACGCACATTAGACCTTTAGAGTTAAAATCATGTACCTTATGACGTAAATTTTGAGTCACCAGCCGTCCATAGGTATGGGTGGCGCTATATTGGTCAAATTACACGTTTTTCGGAGTCATAGCTTAAGAAGCACACCAGCGATTACTCTCGAAGTAGGCTCGTTGAAAAGCTATAATAGTCTAGGATCTTTTCGGATAAAAAGCAATGCTAGAGGCAAGTCATGTTAAAGTTTGGCAACATACGTTTTAAGGGTATTTGGACCCCGCTGAATACGAAAACCATTGTTGCCAAGCCGAATTTCGCTCCGGAAGCCCGCAATGGGGGGGGTAAAGGGGAGGGAAGGCCAAAAATCACTATTTTTCACAATTTTTGATGTCGGGACTGCGACCTGTCATTAACGTGAAGTGAATTACATCATATCTTGATTCACTGAGGTCTTATACTACCATATTGACAAAATTACTGTCAAAATTTCTAGAGGGGGAAGACTGGTGGGGGGGAATGTTGACTGTGTAGATGATTCTTCTTTTCTCTCGATTTTGAGTAAATATAAACATGTTTGGTATCGTTTCCAACTAAATTCCATATTCCCTATTCAACTATGGTGTTCAAATTGCAATAGAAGCGAGTTTGAACAAGTTTTACATGATAAAACATGTTTTTTGTCAATATTTTTTTACTTCTTTCAACTGTGTTATTTTACTGCAAATTGGCATTTTTTCTCAAAATTCTTGCGTAGTTCGTTAGTCTCATGTATTTACCATGATATAGGCATCCAATTGATTTGCCTCTACTTTTTTGAATATTAAGAAAAAAAATGTTTGTGAAAATTGTTTGGCCCTACTTTTCAACTTTGTTTTTTGCTGTATGATGTATGTATGATCAAAACTCAAGTTTTTCATATTTCAAAAAGTGAAGACACACTTAGTATGTGAATGTATTGTGTAAAATACATCAGACTAACGAATTACGCAAGAATTGTCGAAAAAAACTCCGATTTGCATTGAGATATCATAATTTATAGAATTAAAAAAATACGCTAATGAAAGTGAAGAGAACTTGGTGCAACCGAAGGCAGATACGTACATTATCCTAAACGTTAAGTTGAATGATACGATTATAGGTTCATCATGTGGATTATCATTCACATTTATTACATTTGATTTCAAAATCTCTTTATCTACCTCTTCCCTGGGTATTATTAGAGGAATGCGGCTTTTTCGAATATAGGTACATCTCATGAACGTAAATTTTGAGGAGTTGTTCTTTTTTAGAGGTTGATGGTAGAGAAGACCTGCCCAAGACGTTCGAAAAAGGTAACTTTTCTTGGAGGTTTGATAGATCATCTCACGGAAATCCAAAAAAGGTAACCTTTTTTAGAGCATAATAAAACATACCAAAGAAAAAATTTTTTTTTGAGCTGAAATAGAACTTCTTAGAGAAGTTGGAGAAAGGTAACCTCAAGGGTAACCTTTGGAGCTTTATAATTTCATAAAACATTTTGAATAAGTTCTGAAAAGATAACCTTCTTTGGAGCTTGAGAGAACATCATAGAGAAGTTGGAAAAAGGTAACCTCTTTGGAGCTTAATAGAACATCTCAAAGAAGTGCAAAAGTGGTAACATTTTTGAAGCTCAAGAGAACATCACAAAAAAGTTGGAATAAGGTAACCTCTCTGTATCTCAATA
This sequence comes from Anaspis maculata, assembly GCA_949128115.1. Classification (NCBI taxonomy): domain Eukaryota; kingdom Metazoa; phylum Arthropoda; class Insecta; order Coleoptera; family Scraptiidae; genus Anaspis; species Anaspis maculata. Next base: position 54,064,389 of record OX421963.1, on the reverse strand, counting down.
GGGCATATCAAAGCCGTTTGGAAGAGGTAACCGTTTCTCGAGCTCAATAGAACATCTCAGGCCTTTCTGAGAGGACTCTTGCCCAGTGGGCATCAGGTTCTGACATGAAAAACTCTTCTTTTGAGCAAAAGTACATTCTAGAATATCTCAGCTAAGGTTTTCTCTATAATTATGAGGTGGAGGACCAAAGTTTTTCATCATACAATAAAATAATAGCAAAAAATAAAGTTGAAAAGTAGCGCCAAACAGTTTTCACAAAAAAATATTTTTTCCATATTTTAAAAGTTAAAGGCACATCAGTTATAGGGCTGTATTGTGTGAAATACACCAGACTAACGAACTACGCAAGAATTTTGAGAAAAAAATGCCGATTTGCAATAAATAACACAGTTCAAAGTGGTAAAAAAATATTGACAAAAAACATGTTTTATCATCTAAAACTTGTTCAAACTTGCTCCTATTGCAATTTTGACACCATAATTGAGCTGAGAATATGAAACTTGATAGGAAAAGATACCAAACATGTATATATTCACTCAAAATCAAGAGAAAAGAAGAATCATCTTCACAGTCAACATTTCCCCACCAGTCGCTCCCCTATGAAAATTTTGACAGTAATCATGTCAAGATGATAGTATAAGACCTCAGTTAATCAAGATACGATGTAATTTACTCCACATTGATGACAGGTCTCAGTTCCGGTATCAAAAATGGTGGAAAATGGTGATTTTTGGTCTTTCCCCCCCTTTACCCCCTCATTGCGGGCTTCCGGTGCAAAATTCGGCTTGGCAACAATGGTTTTCGTATTTAGCGAGGTCCAAATACCCTTAAAACATTTGTTGCCAAACTTTAACATGACTTGCCTCTAGAACCACTTTCCAGGCCACTTTTTAAAAAATGATCCTAGTCTATAAAAAAAGTTCTAGAAATCAACGTCGTAAAATTTTGAATTGAAAAAAAATCTCTTTTTTTGTTGATACCTTTCATTAGTTTCACATCGAGTTTCACCTGTTGGGAACTGAACTAATTGGTATCGGTTTTTGAGAACCAGTGTTTTCATACCAGCAGATAGATAAGTTCCGGTGATCCCCAAACTGGAAGACAAACGCCATGGAAACAATAATTGCAACAATTGTACCTATGGTATTTACTATTTACCTTCTAGGCAAAGTTACCTGCAGTTGAAAATACCGACCGTGCGACCGGCCCTGCTTAACAAAATTTCTTCAAGACTCTTCAGAATCTTGTTCAGAACGCAGCACACTCCCCCTGCTCTCAATGATAATAGCAATAATAATTATTATTAATATGATCTACCCGTTGCCTACGCAACCAGCCGCAGCGCATTTCTTATGAATGAAATACCAAAATACTACATTTATCAATGAACTCTTCCGAAGTGTAGCATTTTTATCTTATCGCTTCAATATCTAAGCACGTTTTTTGTTGACATGTAAACTGCACATGTTTCACTTAATTGAATAAAAACAATATTTGCCAATAATAAACTCCGGGGACTTAGCCCAAGTAACTAGTGCCGAGCTGTAGGTATTAAAATGATGACAACCTTGCGCTGGTGTTGTTGCTGCTGATCTGCTGCAAGCTAGTTTTTCAAACGCGCTCCGATTTCCGGTGGCCGCTTCGCTCTATCTTTTTATCTTGTGCAGTTTTTCTAATGACAAGTTTTCTCAACAGGCGAGTTGGCTTAGACCGAGTTGGTATGAAGGGTTCATTTGCTCCTGTACAGCTATCTATCCAATATACGATAAAAAGCAAAATGGCTTGAGAGATCGTTGATATACTCTGAGTATTGGCTCAAAGGTGGATATAATAAGTTGAAATCTTATCTCCGTGTTTCATTGAACAAAGAAAATTGACTGTTTCAAAAATAAAAATGGTCACTTAATTTTACTTGATCGATCACGATGGGGGTTACTAAAGTGCTCAACAAAATAAGTGTCGTCCGAGAAAATTCCCCCCATATTCTTTGAATCAATGTAATTCTTGATTGCCACGAACGATGCCAATTCTGTCTTCACTGTTCGATTGCTATGAAAATATTGCTGCTTATTTGGCACAATAAAGTAATTTTACATTTGTATGCCTATTGCTTTAAATTCAAAGATCACGATAACCCATGGGTGTTGCTGAATTTCACAATACGGGACGTCTAGGTATATGGGTGTAATAGGTATCTAGTGAAATTAAAACTTGAGGGCTCGATACCAAGTTGCAGGCGCAAAAGTTAGGACGGCGTTACTTGCCAAATAGAGCGGTCTGATTGGCCGTTGCTATAGTAACCGCACTTACGGCGGTCTCAGCCCCAACTTGGTATCGAGCCGTTAGGCAAGAATAAACAAGTGAATATATGCCCTCACGAGCGTAAAGCCCAGTAGCGCACTCTCTTTTGAAGGTTCAGGATCGAAAAGATCCACCTAGCCGAGCTTCGCCTGCCCTTTTTTACGGCCAAATCGAGTCCAATTTTGTGTTTCACTCTCGAAATTGCCATTAAAAAAAAGGTCGACTCTGGAATTTTTCTTTTAACCAAGCCCTTCTATTCAACAGAGACAAGCTAAAAAATGAATTTGAATGAATTTAATCAAACAATAGTCTTTTTCGAGCGAGTAACCGTTCATGACCGGTTACACTTGGTTATAGAATTTGACGTTTGAGCGAGGATTGGTTATAAGCGGTAAAGGAAGTGCCGCCATTTTGATCTCATCACCGGTTATACATTTCATAACCTGATCGGCCATAACGGCGCGTCCGAAAATAGCGCGTAATAAAGAGCGCTTGGAGAAAACAGCGTGTGCAAAAAGAGCGCCAGGAAAAAACAGCGCGTATAAAAAGAGCGTTAGGGAAAAACAGCGTGTGTAAAAAGGGCGCCTGGAAAAAACAGCGAGTGTATATAGAGCGCCCCGTAATTTGAGCGCGTTCAAAAAGAGCGCTGCGAAAAATGGCGCCAAGAATAAATAGCGCTGGGAGAAATGGCGTGTCCAAAAGAGGGATGGGAGAAAACAGCGACTGTATGAAAAGCGTTCGGTAATACCGGCGCGTGCATAAAAGCACTTGTAAAAATGTCGCCAAAAAGAAGTAGCACTTGATACAATAACGTTTTATCAAAACAGAGCAGCCGTTTCCTCAACGAACTGATTTTTTGACTTAGGATTTCTCCTTCTTTTTAGGCCCACCAGATAGAGTTGAGTTTTAACTCAAGTTTCCTCCCTTTCAGAACAATCTCCTTTAAGGGAAATCTGTTCAAAAATCAACTCTTTGTCAGTAACATCTCCAGAGTTGTTGTTTAGTTTTTTGTTCTCCCATTGACGCCTGTGTACATGGACTCTTTTTTTGTCCATTGTCAAGCCCTGTTGTCGAGTGACGAGTGACGTTGATTCGAAAAAATAATTGATGTGATAGCAAATTATTATGGAAGTTATCTAAAGAAAAAAAAACAAGATCCTGCTCCTCCATGAAGCGAAAGGACAGGCAGCATTCTAATTCAACTTCATGGAGATGCACAAGAACTGGGCGCAAGGTGCAAGAACCATTTAATCCACTACAGCGTCGACGATTCCAAGAAGGCAACTACTGGGCATAACCATGCCCCAGAACCAGAAAACTTGCAGCATTTGCCTTCAAAAACGAGCTCAAACGGGCTGGCGATAATATCCGAGATGAGGCCCAGGAAGATTATCCTATTGGTAGCCAGTAGCAGCAACATATTATGACTTCCGGAATTGCTGTTAATAACATTCCAAGCTACGATTCAATGAGGAAGACAATAAATCGCTCTTCATTACGCGCTATTTTTGGGCACGCGATTTTTCCCAGCGCTCTTTTTACACATAGCCATTTTTACCGAGCGCCATTATGCGATACGCTTTTTTCAGACGCGCTATTTTTTCTGGGCGCTTAATTAAGACGCGCCTTTTTTACCAAGCGCCATTTTCTGACACGCTGTTTTTTCCGGTCGCTTTATTTGGACGCGCCGTTTTTTCCGAACGCTATCTTTCGACGCGCCATATTTAAAAGCGCTATTTATTCCAGCGCTCTTTTTACACAGAGCCGAGCACGATTGTTCCTACAGCCGTTCCGGATAACTTGAATTTAAAAACATCCCGAAAATTTGCTGTGGGGCCAGGCAGGGGGCACTTTTGGAAAAGCTAGTCACTAGTCTTTTTCGAGCGAGTAACTTTTTGTAACCGGTTGGTTATTAGCGGTTGACATTTAATTGACAGATACTGTCATTTTTTGACATCTGACATTTCTCGCTAAAACGTTGCTGTTATAACTTTGGTTATCAGCATTTGGCGGGAAAAGAGGGACTGCATGATAGCTTCAAATAGTTACGTACTTGTACTTGTCTCTGTTACATATACCGTGTACTTGAACCATTCGTAATCTAGGATAGCTTTGGAGGTGGAAAATTCAGTCATTCAGCCAATCCAGTCACTTGAATCGATAAACATCTCGTTTCAGAAGTCACCCGGGTGGGCCCCAATCAGGGCCCTGATTACGAATTTTGTGGATCACACGTGTATCGTGATCACATCACACATACAATTTCTATGAAATCCTGTTTGTTTTCTTGTTCATGGTGTAATACCAAAGGAACAATAAATAGTTATATTGAACTGAATTGAAAATCGACTTTTCATATTTCTACTATATAAATATAGGAGGTATGACAAGTACTTTCAGGATAAAACCACCATCAGGCGGCCATCGGACATCTGAATTACCCGATGTTCTTGTGGGTCCATCGCAGATGAGTCCATCGTCTTCGATTCTTCTCGTCGCCAAGTCAAGTTGTCAAATTTTTGAGGTTAGGTTAGGTACGTTTCACATTTGGAAACTCTGGACCGCTGCTTGTTTCAAATTCATATCTGTTGCCGCCACAATTTGTTCCCCCACCATAACAATAACCAGCCTCATGACCAGGTTATGAAATGTATAACCGGTGATGATATCAAAATGATGGCACTTCCTTTACCGCTTATAACCAATCCTCGCTCAAACGTCAAATTCTATAACCAAGTGTAACCGGTCATGAACGGTTATTCGCTCGAAAAAGACTACTGTCTGTTTTTGGCACGTTGAATTTCATCAATATTTCAGATGTGGAACATGCTTTTTGCAAGTCGAAGCCCCTGAATATGGTAGAATTTAATTTTCCGTGAAGGAGGGAGCCCCCTGGAAGTTTACTTGTTGTGCTTGTGCTATGCCTGAGCTTAAGGTGCGTTCAGTCAGCTTATTTAGCCGCAAGTTTTAATTTTAGTCGCAAGCGCAGCGACGCCCATTGGCTCTTATGAACCAGCCTCCTCAGAACAGCCAATAAGCGATGCAGCGCTTAAGACTAAAATTAAAACTTGCGGCTAAATAAGCTGACTGAACGCACCTTTACCCCCTGATTGCGTTTTTCTGGTGATACCGTCCTACAAGGATGATTAAAAATGTGTGTTGCTACAGTAATGGTGGCCTTACATTGAGCATCAAATGCTGCAGCTTTCTTTGCAGCAAAATTCTGATTGGTGGGCAAAATTCAAAAGTTTTGCCGCCATGCTGCTCAAGAAGTTCACGTCTAATCAACTTCTCTAGCAGCATGGCGGCAAAACTTTTTGAATTTTGTCCATCCAATCAGAACTCTGCTGCAAAGAAAGCTGCAGCATTTGCTGCTCAAGGTTGCGTTTGAGAACTACGCTATTCTGCGATTGTTGCAGAAATGACCGTTCGAGATCTCTTCTGTGCGCACTATCGGCAACGCAGTAAACCGTTCGAGAACTCAAAACGTGTCGCGTTGAAGTGACAAATTTCGCAGCACCTCCGAGCGCCGTGAAAGTTACTCGTCATGCGCACCTCCGCACCCCACATATATTTCTGGTCAAACTTTATTTTATTTTGACCATTATCTTTCGATTGGGTACTTACGGGGTAGGCAGTACCTATAAAAATGGGTACTTTATCAGAAAAGCTTACTTTACTTTGAAAGTAAACAGCACTGTGATCGCCATCAGTGAGATTGAGAGTGACATTTCCACCACAGCGGAAATCGTTCGGAAAGTGGTAGTTACTTTGCCTTACTTGATACCCCCACTCCAAAAATGCAAGAATCGCAGAATAGTGTAGTTCTCGAACGCGACCCAATGTAAGGCCAGCATAACGCTGAGAACACAGGTCTCGGCATTGTTGGAGTGACTTGACGTGTCAGTTTAAACAATGGCATAAATATAGGTTTTCCGCGTTTTTGTAGCAACACAGATTTTTGACCATCTTTGAAGCACGGTATTACCAGAAAAACGCAATCAGGGGTAAAGCCCAGGCATAGCACAAGCACAACAAGTGAACTTCCAGGGGGCTCCCCCTTCCACGGAAAATGAAGTTGTACCATATTCAGGGGTTTAGACTTGCAAAAAACATGTTCGACATCTGAAATATTGATGAAATTCAACGTGCTAAAAACAGACAGTGACTAGGTTTCAAAAAGTGCCCCCTGCCTGGCGCCACACCAAATATTCGGGTTGTTTTCAAATTCAAGTTATCCGGAACGGTTGTAGGAACAATCGTGCTCACTGTCAACCACCCATTCATTAGAGGTGAAATGAAAAAAATGTTTGTTGAAATGAAATGTTTTTGTATGTGTGTTATTGAGAGGTTTCTTTTGCCTGTTGTTATCATTGTCGTATAATGTTTTACATAAGTACCTATTTATTTTATTGATGACATACCATGTGTACAAATCTTTGTACCTTAAACTGATGAATAAATTTATGATTATGATAATCTTACGAGAAAATAGGGCAGATGTGTTACATTCCATATAAAAATTCATATCTTTTGTGTAAGACCTCCAATCTCGGTAACTCCGAAACCGTTTCGAGACAATGCATCACACTTGATAATAATAATAATAATAATAATAATACGGCTTTATTTGGCGAAGTTTAGCTTAAAGCTATTCTGACACTTAACCAAGTAAAAAACAAAACGCAAATTCTAGTGAATACATATAAATAACTAAATAGAAAATACAAAATAAAACTATGTTAGCTAATAACTCTGCTAATAATATAGGTACATCTCAACAAAAAAGAAAAATTGAAATCGTTTGAAACTTAAACTGGCAGTAGTCGAGTCTGTCATGTTGCCCGTTCTGACAGAATCCTTGCCTTTACGTACCCTCTAAACAGACATTCAGCAGTTCTTGACATTAAGCAGTTTGCTCTCCGCCCCAAGTGAGTTGTACAACCTAACAGCATTGAATGAAAAAGATTTCCGAAACATAGCCGTCTGATGTCTGGGCATAGAAAGAGTGTTGCCGAAGCGAATGTCTCGGTCATGCAGCACACTTCGAAAAGTTAACTTTTTGCGGAGGTAGGTCGGGGCTGAGGTGAGTATCAAAAGGTGAACGAAAACGAGCAAGTGAAATCTAAATGTTTCATCCACATTCATCCAACAAAGGCGACGGAACGCAAGGGATATATGGTCATACTTTCGGAGGTTGCAAACAAATCTGCAGCAGGTGTTTTGCACCATCTGAACTCGACTCTTGGTAACTAGATCTAAAAATGGATAATAGACTGTAACACAATAGTGGAGAATCGGAAATACAAGTAACTCACACAACTTTTTCCGAGTTTTAAAATTCAACACGCTCTTACTTCCATACAACATTTTTACCCGAAAGTAGGTTTTTTTTAACAAGGCATTAACATGGCTACGGAACTTCAATTGGGGATCTAAGGTCACACCCAAGCATTTTGCCATGTCTGAGAATTCGAGAGACTCTCCATTTATATTGATATTGAGGTTGCTCAAGATTGATGTTCTTCTGTTGTCTTGACAAATAAGCATGACTGAGCTTTTACCAGGGTTTAATGTTAGGTTATGCGAAACAGAAAAGTCATAGATGGATCTCAGGTCTTGGTTTAATTCGATGGCAGCCTGACGCACCGCGTTTGGGTCAGGTTTGAAGGAGTGTAACACTTGTGTATCGTCTGCGAATGACTGAACCTGTGAGTGATCAATCTGGAGATGGGCATCTAGGACGTATAGGAGAAATAAAAGAGGGCCCAGCACAGATCCCTGGGGAACTCCTGATACAATTGCACTCCGGCTAGAAGATCGCCCTGAAACAGCCACCACTTGGCTTCTGTTTTGCAAGTAGCTTTTGAAGAAGGTTATAACAGAGATGTCAAATCCGAAATAATGCATCTTTGCACACAGCAGCTCATGGTCAATGGTATCAAAGGCCTTAGAGTAGTCAAGAGACACCAACACCGATGCCAACCCCTCATCCCTTGCTCTTACCAAATTGTCAGTCAAGTTTAATAATGCTGTTGTTGTACTGTGAGAAGAGCGGAAGCCCGATTGATGTTCCGGTAATAGATGATTAGAAGATAAATATAAAACAATCTGGGAATGGATAACTTTTTCCAGTACTTTGGACAGCACAGGAAGTAAACTGATGGGTCTTAAATCGCTCAACTGGGTGGGAGAAGACACTTTAGGAATCGGGGTTACCACCGCCAGCTTCCAGCTCGTCGGGAAGAAACTGGTCTCTAAGCAGTAATTGATAATGTGAGTGATGTGATTTCCTACGATGGGGAAGCAGAGCTTTATCATCTCGAGAGATATGTTATCAATACCACAAGAATTCGATTTCATTTGGGATATGATTTTGGCGATGTCGTATCGATCTGTTAACCGGAAGCCAAATTTATTGCGACCATTATGAGTGTTGGTGGAATAATGTTCGATTTTGGCTTTGCATGCATTATTCTTGGTGAAGACTGAAAGGAAATAATCGTTGATTAAGACTGGATCTTGTAGGGGAGGTGGGAGATCAGGTCTGTTTGAGAATTGTGCATTGATAGTTTTGAGGTGAGACCAAAATGACTTTTGATTTTTTTGATTCTGCAGGAAGGATACGTAGGAAGCTTTCTCTCTTCTCACCGACGCCAATGCAAAGTTCCTCATCTGTCTGCAAGCAATCCAATTTTCGTGCGATCTATTGGTTTTGAATTTGGTGAAAGCCCGGTTACGCATTTTCATGATTTCTTTCAAGTTGCCAGTTAGCCAAGGAGCTTGCGGTTTGCCAACCCTGACTGTGGTAATTGGTGCATGCACATCAAATAAATCCAACATTGAGTCAGTGAGGAACTTTACCTTTTGATCAATATTTGGAAGATAAAATATGTTATCCCAAGGAACCTCTCGTAAGTCATTCATAAACGCATCCTCATTGAATTTCCTAAAGTCCCGAAAAGTAACTAACTTTTGTTTGGGTTTTTTCAATGGGATATTCAATCTACACGATGTAAGCATGTGGTCAGTGATAATGTCAAAGTTTGTCACGCGTACGTCCGTCACTAAGTCGCGACAAGTAACGAATATGGGATCAAGTAATGTTGCAGAATGATCGGTAATTCTAGTAGGTTCATGTACTATCTGAGAGAAGCCATGAGAACTAGTACATCTCAATAACAGATTATCAGTGTTCATCATATCAACATTTAGATCACCGAGGACAATAACGTTATCATGAGAAATCAATAAGCCAGGTAGTATAGAGTCAAGGTAGTCAATGCAAACAGGTAAACTGTTCTGAGGGGGGCGGTACAAAACACCTACAGCTAGTGACCTGTTACTGATTCTTACTCTCATCCAAAGCCGCTCCAAACCATCTCCATCGCCAGTGTCAAGCCTCTCACAAGATATACCCGACCTCAAGTAAAGAGCCACACCTCCACCCCGACCCCCCCTATCGCTCCGATGTAAAACGTAGCCAGGGACCGAAACGGCGGCAGACGGTATGTCCCCAGACAGCCATGTCTCGGAAACCGCCATGATGTCATACAATTCTCCGAGCATCATACCCCGGAAGTCCCCAAAACCATTCAGCAAGGACCTCACGTTCAAGTGACCAACAGACAGAGCTCGACTGGAAAAAGGCATATTTTAGTAAAATGTAAATAAAGATGCAGTAAGATACAGAAGAGATACTATTGACCGTACTTCATGATTTTCACTTTAGAAATTGAAAGACATTTTTTTTGCAAATGGGGGTTCGATGAAGTTTTCGCAATTTTTCACCTTTTTACATATCACATAAATGTTACATGCAGTTCCTTGATATTCAAAATTACAGGATCTGTTGAGGATAGATTGGGCTAGTAATCGCAACAAACAGAATGGAAATCACTTCCGGCAATCGAAAGTTATTGGCCGTCAAAGTCAAGCCATTTTTTTGGTGGCGACAATTTCATTGTGGAGCAGTTTAGTAGAAATATGAATTAATAGTGGACGTGGTAGGGAAAAACAAGTTGCAAATGATGATAAAGGCAAACCACTTTACAGGATCGTAACTAAGACTTAAATAAACGATTTGACCCGCAGTGCTTTTTTTTCCGTCCCTTAGGACTTGAATGGCACCCCTTTTTCAAAATAGCGGATTTTATCTAGGGGCAGAAGGTATCGAATAGCCTGGTGATGTCCAGCTTTGTTAAAATATATGGAGCTATGTCTCCATCGGTTTCTGGGACATCAAACACTATTTAAAAAAATGGTGGAACATTGACATCTGTTGCAGGCAAATTTGGTGGAGGCGCCAAAATGAATTTAGTACGGTCATAAGAAAATCGCTCTAACATTTTTATTTTCCAACCGATTTTAACACAAGACATCTAATTTTGTAGAGAAGTGAATTCTTCTTGTTATCTCATACCTACCTCCCATAAAAAAGACATTGAGGAATGTTGAAGAAAAAATTGAAAAATAATTTGAAAAAAAGATTTTTTAATTTTTTTATTTTTATGAAAATTGCCTGATTTGTAGATTTCGAGGTGCCCTTTCTAAATTTGCATTTTTCCGATTTATATCTTTGCAGTGCGCACCGCCATCTTGAAAAAATGATATCTGAAAAGAAGTTTTTGACAATATCTAAATTTTAGTCCATGCAAAATTAAAATGTTTATGTACGTATGAAAGAACATTCAATTCTCCACGATTTGACACCTGAACCATCTTTGTGCGACTCGGGGCTCTTGAGCTAGAGCTTCCGGAAGTATCAATTTTCGGTGTTAAATAGTGACCGCGCCTACCGGATTTTACCACTGGATCACCACCATGTCTAAATCAAGTTACCCATCAATAACGCGTCGTCATTTGTCACAAATCATGAACATTGGTGGACCTGGCACAGCCCCAAGAGGTGATTTTCAATTCTTTTGGAACCGAAAATTGATACTTCAAGAAGGTCTAGCTCAAGAACTACGGGTCGCACAGAGCTGGTTCAGATGTCAAACTGTGGAGAATTGAATGTGCTTTCATATGTTCATAAACATTTCAATGTCACAAGGGCCAAAGTTCAGATATTGTCAAAAACTTCTTTTCAGACATCATTTTTTCAATATGGCGGCGCGTGCTGCAAAGATAGAAATCGGAAAAGTACAAATTTAGAAAGGGCACATCAAAGTCTACAAATAGGGCAATTTTCATGGAAATAAAAAAATGAAAAAAATCCTTTTTTTCTTCAAAATTTTTTTTCAATTTTTTCTTCAACATTCCTCAATGTCTTTTTTTATGGAAGATATAAGGTAACAAGAAGAATTTACTTTTCTACAAAATGAGGTGTCTTGTGTCAAAATCGGTTGAAAAATAAAAATGTTACGGCAATTTTCTTATGACAGTACTAAATTCCTTTTGGCGCCTCCACCAAATTTGCCTGCGGTAGATGGCAATGTTTCACCATTTTTTTAAATAGTGTTTGATGTCCCAGAAACCGATTGAGACATAGCCCCATATATTTCTACTAAGCTGGACATCACTAAGCTATTCGATACCTTCTGCCCCTAGATAATATCCGCCATTTTGAAAAAGGGGCGCTATTCAAATTCTAAGGGACGAAAAGAAAAGCACTGCGGGTCAAATCGTTTATTTAGGTCTCAGTTGTAACCCTGCAAAGTGGTTTGCTTTTATCATCATTTGCAACTTATATTCCCTATTTCGGTTGTACCACGTCCACTATAATAGTTGATTTTCAATTCAATTCAATATAACTATTTATTGTACCTTCGGTATTACACCATGAACAAGAAAACAAACAGGATTTCATAGAAATTATATGTGTGATGTAACTAATCACGATACACGTGTGGTGTGATCCACAAAATTCGTAATCGGGGCCCTGATTGGGGCCCACCCGGGTCCGGGTGACTTCGGAAACGAGATGTTCATCGATTCAAGTGACTGGATCCTAGATTCCTAGATTACGAATGGTTCATGTACACGGTATGTAACAGAGACAAGTACAAGCACGTAACTATTTGAAGCTATCAGTCCCTCTTTTCCCGCCAAATGCTGATGACCAAAGTTATAACCGCAACGTTTCAGCGAGAAATGTCAGATGTCAAAAAAATGACAGTATCTGTCAATCTAATGTCAACCGCTAATAACTAACCGGTTACAAAAAGTTACTCGCTCGAAAAAGACTCACGAGTCGATTATGTCCGGTCAAAAATGGAAACTTACCCACAAATTTTACTTTTAATTTTATTGTCGAAACGGTTCAGGTGTGCCATCTAAATTGAAGAGTGATTCTTGAAGAATTTTTCCTTAGCTTTTCGAATCCGATAGCAGTTTTTTAGAAAAGCGGTCAGAAATTGTACTTTTTGATTTAATAACAAAGGGGCACATTTTTTCTAGCCCAGCCCTAAATTTTGGCTTACCCGGTATGGCTTCTGGATAAGTTCCAACAGAGAAACATTAATGGTAAATTTCAACAAAATATCTCCAGTTGTTTCAGAAATATCGCTTATCAACGTCTCATACGAAACACACAAAACACCCTGTATCTTCCTAACCGATGGAGAAAACAAAATTTCTTCTGTTCTTCTACCATTAGCCTATATAAGGTCACTCATGAATCACCCTGTATAAGAGTATTTTTACAATTCGCCCGATTGCCACTAGTTATTTGACAGAAGCGACAGAACAGAAATGACGTAAAAACTTACAAACTCGCTTTGTCATTTTAGCCGTCAGGGGGGTCTAGATTTTTGAAATCGCGAATACAGGGTGTCCGTTTTTCAAGGCTAAGCATGGGTATCTCGCTTATCTTGAGAGATACAAAGTCGGTTAAATTAGGAAAAAGTTGCGCATTTTCATGACGATCAATAATCCAAAAAGAAATTTGACGTATCGATTTTTGTTTTTGAGATATCGTGAAAAAACAGGAATTTGAATTTGTTTTTATTTTTTATTCAAAAAACGGTTGAAGGTGGCTTTTTCTAATCTAGACATTGTCAGTGCACTTTTTCAAGGGGAATCCAAAGCTGCCAAAATCTTGATTCTAGCTTTCAAAGCAAACGAGATACGACATTCAACTTTTTTCTCTAATGGGCGCCATATTGGATTTTGATATTTCTGATTACGGTATTCTTTTCTGGTTAGAACGATGTGCCACATGTCATTGTTGAATAAATGTTTGACATTTACGTTTTTTTTTTATTGTCGGTGCTGATTTTGTTTCCAAAGCACTCTTTGAAAAATAAAAAATAAATTTTTTGCTCTAAAGCATGAATTCAACAGTGGCATGTGACACATCGTTGTAACCAGAAAATAAAATTGTATTAAAAAATGTCAAAATCCAATATGGCACCCATAAGCGAAAAAAAGTTGAATGTCATATCTCGGTTGTTTTGGAAGCTAGAATGAGGATTTTGGCAACATTGAATTCCCCTTAAAAAAGTGCCTTCACAATGTCTTAATTAGAAAAGGCTACTCTCAACCGTTTTTCAAATAAAAAATAAAAACAAAAATTACAAATTTCTGTTTTTTCTCTCGATATCTCGAAAACTAAAACTGACAAGTCAAATATCTTCCTGGATCATTGATCGTCATGAAAATTCGCAACTTTTTTCTAATTTAACCGACTCTGTATCTCTAAAGATAAGCGAGATACCCATGCTTAGCCTCGAAAAACGGACACCCTGTATAGTCTCACCGAGTTCCACAAAAAAGATGATCAGCGATCAAGGCTGATTGCAGATTAACTGAACTTTTTTCTGCTGAATGCTAGGCGATTACCTACAAAAAATGCCTGAAGTCTGTACTAGACCCATATTCTATTCATTATTGAGGGATAAACCAGCATTTCTATTGATCAGTCAGCTACAAATTGACAAATAAAAATCGCGAACCAACTAATCTCGTATTATCTGTTTTGTGGAACCCACGGTAAATCAAGTAGTTTCCGTTATTAAGGCTTTATACGCAGGGTATCAATATTTCTCTCTCAAAAATAAAGGTGAAGAGATATAGAAATTTTGATGGGATTCCATCAAATGTTTGTCCACCTTGTTTCCATTTGGATTACCCCACATTTTTGTAGGAGCCCAATAATAGCCCTAAACCACTAAAAAAGTTTCTGAAGGATTACTGGGTCATTTTTTGACAAACAAAAAAATTATCAACTGATTTATAGTTTTGAGAGACGTAGAAAATTGAGTACAGAGCCGTTTTTTGAAAAAAGTTTTCAACAAAAAAGAAAAAATGTTTTTTCACATTTTTGAAAAAACGCTCCGTACTCAATTTTGCAATACACTTAGTACACCGTATAATTAAAAATTGAGTTTTTATCTCCATTTTTTAAGGAGAAATCCTTTAGATAGTTTTTACCTACTGAGAATAAAGCCTTAATGAAAGATAATTTTCTCACCTTGGGTTGTACCAAAAAATTTAATCATGAAATAGCTAATCTTTGATGAATTTCACGATAGTAACCAACGAAAAACTGTTTTACGCAAGAATATGGAAAAATTTAGTTCACAAAAAGTTGTGACCGGCATTGGCCTAGTCTTCACCAAAGAAAGGCCCCAAATAGCTAATTCATGAATAAATTTTCAAGTGCAACCGGGGAGGGGAAAATATGTTCGCAAATTGGTATCTCTATCTACCTATTTTCTTTTTCGAAGTCAATATTTCGTTTCGAAATAAAATCAACGTTCCAAAGCGGCGTGATAAAATTAAGGATATTCCCAAAGAGGTGAGCAGAATAATGTCTACCGGAAATCGTGGGTTTTCTGTTCTCACGTGTAACATTAATTACTTATGCCACAATTGTATTTGTTAATTGGTAATTACTGTTCATTAGTATGAAATTATTTTATTTTAAAAGGAAAACCAGAATCAATCGCAGAATTATTGTCAAGTAGTACTGGCAGGCTTGACTGTGCCCAGGCTAGGCATTTTAGTGAAGGAAAATCGAAAAACTCGGAACAAATTCGCACAAAGCTGGATTTTGGAGTATATGTTCTAATAATGGATCAGCGGAATAACACCAAAATATATCGGACTTACAAGCTCCTGCTTTCTTTGATTTTTATCCCCAAAGGTCAAACTATAAACTATAAGAATCACCCAGATACCTATATTTAGGCTGCTTCTGTGACCAAACGAAGTTGGTTATTTGTTGTTCGTTCTAGGGTGGGGATAGGAAAGGAAGTCATGGAACTCTTCCGGTTGACGACTTTAGCGGGCGCGGGTAATGCGCGTAAGTTTGAATTTCTCGCCCGGATATTTCAGGAAAAAAAACATGTATCCATCGTATCCAGGGTCGCAAAAAGCTGAATATTGATGTAAAACCAGTATAAGCTCAAGGAAAGAACATATTAAAATAATATTCGGACTTACATCCTTGTGCATCCTACTATTTTAGAGCTTCAAAAGTCTAGTCACAAGAATCACCCAGATACCTTGAACTTGAAAACTGTTCATATAGACAAACCAATCACCTAAACAATATGAGATAAGTCTCAAATGAAACAACGATTTGTTGGTGGCTATGTGCATGACCTTGAGCTGTCACCGCGTAGGCACACAGAGCCCATCGTGGGTGGTGAAAATAAGACATTCTTGTTGGACTTCTTTGACAGCAGACAGCTTTGAAGTAGTTGCATGGTTGATGACAAATGATCGGTCATTTTTAAAAGTGATATAATGACCGGCATAAATGACCGGTCATTCATGGTCATTTTAGAAATTTGCTGAAAATATCTTTATTCGAATCTCCTTGACTTCAGCTAGTTTCACAGAACATCATTTCGACATTCCAGTCCAAAACGGAAAATCAATCAGAAAATTGGCGGTTACGTTTGCCATGACAAGTGACGTTTCGGGTCATTTACAAACATGACGGGTCATTTACAAACATGACGGGTCATTTTTAAAAGTGACTTGATCATTTTTGGTCATTTCTCCGGACACTTTGAGCATTTTTAAAAATGACGCCCATCACTAGTTTATTGTGATGGATGTGATGAAGCGTGGTCCATGGATGAAGCCCGACAATGCTTTTGTTTAATGTTTACTACTGAAAGTTCCGTGTTCCTGTATCGCATTTTTTTTTTTTGTAGTAACTACCTATGTAAAATGTAGTGAGCAAAAATCGAGTGAGAATCGAGAATCATCAGATTTTTGATATTCTTACTGAATTCAGAAGCAGAAACTTATGTGTTAAATTTACGTCAGATCAGTGGTTTTGGAGATAGGTATGTAATTGAGTTTGAAATTTCAAAAACACTGAGTACTCATCCGGGGCCTTTGGACGTTATAGCTCTTAAAAAAAAAATGTATATGTCCTTTATAACGGGCTATTTTGAGACGTCCAACGATTACCCTGATAGCTCGATTAAACAAGTGCGAGCGAAATGTTCGCAGCAGCTAGAATGTGGTGTAAACGCTGATCAATAAAACATATGTCCAGGATGTCAAGTTGACTTTTGGTTTTTTGATACTTTACCGCCATCTTTGATCCGTCATTTTCAATTTCTCTTAAAGTGATCCAGTTAGAATGAAATTTACAGGCAATGTAAACCACATCAAGATCCATCCAATTTTCGACAATTGATGCCCCGCCGCCAGCTCAAGACAGCAAAGTGACAGTTTAGACGTGCCACCAATTGACGTTAACAGCCGACGTTGCCTGACGACTTGGACCTCCTCAAATAATTAATTCCCTCAAGGCCGCTCTATGAAATTACGCAACGCAGCCGCAGCCGCAACGCAGGTTTCTGATTGGCTCGCAAGCCTTTCGCGTCGTTGCGATGGCTTTGCGGATACCTTGCGAGCCAATCAGAGACCTGCGTTGCGGCTGCGGCTGCGTTGCGGTTGCGTTGCGAATTTTCATAGAGCGGGCATAATACTTCCTCCACGAAGAGGCCATTTTCCCCAATAAGGTCAATCGCCTAAAGACTTTTTTCAGTAAACTTCGGTAGAAATTTGATTAAAATCGGTTGAATGGTTCAAAAGTTGTGATAAAAAAACTATTTTGAAAATTCAACTTTGAGGGGCCGTAACTTTCTTAGGGCGCATCTCTTGCAATTCATTCTTATCGTAAACTTCATAATTATGAAAGCTGAATCCAAGAATATTTAGCTTACTTATAGGTACTTATACAGGGTGTCCCACGAAGTAACCGACATGGTTCAAGGGTAGATGTACTTTCTCGAGGCGAATCAGAATCTGCCTTCGAAATTTTCTTGACGTCCCCTGTTTCCGATATACAGGGTGATTTATGTGTTCAACCGAAAAGTTTGATTGGCCATATCTCAGGAATACATCAATAGAATCTATTGCAGTGAAAAATGCCAAATTTGACGGCCTTGCAGAAAAATTAATATACACGGCTTCCAGGTGGAATCTGAGGCCGTTTCATCATCCAAACCGTTAAAAAAAACTTCAAGCTATATATTAGTACAATAATAATCATATTTTTAGGGATAAAACATTGAAATAGGTGATGTTGAAAATAATGGTAAGTTGAGGTCACCCCTTCGTTAAAGAATATAACAGCAAAACTTTTGTTTTCATAAATGAATCAAGGGGATGCGGATTTATCGATGATCACACAAACACGACTCAACTATCTATTTGGGGTCCAAAAAAATATATATTTCTTGACTTGTTGACCAGACAGAGAAATAATTTTTTTCTGTAAGAAGAATGGAATTGACATGACGAAAAATGTTATGATGGTCAAGAACAAAGTTGTTTAGGTCCTGTACGGTAGATAGGGCGGTACTGAATGGTGCATGGTAAAAATTCTGACATCTTGAAATTTGGAGGGGCCCCCAGTTGCCCCCTAATGGACAAATTTTTGAGTGCTGCGGGTCAAATCACTTGAAATTCTACGTTGTTTGCATATGCCAAATTTCATTGCAGTATCACAAAATGCAGAATCAGGGTCATTTTGCTAGCGTACCGCTGCAACTATTGTGAAAATGTCTTCGAGCAAAAACAGGTCGATTTTTATATTGAGGGGGACATCTATAACATACATTGGCAAATTTCTATCCTCAGCTCCCTCGCCCCCACCCACCCCAACTTTGAAATTTCAAATGACACCACCCATTTTGCGATACATCAAATTCAACAAAATTAAGTTCTCTTTCTGGAAAAATATTTATAAAATTTTCAACCCCACCCCCCTTCTCCCTTAAATTCTCTGAGTGTCCAATTTGATATTCTTGACCTCTTAATTCTCTTTAATACAGTCAACGTCATCCTGCACAGCATCGAAAGACAAAAAATTTTATGAAAAAAGTGCCACCCTAATTCACTCCTTCGCTCCCCCCACCCCACTTTAAAAATCTAAAATGACAATACCTACTTTGTGACACATAAAATTGAAGAAAATTGAATAACTTCCATGAACACAATTTTTTCGTAATTTTCAAACCCCCCGTTTCTCTCCTAAAATACTCCAAATGTCCAATTAAATGGGGGAGGGGTTGAAAATTCCAAAAAAATTATTTTTGAAAAGATAATTTTTTTTCCTTTAATTTGATGTATCACAAAGTGTGTGGTATTTCTGGGGGTATTTCGTTAAATTTTGAAGTTGAGGTGGGGAAGAGCAATGGGGTGAATTTAGGTGGCACTTTTTCCAGCGAAAATTTTCTTCTTCGATGCTATTTAGGATGATGCTGACTAAACTGAAGAGAATCGAGGGGTCCAGAATATTCAATGGGACACTCAGAGAATTTTTAGGGAGAGGGGGGAGGGTAGGGTAAACTTTCTTTTTAAAAATGTTTTTTTCGAAAAAAGAATTTGATTCTCTTCAATTTGATGTATAGCAAGGTAGGTAGTGTCATTTAAAATTTCAAAGTTGGGGTAAGTGGGGGCGAGGGGGCTGAATATAGAAATCTGCCAATGTATTTTTTGAATGTCCCTCTCGATATAAAAATCGACCTGTTTTTGCTCGAAGAAATTTTGACTAGGAATCGGGAGTTATTGCAGATGGATAGTTTTCAAATGATCACCCTGTATACAGGGGTGTCCCGAAAATATACCGACAACGTTCTAAGGCAGCTTCCTCTCATCAAAAAAAGAAAAAAGTTCCTATGAACATGGGTCCGGAAACGCTTCCTGAGGGAGCTACAGACCCCTAAAGGTGGGACCCCGAAGATGGTTTTTATTCAATATCTCTGAAACCGTTCAAGGGAAATCAATCAAACTTGACACATCCACCAACATTTTTACGCCTAACAAAATAAGGCAAGATTAGTTCCAAAATAATTCACTAGGGGTGGGTCAGGCTGAGGTTTGGGGGTGAAAATAACCCTTACTCTTTTGAATGTGAATTGTTTCCAAATTCAACAAGAAATTATAAAATATTGGAGTTTTCTACCAAAAAAAAAGGTCCCTCTATTCAACTTCGATAGATGCACCGTTTACGAGATATTTGAGTTTGAATGTATGCCCAAATGTATGAAAATGTGGTCAGTAATGCTGATTTTTTAATTACGTTATTCAAGGCGAAAGAGAAACTATTTCAAAGCAACTTCATTTTTGCTAGGCATTCAAATTTTGTTAAGCATAAGAAGTTTATTGAATGTGTCAAATTTGATTGATTTTCCTTGAACGGTTTCGGAAATATTAAACAACCATCTTCGGGGTCTCACCTTTAGGGGCCTGTAGCTCCCTTATGAAGCGTTTCCGGACCCATGTTCATAGGAACTTTTCTTCTTATTTTAATGAGAGGAAGCTGCCCTAGAACGTTGTCGGTGTATTTTCGGGACACCTGTATAGGTACTTACTTTTGAAACACCTAAATGTGCCTCTGCTAACAAAATTGTTGGGAATTACTATTGATGGTGAAAGCATAGTTCACCTATCATCAGAAGTGAGCCAGATTTTTCTGAAATAAATCCCTTCTGCGAAGTGTCGTCACCTCGGATGTCACCTAAGCTGTCGCTTCTGTCAGTGACTGCTGTCATGTCATGTCGATGTCATGTGAGGACGTCTATACCGACTGGACAAGAACCTTCGCCGGTTTTGACGTAGAAAGGTGAAGCAGAGATTTGACAATCCCGACGGGAAAAGTGTCATCGTCCGCGACTGGGCCGCGACCCGTAACCATAGTGACGTTCAGTCGGAGCACACTCGAAACTGTCGTTCAGAAGTTTACTGCCAGGCCCGGTATGAGCCGGGTCTTGTAAAATGATAGCAATTAGTCAATTACCTGCAATAAAAAGTGTGTTATGTTGCGGGGTCCGCTTGTTGTGAACACTATTGGGCTTGCGCGGCATAATCAACGATAATTTGCCATGGATGCACCAAGAGGCTGGCGGCGTCCGCCACGAATGTCACGATGACAATCTTGACGGGCACAGGGTCAAATCAAGCTTGAAGATGGCGGCGAAGTTTCTTATCCAGCCAGTAGTATCTAGGAGTAGTATTGGCGAAAATCAGCGGCCACCAGAAGGCGCTGAACGCAGTCAAACATGGTGGCCCAAGGGGCCTTGACAAATAGGTGCCCAGCGCAGTAGCCACGCAGTAGCGCAGTAGCACTCGACAATTGACAGTACCTACTCCAAGGACGTCTATACTGACTGGACAAGAAGCTTCGCCGGTTTTGACGTAGAAAGGTGAAGCCGAGATTTGACAATCCCGACGGTCGAAGTGTTATTGTCCGCGACTGGTCCGCCACCCGTAACCATAGTCACGTTCAGTCGTAGCACGCTCGAAACTGTCGTTCAGAAGTTTGCTGCCAGGCCCGGTATGGGCCCGGTCTTGTAAAATGATAGCAATTAGTCAATTACCTGCAACAAAAAGTGTGTTATGTCTCGGGGTCCGCTTGTTGCGAACACTATTGGGCTTGAGCGGCATAATCAACGATAATTCGCCATGGATGCACAAGAGGCTGGCGGCGTCCATCACGAATGTCACGATGACAATCCCGACGGTCGCAGATTCAAATCAAGCTTCAAGATGGCGGCAAAGTTTCTTATCCAGCCAGTAGTATAGACATCCTTGACCTACTCCAAATCATAAGAATATTGACAGTTTTGACAGTTGAAAAATAATTAAATTTTTTTGTCTTCCTTGTTTTCCACATCGTCGTGAATGTGAGCGAGTGAGTGTTGTAGTTTGACTTGAATTACTGCGTTAGTATACGCCGATGGACACAATGCACAATGCAGCAGCAAAAGCCGATACGTAAGTTGGTGAAATGCTGGCCGAAAAATGCAATCTCTGAATGCTTAATTACATTGCAGGTGTTGAGTTGTGTGAGCCCCTTGCACACAAGGTGGAAATACTAAGCCCCCACAAGACAAGGCATAGGTACAACAGGACGCATCACGAAAATGAGCCAACAATTATCGACTAGGCCAGATAGATAAAC
The DNA here is from genome assembly GCA_949128115.1 of Anaspis maculata. NCBI lineage: Eukaryota > Metazoa > Arthropoda > Insecta > Coleoptera > Scraptiidae > Anaspis > Anaspis maculata. The sequence goes on along the minus strand of OX421963.1, from coordinate 54,042,707 downwards.
ATTCTTTTGGAGTAATCGTACGACTCATACATTGACTGTAAAGTAAAATTTCAGTAGCTAATAAGCATTTACCGCTGTCTAGAATAATAAAAATCATAGTTTATCAATAATAATTGAGTATTCTTCAATCATAAGTTTAATCAAAGCATCATCGGTTGATATTAGGTAGTGTTTCTACAATGGAAAATATTTTCATATCGATTAAGTTGTTCTAAATCTGAACTGATGAGGCGAGTGACGGATTCTGATTTGCAGGCCAGGTATCTTCTCTCAATACCGCTGGCGTTGATCTCCAGGCTCTCCGGCTGCTTTCACTGGCTTATCCGAGGGCTTATCGGAGATGGCTTCACGAGTTCACAACACTGTTCTAACAACTGGTCCACAGAATCTAACCTCCAAATGGTTTTCAATTATCCATTTATGAGACATAACAAAGCACAAGAGTCTCAGTCGCAGTGAGCCCCAGTCACCCCACACACGATTAAATGACCTGCCTCAATCACTTCTTCGCACTTTGTTGAGTCGAAAGGGGGCTGATTTGGTCACCAACATGACCATAAATATTGGGCAAATGAATCTGTATTATCGGCATTTTCTTGAACAAAAATAAGTTAGAGATACTGCTACGAAATTCCATTCCCAACGAACCCCCAGTTCTTGGCCCACTGTTACGCTTTCACTGACAGCTATCACTGTTGACAGCTGTTGTGATGTAAATATGGAATGCGCACTGCGTTTACTACCTATTTGTCAAGGCCCCTTGGGCCACCATATTTTATTGCGTACAGCGCCACCACGCGGAAAAGATTTTCGCCAATAGAGTAGTATAGACATCCTTGATGTCATGCCCGTTGATAATACCAACATTTGGGATTGAAAAAATGCGTATCGAAATGGAGTTTCTTACGATACACGAATGACGTCATTTGCGTATCGAAATGACTTTCTTATAATCGCAAAATAGAACAATAGTATATTAATTATTATACGAGTTTAATAAGACGAAGTTTGTCGCACGGTGTGACATTGACGAGTGTGACAATAGGTCTTATAAAACGTGTGTTAGGTATACAGGATGGTCCTCGTTTTATGTCATTAAATTTAAGGATCAATAGAAAATGAAAAATGAAGGGGACTTTCTTCAGAAAACATATTTGAGAAATGCCTTATAACAGAGATACAGCCCTTCAAAGTTGGAAATAAATAATCGTTTTTTCCGCATAACTTTTGAACCGTTCAACCGATTTCCTTCAAAATAAAACCTTTACTGAAGTTATCCCCTGTCGAACAATCATAACATGTTCCATAAAAAAGTTTCAGGAGCGTAGATATCAGGGGGTGTTTCTACTCCCCCCCCCCTTTATTTCTCACTCACCAGTTATTTTTGAAAACTGTTCATAATTTTGAATTCTACGTTCAATTTAGAAGAAAAAGTCACTCCTGCAAAATTTTGATTAGAGGCTTCGTTTAGGAGATATTCGAGTTTGAAACATTGGAAAACATCCCGAAATCGCCACTTTCCAGGACCCAAATTGTTTTCTTCCTGAAAATCTCCCGTGTTTTGGAAAAAATGGTGGTTTATCAACTTAGAAATTCTAGAAAACCTATTTCAGCTGAGAAATCATGAGTTTCTTTGGATTTTAATTTTCAGACCTTTGAAAGTGGCGATTTTGGGATGTTAACCAAAGTTTCAAACCCAAATATCTCCTAAACGAAGCCTCTAATCAAAATTTTGCAACAGTGATTTTTTCTTCAAAATTGAACGTAGAATTCAAAATTATGAACAGTTTTCAAAAATAACTAGGGGGAGAAAAATAGGGGGGGAAAAGTAGGGTCACCCCTAATGTCTAAGCCCCTGAAACTTTTTTATGGAACATGTTATGATTGTTAGACAGGGGATAATCTCAGTGAACCTTTGGTTCTATTTATAATCAAATCGGTTGAATGGTTCAAAAGTTATGCGAAAAAAACGATTATTTATTTCCAACTTTGAAGGGCTGTATCTCTGTTATTAGGCATTTCTCAAATATGTTTCCTGGAAAAAGTCCCCTTCATTTTCAATTCTCTATCGATCCTTAAATTTAATGACATAAAAGTCGGACCACCCTGTATACAATTTTTTCTATTTTGCAACTAGTTATTACGTGCTTTTTTTCAATGAAAAAATGTAAAATATGTGCCTCTGCTAACAAAATTGTTGGAAATTGCTCTTGATGGTGGAAATGAGCCGTATTTTTCTGAAATAAACCCTTTCTGCGAAGTGATATCACTGTCTCTCCTGTCAGTGAGTGCTGTCATGTCGATGTCATGCCCGCTGATATTGCCAACATTTGGGGGTAAAAAAAGATTTCTTACGATACGCGAATGACGTCATTTGCGTATCGTAATGACTTTCTTATGAACGCAAAATAGAAAAAAAACTTATTTTCAAAACTCAACTGAAAATAAAAAAAAAACGCGAAATTGATTATAGGTATATGTACTTATACAGAATGTTTGCAAACTTGGGGTAGTAGAAAATTGAACCGCAGTTGGGGAAATACTCCAAAATTTTAAATGAAAAATGAAACTTGAATGAAATTTGAAAATATGGATGGTTGAAAGGTGGTCCTTTGGCCCTCTCTATATTCGTTATTTTGAAAGATTTTTGTAAACTTTTTTCAACAGATCAAAAAGCAATATTTTCGAACCTCTGAATGTGTTTTTTTATTTCATTTACTGCACAGGGTGAATCGTAAATCCTGAAAATCCAGTTTTCTTCAAAAATGCATGCAGAAAATTTCATATGGGAACTATTTGTGTTATATGTCAGTTTTATAACCTCTAGAACTTTCCACGAGCATTTTCGATGAAAAATAGATTTTTAGGATTGATGACTCACCCTGTATACTAAACAAAATTACAAAACACATTCAAAGATTGGAAAAAATTGCTTTTTGGTCTGATGAAAAAAAATTACTAAATTCAAAATAACGAAAATAGAAGGGGTCGAAGGACCACCTTTTGACCTCGCTGTTGACCCTCCATATTTCCAAAAATAAAAATCATACATTTTTTTCAACGTTTTTCTGGCACTTTTGGAACATTTCTCTACCTGCTGTTCAATTTTCCACTCCAAGTTTGCAAACATCCTGGTATGTCTCGCTGTATGTAGGTACGTACGTATGTAGCTAAACTAAAATACACTTAGATGAACAATAACTAGAAAAAATGTAGGCACCTGAGAGTTTCTAAGACAAAAGCGAGATGAAAAATAAAGTGGCGACTTTGGTTTCGAGCAATACACACAATAATATGTGTCCCGACTTGAACCCTATTAATTTTGAAGGTGGATATGGATAGACCATCAAAAATGAAGCTGACTATTTACATTTTTATCGAAATTCGACTTTTTCTTATGCTCCTCAGCCCCTCCCAACCACTGGTTGGATCTGAGTGAAATTCTACTTAGGTATGAGTAGTTCATCATTCGAATCAAATATCTGGGAAGTTATGGGCAAAGTCAAACTTTGAAGGGCTGTACTTCGGTTTGCGAGGCATTTTATTTTGGTCAAGTCAACTTCATTTCTGATGACTTATCTCCCCTAAAACCTAAAATAACTGGGGTTGAAGTCGGGACATCCTGTATAGCACTATTAGGTAGGGTCACTAGGGTACGGCCATCAAATAGAATAGAAGACGGTACCATCATCATTATGCGAGTTTCCATTCATAAATAGTTTTTGTCAGAAAGTGTGGGAGTGTTGGAAAACTATATTGGAATAAATACCGGAGTGAACGCACCCGTCCGTCCGCCGTGCCGTGGCCCAAGTAAACATTCATGAACAGCAGCGGCTATGAATGGAACCATTGATTACTTTACAATGAATGATCATGTACAAGTTATGACATCGACCGATAAGCGCTCGGTGGGGCCCGGCTAGCCTCCCGTCGCTCGGCACACGGTTTCTGTCCCTCGCATAGGGGCGGCGCTCGGTGGCCCCGCAGCCCTCTCATAAACACACGATTAGCAAGTAAATGATGGCCGACTTAGCATCCCTATGGCCCATCCCCATAATTGAGGGGTTAAATGTTGCCGTGTGGTACTCACTCTTCAAACGACTCGGTCATGGTTTGTCGTGTGGAATATCCTAGTGCTGAAAGTCCATTTTTTGTTTGCCAACCACATTTTTGCACAACATCAAATCCAACTAAACAACACGGGGACAATCATTGAACTAAATTAATGTTAGTCAGTCAATCTGACATCTACGCTACTGGGCGCATGCCCCGGCTGCGAGTGCGCCGACATTTCTTTTTCAAAATGAAATTACCACAATCACTCTTGCTTCCACGAGTGTCCAGCCACATCAATTAAATATACTTGTTTATTGTGAATTAGCACCATCATTCAGGCAGTAAGAACTAATTCCTACATAAATGAAGAGCGAAATAACGCCAGCAAACCGCTTTTTAAGAACTCGGCTCTGCTTTCCCATTCCCACGAAAATGTCCATCATCAAGCGTCACCTCGTGGTCATGTTTTGAACCCACCATAAACGAGCACCATTCAAATTTTTCAAAAAGAAAATTTAATTATTTAGACGACAATTTTGAATTCAAATAGTTTCGATTAAGTGAAATGTTTTAGGATTATGAAAAATAATGCAGAAATGCTGAAAAAACGGCTTCTCCAGCTCGTGGGATCCACTGAGATAAAAATCAATATAACAGGCTCTCTGCGTTCTTGAATGGGTATCGGATAGGTGTGTTTGTGAGTAGGGAGCGAGGGGGGGTTGCAGAGCAGGGGTACTTACAGCAAAATGATGCAAAATCAAAATCCAGGGGAACTGGGAACTCTGAATTTTATGAATAAACGAAATAAGAATAAAAATTCTACGGTGTGAGTGATATTTTTACCTTTCCCCTTCTTTAGAATATGAATTGATTTATTTTAAACCTTGGGTGGTATGATCAAAAAAAGTGTTTACTTTTACTTCAAGTAAATACTTCACTTAGTAGTAAGTGCTTCGAATCCCGTAGCATTTACTTCACCTTCTACTTGAAGAAAAACTAAAGTAAGAAGTAGAAGCTTTTACTTCATACTCCGCTCTATGTACTCGAGTAAATAGAAGGTAATACTACCAGCTTATGCTAATTTCATGTAGTATTTACTTCGCAGTGGAGTTTTTACTACAGTATTGCTGGAGTTGATCAAGGAGCAACTTCGCATTTGAAATTTAATTCAAAAGTGGTCAAATGACTGTGTTTGTTTGACTCGGAAGAAACTGTAGAGAAGTTCGAAAAACAAGGGCGTTATGGAGGAGCGCAATATAGAAAGTATCGGTCAGTTCTCTTTCATTTCCAACTTTTCAGCAGCGAAGAAGTAAATTGATGTTACTTGTCCAAAACCAAGAGTATAGGAATTGTGAAAAAATTGTATACACCTCAAAGGCGACGTTCAGTGGATGGCAGACATATCTATTCTTGGGGACTCACGTCGAAAGAAGAGGGGCAGCTCTAGGAATAAAGCCAAAATGGAGATTTTCCTCAGACGTTTAGGCAATCCCGGTTGACAAGTTGGCTTGAGGCAGACTTGCAGACTTGGGATTCCATAAAATATAGTGTTTGAAAAATTATCAAAGAGGTCGCAGATATAATTGTTTGAAACCCACCATTTTGGCATAGAAATTCTTATTTTTGATGTCGCTACTATACATTTCTGCAATTTCAGCTACTGCATTATCTTTTTTGCTTTTATTGCTGGGGCCTTCCCCTTGTCCCACAAGATTTTGCGATCGTGCAAGAGTATCACAAAGGCCATCTGCAGATCCTCATCTTCCTCGCTTTTTGCTACACCGTTATTTCTTCTGGCACTTTCTTTGTCTCTACTTGAACTTATACTGGCCACAAAATGGATTCAAAGCCAGGATCACGTTCAGAACGAAAGACTTTTCAGGTGACGTTAACGTTCAAATTTGTCACTGTAGTAACAACTTCTAGGCGAAGTAATTACTTTTCGTAGAAGTATTTACTTCATGTATTCACCTTATTCTAGAGAGACTCCTTATTCGAAATTCCTCTGCCATCTTTTGACGATATGTTGAAGTGGAGATATCTGGGGGGATTGAGTCCCAAACCAAAATGCACCAGATTTTCTCATGTCAACATCTATGATGTCAACTTTATTTATAATGTCAACACAACAAAAGCGCGCCCGTCGCCAGTGACATAGAAACAAAATAATATTTATCATTACTATGGTATTATTCAAGTGTTTGTAATTTGTGGTTTCTTCAGTCATTCCCATGTCATTCTCCAGTGGAATGGCTCTCCAGTGCTTGAATCAGCTTGGATGGTGCGATGTACCCTTATGAAACGCTGAAGTGGTGCAATGTGGAAGCCAGCAAGACGACGGACCTTGGCAGTTTATCGTCGTAACTTTTCTTCCCCGATGTAATGAAGTGTACGCCGCAAACCTTGTGGCATTTTGTAGGCTGGCATGAGTCCTTTTCACAACTCCTTTTTCTACGCGCTTTACCCAGACCTTTCTCTTCTTTCGTCTTTGGTGAACGCGTGAATTGAAACATTTCGACTTTCGGCTGTGTCGGACTTGCAGCCAGGTCCGTGAGCCAGGTACACAGCACCTTGTATACCCCTTTGCTGATTGCGACTTCCCACCATTGGTAGGTCGGTATTTCACAACATGGATTAACAAATCAAACTCAGTAATTTAGCAGTAGCCACAAACGATAACAATAACCGGTTACAACAGCAGCAGCAGCAATAACAAGACAAAATAACGAAGATGAGAGAAAATTCGGAAAGCTGCGTGTACTTGGAACGTAAACGATCCCTGCTCGTAATGACAAATTCAAATACGACACTTGACTGGAAGAAGTCGAACTGACATCTATGCAATATAGTAGTTATCTACTTTACCTACGCTGTGGGGACCCGTTTCCCATGATGCATTTCATTTACGAATAAGGTGAATAGGATTATGCTTCACAAAATACTACGAAGTAAAAGCTTCTACTTGAAGTAAAAGTAAATACTTCTTTTAATCATACCACCCAAGGGGTACATTACATAATAATGTTACGATATTTCGCGTACGGGTTCGAATATAATTGAGACGAACTTTTAAAACACACACTGTTTCAGTAGTAAGAGTGCTTCGAATCCCGTAGCATTTACTTCACCTTCTACTTGAAGAAATACTAAAGTAAGAAGTAGAAGCTTTTACTTCATACTCCACTCTATGTACTCGAGTAAATAGAAGGTAAAACTACATGCAGCTTATGCTAGTTTTGTGTGGTATTTACTTCGAAGTGAAGTAAATACTATAGTATTGCTGGAGTTGATCAAGAAGCAACTTCGCCTTTGAAATTCAATTCAAAAGTGGTCAAATGGCCATGTTTGTTAGTCTCGGAATAAACTGTAGAGAAGTTTGGGAAACAGGGGCGTTATGGAGGAGCGCAATGTAGAAAGTATCGGTCAGTTCTTTTTCATTTTCAACTTTTCAGCGCTGAGGAAGTAAATTGATGTTACTTGTTCAAAGCCAAGAGGAGGAATTGTGAAAAAGATGTATACTTAGATTAAACAAAGACAACGTGCAGTGGATGCAGAATATGTCCATATTTTTTGGGACTCACGTCGAAAGAGGAGGGGCAGCTCCCAGGCAACAAAACCAAAATGGAGATTTTCCTCAGACGCTTAGGCAATCCCGGTTTTCAAGTTGGCTTGGGGCAGACTTGCAGACTTGGTAGTCCAAAAAAAAGTGTTTAAAAAATTATCAAAGAGGTCGCCAATAAAATTGTTTGAAACCCACCCTTTTTGCATCGAAATTCTTATTTTTGATGTTTCCACTATACATTTCTGCAATTTCAGTGGCTGCATTATCTTTTTTGCTTTTATTGCTGGGGCCTTCCCCTTGTCTCGCAAGATTTTGCGGTCCTGCAAGAGCATCACAAAGGCCATCTGCAGATCTTTATCTTTCTCGCTTTTTGCTACACCATTTTTGCTGGCACTTTCTTTGTCTCTACTCAAACTCATACTGGCCACAAAATGGATTCAAAGCTAGGATCACGTTCAGAACGAAAGACTTTTCAGGTGACGTTAACGTTGAAGTTTGTCACTGTAGTAACAACTTCTAGGCGAAGTATTTACTTCATGTATAGGATTATGCTTCACAAAATACTACGAAGTAAAAGCTTCTACTTGAAGTAAAAGTAAATACTTCTTTTAATCATACCACCCTTTATTTCTGCGTACTACTACTACAATAAATGCCAACAATTATCGCTTGGAATTATGTCGCAGGTACTTCGCTTGTTATCACTCGCTATCTAATTCATTACTGCCGCGAGCTCCCGGCTGACGCCTTATATAAGGCCTCCGAATAATGTTCCCGAAGTTTCTGTCTGCTTCCAGCAAATTCCATGGGGGTCTGGCATATGCGGTTTCTAGATCATTCCTGAATAATCGCACACGTTACCCGTATGCTTTCCATGTGTTCTGGAATCTGCGCCTCCGCCAAAGTGGACTGATGTGCCTTGATCGAACGTTCAAGTCTCCATTGGGTTCACATACAAGAACGCTCTGGAATGCACGAGATCGCTCCAGACTTCTACACTGCGATCTAATGGTGGAAAGATCGAGAAACATCGAGTGTTTACCTATATGTACAAGATCGCCGCTCGTAACAATAATTAATACCTATTTATGTTGTATATTCGTGGTTAAGTGGATTAGCCTCGCGGTTAGACTTCGCCACACCAATTTTTTTTTTTATATAAAAGACCATTGATATGGATGGATATTCTTTGGCTATATCCATGAAGAGGAGTTCTTGTTGAAAATGAATTTGACGATTTAGGTCCTTTTTCCTCAAGTTTTTTATTTATTGCTGCTGGTTTCGCAAACTTTATGTTTGCATCATCAGGCTTTTTACAAAAACTTGAACCATTTATTATTATTGTTGTTATTATTATTGTTATTATTATACCTATGTAGGTACCTATACTGATAGGTATACAGAACAGAATATCAATTATTCTCTCGAAAATCTTTGGAAATAATTTATATACCGCTACCTTTCATAATATGATAAACAGAGCTAGAAGAGCCGGGATTCGGAAGTCGTGTAACCATTTTTTGATCATTTGATACAGATTTTTAAGCCTTGCTAGACGTAGTGGCGGAGGCTATTTGTACAGGTTTTTTTTTCGAGATTTTTTTCCTCGTTTCCCAACAAAATTCACTTAAATCCTCCGTATCTTCCGAACGGTTGAACATATCAAGTTCATTCTTTCGTTAATCGAATCTCAACTATTGCGGGTTGATATCGAGTAGGTATATCGAGTTCGTTATTCTTTCGTTAATCGAATATTATTTATTTCGGCCCAATACCGACTACATTTGAAAACGATCGGTCAAATAATAATAATAATAATAATAATAATAATAATAATAATAATAATAATATTAATAAAAATGCAAAGGTGCGAAATTCGCCTCGGAGAACGATGAATAGGACGGTGTTGAATTGGTAATCTAAGCGTTGCGAAATCAGTCCGTCTGGGTTTATTCCTTGACGGATTTTTATCATTTTGGTCTCTTTCTAAAGCTACAAGGATGTACTTTGGTTTGAGCTAGGGTTTGAGTCCATTGGCATTTCCAAAATCCAAAAACCCGGCGGCGGCGAAAACCCAGACGGATTGATTTCGCAACGCTTATTTTACCAATTCAACTCGATCCGTCCTTAAGGCTGTATTCTTAGCAGGCCAAAATTACTTTTTGAAGATTTCTTCCTCAAAAATGAAGATAAAAACTCTTTTTTATACGATAAAAAATTGAATACAGAGCGTTTTTTCAATTATGTAAAAGAAAATATTTTTTCTTTTTGATTGACTTTTTTTTCTTCAAAAAAACGGCTCTGTATTCAATTTTCTACGTCTCTCAAAATTATAAAACAGTTGATAATTTTTTTGTTTGTCAAAAAATGTCCCAGCAATCCTTCAGAAACTTTTCCAGTGTTTTAGGGCTACTATTCGGCTTCTGAAAAAATGTGGGGTAATCCAAAACGGAAACAACGTGGACAAACATTTAATTGAATCCCATCAAAATCTCTATATCCTTTAATCTTTATTTTTCAAGGAGAAATGTTGATACCCTGCGTATACAGCCTTTGCTAAGTAAGTTTTTTGTTGATGTAAATTTCTTATACAATAATCAGCGAAGCAACTGAGGCAAAGACATTGAGGAATTTTTTGAGAAAACTTGTACTTGTACTTGTAAAGAACTTGTAGGTAGTTTTATGTGATTTTTTTCTGATGCATCAACTTTCAAGAGTCCGCACGGCGCGGCATCAGCAGTGGTTTAGCATGCAAATACTTATAATGTGAGAAACCCACTACATACAGGGTGATAGTCATTGATATGGGCGAGCTCAAATACACCTACGCTATTAATGATATCAAAATGAACCAAACGGCACTGCAAATGGGAGGTCAAAGTGCAGTTTGTAAAATTATTTTGCTCTTATGGCGCGATGTGACGGAGAAAAAGTGTCTGCCCTGAGCGGGATTCGAACCTCCGTCTTCCATTTGCCGGATGGATACTCTAACCACTAAGCTATCGGGGGAGACAACAGTCCCTCCGTCACATGCCCATATGAGAGCCGCCACAGTACTCCCCCTCCAGAGACGTCGTTCGTCTCGTATGTCATCTGTGTTCACCGTTCTTATAAACCGTTGTTCGGTACCCCCCAGCTAGGGCGACGGATAGGGCGTGGGTGGACGTAGGAAGAGAAGTGGCGGTGCTAGTCAATTGTTCGCTGTTACTTGTTTATTTAAGTAGCGTGTTGCGTGCGTGCTATTGTTGTTCGGGGTCACCATTTATGGCGCGATGTGACGGAGAAAAAGTGTCTGCCCTGAGCGGGATTCGAACCTGCATCTTCCATTTGCCGGATGGATACTCTAACCGCTAAGCTATCGGGGGAGACAACAGTCCCTCCGTCACATGCCCATATGAGAGCCGCCACACTCTATACAGGGTGCCCTATTTTTGCAGAGCAGTTTTTGAACGAGATTTTTTAAACAGCACTCCCTGTATATTTTTGCATATTTATATTTGCCCTTTCTCAGGCATTACAAATTCGTTTAGTTTTTGAAATTTGCTTCAATCGTTCAAAAGTCATTGAATTTTTTTCTAAAAATTGATGCGTTTGTAGGCACTTACTAAAAAAATCGCAAGGCACTTGGTTTTTACGATATCAAGTTGGGACTTTGCCTATGTCTAAGCGAAGCCTAGGGTATCTTTTGGCGGTAAGATCGCCCGGCGATCTTCATTTTGGCATCTCGCTTGCTGTGACACATTGATTTTAGTAAAGTTTAAAGGGCCATAACTTAATTTTTTCAGATAGCACCCCCTACTTTTTATTTCTTAGTGTATCAAGCGTCTCATTCACATCTTTTTATACCTCTTGTGTTTTTTTTTCAAAAGTTGATAGTTTGGAAGACATAATTCGGATTTTCTAAAAAATTAGCACAAATTTCATCGATTTAACTTGGCGTGCGATGAAAATCAACTATTCTGACAACCCTTAATTGTGACTTCTATTGTACGTCACTTTTAAATTTTGACAAGAAATTATTTAGTGAAAATAAAGAGTGCTACCAAAAGCCTCCTCAATTGTTTCTTGCGTATTTTCCCTGGTATTGACTTCAGCTTCATACACCCGATGGTAAACAAAGCCCTAAAGAAAAAATCGGGTTAGTCAAGTCAGGTGTTAAGAATTAAGCCTCTGTATCTGCAACCAGACATACACACAACACATCGTGTGTAGTTACTTTAATGTTGATTTAGTAATTTTAGTATATGTCAAAAATTGTCATGTAAAGTTATAACAAAATGTCTGTCGCTGTCTAATTGTTTTTATAAGCTGAAGTACACGTGTGTTCCGTTAAATTCTCTTTCAATAATCTCCTTTTACCAGAGCCCCCGCTGCCAATCCAAGAGGTTATGGACCCACGTTGCGTTTGGGTTCTGTGAAGGAAAGTGAGAAGAAAAGAAAAGTACAGCGTTGCAGTCTCGTGTCGCCAGAAATCGGTAGGAACGGTCTTCTCAACTTGAGGAGTTGAAGAAGCATACACCACGATGTCGAGCGAAGGCGGTGCGATCCAGATCGCCAAGTTTAGCGGACCGAACTTCCAGCAGTGGAAATTCCAAGTACGATGCGCTCTAAGGGCAAGAGGAGTGAACGGAGTGGCAAACGGTGAGGTGCCGAAACCACCTGCAACACAAGCCAACGATCTCAAAGAATGGGACAAGAAGGACGCCCTAGCCATGTGTATAATTACTTCAGCAATGGAATTAACTCAGATTTCCATTATAGAGAACTGCGAGTCATCGAACGGAATTCTGACAAAACTCAGCTCCGTGTATGAGCAGCGAACGGAAACGAATAAGATGCTGGTCCATGAAAGATTTTACCAGTATAGAATGGAGCCAACAGACGCTATGGCCGTTTAGACAGGCCTGGTTATCCATGGAGGAAGCCAAACAGACGTTGACAAATCTAACATCAAGGTTGATTGATGAAGAAATGAATCTCAACAGCCAAGCCACAGTGGAGACTGCATTCTTGGCCTCTCAGACAGTCAAAAAGAACAACAATTTCAAGCCCAGATCGAAGTTCCAAGGCAAATGTTACAACTGTAACAGGAAGGGGCACACGTCAAGGGACTGTAGAGCTCCAAGAAGAAACTACGGCAGCCAGCCTCAGTCGCAAGCATTCAACATCGAAGTCGAGGACGAGACGATGCTCGAGTCGGAGAGATGGTTGATGGACAGTGGAGCCACACACCACATGTGCAACAACAAAGAGTCCTTCTCCACATTGAAGGATGATGCCGCTGGGGTCCTGACGGTCAAGCTAGGAAATCATGAGGAGCTTGAGGTAAAGGGAATTGGCACTGTCAAAATCCAGAAATGGCTGAATGGAGGATGGCAGCCTGCTGAAATGCACGACGTTTACTATGTGCCTGGACTACGAAGAAATCTGTTTTCCGAAGGTATCATCACGCGAAGAGGATTCAAAATCGTGAAAGACAATGCAAAAGCTGAAATCTATGAGGGTGACGCTCTAGTTGCTCGCGCCGTTCGAGAAAGGAACAATTTGTATCGACTGCTGATCCGTGTCGAAGCAAAGAACATCACTGCCGAAGCTAACATTGCAACTGCATCTTTGAAAAAGTGGCATGAGAGACTGGGTCACGTCAGCGTGGGAGCACTGAAAGAAATGTTCTCAAAGAACCTGGTGGAAGGTGTGAGAGTTTCCGATTTGGATAACTTTTTCTGCGAAAGCTGCGTGTACGCCAAGCAGCACAAATTGAAATTCGCGCCAATCGAGAGACGCACAAGCCAGCCGGGCGAACTGATTTCAAGTGACGTTTGTGGACCGATGAGCGAGCCATCTATCGGAGGAGCAAGGTTCTACGTCCTTTTTAAAGATGACAGCACAGGCTACAGAGAGATCATGTTCATGAAGCACAAAAGCGATGTTTACGAGCGCTTCAAAGATTTTCTGAATATGTGCAAAACGAAAAACGGTCGTAACGTGCAAAGAATTCGAGTGGACAACGGTACCGAGTATATAAACGAAAACGTCAAGAAGCTGTTCAGAGATCGAGGTATAGTCCTGGAGACAACAGGAATATACACTCCTCAACAAAACGGACGTTGTGAAAGAGACAACCGCACAATCATGGAAAGTGCACGAGCAATGCTTTTTACCAAAGACCTGCCAAAAGCCCTGTGGGCCGAAGCAGCCAACACAGCCGTGTACCTACTCAATCGTACACCAACGGGTCAAGCGAAAAACTCTACACCGTATGAGAAGTGGACGGGCAAGAAGCCAACATTGTCTCATGTTCGAGTTTTTGGGTCAGAAGCATATCTACACGTACCTGATAGTCTACGCCGCAAGCTGGACAAGAAAAGCGAAAAACTAATTCTTGTAGGCTATGACGGCACTTCGACGAACTACAGGTTGTACGATCCAAACACAAGACGAGTAAAAGTATCAAGAAATGTGATCTTCGACGAAGAAAATCAAGTTCTTGAAAGAAAACACACGATCGCTACTGTTGTTTTACCTGAGAACATCGAAAGTCAAGCTACTGCTCCAGATCAACGCCAGGCAGCTCCTGAAGTGGATGGGAGTGCCGAACAGAGTGAAGACGAAGAAGACAAGAGCCAAAGCCAAACACAGAAGAGAACGACTAAAGAAAATAACGCAAGCAGAAGTCGGAAGTATGGGCTGAGAGAAAATCGTAGACCACCTGCCTTTCTTGAAGAAAATTACGAGCTGAACGAAGAATTGCACTTTACAGAGATCGTCCCCACTACTTATGAAGAAGCTGTAAACGGTGATGACAAAGAAAAATGGAAAGCAGCTATCAAAGAAGAACTGGAGGCTTTGAAACAAAACAAAACGTGGGAGATTGCAAACCTGCCTGAAAACAAAACCGCAATTCCAACAAAATGGGTGTTTCGAATAAAACGCTCTTCAGACAATCAAGAAGTGCGCTACAAAGCTCGATTATGTGCCAAAGGATTCAAACAAGTCAAGGGAATCGACTACGAAGAAACATTTTCACCAACAGCCCGTTTTGACACACTTCGAGTGCTCTTGTGCATCGCAGCTAAGAACAGGTATCTGATGAGCCAATTTGACATCAAAACTGCATTCCTCTACGGTAAACTGAAGGAAGAAATCTACATTGAAGCTCCAACTGGTTCAGACGTACCTACAAACAAAGTTTGTCGTTTGATTAAGTCACTGTATGGACTGAAACAAGCACCGAAGGTATGGAACGAACTTTTCGATAACTTCCTGCTGAGCGTCGGGTTTCAACAGAGCTCAGCTGACCAGTGCCTCTACAAAAGACATACTGAAAGCGCAGTAAGTTTCCTTCTCGTGTATGTTGATGACGGACTATTATTATCCAGTAGTGATACCGAACTAAAGTACATTCTTAGTGGTTTAAAACAACAATTCCAAGTAACCGTGACTGGAAATCCAAAATGTTTTATCGGTGTGGAAATCACTCGCGACAGTTCAGACGGATCGATTTTCATTCATCAGGAGAATTACATCAACAACATTGTGAAGAAATTCAACCTGGAGGACTGTCAACCCATCAGCATTCCGGCTGATCCGAATGCTCATTTAAGTCAAGACCTGGGTGAGCCCCTCAACAGCAATGTACCTTACAGAGAAGCCGTCGGCTCTCTAATGTTTGCTGCCACCGCCACCCGTCCTGATATTGCATTTGCTGTATCATCTGTGAGCAGACATCTGAACAACCCAACAGCGGCCCACTGGAATGCCGTAAAACGCATAATCAAGTACCTAAAGGGCGCCTCCAAGTATGGAATCAGGTACTCATCGACAGTCGAAGGCCCTCTCCTTGATGGCTTTTCAGATTCCGACTACGCCGGAGACTGTGACACTCGAAGATCCACGACTGGCTACATCTTTCGAGTCAACCAGTCAGCAGTCACCTGGTGCAGCCGAAGGCAACCTACGGTGAGCCTATCTACAGCCGAAGCGGAGTACATCGCAGCAGCCACCGCATGCAAGGAAGTTGTATGGTTACAGTGCGTGTTAAGTGATGTTGGTGAAGATGTTGCTCTGCCAACCGCAATTTTTGTTGATAATCAGAGTGCCATCCGATTAATCAAGAATAGTGTGTTTCATTCGCGTACCAAACACATCGACATTAAATATCATTTTATACGAGAAAAATTTGAATCGGGTGTCATTGATGTAAAGTTTGTTAATACTAATTTTCAGTTAGCCGATATATTTACTAAACCTTTGAATAGAAACCGACATGTCAATTTGAGATTGTTAATAGGATTAACGATGCCTTAATATTATGTTAACGAATAATTTATGTTTGTAATAGTTTATTTTGTAATGAAATATGTGTTGCAGAATCCCAGAGTCTCGTGGGAGTGTTAAGAATTAAGCCTCTGTATCTGCAACCAGACATACACACAACACATCGTGTGTAGTTACTTTAATGTTGATTTAGTAATTTTAGTATATGTCAAAAATTGTCATGTAAAGTTATAACAAAATGTCTGTCGCTGTCTAATTGTTTTTATAAGCTGAAGTACACGTGTGTTCCGTTAAATTCTCTTTCAATAATCTCCTTTTACCAGAGCCCCCGCTGCCAATCCAAGATCAGGTGACCTCGCAGGCCATGGTACCGGATCAAGTAATCAACTTAAAAATCAAACTAATTCAAAATCCAAACTGGGTGCTTTCCACCTAGACGGTATAAATACCACCACACGGAACATGTTCCACGATTGGGTACACCTAGATGGAAAGCACCGGCATCGTTGATCGACGCGGCATCTGTGATCTGGAGGCGAAAGATGACTATGGCATTCAGAAATAAAAGAAATGGCAGCGTAAATCCTAATCGATCGTACGTTATCCCTGCAGAGAAATAAAATAAAACATGGATGCATGGATAAAACGATAAAGAGAGAGACATATGACAACGGAGTGCTGGATTACAGCTGACGGTACGCCATTTTTCGCATCCGTTTCTGGTGTGCCTTTCGATGGCACAAAATTTTAGGTGATCCACGGGACGGCACAAAACCAGGTAAGAACACGTAGATGGAAAGCACCGTTTGGAATCCGCACGTGCGCAAATGGAAGGTGTACCAAACTTGGAGCTAGGACTACGTCAATATGACTTCAATTGTACGTAACTTCAAATTTTGACAAGAAATTATGTAAAAATAAAAAAACTCAAAATGTCGCAACAAGAAACTAGACAAAATTATTTATTGAGGTAGTGCAACAAATCAATAGTGATAACATCGAGGATAACATTCACTGCTACATTTGCAACTATAAGAACTATTAAAAATGACAAATTTTCGTGTCAAAATTGAAAAGTGACGTACAATAGAAGTCACTTTGACGTTGGTTGTCAGAATTAGTTGATCTTCATTGGGTGCTTTCCACCCACGGATTTTCCACCTAGCTCCAAGCTTGGTACACCTTCCATTTGCGCACGTGCTGTTTCCAAACGGTGCTTTCCATCGACGTGTTCTTACCAGGGCCGCTATTCTTCAATCGTGTGATAAACTCACACAGGTGAGATGCAACTCACTCGTGTTACAAAATCACAT
Source organism: Anaspis maculata (assembly GCA_949128115.1). Lineage (NCBI taxonomy): Eukaryota > Metazoa > Arthropoda > Insecta > Coleoptera > Scraptiidae > Anaspis > Anaspis maculata. The sequence goes on along the minus strand of OX421963.1, from coordinate 54,025,499 downwards.
GCCAGTCCGAAACACGTATTCCTTCTTGAAGTGTGGGAGAAATGGCCGATTCGGTTCCTTTCGCAGTTGTCCGTTTCCCGTAACTTGTTCCGAACAGTGGCGTATCTAGGGTAAATTGCGCCTAGGGCAAAACATGAAAAGTGCGCCCCTGAATTAGAAACCTTGAAAAATGCGCCGCAGTCGTTTTTTCTCAGAATTCAGGTGGGCCAACGACAAATTGGGCCCCCGTATTAGGCTATCCGCTATATCTGGATCGGGTGAAAAAGTTGATCCTCTGTTTGAAAGTATTGGTTTTGTTTTTTTCCTATTTCTCTGTTCATATTTTGCTTGTCAATTATTGCTCACACGAATTGCACCCAACAGTTCGAAAATCTACATTATTTCTTTTTTCATTTTTTTTTATACTTCCATCTTTTTCTCTCATTTGCGCCCTAAGGATCAAAGTGCGCCCATGGCACGTGCCCCACTTGCCCCCCCGTAGATACGCCTCTGGTTCCGAACCCTCACCCGAAGCCGCTGCCCGCCATGCCAGTGATGACACTTCACGCCGTATAATGGTGCAACAATAATGGTGTGAGTTTTCTCGTCTACTCTAAAGTAGGCGAGAACCATTTTTACATGGTTTTAGGCAACTCTCGCTACGTTGATGTATCGCGGATTGCATAAAACTCCCAGGGACTTTTCTCACACGATTCAAGAATAGCGGCCCTGGTTTTGTGCCGTCCCGTGGATCACCTAAAATTTTGTTCCATCGAAAAGCACACCGAAAACGGATGCGAAAAATGACCGAACTATTTTCCAAACCATCAACTTTTGAGGAGAAAAAATAAGAGGTGCATGAAATGATGTGAAATGAGACGCTTGATACGAATGAGAAATAAATAAGCGAAATGTCTCATGGGCATGAGGCTCACTTCCTTTTGAGGTCTCCAATTTTTCGTTGTCTCTCTTTACATACTCTTTACTGTGACGTCATGCGTATAAGAGACGGTTAATCGAGGTCATTGGGTGCTTCCCAATAAGGCGTATAAGGACACAATTCGACACATATGGACACAATTTGACACAGCTAGCGTTCCAATAGCAGTAATATCACCACATGTCGACACAATCGAAACATTGGCGAGGCTGAGTTTAGAATTGAGCTGGCAAGTGCACTTTGACATTGTGTATCCGTCTTGTCGCAGTTATTGGAAAGCGCCCTATGTTTCTTGAGATATGACATTTCGTTTCTGACAATGGTAAATTTTTCGAATCTGACAAGCGCTCTGTCGTGTATTTATTTGATTTCAGCATGGATTTCATTATTTCACTTGTTCTTACCCTCGTTCTTACCAATAAGTGTGTTATATGTAGTGGAAAACTGAGAAGATACTTACAGAAATGGTTCAAGGGTGTTGTGTCGCTCTATGCGAGTCGAGAATAAGACGAATACACCCAGCATAACCATGCACCGGTTCACGAAAGACCCAAACTTGATGGAAGTGTGGCTGCACCAGCACCAGCACCAGCAGGGATCACGCTGCACCAGACACGTGCATCTTACTACGAAAAAACTCTATTACTTCGTCCATTAAAAACTCCCTTATGGGCTCTAGTGACTTTCCCCACATGATAATGGGAACAGTATATAGCTATCCGATTCAAAATTCCCGCAAAAGTCAGAAACGAAACGTCCAAACGTCATAAACGTCAAAACGTCAAAAGCGAGGTCAAAAGTGACCTCGAAAAACCATGAATTTTCTATCTCCTAAAATTGGAAAGGTCAATTAGGGTTCTATCGTTATTTGAAAAAAAATTCCAATATGGCGACCAAACTAGCGGCAGAATCATGAAACTCGGCTTGAAAATCAGAATGATCGTACGTACTAAACAAAGGGTAGGTACCTAAGTTCGAAAGTTTCATGAAAATCGTTCCGGTAATAAGAGATTTCAATATGGCGGCAGAATGTTGAAATTTGGCTAGAAAATGAGAATGATCGAACGAAACAAGTTTCCATGAAAATCGTTCCACTGATAAGAAATTTCAATATGGCAGCCAAGATGGCGGCGGAATCATGAAACTCAGCTTGAAAATAAGAAGGTTCATACGAGACAAGGTTCCAAGTATTTCCGAACCTTCCAGAGTATTCCCGACAATACATTTACGTTACATTCTAGAATGTTGTGGAATAATCACGAATGCTCCACAATGATCTGAAATGTTCCGGGATGTTTCTGAACGTTCCAGATTATTCCGACCATTACAGAACATACCAGAAGATTTTTAAATGTTATGGAATGATCTTGAATGTTCCACAATGATTTGGAATGTTCCGCGATGTTTCCGACCGTTTCAGGCTATTCCCGAACATTCTAAAACATTACCAGAACATTCTGGAATGTTGTGGAATTATCTAGAATACTTTAGAATGTTCTGGACTGTTCTAGAGGGCGAAAGTTTCAGCCCTTGTATGTATCTTTGAAAAACACGCCCTTTAGATAAATCCGGGTACCTTCTTCATCGATGGGGTATAGAAGAGCTACCACACCCTATAACTCCTTTGATCGTACCGGGACTCGTTCCTGAGTTTTGGCACGCACACTGTACACTTACTTTTATTATCCGAACGTTATCCAGACCATTCCCGAACATTCCAGAACATACCGAAACATTCTGGAATGTTGTGGAATGATCTCGAATACCCTCGAATGTTCTGGACTGTTCTAGACATTTATAGAAGGCGAGAAACTTCCAGCCCTTGTATCTTCAAAAGCACGCCCTTGAGGAAAAACGGAAACCTTCTTCATTGATGGAGGATAAAGGGCTACCACACCATATAACTCCCTTGATCGTAGCGGGACTCGTTTCTGAGTTTAAGCGGCACAAAGATTTGACACTTGCTTTTATTATATAATACATTGATTATCAGTCATTTATCACGCACAAACTTGCTTCCTAAGATATCCGCAATCTCAAAAAAAGTTTTTTTTTCTTCAAATTATTACCATGTGGGTTGTTGCCATGTTGACGAACAATCCAGTGAGGTGAGGTTATAAATTCAACTGGGTTGGCAACGCTGATGGAAATTGAGATTACCAAATTCAGATCTAAGTTGGCAACAGTTTATGCTTCGCCCCGCCCATTTACCAGCAGCTCCCGCCACTCACGAACGGCACTGGCTTTCGCAACCGATGCTCATGCGGCGTTCGACCTACCCGACAGTCCAGTAGATCAATCGTCCACCTCTCAGAAAACAACCTAGCGGCTTCTTTCGCAGTTTCTTCAAAATACCGTGTAAAAATGGCGGTCGACATGGTTAGATTGTCGCTCGTTCGGCGTTGTGTTTGAAAATATGTAAATTATGTTTGTTTTGGTGCACGTTTGAGCCGCCTTTAACCTTTCCATAAAGTAAACCAAACCGCTGGGACCTCATCTGTCTTCAAGTACCATGGAGATGGAAGTCGATGTTGAAGAACCGCCGCCGCCACCACCACAGCCGCAAGCTGCATTCAGCGAAGAAGCTTGCCGCTTGTGCGACGGCAAAACCGAAACGATGCACAGCGTTTTCGACAAAACCGACGACGGACAGCAAATTATGCATCTGATGAAGGAATGCCTGCCCGTAATCGTGAGTACAAAACGTGTTTTCCCAACCTCTAACAGTGTAACCTAATACTCTTTTGGTTTTTGGTAAAGGTTTTCAGGACTGATCCGCTGCCTAAGCAGATCTGCGAAGAGTGCTTTGGAAAGCTGAGGGTCTATCGCGACTTCAGGACGAAAAGCGTTGATGTGGCCAACAAACACATCCAACAACTGAAGAACGAGGACAGCGGGAAAAACAAGAACGTTCAATTGTACTTAGCGATCGAAGCAGCCGAGCCTGTAAGTAACGCTTGATGGAAAACTCTTGGTGGAAGTGGAATTGATTCTAGAGATGAAATCTAATCTATGTGGCTAACTATTACAGCTGTATATTGCTGAAAACATGGTTTGGGAAACAGTTATCTGTTGTAGACTCGGTTGTAGATAGCTGGCAAAGACTTGATGTAAACTACGCTCAAATGAAAGAAACACTTTTGGAAATTTTACACTTTTCAAAAACAAATCTTATTTTGAATGACAGCTTATTTGGATTTGGTTTTTACTGTTCGTTAGCCTTATCCCTTTAGAGCTCTCTGTACTCTGAAAGGAGCTGCAACTAAATAGTGGAGTCAGCACGTTCGGAAAAAGTCCTATACGCTGCATTTTTGAGTAATGCAATGCCCTTTGGCACACATGTTCTTAGAACCTGTCTGAACAATTCTGTCCATCGCCGCAAGCGAAATTTTAGTTGAGATCCTGTATACAGGGTGAAAAAGAAAAACAATTTTAAAAAATTGCATCTTTTGAACGGACAAAGGTAGAGTATTGCAGGGTATCTCATATGATGCGCAATTTGATGGTTGTTGAGGTACACCAAATCATTTTGAAACATTGCTAACCGTTTTCGGGATATTCTAAAAAAACTGAGATCTGTTGAAAAAAAACATTATCTTCATTATATCGCCTACTTTGGAGATATCGGAATTAAATTTTGGTATTTGCCTAATAAAAGACGTCATAAATGGATGATAACAGCTGCAGTTATTTTCCAGGCCTACTATTTTCTTAAATGAGACAGTCAACTTTTTTTGGGGGGAGCCGCCATCTGGTTTTGTGAATATCAAGCTGATGACCGAAAAGTGACTGATAGTCATTAGGCTAGTATCATGCCATTACTCTATCATGTGAAGATCACCTTGGATGGACCATCATACCAGTTTCGCTGAAAGAAAGATGATGGGCGGATTTTATCGGATTCCTCAGAACTAGAAGATCTACTGCTAGCCATCGAGCCATTGCAAGTAATTGAACACCGCGATTATGACCCTTGATCATTCTTCAGGTTGTTTACCAAGATTCATAGCCATAAGTTCAGCGGTTCGGTTTTAGCAGCTATTTAAATAAAAGAGTGTAGATTTTTCATGAAAAAAACAGAAAATTACGAGGTCTCTGAGTCATTTCTTAGGTCATTGGAAAAAGATCCTCCATGGAATTTTGATAAATTCATGCTGAATTATTAGAAAAAAGTGCATTCTTCAGTATAGGTTTTAAAAAACTGGCACAGGATGTACTCATGTGATGTAGGAAGAACATAAAAGACTATCTTGCAGTGGGTATACAGGGTGGTGAAAATTTCGATGCTCACCATTGGTATCTTGGAAACGGTAAGAGATACGAGGTCGGTTAAATTAGAAAAAAGTTGCGCATTTTTGTGGCGATTAAGAATCTGAAAAGAAACTTTGAATATTTTGATTAGTTTACGATTTATCACGAAAAAACTGAAAATTTTGATTACAGAAATTATCATTTATCTTTCCAACCATTCAAGCTATTTCAATCAAACTTGGTAGTTCTATGTTTTTGATTACTCCGAGTCGATCAACGTTGGCAGAAATTTTCCAGGCCTTCTAGATGTCAAATTATGATAGTCAACTTTTGTTTTTCTTATGGCCGCCATATTGGATTTTTGCACTAATGAATAGAGAAAAAAATTTGCTTTCCAAATTATTAACCAACATGTTCTTTTTATGACATTTTTAGCGTCAAATTTTGAAATTTTCGTAAATTATTATGAAATCGGGAATCAAAATCGGAAATGCTTTGAAAAAGAATTGAAATATTATCAATAGCAACAACAGAAAAAAGACAGATTGTGTTCAATCCACCTTTCCCATGCGAGAAATTACTTACGCGCATACCTGTGAGCGCAGGTTCCCGCTAGTTCATTCGGCTACTACAGACCACCAGTTGTACCTACACAGGTATGCGTGATGTTCTCATGGGAAACGTGGATTGACGTATCTAAGGGCTCGATACCAAGTTGCAGGTGCGAAGTTTGGGACGGCGTAACTCGCCAAATACAGCGCGGTCTGATTGGTTGGTATCCGCCGTTGCTATGGTAACGGCACTTACGGCGGTCTCAGCACTCTCAGCCCCAACTTGGTATCGAGCCATAACTTCTTAATCGTGTTTTGTGCTTGTTTGTACCGAGAGCTCATAAATTAAATGAGTCAAAGGTGCCTGTGAATTCAAAAACGTCTGTCGAAACTAGGGTAATCCTTACTACCTTTCTAATAAATTTGTCAAACTTTAACAAGAACGATGCTAGTTCCGACAGACGTTTTTGAACTCACAGACACCCTTGACCCATTCAATTTATGAACTACCGGTACAAACAAGCACAAAACACGATCAAGAAGTTAGATACGTCAATTGCACACCATCTGTCACTTTTTTGTTGTTGCTATTGATAATATTCCGATTGTTTTTCAAGGCATTCCCGATTTTGTCAATAATTTACGAACATTTCAAAATTTGACGCTTAAAATGTCATAAAAAGGACATGTTGGTTACTAATTCGGAAAGCTAATTTTTTTCTCCAATCAATCAAAAAATTGCTTGAAAATTCGCAATTTATCTATGGTTGAAAATATTTAATTAAAAGATCACTTGGACCTGGACCTATTATATCGTGCTAAAGTCCACCCTGAAAAAAAAAAGTTTTCATGTCGAATGAAAGCTCTAGGATGGGTGGTCTTCTATTATTTTTTTTACAGATTTACAGGGTGATAATTAGGTAAAGTTGTGCAAGGTCACTACATGTGCACGTTTTTGTAAATACTTTTTTTTTAGTTTCAATGATACAGATATGGAGTTTGATGTCCGATCTCAAAGCATGCTCAGTAGTTTTGTGATTTCATAGATAGGACAAAAATTCTTCAACGTTCAGGCCGATTCTCGAAACGCACCTAGCCTACTAAAAAAGCGCTGCCGAATTTCATAATTTAAAAAAAAAATAGTATTTTGGTTTGTTAGGAGCAGGGATCACGGTTAGGAGTAGAAGTGATATAGTACGTTACGTTCAACCCTAATGTGATTCTAGTTGGCTGGGAGTCCCGCCACGCGACGCATTTGGAAAGAAGAAATTCGGGAAATCACAGCTCACTAGAATCACACTAGGGTTGAACGTACTTCACTTTTTGTGGTGTGTCTGTATCTGTGATGTACGAATGAAGTGAGTCCGGCAATGAAGTGAGTCCGGCAACTACAGACGAGTCACAAACAGCCACTTCTATTCTGGATGAAACAGTCATGGTGATACTGTTACTCATGGAGACTAGCTGTTATACTGCTGAGAGTGCTGAGACATCAAAAGTTACTTTCAGTGCTGTTAGCTACTTTTGCTGCCGGCGGCGAAAATGTAAAACTTCAACCTCGTGTATAGCGTCACTGAAATTACGCTTTTTTGACTTCTGAAGAAAAAAGTCGTTTTCCAGGGGTGCCCTTGACCCTTCCTTGACTCCATGGGCCTTATTTCTAGAGGGGAGCGATCGCGGTGCAGCCAATCACAGCCCTAGTGCTAGGCTTCCTAGCAATTCCACATCTGAGCGCCGAATCCGCACAAGTCATGTACAGGATGTTCATTTGAAAAGTTAACACCCCTGATTTCTCGCCGTCAAAATTTTTCACAGAAAAACGCCGAAACAGGTCGATTTTTGTTTCGAGGGGGACATCTAGGACACATACTGCCGAATTCGCATCTTCAACTCCTTCGCCCCTACCACACCTTACTTCAAAATTTCAAATGGCACTACGTATCTTGTGATACATCAGATTGAATATTGAATGCAACAATGAATTACAATTCTTTTCCCGTCAAACATATTTCTAATTATTTTAAACCACCCCCCAACCCTTGTGAAAATCCTCTCTTTGTTAATGAAAGGAACATTTTTCCCCTATAAACTACCGACTCTTGAGAAATTGACTCCAGCAGAAACAGGTCGCTTTTTATTTCAATGGGGTCATCCAAGACGCGTAGAGACAATACAAATAGAAAAGACTATATGTCGTCACGGATTTTTACGGTTGCGTAGGAACCAGGCGAGTCCATCATTCAAAAAATGGTTGGCTGATTTTTGATGCCCCAATATCCGTGACGACGACGGTGATAACATATGGTCTTCTCTATTTGTATTGTCTATACGTCCAAATTTTCATCTTCAACCCCTTGGCCGCCACCCTGCCTTACTTCAAATGAGTGGTTTAAAAAAAAAATGGAAATATGTTTGACGGAGAATTTTATTGCCTTCGATTTGATGTATCGCAAGATAGGTACCGTTGTGGCCTTTTTAAAGTGGACGACAGTTGACAGATTTTTTAGGATTCTGGCCTATCGCATGCTCGGTCGCATGACAGCAAGCCAACTCGTTGACATTGTCGTCCATTAGCGGTATGTCGCCAAATTTCAGCGATATATCGCCCGTGCGAACTAAGCCTTAGGCTGAGCTTTTACAGATATAATCAGATATTTGCTGTTTTACAAAAAAAGGCACCCGTTTAGGCTAGTTCTTACTATATGTATACTAGCAAACATTAAATCCTGATTTTTACGTAACGATTTTTGAGAATATGAAAGGTAAGGTTGTGAATAATATTGTTATAGCTGCGGCGCCTTTTTAAATTCTGAAGCGCAGCTGAGGAATATAAGGCGCCAAAGCTATAAAGGTGCGTTCAGTCAGCTTATTTAGCCGCAAGTTTTAATTTTAGTCGCAAGCGCAGCGACGCCCATTGGCTCTTATGAACCAGCCTCCTCGGAACAGCCAATAAGCGATGCAGCGCTTACGGCTAAAATTAAAATTGCGACTAAATAAGCTGACTGAACGCACCTTAACAGCGTTCACAACAGTGGTTTATATACTATTTTTTTCACTACTAGCCGTGAAGTACAAGTACATCATTATTAACCTGTTCCTCAACTAGGATGACTATTTTGAAGTAGTAAAAAAATTCTATATAAACCACGGTCAAAAAAATTATTATAGCTTTAGCGCCTTATATACCTCAGCTGCACTTCAGGATCTAAACTGGCGCTTCAGCTATAATAATACTTTCTCAACCTTGGTATATAATATACTATTTCTCACTACATACTTGCAAACATTCAATCCTGATTTGTAACGATTTTTTAAGAATATGAAATATGGTAGGACTGACAGGAGGTTAATTGGCGAGTAACATTACCGATGGTGGCCCTGCCGAAAACTGCTAAATGTAAACAAACATGGCGGGTAGTGCACCCCTTGTGCCCGCGGCTTCGAAAATCAAATCAGTATCAAGCGGTATTAAGTGTGCTCCAGTCGTGAAACGTGCTATTTTTGTTGTGGTGGAACTTGAAAATGGCAGAAGCTCAATTAAGTGTTGTGGAGGTAGTTAATCACTTGATGGTCTCAACGGATTCTCGGTGTATTGTGATGGGAGAAGAAATTCTCAAGTCACAGTTCCTCGTGTGTGTGTGGTCGGAAGCGAAGTGGCTTCTGAAATTCACGGAGTGAATAGTGAAATCGTGAAGCTTGACGGGTCTGCAATATAAACTTCCCATTTTCAGCGACACTTCCCAGGCTTTTCTCATAGTCATATTTCCACAGTGCCGGGTTTGTTTATCATCTTGACTATCCAACCTGGCGTTTTTCGATTTCGAAAGACAATTTCAATTTTTCCGCCACTTTTTGTTATGATCTATCTTGCCACTTTCCATAATGCTGATGCCACTTCTTTCCAGTCGTACAGTTTCGATCCTATAAATGGAAACACTTGACATTACTTGTCATTCTTATTTGCCGTATTCTGGCCGATTGTGAACTAATTTCCTCATAAGAACTTGGCTAGCCATAGAAGAGAACTTTTTTTACTTTCCCGGCCCGTCCAAGGGAAAGTTATGTAATGATGCAGGATGCAGGAAAAACGTTCTGACACGATAGCTGCCGAACCGATAGTCTGATCGACTTGAAATTTGGTATACAGACAGGGTCTTGCTGTTGAATGAGCTGATTAGTTTTTGGCTGTCATCTGTCAAACGGAAGTGTCACTATCAAAAAATGACAGAAGCTATATCTCACAGAACTTGACTTGCAAAATGCCGTTTGAAAGCCCATAAAAAACTGTATTCAGAACAGTTAAAAATTGTGCCCTGTCTGTGATCTGTCAAAAAATAAAAAACGTCAAAGTTCAAAACTTTACCATTCAATTATTCAAAATCTATCCGATGAATTGGGACCAAATTTGGCAGGAAGCAACAAAACATAAGAGTCAAATTAAGTCTGCAGTTGCAATTTTTCACTACTTTTCCATCGGGCGTTATGAATTTTCAAAATTTCTCCTAGCCGTTGCCACTCGAGAGAACGACTCACCCGGATTTCCACCAGGATGACTCGCTTTTGATGCAGCACTCCACTCAAAAATTCATTCCTGCACGAGGATCGACTTTTTTCGAAAAATTTCGACTGATATCGGAGGTAGATTAAACTGGGCGTCTTGTGGATATATTTTTAGAATCGACACAGCTTCGATTTTCCGACGGTAATTTTTTCAATAACAAATTTACATATTCCGTGAATTTTAAAAAACTGCAGCGTAAACTTCAACATGCGGTGAGCCACATGAAATACTCATTTTAGGTGCAGACATGCTGCGAATAAAAGTTGGAGAAAAGACTGAATTAATTTTTGGAGAAAAAATTTTCAAAATCGGACCAACGGTTTCCAAGTTTTCCTCTCTGGAAAAACTGGAAATTTTCCAACTTTTTATTCCGTGAACAGATTTCTACCATTTGTTTTTGAAGAATAGATAACTGGTTCTTGAACATTCTCCAATAATTTCTCTCCAATTTCCCGGGAATTTTCCTACTGAAAATATAAAGCCGCTCATGTGATCGTGCAAATTAAGCGGTTCTGCCACGATAATTATCGAATTATTGATTCGATCAAATCGAAATCAGGTACGAAAGCATAAGTTCAGCCTGGAATGACCTGATTAGATTTTAGGTAGATGATTTTGATCGGAAGCCTTCAGGTGACACATTGGGTCTGGGCTTGTCTGGATATAGCATTGCATTCTTCAAATTTCGCAACAATTGTCTTCTTCCTAGTTCTACCTTTCGAAATATTTCATCACCATGGAAACCTAAGAACCTGTCACTTGTTCTGTAGGCCCAACAATGGATGCAGAATGATCGCATAACGCACAACTGAGTAAAATGTTTTCATCAATTTCCGAATTAAGTCCCACCTTTCCGAACGGACACTTCGATCAAAATCATTACTGACGTCCCTGGATACCACCGGGAAAGTTTTGTGTCGCCCCACAACAGATTTTTTGTGCTGTTGTGAAGGTCGGGTAGAAAAATCGAATAATATCAGCTCAAAATGAAACAGAAGAATATTGTCAGTGTCAGAGTGTTTCCATTTATGAGCTCGTAACTGGTATACGTGCCACCTTTATTTAAAACTGAAATGCTTTTGCAACCGAAGATACCTAGTACAGTACATTCAAAATAATGCAACGTGCGTAACTCACGTACTTTGCTGGAAAAAATTAACACCGCGAAAAGTCAGATGGAGTCAGTTAAAGCCACCAAACACTGCAACGCACGTAAGAACTCACACAAATCTGCGGTTGATGCGTGCACAAACGGTGTTCACATGTTAACCGTCAGGTGGCGTATTCGAGCTTGAAACTCGCCAATAATGTGACAGGAGGTTTATAATGGTGACAGGCGGTTAATAATGTGACTGGTTGTGAACAATCACTTCACGTTCACGACCTCTAAGCAGGTCAATAACGGCCTACTTCACAGCAAGTAGTAAGAAATAGTATATTATTATACGAGTTTATTAAGACGAAGTTTGTCACACGACTGTTTGAAAGAAAGGAGTGTGTCGAAACGTCTTATTAAACGAGTGTAATATACGAGTTTATCTATTTCGCCGCAAATATTTGGAAGAAATTGGAAAATTCTAGAAATGCCTTTCAGTGTCATAAAAGTCAAGCGCCAGTACGACACGCATTTGCGTGTCGAAAAATGGCCAGTACGATACGGGAATAGATAAAATAACATTCCATAAAGGCTGTGTTACGCTGTTATTACCTAGGCAACAGCCAATGGCCGACAGGATTTTTACATAACAGAGCGTTTATAGAATTTTATCTACTCCCGTGTCGTACTGGCCACTTTTCGACACGCGAACGCGTGTCGTACTGGCGCTCGACTTTTATGACACTGAACAACGTTGCTACCCCTAGAATTTTCCAATTTTTTTTCAAATATTTGAGGCAAAATAGATAAAATAGTATATTGCACTCGTTTAATAAGACGTTTCGTCACACTCCTTCCTTTGGGACCCTCCTCACTGCGTTCGTCGTGCCCCAAAACAGTCGTGTGACAAAGTTCGTCTTATTAAACTCGTATAATAATATACTATTATTTTCGTAATCGTTTCATAGATACATAACGCAAAAAACTGATACATAACCAAAGATATAAGTTTTACAGTTTATGTATCTAGGCTGACATTTTTTGTCAAAAGTAGTACCAACATTTACAAGAAATTCGAGTTTTCTCTCAGTTTAACCACTGATTACGAAAAACGTTGTTCAACACACGAGCGCTGTGCTTTTTCAGGCCCTCAGCCTCTTTTGCAGCATTCGGCGATGCCTCATGATGGCGAACACGGCTTCGGGCCTAAAAACGCACTCTTGTATCGGAAACTACTATTGTTACAGAATCGGAACATTTATTGGGTAAAAAATCATGCATAATGACTACAGTAGATATTAACCATCTACTCTGACAACGTCAAGTGCGTAAAATTATTTTGCCTGAAATTTTGCTAGGAATATTTTCCTGGTTTCACAATGACATCACAACAGTAACACGCGCCTTCTTAGATGGAGCCTAAAGCACAAAACACAAGAAATTCCAAATGTCTCTGTCCAAATGCTTCCAAATTTGCCTATTTGCCCCATTATGGCTCAAAATATCTCACGTGCGTGTCCTCTATTATGTATCTATTTTTTATTTTTTATGAGAAAAAATCATTTGGCCAAAAATAAAAAAAATATTGAACTTTCAGGCTTCGGCTGACCAAGCCACCTCGACCGAAGATCTGACGGTACTATGCTCGAATTGCAAGTCCGGCTATCACATTGCCAACAACTTGGACAACAACGAGATGGAACTCTGCACCGACCTGCACAAGGCGATCGCGGATTCCATGAGCAACAACAGAGTCCAGACTTCGGATTCGGAGAAAGTCTTGAGAAGCCGCGGCAGGCGGAGTCAGGCTTTCTATCACGAACTGGACGATTCGCTTTGCAGTAGCAGCCTGACAGAGTTCACCAACACCGAGGACACTGGCTCTCAAATGATGGAGGAATACCACAGTGACATGGACTCGTGCGATTCGGAACGGTTCAGGGCCGCCAAACGTCGCAAGCTGAATCCCAAACACGAAATGATAATTGAAAAGGACGTCGAAGCGTACAAGGAACTGTACAAGGACCAGATTGAACTCAGGTACGGTTTCAGAGGCTGGTGGTAGCAATTGGTACAAAAAATGAACTTGAAAAAAAAAAGGTTCTTGTTTATCTACTCATAAGTAGAATTTCACTCAAATCCAACCACTGGTTCCAAAGTTGGAAGGGGCTGAGGGGTCATGAAAAAGTCGAATTTCGAAAAAAAAAGTCTATGGTGAGGTCTTTCATTAGTTTTATGACTTCATATGAAGTTTTTTTTTTTCGAAATTCGTCATTTTCTTATGACCTTATGACCTCTCAGCTCCTCCCAAATTTGGAACCACTGGTTGGATTTGAGTGAAACTATTTATGAGTAGATAATCATCTAAAACAAATCTCTGGCAAGTTACAGCCAAATACCTCAACCAACCCGTTGATAAATTATTAAGAAAAAAAAACAAATAAGTCAAACTTAAAATGTCTGTATCTTCATTATTGAGTGTTTGAGAGGCATGTCTTTATAGTCAAGTCATCCTTATTTTTGAGGGTCGATCCACCCTTGAAATTATGAGGGTTAAAGGCGGGACACTCTGTATACAGGGTTCTATAGTATGTTCACTTCCACCGTGATTCTAGTCCGTTGTGAGATTTTGTTTCTAAGTTTCCAAATCTGAAATATAGAAAATCCCCAAAACTTAGCGGTTGGCTGCTCTGGCTTCATTCGGCACGATAATTCACGAAGTCGTTCGGACCACTTTTGGAACACATTTTTTACGCATTTCCTCTGCAGATAGACGGAACATTTTTGCGGGACGTGATGTCTGACGGTTTTTTTCCATTTTATTGGAAAATATAGTAATTTTTCGACCTGTTTTTACTTTCCGCCAATGAACAAATAAATCGAAGCAGCTTTGACATTTGACAGTTGACAAAAATATTGTTAATCTCGAAGCCAGTTCAACTTTACGATGATCGAACTAAAAATATACTAGCCCTTCGTCTAAAAAAGGGAACCCATGGAATCATCAATCCTTTCACCTCTTCCAGTCGAAAAGACATGGCAAAGCCCTTCGTCTAAAAAAGGGAACCCATGGAATCATCAATCCTTTCACCTCTTCCAGTCGAAAAGACATGGCAAGCCATGAAGAAGTATAGGCAAGACAATGAACATCCCAGCAGGTCTGCAGTTGCAGCAGGATTTACGTGTAAAAAGTTTAATAAACCGAATTTCAAAAAACCCAACCGCTCAAAGTTGCTTATTGGACCGAAATTCATGTGAGTACCTTCAATTTGCTTTCGTTTTGGAGCTTGGCGGAATAAGTTTTTGTCGGTTTTGAATGGCCGCCATCAAGATGATTTAGATTGAAGGCGGCCCCGTGCGGTTTTGGCGTCTAAATGACGGTAATACAGCCCTGCGCTCCTCTAGTTGCATTTCCAACAATGACAAGGTCAGTTTTCCAAAATTTTGATATCAGTTTGATAGGAAATATAAATTTACTTTCAGAGAAGCCAGTTTCACACCAGGTAAAAAGGCGGCAAGCCTACAATGCTTAAGTAGGAAAATTTGACCAGCCAACTAGAGTCACAGTAGAAGTGATCCTACTATATATATTTTTAGGCATGGTTTTTGATGGGAAGTCTACCCTTGGAAGTTTCTTTACAATTTTTACTAACAATTTCACGAAATATATACCACAAAATTGAACCCCTAAGCGGTTGCATGCCTGTATAGGGCTTTGTACAAAGTTTGTAACACAATCACTGAAATACCCTGTATATTCAACTTGGCCTGAGCTGGGCCTCATTTGACCCTTTGAATTGAATTGGAACTTTTTTGTGTTAGGTATTACCCTCTAAGCTTGATGAATCTTGCACTAAACGTGATCAACGCCCGCATCATTCCCGGATACGAGCCCGAGCAAGATTTTTACATCAAAGACTCCGAACCGGAGTGCAGGTATTGCAAAGAGAAGTTCAAAAATTCGAAGCTTCTCGCCCTGCACGAAGTGAAGCACGTCAACATCGAGCTGGGTGAAAAAGTGGACAACCCCGTCCCTTGGCATGAATCTCGCGACGACGCCGACGTGCGCAACAAATGGCTGGGCAGCTTTGACGACGCGGACGACGACGAAGACGAGGACGGCGAGGACGGTGCGGATGACATGCTCGAAATGGTAAGCGCGGTCGACTTTGCCGACTGCGAAGTGGAAGAGGAGGACCAGCAGGAAGGGGCGCAGAGCTTGCTCATACCGATCGGCACCAGTGAACCAATGGAGAACGAGGCCGGCGAGATTGTCCTGGTCATGACTAAGCCGTTCGTCAACGGCATCAGTCTGACCGACTACACCAAGGAAGAACGCAAAGCTTTCTATAAAACAATGAAAATAGGCAAGCTGAACAAGAAGTTTTGCTCGTTGTGCCGCTACACGTTCAAAGATAATTGGGCAATAGAATCTCACTATTTCTCGTCGGCGTGCTACTTTACGTGCCGTTATTGCGGTATGCGCTTCAACAAACAGAGGCACATATTCGACGAGCACGTATTGGAGCATGAGGAAAAGGGCGATCCTATTTCTACAAAGATCTATTGCGCGAGTAAGCTCAGCAACTTCATGCCTAGGGTGATTCATTTGGATAAGGCTAATGAGGTAAGGAAACTCTCTTTAGTCCAGTCAACATCAGAGGCCCTAGTTTTATCGGTGAGCAGAGCAGATGCTCGCCTCCCTGAAATTCTCGCTTGTTGCCACGTGATGACAGTAGAATTTTCAAGGAGGCAAGCATCTGCTCTCTACTAGAAACAGGGTCCCTGAGGGTGGCTAGCTGTATGCACGTTATTTAGATGCACCCACTTTCAAAAGTATCTCCCCCCTCCAATATTCTCCAGTTGGCTGTCGCTCGCGTTCCATTCAGTCATTGAATTTTGGAGGGATGCAAGACTTATCATAGTACGGACGTTAGCGGCACATATCAGGACCAACCTTGCATTTCATTCCGATGCAAAATGCTTTTTCACGTGAGTAGTAGGTACTTACAGGTAATTTTTAAGAAGTGGTGCCCCGATAGGACACGCGACTGGCGTGCTCCCTAGGAGGTCGAACGTCCAAAAAATTACCATTTTTGAAATCGTTGCTTTTTTAATTTTTTTTTCGCTGGACTATATATTTTTGAGATCGAGGAACACAATGCAATACGTTTCCAGAAAGTGTCGTGCACCAGTGGCGTGCCAGACGGCTGGGAAGGGGCCGAGGTTCGATTTTTCTCATGTCTTTTGGTAAACCGTAACTAACACTTTTTTTTACATTTTTGGTATCATTTCTGACCAAATCGCACATTCTGATTCCAAAAATAAGTGATAAATTTTGATAAAGACGTCTTCAAACAGGTTTCATCAGAAAAAACGTGATTTTTTCACCTTCAAAATTGATGTTTTGTAATTCTACTTCTACCATTGTTCAATGTTATTATAAACTATGATTTTGACTTAGTCAGTTAGTTTGGGCTGTTTCACACAAAAATATCATTTGCTGAACTTTTTTCCGGTTTTCACTAAGTCACGGAGTGATTTTGTTCCTTGAGATATATGATGTCAAAGCTTGATGTGACAAAACGTGCTAATTCACAGGAAAAATTGGGCTAGGGTCGAAATGTAGGTTTGATATAGTACTTTATTCATTTCAAAGCATAAAAATAGTTTTCTCTATCAAACAGAATCGAAACAACTGGAATCGGAGCCGTATTTCAGTCATGACATCATTTTTCTTCTGACATTGCGGAATAAATTTCAGAAAGAACGCGAAGTTTCGACCTAAGAATTTGTCGTTTTTGAGCTCCATTCCCATTGTGGTTCAAAACGCCGATGATCACAATTTTGACATAGATTGTTCAATTGAACTATTTTATAGATGAATTTCATACACCAGAAGTTTCTATCGATGTTATTAAGTCACACGGTAGTTTGGTTTCAAAACGTGCATCATGTAGAAATTCAATTCCAAAAGTTCGCGATGTCGGAAGAAAAAGGATGTCATGACTAAAATACGACTCCGATTCCAGTTTTTTCTATTTTGTTTGATAGAGAAAACTATTTTCATGCCTTGCATTGAATAAAGTACCAAATCAACGCTATATTCTGATCCTAGCCTATTTTTTTCTGCGAAATAGCACGTTTCGTCACATCAAGCTTTGACGTGTACATCTCAAGAAACAAAATCACTCCGTGACTTTGTGTAAGCGGGAAAAAGTTAAGCAAATGATATTTTAGTGTCAAATAGCCCAAACTAACTGTCTAAGTCAAAATCATAGTTATAATAACATTGGACAGTGATGGAAGCAGAATTACAAGACATGAGAGTTTGAGGGTTAAAAAAAATCATGTTTTTTTTCTGATAAAACCAATTTAAACAAGTCTCTTATCGAAATTTCATACTCTTTTTTGGAATCAGAATGTGCGATTTGGTCGGAAATGATACCAAACATGTCAAAAAAAGTGTTAGTTTAGGTTTACCACATGGGTTTACCATAAGACTTATGAAAAATCGCACCTCGGCCCCTTCGCAGCCGTCTGGTACGCCACTGCTGCATGACACTTTCTTGGAACTTATTGCATTGTGTTCCTCGACTTTTAAAATATATAGTCCAGCAAAAAAAGTTTGTAAAAAGCAACGATTTCAAAAATGGTAATTTTTGGACCTTCGACCTCTTAGGAAGCACGTCAGTCGCGGGTCCCATCGGGCCACCACTTTTCAAAAATAACCTGTAGGTACCTACTACTCACGTGCAAAAGCATTTTGCATCGGGATGAAATGCAAGGTTGGTTCCCCTAACGTCCGTACTATCACTTGAGTGTAAATTGAAGATCCCACTTCATTTCTGCTGAACAGGATGTTTTACAATGTTTTGAACTTTTATTTTTGAAAAATAAACTACTCAACAACTGAAGTGGCCTACCCAACATTTTTAATGAAATTCAAAATGCACTAGCTCCCAAAGGAATATAACTAATAATTCGAAAGTTTCCCTCTAATATCTGCATTATTTGTAACTTGCATTAACTTGTCCAAAGGGGCTGGTATTTTTTTTTACCCACAGGGAGGTGATTGAAATCGTTAAATAAATAATTTTATAATCGTCGTTATAATATGTAAATATAGGTCTTGGTACTCTCATATGGGCACATCAGTATATAATTGAAAAATTCACACTGATAGTGGAAAAACAAAAATGAAATCAGACACATACACGTGACACATTAAAATCTAATGACAAAATGAACCACCATTGAACTGCAATGGAAATCGGACATTAAGAAGTTACATTCGCAATGTTCCTGGAAACTATGAAAAGCTCTCTGCAACAGCATTGACTTGACATTTGTTTGGAACTCCCGCAGAGGCAACGAAATTCTCTCGAGTGGTATGATAATATTGGACCAATTATTGGAAACAATCAGGAAAATGTTTTTTTGAATTGGGAGTAATCTAAACTCTTTAGTTTTTGCAGGACCTTACGCAAATATTATTGTTACCTTATAACAAATTGATACGGACGACCTGAAAGAAATTCGTTATCTAGCCTGCGATACACAAAAAACAAAGGTATTATGAAAAACAAGAATTTCCAAATAAGATCTATTCCTTCGAGAGATAGGGCATTTTAAACTTGAAATTTTGGGTAGGCCAATTCAATTGTTGAGTAATTTAGCTCAAAGCCTTCAAGTTTATAAATTTCTCTTTTTAAAATCCTGAACCACATTCCCAATTTATTGGTGAAAAATTGTCACGTCGAGATGACGCCCCTGGCAGCGAAAGCACTGCTCTAAAGCAAACCCTCACATTTCCATGACTGCAAACAAGTGGCGTAATAGCTTCCATTTCTATTCGAATATTCTCCTTCAGCTCATGTAAAGTTGCACATTTCGGGGGTTATACCTTGTCCTGTATACTAACTGTACAACCCTCCCCCCTGTCCCTGTCAAGTTTACATTAGCTGAAAGGAATCTTTGAAAAAAAAAGGAGCGCTATTGCGCCAGCTATTTTCAGTCATTAAAATGGAAGGGTGTGCTTAGAAGGGTGCTTCCGCCGCCAGGGGCGTGGTCTCAACGCGACAGTTTTTCACAAGTGAATTTCTAAGGAATGTGGTTCAATATTTAAAAAAAAAACAGTTAAACTTGAAGGCTTTCCAGTTAGTTGTGTTACTGTTTTGTATTATTTGTAGTTACGTGTTGGTTTTGTATGACTAGTTGACAGTTGATTCGAACAAGCAAGTTTTTTTTCCAGGTTCTGGCACAACATGAAAGAGATGACTATCAGAAACAGTCTGTACAGATCCGACCAAAGCCCCAGATCATCGGACCAAGGCGTATGCAGCCCAGCGTACACATCAAAGAAGAAAGAGAGGACACACCCCCTCCTCTAGTGCCCCAAATGACAATGTCTTCGTCTTCATCGCATCATGGAGGTGGTGGTAGCGGGGGCAGCAACAAATCGGCCAATCAAGCTTACTTTTGTCGCAAATGCTACAAGGTATTTTTCAAATTGGATGAATTCAATGTGCACAGCAAGAACTGTGACTACAACCAATTTCCAACCAATCGAAATTCTACTACTGGTGGTAGCACTAACAGTAACAATGGAAATGCCACGAACAATAACAGGTCTACCAATGGAGAACTGTCCCCGGCCGGCCGACCCGTCAGGCATTGCGTTCAACGTGCAGGGGCCTACAAGGACGAATTGTACATCCCAGAACCCCCAAAAGAGGTGCCACCTCAGTCCCAGCAAAGTTTTGTTTGTTTCATTTGTAACACACCATTCCCGACGATTTATTCAAGAAATAGCCATATGCGTATACACAAAGGCGAGACTGGCACCACTTTGCAACAGCGCAAACAAAACTATCAAGCAAATCATAATAACACACCCAGACCGTCACAGCCTCCGCCGCAGAGGTACCAACCTAAACCTTTGATGCACCAAACCATCAAGCAAGAACCTTTAGAGCCTGAAGTTCAAATTCACGAAACCGAACAAAGCTTCACTTCAAATTCCATCGGTTCAGTTAGCATAACACCAATCTCAAAGAATCCCAATCAGAAGGCGACGATAAATCCGAACATCATGAAGTTGGTCCAGAACAACCCACATTTGACCATTAAGGCCAACACTGAGCGACCTACCCAACAGATTTCTCCACAGACTCCAACCATCGCCAATGCAAACATTTACAACAATTCACTCAATGATTCTGACAAAACTTACAAATGTTCGAGTTGTTGGGAAGCTTTTACAAACAAGTCTCATTTGTACTTCCACAAAAAGAACCAATGCGAAGGCTCCAAGTACCCATGCCCGTTCTGTAAGAAACGCTTTGGTACTGAAGCTGCATACAGTTCTCACATTTTCTATAGCCATCCTGAGTAAAAGTTATTTTATTATTTTATTTTTAATCCATGGCATTTTTTTTTATTACGTCAAAATGAACCAGGGCTTATTTTACAAGAATCTCCACAGGTTTTAATTTTATGTATGTGTACATATTGTAGCTGCTTTTTTTTACCACTTAACCCAAGTCCTAAATAAATGTAAATATTGATGAATCAAATTGTATATTAGGCCTCCACAACTCCTATACAGTAAGAAAGGCGGTTTTATTTATTGTGCACCATCATAAAAATTGTAAATTTTAAGGATAAATGTGAATGGAGAAGGAAAATTTGCAAGTTTTCTGTCAGTTGTTACACAATACTCTCCTGAATGTTTAGTAAAATAAGAGTACTCTAGGTAGCATTGTCTCGCGCATGTTGTATTTAGAAAAAAAAAAAGGCAGACTCTGGAACATCTTGGGAATTGTCAGCAACAGTTTCAGTATTTTTGCAGATAAGTTCATTTTGTGTGTAGGTCTTAAGCCATTTCCTATTAGTGCATAACAGTAAGTTTGAAGTTTTATATAAAAGTAGCCTAATTCTAGTATTTACTACTATGTATGTAAATAATCATTGTATTAGCTTTTAAGAACTCAATAAACATTATATTTAGTAACTAATTTTATTTTGTAGATTTGAAAATCAATTTTCCCTTCTAACGTACTGCAGCGCAAATTGATGATTTAGGTATTTATTATGAAATTACACTTATGTCCAGCAAAATTCACAGCAATCACCAGTAAAGAGCCAGCTCGTTAAACAGTTCCACGGCTTTTTGTGTTCACGGCACAAACTCAATTTGTCATAGGCTAAAATATGGAAACTGGAAAATCTCAACAGCATCAGCAGTACGGATTCAGGGAGGGTCGATCCACGGAGGATGCGATGGTGAGTCTCCTCTCGAAGGTTAATTATTCACACTGGACATTGAGCTTCCATCAGTTTGTTTTTATCAACTTGGCAAAAGCTTCTAATACCGTCCGTCACTCCCTGCTGTTGCCACCGATGGTATAGTCGAAAATCACAGACGATGTCACCTTGTGGTATTTGGCTCGATCATGACGTTGCACTTTTTGATGTTTAACCCGTAACCACTGAGGTGGAGTCTCACAGACTCCGCGCCACCTTAAGCTCTCAACTCCATCCCCAATTTTGATCCCATCAGTCCACTGGTTCTAGTACCTTCAAACCAAGGGTCAGTCTAGCCGTGCACCAAAGGGAAGAGGCATGCCATAATTGCAAAAAAAAATATTAGAAGTAGAAGTGGAGCAGGAGTCTCGCAGTCTCCACCTCAGTAAGAACGTAACTTTTTTATTATTTCCACTTTTCTCAAAAAATAAAATTTTTGGGATAAAAACTGAATTAAAATGAATCCCAAGCCTGAAACTTCCCGACACAAAGTTACTTCCCTCGATATTGACTTTGAAGACATGCGTTGGATTGGCTTGATGAACGTGACAGCGATCCAAGTGAAATTACCTATTCCTGTTCCTGGAAAATAGACCATTCTGGGGATAGGGGTAGAACCTATTAGCCCAGGCATTTTAGGTCAAAAATCGACAAAACCTAGAAATAATTCGCCTAAGGCTAAATTTTTGCACATTGACAGTTTGGACCTAGTACAACAACATATCAAAATACCCAAACTTTCCCCCGTCCGCGTCTTTGATTTTCAGGTCTTCAGGTTCTTGAAGTTGCATCGCTGATCTACGACTCATGCCGTAGCATTATTCTTGGACCGATCAAGCTCAGTTTGGGCTTAAATTGAAGAAAAAAGATCAACCAATGATTTTCTGGTGCAAAAGACCCACATCCGGTGTGCAGCAAGCCGGCAGACCCGCGAAATTCAAAATTAACGCTGCTATTCGCGACCACTTCTCACGGAATTCTCGCTTTGTATCGTTTGTCGAAAATAAATAGTGACAAACCAGAAGTCAATGCATTCAGCAATTCTTCAGCTTTCCAAGTGTGCATTTATGGTGCCTGTGGGAGCACCGATTGCAAATATACACCCCAGACTAAACGTTGGTCAGGGTGGCGCGATCTCTGTGTTGCGCCATATGAGGCGATTGTCGAAACCCGTCAAGCAAATACATCGTAATTCGATGCATTGTATACCGTTGATATCATTTTGGTACAAAAAGTGTCGGTAATTGTTGAAGGGGGCCCGTTGGGAGGCGAAGCTCGGCTAGGTGGTTTTTTTTTTTCCTGGGCCATGTTGAACCGATCACGACATGTTTGGTATCTTTTCCGACTGAATTCAATCTCCTGAACTCAAATCCGAGGTGTAAATTTGGATAAAAGCAAGTTTGAACAAGTTAACTTGAAAAAACTTGTTTTTTCTTTGACAATTGTGACGATTTTTTTTTACTGTTAGAGGTGTTCATCTTTGAAAATAATTCAGGAGCCATCAGAATAAAGTGTATTCTTCACGAAAATCATCCACTTGATATACAGGGTGTCCCGAAAATACACCGACAACGTTTTAGGACAGCTTCCTCTTATCAAAATAAGAAAAAAAGTTCCTATAAACATGGGTCCGGAAACGCTTCAAAAGGGAGCTACAGGCCCCTAAAGGTGGGACCCTGAAGATGGTTGTTTATTTAATATTTCCGAAACCGTTGAAGGAAAATCAATCAAACTTGACACATTCAATAACTTTCTTATGCTTAACAAAATTTGAATGCCTAACAAAAATTAAGTTGCTTGAAATAGTTTTTCTTTCGTCTTGAATATCGTAATTAAAAATTAGCATTTCTGACCACGTTTTCATACATTCAAACTCAAATATGTCGTGAACGGTGCATCTATCGAGGTTGAACAGAGAGACCTTTTTTTGATAAAAAACACCAATATTCTAGAATTTCTTGTTAAATTTGGAAACAATCCACATTCAAACAAGTTAGGGTTATTTTCACCCCCACACCTCAGCCTGACCCACCCCTGGTAAATTATTGTGGAATTAATCTTGCCTCATTTTGTTGGGCATAAGAAGGTTAGTGGATGTGTCAAGTTTGATTGATTTCCCTTGAACGGTTTAGGAGATATTGAATAAAAACCATCTTCAGGGGCCCACCTTTAGGGGCCTGTAGCTCCCTTAGGAAGCGTTTCCGGACCCATGTTCATAGGAACTTTTTTTCTTGTTTTGATGCGAGGAAGCTGCCATAGAACGTTGTCGGTATATTTTCGGGACACCCTGTATAATTTGGTTTCTAGAGTTTAAAAAATCGATTTGAACCTGAGTCGGCGCGGCGCAGCGTCTACTGATGACCTGAACACTACAGCATGCACCTGTTAATGAAAATAGCCTAAACTATTGAAGAAATACTGACTTATCTCTGAGAATGCGAGGATCTGTGCAGAATTGAATTCCCTATAAGATTCGCCGTGAATCTCACCACAGGGTTTTGAGTTATATGAGGGGAGAGGTAATAACAGTTCCCATTTGAAATATAGAGTATGAATCTTGCTGAAATGTTATGCCTGTTCTCGAATAACTCAAAATCATGTAGCGCAATTCATGGCGATTTGAATTATGTTCAGGGAATTCAGTTCTGCACAGATCTTCGAAGTTTGAAAGATGAGCTATCATTTTTTCAATAGTTTGAGATATTTTTATTTAAAGATGCATGATATGTAGTGTTCTGGACATTAGTAGATGCGGCACCAGGTTCAAATTGATTTTTTAGACTCAAGAAACAAAATTATACATCGAGTGGATGATTTTCGTGAAGAATGCACTCCAATCTGATGGCTCCTGAAATATTTCCTGGAAGATGAACACCTCGAACAGTAACAAAAAATCGGCAAAATTGTCAAAGTTCAAGTTCAAAGTAACTTGAAGTGTTTCAAGTTAACTTGTTCAAACTTGTTTTTATCCAAATTCACATGGGATTCGAGATCAGGAGACTGAATTCAGTCGGAAATGATACCTAACTTGTTGTGATCGCTTCTACATGGCCAGGAAAACAAAATTAACCACCTAGCAGAGCTTGGCCCTCCCACGACTCCCCTTCAAGAATGATCGACACTTTTTGTGCCAAAATGATATAAACGGGATATGATGCGTCGAATTATAATGTAGGTATTGGCGTCCAATGGGTTGACGAATTTCATCTCCTCCACTTTCAGCTGCAATTTTTTACCATAGCGTTAATTTTGAATTTCGCGGGTCTGCCGGCTTGCTGCGCACCGGATGTGGGTTTTTTTTGCACCAGAAAATCATTGTTTGATCTTTTCTCTTCAATTCAAGCCCAAAGGGAGCTTGATCGGTCCAAGAATAATGCTACGGCATGAGTCGCAGATCAGCGATGCAACTTCAAGAACCTGAGGACCTGAAAATCAAAGACGCGGACAGGGGAAAGTTTGGGTATTTTGATATGTTGTTGTACTAGGTCCAAGCTGTCAATGTGCAAAAATTCAGCCTTAGGCGAATTATTTCTAGGTCAAAACCTAATTTGACTGGGCTCGGTACACCTTCCATTTGCGCACGTGCGGGTTCCAAACGGTGCTTTCCATCTACGTGTTCTTACCTGGTTTTGTGCCGTCCGGTGGATCACCTAAAATTTTGTGCCGTCGGAAGGCACACCGGAAACGGATGCGACAAATGACGTACCGTCAGCTGTAATCCAGCACTCCGTTGTCATATATCTCTCTCTGTGTCGTTTCATCCATGCATCCGTGTTTTATTTTATTTCTCAGGGTAAGAACCACCTGCACGAATTTTTTTCTGAAATTTTTTCTCTTTGTTTTCCACATTTTTACCATGTTTCAAGTCTGTTCACCTCATTTACGGAGTTATGTAGCTCAATTTTTTGTTTCAAGGTCAGAAATGGCCTAAAAGAAATATGCGTCTTTTTTGTGCAGTAATTTGCAAATTATTATTATTATAAAACTGTTGCGGTGTTTTTTGTTGGTAAATGTATAAATGTACCTCAAAAAACATCACTCTTACTAGTGCAGTACTTGGATTGCATTTATTTCAATTTTTGTACCCTAATTAGCCCAATTTATTGGTCGGAGTCTGTGAGACTCCACCTCAGCAGTTAAAGGAAAATATAGAACCTCAGTGGTTACGGGTTAAGGGAAGATAGAAGCTGGTTACGAGTGCACCACTCATCCAAATACAATAAGGTTCTCCTACAGCATGAGACAGCCCTGGAGTGTATGGGTCGAGGTATGGGTCGAACAATAAAGTTTCCAGTCATCCGCATATAGGAAGCAATCCACCCCGAGGGGAGCGACAACGTCATTAGTCCAGGAATTATAGAAAAAATAGCGAACAAAAATGATAACTAGTCGGATTTTTGTATATAAGCTCAGTTAAGCATGTAGTTCAACATAGTAAAAGTCCTCAAGAATCCGGTGTGAGCTTCGGCCGTTGTGGCCTCGAGAAGAACTTGAGGATTAGTTTTTCGTGTTTATCTCGTAAACGATGGCACTTGGAGGAAAAGCACTTGGAGCAAAATTGTTGGAAATTGTGTTGTCTACAAGAAAGGTCCTTACATATTCCATCATCAGTCCACTCCTTCTTCGTCAAAACACAAGAAAAGCTAAATAGTCCAGATGCTCGATGCCGAAGACTGTACGGACCTTGAGTTTTATGATGGCAGGGTGCCACTTGGTAGAGGTGTTGTTCGATCCATTCTCTTTTGATTGAAACTTAATGCCATCAATACCAACTATGCCGGCGGCATATACAGGGTGACATAAAAATAAAAAGTTGAACAAATGTACCTCAAGAACCAAAATAGGTGAAGACATGGAAATCGCCAAAAATATTTCTAATTTCATGACCATGAAGTCGTCGTGAACTTGAATCAAATATGTTGAGCCGTTTCTGAAATATCTTCAGAAGACTGAAGTCGTTACGAAAAAAATATAGTTTTCCGTATATCAGTAATTCTTCAGATCTTGAATCGAAACTTGGTGTTTTGAATCGAAACAATGATAAATTACATTTAAAATGAAATTACAGTGGAAAGACCTCTCTAGGCCAACTAATTTTAGAAGAAACACAGTCAACTTTTTTTCTGATAAGTAGACGAAAATATTTTTTTTTGTAACAACTTAAGTCTTTTGAAGATATTTCAAGAACGGCTCAAGACATTCAATTCAAGTTTACGACGACTTCATGACCATGAAATCAGAATTATTTATGGCGATTTACATGTCTTCACCTATTTTGGTTCTCGACTTCTCGAGGTACAAATGTTTAACTTTTTATTTTTATTTCACCCTGTATATGCCGCCGGCATAGTTCGTCTTGATGGCTTCAAGTTTCAACCAAAAGAGAGTGGATCAAACAACACCTCTACAAAAAGTGGCACTCCGCCATCATAAAACACAAGGTCCATACCAGTCTTCAGCATCGAGCATCTGGACTATTTTTGTTTTCTTGTGTTTTGACGAAGAAGGAGATGACTGACGATGAAATGTGTAAGGACCTTTCTTGTAGACAATAAAATTTTCAACAATTTCTTCCCGGGAACTTTTTTCTCAAGTGCTATTGTTCATGAGATATACGCGAAAAACTGACCCTCAAGTTCTTCTCGAGGCCACAACGGCCGAAGCTCACACCGGATTCTTGAGGACTTCTACTATGTTGAACTACATGCTTAACTGAGCTTATATACAAAAATCCGGCTAGTTATCATTTTTGTTCGCTATTTGCGATTTAAACAGCTAAAATTCCTGGACTACATTTATAAAGATATTGAACAGGTCTAGCCCCAAAACAGTGCTTTGAGGGACACCCGACTGTTGTGTGAATGCAGCAGAGCGAAAGCCGTGACATCGGCTACATTTACACCGTGGCTTTGGTCCGCGAGCTAAGCACTAAATTCGACCCAAATAAATTAGTTCACGTGGTGTAAACCAAACGATTACGGACAAGGACTAAGTTGGGACCAAGTAGAGCTTGGGTCAGGAAATTTGTAATTTTTGTTTTTATTTTTTATTTGAAAAACGGTTGAAGGTAGCTTTTCTAATTAAGACATTGTGCAGGCACTTTTTCAAGGGGAATCCATTGTTGCCAAAATCTTCATTCTAGCTTTCAAAACAACCGAGATATGACATTCAACTTTTTTTTTTCTCTTATGAGCGCCATATTGGATTTTGACATTTTTGAATACAATATTTTTTTTGGTCACAACGATGTGTCATGCCACTGTTGAATTCATGCTTTTGAGCAAAAAATTATTTTTTTATTTTTCAAAGAGTGCTTTGGAAACAAAATCAGCACCGACAATAAAAAAAACGTTAATGTTCAACATTTATTCAACAGTGACATGTGGCACATCGTTGTAACCAGAAAAGAATACCGTATTCAAAAATATCAAAATCCAATATGGCGCCCATTAGAGCAAAAAGTTGAATGTCGTATCTCGGTTGTTTTGAAAGCTAGAATAAAGATTTTGGCAGCTTTGAATTCCCCTTGAAAAAGTGTCCTGACAATGTCTAGATTAGAAAAGGCCACCTTCAACCGTTTTTTGAATAAAAAATAAAAACAAAAATCCACGTTTCCCGAAAGGCTTCTGCGCATACCTGTGAAAGTAGGACGTTGCCATATCTATATCACGACAACAAGTTGACAACACTGTAATACGGTGTGCGTGTGTAATGTCACGCAGATTTCAGCTGACAGCGCTTGACGTCGATTTGACGTTTCGACAGATCTAACCAAATAACGCTCTTGTTTCGTCGATCGCCTTGCAGCTCATTGTGTTTCGTATCACCTGAATTTTTTCTGCGTCTTTCTGCCATACGGCACGTAACATTTCA
Organism: Anaspis maculata; assembly: GCA_949128115.1. Taxonomy (NCBI): domain Eukaryota; kingdom Metazoa; phylum Arthropoda; class Insecta; order Coleoptera; family Scraptiidae; genus Anaspis; species Anaspis maculata. The sequence goes on along the minus strand of OX421963.1, from coordinate 53,996,940 downwards.
TTCTGAACAATATTAAATGTTGAATGGTTAGGAGGTTATGTTTGTTGTTTGTTTACATTTCGATTATTGATTGACAGTTGCCATTGACAGTGACACTTCTTGCGTCAAAATTGAAATTACCGCGCTCTGCAGGTATGCGTTCTCATGTGTGGGCTGAAGTGATGTACGTGATGGTAAACGTGGATTCAAATTCCAGTTTTTTCACGATATCCCAAAAACCAAAATCGATACGTCAAAATTCTTTTTGGATCATTGATCGTCATGAAAATGCGCAACTTTTTCCTAATAGTACCTTTCATTATCCAGCGCGCCATCAGCGCGCATACTCGTCTTCTGAAGTAATGGCGTCAAATATAAAATTTGCGAACAAATGCTAGGAAATGGCGTGAAAAACCGCCATAGAGTTGAAAAATACGCGCCGCAGCGAACAGGGTAATAGGCTAGAGGTTAATACACACTAGTGATTACTCATTTTTCATCAAAAAGTCCGCATTGTTCATTAAATTATAAATAACTGCGTTTTACATTGATCGGATGTGCGTACGCAACCCATAATGCAATCCCCAACAACTCTATTTTCAGTTTGACTAGCGAAAGTTGCCTAAAAACCACGATTTTAGGCAACACTCGCTACATCAGTGTACTGCGGAATGTATTTTACTCCCAGGGACTTTTCCCACACGATTCAAGAATAGCGGCCCTGTGCTCTTCAAAGTATAAAAATCAGTTTTTTCAAAACTAAATCAGCGGTGTTATCCTTCCAAAAATCATGGAAAAACAAGTGAAAGAGGCCGTGAAACATTGTGCTCATGGGAATGGGCACAGTGATAGTCGGTATAATGACAAAAATATGTATTTCTTTATCCGATTCCCAAAAACGTGCTTAAGATAGCGTAAAAACTTGGTACTGGAGAAATTTGAAAAACACGCAAAGTCTTGCGAGGAATGTGACAATGTGCACGGTGGGTGAAGCTGTGTAACCGGAAAAATTTCACTCCGAAACGGGTCACCAAGAATAGATTCAATACATTCATACACAATAATACATTCCGCAGTACACTGATGTAGCGAATGTTGCCTAAAATCGTGGTTTTTAGGCAACTTTCGCTACAGAAGTGTAGTACGGATTATATAAAACTCCCAGGGACTTTTCTCACACGATTCAAGAATAGCGGCCCACTTGTTCACAAACGTACGACACTCGGAGCGTACTTCAAAATGGCGAATAAATAGTTGATGTTGACAGCAGACAGCAGCGGAAAGTCACGGCCGTTGCTTGTTAAACTGAAAATAGAGTTGATGGGGGTTGCATTATGGGTTGCGTACGCACATCCGATCAATGTAAAACGCAGTTATTTATAATTTAATGAACAATGCGGACTTTTTGATGAAAAATAAGTAATCACTAGTGTGTATTAACCTCTAGCCTATTACCCTGTTCGCTGCGGCGCGTATTTTTCAACTTTGTGGCGGTTTTTCTTGCGATTTTGTAGCATTTGTTCGCAAATTTTGTATTTGACGCCAAAATTTGGCGCAAGCGTTGGGTATACTTACCACTATAATGAAAGTTATTATTTAGCCGACTTTGTATCTCTCAAGATAAGCGAGATACCCATGCTTAGTCTCGAAAAACGGACACCTGTATATACCTATGTTTTTCAATTGGGCGGAAGCCTGACCTTTTAGCTTTCCTTTTACGGGGCGCCGATGCTTGTGTAGGTGCTCTAGTTTCCAAGAAAATGCAATTTTAATCGGACGAGTCACAAGAATTCGAAAATTCATGATCGACAAGACAAAATACTTCAGATGAAAAAAAAATCCTCTTTCTCTATAGGCTTTCCATTGATGTGTCGCCGATGTCTGTACCTAGCCCAGTAAGCGAGATATTCTGCCTCACAGTCCAGCAAAACACAATAATCAGAATCATGATGTCACCGATCACACACTTCTGGACTTTAAGACTAGTCGTTATTACTAGGACTTTTTCACTTAACATACCTGGATTCCCCATATAACAGTGAATACTGGCTGATGTTAAAATCAACAAGTGTGTGATCGGTGACGTCGTCATGAATTCCGATTATTGGGTAGTATTGATAAAAAATAAGCATAAGCATTTGCTTAGATTTTTGAGGAGTTGCTAAGCAGATTTTCCCTGACAACGCCTATGAAATCCAAGCATATGCTTATGCTTATTTTTTATTGATACTACCCATTGTGTTTGCTGGGCTGTAAGGCAGAATATCTGGCTTACTGGGCCAGGTACAGACATTGGCGACACATCAATGGAAAGCCCAGAGAGAGAGGATTTTTCTTCCTTAAAAGTATTTTGTTTTGTCGGTCATGTATTTTCGAATTCTTGTGACTCGCTCGATTAAAACTGCATTTTCTTGGAAACCAGAGCACCTACAAGCATCGGCGCCTCCTCAAATGAAAGCCAAAGGGTCAGGCTTCCCCCCAATTGAGACATTTTTTTGTGGCCTCGATATTTTCCAAGAAAATCGCGCTGGGTTGTTTTAGCTGGGACACCTGTACTCGTATATGTATACAACAAAATATTCCTTGATGTTTGGTGTCCTGCAGTCCCCGGCCCTGAGACTTGAACCATACTTACCTATAGTGCTTTTTGATGACTACAGACAGAGACTGAAGTTCGTCTTTCAGAACACCCAACCTGATGCTAGGTTTTTCTTTGAATTTCTCTATCAGGTTAGACCTTCCTCCTGAAGAGACACTTTGAACCAAAACTTACCTACGTTTCTGGGTACTCGCCGGGAATTATTATGATGCCACAACTTTTTTTTCATGTTGATCTACTTTTGCTGTTGTGTTGTTTTGCCTTTGATTGCATGGAAAATCCTTTTGTGTCACAAGACCTGTCTGCCTGTCTCGTGTAGCACCTCCACGGAGCACCTCTCTTTGAAGATTCAGCGCAGACGTAAAATGCCTATTCTTAAAACAATTTTTTTTAGCCTGGAGATTTAAGCCAAAGCCTGTGGTTGTCTCTCACGCTTTGAATTTTTATTATGGTCTATACCCTCATCTTTGATACAAGATAGAAACTGCCAAAAAAAATCTGGTGGTACTTATTTAATATGTAAGAGACAAGCATACTGACTAGCTGTTATAACAACAATAATTATTAATAAGAGCACTTTTCAACAATTATTATAAAAATACAATAATAATTATATCAAAACAGCTTACGAGGAAATTTCTAAATTTTACAAAGGTAACTACAGAATCTCACTGATAAGGAACCAGATTGATACCCAGAAAACTTAACATTTTATGACGGTTAACAAACATCCTGAAATAGTCAAAATTCATTCAAATTTTGCCCTACATCTCAAACAAATAAAATAAACTCATTTATATAATATAATACGTAAGTTATTGTTAACTTTACCAAGCCTCCAACTATGTATTTCCTAAAACTAAGATGACACCTTAAATAAATGCATTATTGACTTTGAGACAATAAACTTTGTTCAAATCATAATGGTGATGGGTTTGGTTATTAAGTAATGTATAATATTATAATACATTGAATCTTATAGGTACATAATATATCTACTACAATATCACTCAAGATATATAAAACGGCGTTATGACACCGTCTGTATGATTTCTTCCTGATTGACTTCTTGTGTATCAGGAGAAGTGTATAGAATATTGGCCGATATGATGATAGGGTAAGTTAAATCCTTATCGAGGCTCATTATCTGCACTTCTTCGCCTTTGGTCAGGCTCAGTTTCATAATTTCGGACTCTTTGGAATAGACAATCTGACGCTGTTCGTTCAACTTGACGACAGTTATCCTGTAATATTTCGTTTTTTACCATTTTAAAGCAGTTTCACCTCACTTTACTTACCTAATGGCTACATTCCGTGTAGTTTGAAAGCTGAGCAACTGTTCAAATTCAGATCTGTGGTTCCTCTTCACCGCCAATGAATACCCATCAGACATCATCAGCAAGTCCATTCCAAAATGGAAACCCGTCCATCGCCACACGTGACGCTCATTGACCAGCAAAATTCGACCGCATCTCAAACTGGTGCTCAAGAATACCTCATCGCTCACTTCACCTGGGCCTTTGTCGTCATTCTGGTTCACTCTCAACACGCTTTTCCACAGCTGCAAAATCACCGGACTCAACCAAGAATGAGGTACGATGTTGTCGTGCAGGACCAGTTCCAGATCCATCTGATGTGAGATCAAATTGTGAAAACGGAGCCCCTGGAAGACGTCTTTAAACTTCCGGCCTTCTTCGGACAGCAAAAATGGAACACTGTTTCGTCGAGAACAATAAAAATTGTTGACTTCTTTGTTGGAAGGCACTTCTTCAGTTTCAGTTGGATGAACGAGCATGTACATCCAGTATTTCAGCATGACGTAAATTGAATATTCTGTCTGCATGACAAACAGGTCAGGATGGGCCACGAGTTTGGTCATGAGCGATATGGGAATGTTGCGCAGGTTTTCCAAGGGATGGCTGAAGTAGTACGTCATCAGGTTGACCAAAAACCATTTGAAGCAGACCTCTTGTAACTTTTTATCGCCGTACTGGCTTGCTGCCGTGTAATACTCCAAAGATGACTGTTTTGAAAAAAATATAAGATTAAACTATGCACTGTAAAAGCCGTACAGTGAGTAGATAATTCCCATCTAAGAATTTTGTGGACAGTGGATGAAATAGGTATAAACAACGAAGTTGGATCAGTAGGGTACCATAACATGGTTCCTACCAAGATACTAAAATCTGGAAAACTCGAGCATAGGGATTTCAACTCCGTTCAAAACACTGTAAAGTCAAAAAACCGAGTGTTGGTCAACAACTATAAATTAATTTTGTCATAAATATTAAAATATGCAGTGAAAAACAAGTAATAGTAATTGCTAGATAAATAGGCGCGCGAGCAATGAGCACTTTTGGTGGGGGCGTATAACAACGATTTTTTTGCAATCAAAAGAGCTCATCTATCTCACTATGTATCGCAGAAACGAAGTACTTTGAAAATATATCCATGGGAAACCTCCGATTTGGCTTTTTGACAACGACGAACGAGCACTAATAAAATGGAGAAGAAATTCTATGAAGCATAGTAATGGGATTTCCTTGAAATTTCAACTGCGTCAAAAAAAGAAAATGCATGTTCTCGATTTTCCCCAGATATGTCAAAAACCAAAAAAGATAATCAAAATATGTTTGCAGAATTGAAGCAGTTATAAAACTCCGAGGAAGTTCAGAACTTGCAGCCTCGAATCTGGGACACACTGTATAGTGTATAGCCCGCTGCCTGCTGTACACGCACAAAAGATCTTATAGGTCGCAGTGCAGAAAGGATCCTCCGAGACCAAACGACCACCTCTAATCTACAAATCTCCTGTTCATGCACATGACCCCTGCATTTTCCTGAACTGCTTTGGACGTTTTTTATGGTCGGCTCGGAACACCACACACACCGGAACATTCTGTATAAATGTCTAAATCTAGTGCTGTTGTGAAGTGGTCAAAGCTGTTGCAGCCATATCTACAGGTTTCGACAAAATTATTTCGCGGACAATTTTTAAAACATTGAATTTCCAGGGTTTTTGAGTCACCTGTACATGTACATACAGGATGTCCCAGCTAAAACAACCCAGCGCGATTTTCTCAGAAATTCAAGGCTTCCCCCCAATTGAAATTTTTTCAAGTCTTGCCAGACGTAGTGGCGGAGGCTATTGGTGGCCGCTTTTTTTTTCGTGATTTTTTTCCTCGTTCCTCGTTTCCTAACAAAGTTCACCTTAATCTTCCGTATGTTTTGAACGGTTCAATATATCCAGTTCATTCTTTCGCTAATCGAATCTCAACTATTGCAGGTTAATACGAACGACGTTTAAAGATGATTGGTCAAATATAAACAATCTTTAACAACAATAAAGAATGCACAGCTCGTGAAACTCATCTAAAATAGGGCAAACGCATAGATGCCAGCCTTTCCATCATCATATCTTTCGATCTAAGGAAGCTTTGTGCCTTTTTTTTTAAATTGAAGTACATATCCAGACCTTTGTTACAGTGTGACAGCGATTGAGAAACAATGGTTTATTATTTATTCATCAAGTTTATGAACATTTTCATCGGCTATGAATGCATCATTATTTTCAGTCAGCGAGGGAAATTTTTGTTTTACAGTTTTCTTTACAACCAGCAAAGCAATTGGGGCCAAAGTATTGCAGAATTTTTTAGAACAAAAAATTTCAATCTAGGACTTGTAGTTTTTCAAGGTTTTTTTCTGACGCAACCAACAACTGTAAAGAAGTGGTGCGCGCATGCCACTCATATTTACTATGCAAAATGCACTACATTACTACTGAGGTGGGCATTTTTCGTATAAAGTTGAGCAAACTTTACACGAAACAAACTGTGTTGCCTTCTACTTACGATAATTAGTCTTGACCGAGGGGGAAATTACGATCACATTTATAGTTTTTTTTGCAGTTGAATTGTTTACGTCGTACTACTTTACTATGCGGTGCCCATCTCAAGCCACTCACAACATTGTTTTGTTGGTGTCATAAGTCACTGTGCCCGGTACCTAATCTAATTTTTCATTTAAGTGATGTAGGCAACCAACAATACAACAACATCCAGAAACTGAACTTGTTCTTATTTGAACGTGTTGTTCCCTCTTTTTTCTTTAGATTATCATTCCACACGCCATTCTGAGTGATTTACCAATTTTTTCGTTTCGATTTGCGTGTGTCGCTCAAGTGCCATGGACCCGAATCTCATTCTACGTAGCATTTCAAGTGGGTTGGCAATGTTTTTGAACAAATTTGGATGTGGCCCACTTCGCTACTGGACGCAATTTTTTTCTGCTTACTCTCTTCTAAAAAGGTTACTGGAATCTCATCAAATATTGAAAATAGGAGGAGGCAAAGCCCCCACGTATCTCCAAAAATAACAACCCTATAAATTTTTAACATTTCTTTAAATCATTTGAAGCAATTCCTTAAACTGCCTTTGACTCTGGACTGCGAGTTCTGGGACAGATACACCATTATTATCATTATTATTGTTGCAATAAGGACCGACGAATAGAGTCGTATTTTGCCAAATGTCAAAAAATAGTAAGGGGTCAGAAGGAGTAATTTGAAAGTGAAAATGTGTCAATTCTAATTATTTCGAATTGGTTATATGGGTATTTATTTACTGTAGAGAAAATTCGTGTGGGTGATCCAGAGTTAGGTGTAGGTAGATTTTACTACTTTTGTTTGTAGATGCTCCACCTTTACATACTTACTTTTGGATTTATGGTTTCCAACATGACTTCAGTACATTTCTCAATCAATCCATCAAGCTGGAACATGGTAGATGTGGCCAATATTGACACAATTTCCATTGGATTCAATGTTATCTCACAATTATACAGTGAACCAAACACCACTTTCAATGCTAAAATTTAACAAATAATTGGAATTTAAGGTGACAGACAACCCTGAAAACTTACAATCGATAGTGATAAGGGGATCAACTATGTCAATGGCAATGTATTTTTTCGTTGCTTCCAACCATGAACCTCCAAACATGCTAGCAAAATAAGGACTTTGGCAAAGGTACACTTTGTGCAAAAAAAACTCAACTCCCAAAGCACGAACTGTGACATCAGAATTCTTGCCCTCCTTGAAGAGGGCCTGGTAGATGTACTGCGCTGTAGTCACCAATTTTTTTCTAGAACAAAATAATGAGAGTGCATCGACGAAACTAAGTGGCTCTTACTTTTTTGGGGTGTGCATCGCAATGTCAATAACTTTATTAATTTCATCGTCGTCGTCGTCGGATCGTTTCCTTTTTTTGGTTGAAAGTAAATCCGTGACGTTGCTCACTAAGCTGTTACTCGAAATCATGTTCCCCATTTTACTTCTAGCCGGTTCTGTTATTGTTTTGAGAAAAAGCTTTTTCTATAGCACTTCATCCCAGGTGCATACAACTGAAGACCATAAACAATAATCTCTACCTTTGTCAGATTCAAAAACTTTCACTTTTTATGCCAAATACATCTTCTTGATGTGTCAAACTAGCGGACGCCACTTTTCAACTGCACCACTGTCTGGGTTTTTTCTCTTCAAAATTTAAGCAGTTCACTTTATGGGTTTGAAGAACAAGAACCAACGAGAATTTTCAATCAATCTAGCCGAAAAAATGAAATGTCAAACGCAATTGTCACGCACGCCACTGGATTTGGCACGAACGCTGCCTACTTTACCGACCGAATGTAAACAAATCCAGCGGTGACGCAATATTTTGACGCTTCAAGTGTCAAATTTCACGTGTATTTGAGTGAAAGTGTTGCGGTCCTTCAAGGATCATCGCCAGAAATAATCGCGGAAGACATGTGGCAATACGTTGCGAAACATGAATAATTTAAGACATCTGAATACCAGGTTAATTCAACAGCATCTGTTGTATCCCAGAAACTCCTTGCGAATCATCTCAGAAAGGAGGCAATGGAGGAATTTCTCATTCGAATCAATAGCCAGAACCCAATCCGAAATATTCAAAACTTTATCAGAAAGCGCTCCCGTGGAGTACTCTCAGAAGCTCCTGCTTTCGATTCATGACGTCACAGGTCTGCCTTGGTGGGCCACCATAATCTGTACCACTGCCTTGCTTCGAACTTGTGTCACAGTTCCTTTAGCTCTGTACCAGAATTATATCATAGCCAAGGTCGAAAATGTGAACGTAGAAATGGGAGAAATTGCCAAAGAACTGAAAAAGGAAACAGACGTGGCTGTTGTTATGTTCAAATGGGACGAACAAACAGCCAAAATTCAATATAGACGCTCAGTTTGTATCCCTCTTGAGTTCCGCCAATTTGTACAATTTTCATCATGGTATTTTGCAGTTGAAAAAGCAGTATGATAATCTAATTGTCAGAGACAACTGCCATCCGTTGAAAACTACAGTTTTAATGCTCTTCCAAATCCCATTGTGGGTATCCGTATCAGTCAGTTTGAGGAATCTAGTCTACATGCTGCCTCACGAAGACGTCCACGCTCAAATCACTTACGCTGAATTGACCTGCGGAGGCTTTGGATGGATCCATAATCTTATCTTACCGGATTCGACTTTCATCTTGCCAGTATTTTTTGGATTACTAAATCTGGCTATAATTGAAGTAATAATGATAGACTTAGTTTTGAAAACTCTCCTCTAACTTCATTGGTTACAGATTCAGACTCTTTCTAAAGTGAGGGTCCCATCAAAATTCCAAATGTATCTTACAAACTTTTTCAGAGGATTCAGCATACTTCTAGTTCCTATCGCAGCGACAGTACCGTCTGTATGTTTTGATAAGTTAATTTTGGATTTATTCATTAATTTTATTGTTTCAGTGCCTCGTACTGTACTGGACGACTTCAAGTGCGTTTGGCTTGGTCCAAAATTTGATTTTAATGTCGCCTAGAATAAAAAGAAAGTTTAGGATACCACAAACTCCCAGTGAACTGGAAAAGCCATACGAACATTTAGTTTTTAATTTAAAACATAAGTTGAAATCAGTGTTTATTTCTAAGATTACTTGAAATTAAAATAATAATAAGGTATGAAAACTTTTTGCAATTCCCGCCATTTTTGCAGTTGATGCAGTTAGTTGGTAGCACTGGTGGGGTGGTCACCGTGTTGTCCAATGGAACCAATGGAAGCCGTTTCCCCTTCCCTTCGACCACCCCTCGTTCTCGCGGCTACTACAGTAATAAAAATAAACGTCAGTTCGTGAGTGAAGGACGTTAGTTGTGAATTTTGAGAACATTTTCGTCAAGATTAGGTGTTAAAACGTTGTTCCCTGCTATTGTTCTTTGCCATAATTTCTTTACAGATTAATCCATTAAGGAGGATTGCGGTCGTCTTTTGTTTTTATTGGTGAGTACTCCAACGTGGCGTGATGCATGCTTGAGCTTCCAATATGGCTGAATCATTGATTCATTGCCCCATGTCCATGTACCTACCTCACGGGTTTACCTGTCTACCAAAATTTGTGTAATTATGTAAACTTTTTCTCTTTGGATTTTAAACTAATTAGATAATCCACGTTCAACAGGCTTATTAGGTATAATATGGTGTATGTAAATAGCCAAGGAATATCTATAATCAATTTCACGGCTTCCTGCATTAGAGCAAGCTATGGAAAAATTGTGTTGTGTTGGTACGAATGATACGATGACAAGAGGATGCCAGCCAGTTGTCTACACGTGCAATTTTTAATGTGACACCTTGTCACCGTGTCGAGGTATCATATACGCGAAGTGAAATTTTTTGACCATACGCCAGGAATCGTGAGTTTCTTTGGAGTGCTTTGCAGGGTGGAGGATGAGGGACATTGTCTTTTCAAAGCAACGCGCTGAATGCTGGCAGCTGCATTGTTGGAATCTCTGAAGAATTCTTCGTAACAGCGTCAAAGTGTTTCACGTTCTCTCGCAGATAAACGAACTGGATCCCCACACATGGCGTGAAAATTATCAGGTAATCAAAACCAATGAAGGAACAACACAACAGTAACAGTAGGTATAACGTAACAGGAACAACAGTAACTGTATAATTAACACGTACAGATTCTTAAAACTTGCGTCGATAGGTGCTTATTACGATTTTCTTTCCAAAAGCTATCTAGGTGGACAGAAACATGACAGTTTGGACGACAGTAAAAAACTTTCCAGTTGATTTTGATTGACATGTCACACTGACTTGGGACTAAAACAATAAACGTTTTAGAACTAGACAAAGCTAAAGCGACTTTTACCATATACTTCCAATGCCTACTGAGATAGCAATCAATCTGAAACAACGTATAGCTGCCAACAAGTCGTCAACGAGTCATTCGTACCAACGCAACCCATTTGTTCCATAGCATGCTCTAATGCAGAAAGCCGTGAAATTGATTATATTCCATATTGTTTTGACCGAGTGAGACTCAAAATGACGTACATCCATGGTGATCGTTAGGAAGGAAGGAGCAAGGGGAAGGGTATATGTATTGGCGAGTTTCAAGATCGAACACGCCATCTGACGGCCAACGTGTAAACGACGTTTGAGCACGGATCAACCTTAGATTTGTGTGGGCTCTTATGAGCGTTGCGGTGTTTGGCGACTTTAATTGACCCCATCTGACTTGACGCGGCGTTAATTTTCTCCAACAAAGTACGTGAGCCACGCATGTTTCATTATCTTGAATATACTAGGTGTCGTCGGTTGCAAAAGCATTCCATTTTTAAATAGGAGTGGCACGTGTACGACGACTGGGAAGCAAAAGTGGCATCAGAATGGAAGGTGGCAAGATAGATAGTGACAAAAAGTGGCGGAGAATTTGTTGTGTTTCCGAGTGCGAGTCGCGCTGTGGAAACCGGAAAAAGGAAGAGTTACATTTTCACCGTTTCCCGTCGAAAACGAAAGACGCAGGTTGGGTAGTCAAGATGACAAACTCGGCACTGTGGAAATTATGACTACGAGAAACGCCTGGGAACCTGGGAAGTGTCGCTGAAAATGGGAACTTTTTATGGCTGCATCGAAGAAGCACAGTCTGCGATATGTTTGTATGTCCCGGACTGGCCTGCTTTTGCAAGTGCATTTGAACGTTCCTATTTCACAGGAACTGCTACTACTATTTCTTTTAATTACATTCCCAATTCCTCGTGAGGAGATTCATACCATGCGATGCGCTTGTTTGTAAACACAATCCAAATATGTCTATGTTAAAATTGATGCTTGATAGGGTTCGCTTTCGACCGCTTTCTCACAACCGAGAAATTGTGACTTCAGAATTTCCTTTCCCATCACAATAGGTAGGTATATCGAGAATCCGTTGAGGCCATCAAGTGATTGAAAACCTCCATAACACTCAATTGCGCTTCTGCCATTTTCGAGTTCCACCGCAATACTAATTAACCACGTTTCACGTCTGGAGGACATTAAAAACCGCTTACTACTGATGAGATTATCAAGATTTTTGAATGCGCGGGCAACAATCCGTGCCCTATCCGACATGTTTGTTTACATGCAAAGCGCATCAGCAGCGCCACCATCGGTAATGTTACTCGCCAATAGGGAAATGTGGCCCAAGTATGTCTCCAAAGATTTTAACAAAACATTGAAACTTTTGACAAAAGTTCCAAGATGCAATGAAGAAGTTTTTCAAGTTTAAGCAAAAAGGTTCTGTTCCGAGCTGAAAATTCATATCCTAATGTTGTGTTGGATTTATGCAGCAAAAATTAAAAAAAACTTCAGTCCAACCGTTAAGGCTGTATTCGCAGGTTATCAATATTTCTCTCTCAAAAGTGAAGCTACAGAGGTAAAGAGATTTTGATGGGATTCCATTGAATATTTGTTGTTCACTCAAAGTTGTTCACCTTGTTTCCATTTTATAATTGTTTGAGAGACGTAGAAAATTGAATACATGGCCGTTTTTTTGAAAAAAATAATTGAAAAAACCCAATGCATCAACTTCTTCAATACACTCAGTATACCGTAAAAAAAATTGAGTTTTTATCTTCATTTTTGAAGTTAAAAAATTATACAGATGTGTTCAGTCAGCTTATTTCGCCGCAAGTTTTAATTTTAGTCGTAAGCGCTGTATCGCTTATTGGCTGATCTGAGGAGGCTGGTTCGTAAAAGCCAATGGGCGTCGCTGCGCTTGCGACTAAAATTAAAACTTGCGACTAAAGGTGCGTTCAGTCAGCTTATTTAGCCGCAAGTTTTAGTTTTAGTCGGAAGCACTGCATCGCTTATTGGCTGTTCTGATGAGGCTGGTTCATAAGAGCCAATGGGCGTCGCTGCGCTTGCGACTAAAATTAAAACTTGCGGCTAAATAAGCTGACTGAACGCACCTTTATAATTTGACTGAACCACCTTAAAAGCAAGATATGGAGCTTGTTTACGCGAGGCTTAGCAGAGATTTCAACAGTGGTTAGTTAGGAGTGTTTACGCGCGCCGAACAAAATGACAGCCGACAGCCCCTTAACCTAGGCCGCTATTCTTGAATCGTGTGAGAAAAGTCCCTGGCAGTAAAAGACATTCCGCAGTACACTTCTGTAGTGAAAGTTGCCTAAAATCGTGGTTTTTAGGCAACATTCGCTACATCAGTGTACTGCGGATGGGCATGGGCGTTTACGTGCGATTGCCAACACTTGTTTGCTTACTAAATGCAATTTAAAATCACATTTAGCTAAGCTTAACAGCTGTTGCGAAACTTGCGTTTAGAGGTGTTTATGCGGACGATAACATTGATGTTACGGACCTTAACACCAGTTTTAAACCTCGCGTAAACAAGGCCATGAATACGGCCCTTTGTGTTCACTACCCGGTTGTCGCGGACCCCTGGAGGCCCTAGGTGATGGGGTAATCATCTCGCCTTAAGTGCGATTTATAACTCGATTTTAATTTTAGTCGCAATTTCAACGAAGTTCAAAGATACGATTTCTTCTATAGCTTTTATGATCCGATTTTAATCGCAAGACGCAATCGCAACGATTCTAAGGATTTTAAGAAGCTGGCCAATATCCAACTCTTGCCATCCGATCCTTACGATCGACCAATGAAAATCAAGATAATATCAAGATTGGCGAAAATGAACACAGTAGTCTTCTTGATTAGCAGTGTTATGTTAGGGGATTTTTTGGGGACTTTTAGCGACAAGCTGAGAAGTGAGCAGTGGCGCAACTAGAGGGACGTCAGCCCGGTACCCGTATCCACCTGTACAAATATTTGACCGCAACGGCGCCTTTTCAACCTGTACAATTCACACGAACATACATTGATCATGCTCATTTTCCCGAAAAATGTTCATTTGCGGCGCCTTCTTGGTCTGTAGGTACCTGCCCGTTCAAATTGGCTAGTTACGCCACTGCACCCCACCCTAGGTTTCCTCCCTCCATCATGCCTTGCTTCCGACAGATGCGATCGAGTTATAAATTGACAAGAAGAATCAACCTACGATCAATCCGACTAAAATTAAAATCGAGTTATAAATCGCACTTTTAGACGACCGCCTAATCACCCCTTGTTTACACAGAACACAGGTACCCAATTATTTATAGCGACTGTGTTGGTCGCTTGCCGAAAAGGTTGACGACAGCAGTAAATTTTACATCACTGCTGCCGCGTGGCATCGAACTCACCACTTTTAGGTTCGCAGTCCAGCGCTCTTCGTATCTTCTACCCTGCTGGGAATACAGCATACAGCGTTGAGTTAAAAATTATAACAAGCTTATTTTGTAACTCATATTGAACTCCTTGGCTATCGGCTATCGATAATCATAAAATGTATGTCAATCTGATGACAATCCAATCGATATTCTGACCAGGGATCAATTATTAAATCATTAGAGCCGTCACTCGCTATCAAATCAGAGAAGAGGATTAATCTGGGAGCTTTGAAAAACTTTGCATTCAATAACACAGGCATGAAACTTGGCACATTTCTTCTTCAGACATCAATGAACATATTTCAATGACATATTTCATGAACATATGGATAAATGATAGATACCTTGATTTCTATCCTGAGGGAATCCTTTGAGCCTCTTGTCTGATGAATGTTGACAGCATGTTTTAAGCCTCGCCAAAGTTAGTGGCGGAGGCTATTTATTTGTGGTCCCCCTTTTTTTTCGTGATAATTTTTTCCCTCGTTTCCTAATAGCTGTATTACACTACACAATTTCTTGTACAATCCGCCAAAATAGATAGTGTCAAAAAACAATGAATTTGATTGTTCAACTGACAGATTGTACAAGAAGTTGTACGAGAAATTGTGTAGTGTAATACAGCTATAACACAAAATTCACCTAAAGCTAACTTTACATTTGGCAATTTTACTGCAACTGTTGCATGCAACGGTTGACGGCAACAATTGCGCGCAACAAAGTTGCAAGTTGCGATTTTGTAACGCTTTACATTACGCAACAAATCTATGCAATTTTGTTTAAAGAAAAACAATTGGAAAAGTCAAAAGTCATTTGAATCTATCAACAAAAGTCACACACGGTAGAACAATACATGTGGTGCAGTTTTTTTTTATGAGTTTCTTGTTTTGCACAATTATTACTATTAACCATGAATAGAAATACGAAGAGAGCGCAAGAGGTACTCATTCCAAGACATCAAAAAACGTCGAATGATGGCAGCAATAATAATGACTGCCGTCCTTGCCGGTGCTACCGTTTTTGGCGAAAAACACTGTCGCCCGAGAAGGTGGTGGGTGAAGCCGTGCATGGCTAGATAAGAGATCCTCTGAAGGGACCCTGCATTTCATGCAAAACGATATAGCCCAAGAAGATATAGAGTTCTTAAAAATTTCCAGCGAATGAAGGAAGTTCCAAACTGTTGAATTTATTGTTTCTGAACATTTTTGTTAAAAGCCATTCGGCCTTGTGCTATTCTTTGCTCAATGTCCCTCCTACTTGGGACATCTACTTGGGGATCCTAAGTCAAATCACTTAGGATTTGACTGCCCAAATAGCAGGAATTTGCAACTCTCTCTCTCTCTCTCTTCGTTTCCAATCTGTATTCTCATGTCTTCTATTTCTGTATTTTATCCCTGTCGTTTTGAGGATTTCCCTCATTTTACATTTTCAAAGGCTTTTTCTAAATCCACAAAACCTATGAAGACCTTTTTCTCTTGTTTTCTCAACTAGAACTCGTGGAGCTAAAATGGCCACACGTGTTCCCCTATTTCGTCTGAGCCCGAATTGATCCTCTCCTAATACTTTCTTAGCCCCTGTTTTCATTCTTCTTTGCACACCAAACAACAAATCAAACCAAAAATACCTGAATCTAGTGCATCTAGACAAATTGCAAGTTGCACGCAACAAAATTACAGCATATTCACAGTTGCATGCAATTTTGTTTTAGACTAGGCAATTCTGTTGCATGCAACGATTGCACGCAATTGTTGCTCAATGTAAAATTAGCTTAAATCTTCCAAACGGTTGAACATATCAAGTTCGTTTTTTCGTTAATCGAATCTCAACTATTGCGGGTTGATATAACTCCCTTGTGTTTTATTTGCTGGTATTCAATTAATGGGTAATCCAATCAAAGGGAAAATTGAAATTGACGTCTGGAAACAGAAGTTCAAATAATAATTCCTTATTATTAATTCGTAATAATTCGGCTTTCTTCATGACGTAACTAGGTCATGAGGGCGTTTCGCTCGTCTTTTTTTGAGATTTTTTTCCCGCCTTATTATGAAGATCAAAGTAAAATCAACTACCACACGTTTATCAGGAAGTGTACAGCTTCAAATCGCGCATTTAAAAAAAAATTGGATTATACCCCATTCTCTAGCAGACTCATGTCCCTCAAATATTAGATGGAAAAAGGAAAACAGTAATGTTAGTGATAATATCGGTAGTTTATGGCGAAAACTGTTCAAAGGTTTACGGTATTTTCGTGTATCAAATAAAGTGCTCGCCAATTGAAATGGTCCACCCGAAAAAATTAGTCACATTCAAAGTGACATAACTCTTGAATGAATAAACTATTTTGAATCGTTTTATGTTTTCTGATTAGCTCACGGATTGGATTACAACATGTCATGGGCCGTTTTTGGTACAGGTGTTTCGTATTAATTATACAGGGCGCTCAATCAGGTACTGCAAAAATGGAAAAGTTTGAACTGGTCCCATTTCACAAAGAATGGTTTTTGGTTTTTTCCAAGTGTTTTAGGAAAGATGTTGTTCCGATACCTTGAGGTAGTTTTCAAAATTTTGAGTTTATCTTCTCCAGTTACACAGTGATCTCAAAAATGCAACCTTCTGGTCTGGCATTTATATCTATTCCAATTGTTGGTCGATTTTGGAAAATAAGGACTTTTGTTGAAGCTCAAGACTCAGATGAGAAGGTTCGAGGATCGGAACTGACTGGAGACAAAATGTTTGAAAAAGCGAAGGAATCAAAAGTGACCTAAATATGAAGCACCCTAGAAATCAGGTTCAGGGAAAAAACTGAATAAAAATCAACCTGCCTTCGAACAAACTTTTATTTCTGAACATTTTGAGGTATTTTCCGATTTTAAGTGATGAAAATTGTCGATGCGGGACCCATTTTACAAATTCACTTTTCAGAAGATAATACCGGACCTTCCTCGACTGAAAATGCACGTAACCTAGGCTACCTTATTATTGTCGAATGTTTCCTTCACATTTAAAGAGATAGGCACCAGTTCTGATCTTCATAACCCAGGTTACGTCTATTTTTAGGTGAGTTCTGATCTTCATAACCCAGGTTACGTCTATTTTTAGGTGAAAAACGTCCAGAATTTTTCGTTGGGAGCATCCATTTCTGATTTGGATTCATTGCCACAATTTTTGCCCCATGCAAATGGGAAACACCTCAAAATGTTCAGAAAGAATGATTTGTTTAAAGACAAGTTGTTATTTGTTTAATACCTTCCCTAAACCGGATCTCTAGCAAGTTTGTCATTTGAGTCACTTTTGATTCAATCCCTTTTCCAGAATTTTCATCTAAAGCCAATTCTGATCCTCGATCCTTCTGACCTGAGCCTTCAGCTTCAACAAGAGCCCTCATTTTCAAAAATCGGCCAACAACGAATGAAGTTATTACTGCAAAACTAAAAGGTTACATTTTTGAGATCACCCTGTGAATAAAGCAGGTAGGCAAAAAAATTTAAAAACTATTCGAGTTATGGTTATAATAACTCCCCTGAAACACTTGGGGAAGACCAAAAAGTATTTTTTGTGCGAAACACCTGTACCAAAAACGGCTCACGACATGTTGTAGTCCAATACGTGAGCTAATTAGAAAACATAAAACGATTCAAAACAGTTTATTTATTCGAAAGGTATGACACTTTGAATGTGACTGTATTTTTTGGGTGGACCATTTCAATTGGCGAGCACTTTAATAGCTGTAACAAGACGTTTCACGAAAATTTCATTTCAAGTTTTCTTCTGATTTTTGCGATACAAGCTTTTTTTTCAGTTTTCAGGATGGTGGATAAAGTACCGGCACCTGCCCTTCCTACGTCGACACCGCCAACGCCAGTGTCGGATATTCAAGCCCAAGCATCTGCTGGTCAACAAAATCAACATCAGCAACCAAATTCGTGGCCACAATGTTATTCCGCAGCGTTGTATGGCTACGACATGTCCGCCGCCGCCAATTACTATCCCTACTTCGTAATGAATCAGTACCACCCCTCTTACCAAGCAGCCGTTTACCATCAGGTCAATCAGCAGATAATGGCGGACCCTAACAAGAATGCCACCACTGCCCCTGTCACGACCAATACCGGCAGCAAGTTTCTCCCACCTCTCCCCCCAGGCCCCCCGCTTCCCAGTAGTCCCTCGCCGCACATTCAAAAACCACCGTTGTTGAACACGCCGCCGCCACCACCGAAACAGTTTCCACCGATAAGGTTCAATTTGAACGGTAAAAGGCCGTTAAACCTTCAAGCAAACAATGGATTGTTCAATCAGCAACAGCAGATGCAGCAGCAGCAACAACAGCAGCAGCAGCAACAAAACAATAATAGCGGCGCAGCAAAGAAAAAACGTAAGAAAAACCGTAACAATTTGATGAACCACTTGCAAAATAACGTGATCAACGGCATGCCGCCGCTGCCGCCCCCTGAACCGGCCGACATGCCGAAACCGGCGCCACCGCCCGAGACCATGCCACCGGAACCGCCGTTACCTCCGCTGCCGCCGAGCAAAGCGCCCGAGCAGCAGCAGGCCGTCAGCCCTGCTCCAGCTCCGCCCGCCGCTACTCCTCCGGTGGCCAACAATCCCGCCGAGGATTGGCCGCCCAGCCTGAAGGACTACGTCACCCGCAGCTATGCCAAGTGCAAGACTGCGATCGACAAGAACCAGGTTGAGATCATCCTCAAGGGAAAGATAACGCAGGCGTGTCAGACAGGACAGTTGCACAAAGACTGGAGCAAGGAACCTTTGCCGAGCATACACAGCGAAAGGATGACGCTGGCGCCGAAGACGGTGCCCGGCCAGTTGGCCCAGTTCCAGAACACGTCGAAGGGCGGCGGCGGCGGCCTGACGAAGAAAGGCGGTCTGTCGTCCGCCATGGGTGCCCGTTTGGGGGCCAGGGCTTCCACGTTGAGGGGCAAGAGTAGGTCATCTTCTAGGTCTAGGTCGCGGTCCAGGTCACCACCGGCGTCGTTCAGGATGAAGAAGTCTTCTCGATCGCGCTCGCGGACGCCCAGAAGGCATCGATCGTCAACGTAAGTATCTCAGAATCTCAGTAAACGCCAGTTGATAGGCTCTGTGTAAGCTATTCTGAATATAATCTCTGATCTTTCATTTGTCGGCACGCTGTTCTGTGCAAACAACTACAACAGGAAAATCATTTTTCTAATTTTCAACAAAAACTTGATCTAGTGGTGTACATAATAAATGGTAGCCCAAGAAAAATGAATTTTGATCTCAAAAAAATACTGTAGTCTTGAAAATCACAGGTTTTATTCAGAATTTTGTTCTGTTTCCAAATTTTTGGGCTCCACAAAAATCCTAGCGGAGGCTTTTTTTTAAAGCTGTCAAAAATCTGTAAAACTGATATTTCCGAACAATTTCAAATTAAATTTCGCTTTCGCATATGTAGGGTCGGGTGGATCTTTGGCATTTACTTTTCCGGACTCCAACCAACATGGAAAAGAAAGTATTGTAATCGTGCGGAAAAAAATCTGTTGTGACACCACTAGTATCCAGAAACCCATGGAAATTTTTGTTCGAGATTACCCTCATGTCCCTTCAGGGGCCATTGATTAGAGCCATGTATGTCATAAAGGGAGTTTACGAGTCAGTTGAAAATATTGGCAGCGATTGTCGTCGAATCCATCCTATACTTCAGACTTGGAAAACATTCTTTGGCAGGGGTCAAACAATATGTTTTTTTCTTTCATGCAAAGAAACGATGAATTCCTATTCGTAATTCGTTCTGTTGAGTTCCCAACCAAATCGCATTCCCTGAGCCCAATTTTTAAGACAAAATTTTTACAAAGGCATTTTTCAAGGAAGTTGTGACTCTTCATCCCAGCTTTTTTAACAGCATTTTTTTTTATTACAGCTTTTTATCATTGTCTCCATGGACATGTCAGTCAGACAGTTTTATCAGAAATGGAGAGCCTAAACTGCTTCCTTAGTAATCTTGATGTAATATAACTTTGAAACGCTCAAGAGAGTTCAAAGAGAGTTTTTCTTTGCTGGGCCATCAAAAATTTAGCATGTGGATTTTATAGTAGGGGAGACGCGGAAACAATTCGGTCTAGGCCGGGCGGTTTGGTTCTAGCGGAAAATATATATACTCATGCATAACGATACTGTGGAAAAAAATCGACATGGAAGTATATTTTCTTCTTGAACCAAACCGCCTACGGCCCGGATCGAATTTTAGTCTGCGTCTCTCCTCTTATAGAACTTATACAGAATCATCATTCTTCAAATTTGACGACCCAGCAGGGTCAAAAACCTCTTAGAGCCATCTTCAGCATTTCAAAGTCATGTCGCATGAAGATAACCAAGAAAACAGTTTGAGCTCTTCATTCCTAATATCATCTCCATTGGACATTGAACAATGCCATTGAAAAAGGTGTAGTGGAGAGGTTACCACTTCCTTGGAAAAAGCCATTGCACAATTTTGTGTTGGAATGCGATTTACTTGGTAACTCAATTGAACATAATACCCATAATTATATCGTTTACTTTCAAGAAAAAATAGCAGAATTTTTATTTCTGCCAAACAATTTCTTTGTTTTCAGGTGTGTACAATGGAACGGATTCGACAATAATTGCTGCCAACATTTACAATAGACCATATTTAGACTCATGAGCTTCATTTTTGACACACGTGACGATAGTCAATGGGCGTTTTGTGAAAGTTCTTGCATCTTCAAAGCTTGCAGGACCCCCATTCACCCCATAAAGGACGAAATTTTTAGTGTCACGGGTCAAACTCGTATTAGTATAAAGTTCGCCTATGCCAAATTTCGTTGCCCAGACTGCAGTATCTTTTTGCGGACCGTTTCCACTTCTATGTACGACATTTGCTAGAAACATTTTGTCTAAAATTACATCAAGCTCAAGTTTTTTTTGTTCGATAAGACCAAAGGCCATTGTAGACTTTATTTGCAGCAGCAGCAGTTCGTCGACTAGCAGCGAGGAGAATTTCAAACCCCTGGTAATAAAACCTAACGTGAACAGCAGCATCGTGAAAAAGAAAAATAAGTTGGCAGACAGATTAGGCCCAACGAAAAACAATAATAAACAGCAACATCCGCAGCAGCAACAACAGTTCACGAATAAACAGCTGAAAAAACAGCAGAAGATCAAAGAGAAAAAGGCGCACATGCTTTCGACGTTCGGTTCGGAATTGGAGGAGAACCAGGAGCTCTTGCTGCAGAGAGCGGCTCGTTTCAGCAGTGGCGGTGCGAAAAAGGAAACCGCCCCTGTTGTCGTCGTCAACCCACTCGTCTCTCAGATCAATAGAGCGTTTGTGGTCGATAAGTATAGTGCTACAGAGGACAATATCACAGACTTCGATTGGACTGAATTTCACATTGTGGGCACGTGTCAGGACTTGGAGAAGTCCTTCCTGCGACTGACCAAGGCGCCTGAAGCGTGTGAAGTACGTCCAGTTGAGGTTCTTAAATTGTCATTGCAGAACGTCAAGGTTAGGTGGAGGGAACGGCCGGATTATCACTACGCCTGCGACCAGCTCAAGTCCATCAGGCAGGATCTCACAGTGAGTTCTTTTCTTTCGTATCATTGCTTGAACTGCAGGTCATACAAGAGTGCCCATATTAGACTGCTCACTTTAATTTTTCAATAGAATATACGCATCATCTGGATATTTTTTCTTAGGTGGAATTTGATTTTCAGTCCTTGGGATTTTGGAGTTTTGGTCAATATGCAATTGCTATTAAGAGTCTAGATGTCTTTATTGACAGTCTAACGTTGAGCCATGAGCTGCGTTCTTTTTTGCCATCAATCTCAGATATTCTCATGCGAATTAGGTGATGATCATGAGATTAGGTGCTTTCCTTTTACAACCTAAACTAAGTATTCTGACCTAAGTTGTTAGTGGTATCTAACTTCCGCGCATGTGATTTCTCGCTTTTTCTCTTTCTAACTTAGATCAGATCAGTGAGTTTGGTGGTAAAAGGAAAGCACCTCTTGTAAAAAGAAAGCGCAATGTCAAATCCTGGCTTAAATCCCATACGCTTTCTATTTTCAGTAGAATGACTTTTTGGCGGAAAAATAAAGTGACAAGCTGGGGGGCTACGGCTACGGCTGATGGCACCTGCAAAGTTTGGGAGCGAAACTATCAGTGGCCATTGGACTTATTCTCCCAGCACTCCAGCTTGTCACTTTGTTTTTGCTCCAAAAAATCATGCTCCAAAAAGTCATTCTACTGAAAATAGAAAGTGTATGGGATACACGTCAAAATCGGCCAAGTTTGCTATCAAGTTTATGTATAGACATCCTTGATAATAATGATCAAATCATCTAATCACACTTCGATTTCTTATGTCAATTCATACTGAACCGTTCCAATTTCTAGGTTCAAGGAGTGCGGAACGAGTTCACAGTGGAAGTGTACGAAACGCACGCAAGGATAGCATTGGAGAAAGGCGATCATGAAGAGTTCAACCAGTGTCAGACCCAGTTGAAAATGTTATACACAGAAGTAGGTGGTAAGAATAGGAACGAGTTCATCGCGTACAGGATATTGTACTACATTTTTACGAAGAACACTTTGGGTATGTCTGTTTTTGTCAAAATCCATTGAAAAAATGCATGTTACGTCTCGATTTTTGTTTCAGATATAATGACAATTATGAAAAGTCTTTCCACCGAAGAAAAACGCGATGAATGTATCGGTTTTGCGTTGAAGCTGAGATCAGCGTGGGGTTTGGGGAATTCGCATAAATTTTTTAAATTGTACCTTCAAGCACCTGTGATGGCTAGTTACTTGATCGATTGGTTCATTGATCGCGAGCGCAAGCACTTTTTAAAGTGTATTGTCAAAAGGTATGTATTAGCACTTTTATTTATTTTTTTAAATTTCTCATGGTTTTTTTTCACTTTTTTCATCAAAAAGGCGGTTTTTAATTTCCTGGATTTGAATAAATTTTTGTTTTTTGTCAATACCGTATGTAGATTTCAAGACAAATTCTGTTATCTTTGTTCTACATGGTCAAGTGCCTTCATTTTTTTTTTCAACAGTTGACGCTATTTCTGTCTTAGTTAAAGTACAGTTTATTTTTTTTTCTTTTGTCTTTAGAGTCGGAACTCAACATTTATTCAACTAACTAAACATTTCTTGCAGCATTTTCCGTATGTATGTAAATCAAATTCTTGAGAGTTACGTGAAGCAATTTTTAAACCTTTCATTGTTGTAAAATCACTGTTTTACACAAAATCACTACAAGTACTAAATAATACAAGTGTCCAAGTAATGGCGTGTTTGTTACTTTCAATTGCTACAGACTTGAAATGATGGACAAAAATCTCACCTTTAGGAAAACGATATTTGGACACTTTGTAGTTGGAAATATTGTGTAATAATTTTTTATTGCTTTGAAAACTTTACACTGGAATTGGAACACACCCAGACAAAAAAAAAGCAAAAACTCAATGTTGCACATTTCAAATGAGTAAATGTCAAAAAAGCAAGCGTTACAATGAAGCTTGCATAATTTTTAACAACGTAAAATGTTCATGTCTAATGCAATTTTTTATGTTTAGCTACCGCCAAAACATACCCGTGAACTTTATCACTCAAGAGTTGGCATTCACATCGTTGGAGGATACCCTCGAATTTCTCGAGCCCTTCGAGTTGGTTTTCACGGATGTCAGCAAGACTTCCCTCGATTGCAAAAATAGCATGGCGTCTATCCAAAATCTCATCTGAAAAGTTTCCAAAAGTAATCCCCATTGTTGATCATCCTCATTTGAAACTGAGGTGTGCAGCATTTTCTTCTAAGCCCGGTTCTCGCCATGTTGTCCTTGATAAGAAATCTAAAATACTTCCACGACAAGAGGCATCACACATCTTCTAGTGAAATTCCAATTTTTTGAGAGCATCGATACCAGATCCAACTTTGCCAAGTTACTGGCAAAAAATTATTTATTCGCCACTTTTAATGGGGCAGCACTTCCACGTGATATTTATGCCCATATTGGCGCGAACAAATGTGTATATAAGCTGTTGTATATGTTATACATATATTTTAAATATTACTAAATAAAAGAAAATATTCCATTGGCATTTTATTTGAATAAATTAATTACAACCACCAAAAACTTACTGAAAAACTTTTATCGAGAGCTGTGACGTGATGCCACCACTTTTGTGGAAGGAACAAAAATTCACCTGGACCTAAAAGGCACTTGTACATTGTTGCTCTGTTGAAGTCTGGATGAGTCTTTAAATCAGGCTGGACTGGGTCAACTTGGGCAGTATTTGAAAGGAGTTTGTCTTCATATGGATATAGATAAGGAGAATCCTTTGGTGAAAACAGTATTACTTGTTTGGTGCCAAATACCTGCAAAAGGGTGAACAAAAAAATTATGATGATATTATTGATGAAGGCTTACCGCGGGCACAGAATCCGCGGGTTCCACCAAAAAGTTGACATAGTTCGGTAATACTAAAAAAAAAGTGTAACTCGAGTTACGCTATTTACACCTAGTCCTAGAGAACAGAGGGACGCCGCTCAGCGTCTTTTATTTCAAGTAAGGAGGAAAAGAACAAAAAGGAGCTGCACCGTTCACAGTGGGGAGCGGGAAGGAGTAAAGAAGAGTACATCAAGTTCGTCCAGTGCTGCCAATAGTGAGGATAACCCAGCCGGTAGCACGGTGAGCTCGGCCTCGCTTTCAAAAGCGAAGGTCCTCGCGTTCCTTAGTACTGGGACATCTACTATCGTGCGGTGATGCCCCGGCAAGAGGGAAGAAAGCCATCGAAAAAAAACCAAAACCCCAATGAAAAACCCCCATGGAAAAAAGCTGCTAATAACCAAGTACTTAGTTGATGCAGGGCAAAAAAAAAGTGAAGATGCTAAAGCCATGACATCTTCATAATCACAACTGCTATTATCTCACCGAAAGCTTTTTACGTTCGCAAGATACCAAATAATCACCAAAGCTCCTTTTTCCAAGGTTATTTCTGGATGTCCAACACTTAGTTCACCATTACCTATGCCTTTAAGTGCGACTGAGTTCCCCATATAGGTACCATACATTACATAATGATTTCCTCAACTTCCCTGCTTAGTCTAAAGTAGGCTTTCAACTGGCCATGGTTAATCCTTGAAATTTGCTGTTCTGCAGACAATGCGGGTTCTTCTCGATCGTGACCAATGCTAGTTGATTGATCATGGAAAATGCGTAGAATCGAAAAACCACCGATCATTTGTTCAATAAATGATTTGAAACAGAAATTTACATTGGTCAGCTATTTCTTAGTAATCTGGTGGAACCCGCGGTTAGAAGTACCTAACATATTGTAGTATGAGCCTGACCTGAGCTAAAATATTATTTTTAATATCATGGTGTAGGGGCGATACTGTTCCTTTGGGACCAAACCAAGCGTTTATATCTGGGTCACAATCATCATCACCGAAGTTGCAATAATCAGGTATATCAATATCGCTCCTCAGTTCAGGTATCTGGAAAAATATAATTCAAGAATCAATTTCTGGAAAAGGTAAAATCGCAATGAAACAAAGGAAAAATCTGGGATATTCAAATTTTTAGGGTTGATGAGCACCCCCTTCCTGTCATAGTAGAAAGTTCAAATTTCATCAGGACATTGCAATGTGTATGTGGAACCAAATTAGAGGGTGGCCTGACCAAAAATTAGAGAATGAAAAAAATTGGACCACACTAAGGTGCAGTCTGTCAAAGCTATTAGCTTCTGACATCTGTTTATAGTGACATTATAGTGGTTCCAGTTTTGCGACGGTAATTTTTTCAATATGCAATTTGGACATTCCGTGAGTTTCAAAAAATTGTAGTGCAAACTTCGACATGCGGTGAGCCCACGGACTTATGGTGAGCCCCACGAAATATTCATTTTAGGTGCAGACAATTAGACATGCTGTGAATGAAAGTTGAAGAAAAGATTGAATTAATTTTGGAAGGAAAGTTTTTTGAAATCGGACTCGCGGTTTTCGAATTTTCGTCTCTGGAAAAACTGCGAATTTTCCAACTACTTATCCCGTGAACAGATTTACACCATTTTTCATAAACAAGAAATAAACTGGTTTTTGAACATTTTCAACAATTTTTTTTCAATTTCCCGGGAATTTTCCGGTTGAATATTGAATACATTTGGAATAAGATTTGAGGTTTTTCCCGGGAAGTTCAAATTTTCCTGACAAAATTTTCAATATCCTGCAAGATATTTTCAATCTTTCTTTCTAATTCCAACTTCCCACCCGAAGGGATGCACGTTTTGAACAAAAATTTGCACAGGTTCCTGGATACTAGTCGGGAAAGTTATGGGGTTACACAACCAATTTTCATAGTACAGTGAAAGAAGAAAGAATCTTATTCACTTTCCATGCTTGGCGAGTGCAGAGTGCTCACTCGCTCATAGGCAACGGTTAACTTTCAAACACCAACCGAGAACCTGAAAGCTTCCTTTCAAAGAAAGGCATTGGGAAAAAAAATACCTGATCAAATAAATTATGTTGAGCTAAGTATCCCAAATGTCCATCTTGTTCCAGGTAATACGTGGTCATAAATTCCTGAAAAGTCATCAACTTTTGTGACCACTCTTCTTTATCATATTGAGAACCGATCTCGACAGGCACTGTCCTTCCTCCAGCTACTTTCAATAAGTAATCCACATCTTTCCACTTTGTCACAGCTGGCCAATCATTCATACAACCTGAAAATTTTTCCAAAATCAAATCAAATCCTTGAAGGGAAAAATATTGAAAATTGATTCTCACCAGTTATTTTAACAGGTTTTTGCGGTATTAAATAGTCACTGTGAAACTTGACAGGAGAAAGATGATCAACAGTTTCAATTGCAATTGCTTTTATTTCATTGTAATCGGAAGTATTGCAGTCACCACAAAGCCTCTTTTTGGCCTGCGTATTTCCGTCAGGTGAGCGCCTTCTTTTTAGCAAAGTTTCATCTTTCCTCTCCATAATCTCTTTTGATAATAAGGCAGCACACCTTGTCAAAAGGTCTACATTCTCAGTCAAAGGAGCTCCCAGTAAAAGCCCCAAGTCTAAGCTTTTAAGGCACTTTTCCAAAGGACATCCGCTGCCCAACAAAATAACAGTTTTGGTGAAACTGGCCACTGAAAAGGCCCTCCTGAATTTCAATTCGATAGAGCTCCATTTCCCAGTGTACAATTGGTCATGTAGAAAATCGAGGATGCTCTCAATTTGGATTTGTTGAATGTCATTGAATGATGCTGTAGATTCTAAACAGTGCTTTGAAAGTTCAACAAAGTGAGGAGCAAAAGCGAAATTCACAGAACTTGATGTCTGGATCAGCTCATTTTTGTTGGATACAAAACTTTGAAAAGTCGAAATGATATCTTTCATCAACATGTTTGTTTACCTTTACGTGTTTGTCACATTACAGACTGTGTTATTACAGAATAATTTTAAAAACTTGTACGACTGATGCGATAACTTTGAAATATCAACCTCAAAAACTGCAGAGCAGAATGCAGATGATTACGGGCAGTTAGAGGGACAATTTCAAGCGCGACAGACCACAAGAGCGACAGGCCGACAGGTTGAATAAACATGGCAACATGGCCATGTAGTTTGACGGAAATGTCAAAAACTTGAAAAAATGCAGTCCCCTCCCTACAAGCACCCTTCCCACCCTCCAAAAGCGCTAGGCAACGTCGCACTGTCGCGTTTGTTGCTTTATTATTGTTTGATTTGTTGTCCATGTGTCGGTCACATAATAGTTAATGGTTGTGCCATATAGCCAGGGTTCGGAAGTAGTAAGTAGTCATCTCGGACGTAAACTACCTCATTTACTACATGTAGTTTTTGTATTATTTACATGAGGGTAAAAACTACATAAACTACATGAATAAACGACAACGTAAATAATGATGTGCGCATGCTCAATGGCGCGAAATTTAAAAATGTGTCGTTTTTGAATAATTTGAATTTGACATGCTCAAATAGAGATCACCTATTTTTGATGATTTTTATGGGTATAACTTCTTGTGGTCACACAACACACTAAACTTATATACCCACAATTTGAAACTCAGAATCGCAAACGGCCAACGGCAAAAAGCACGCGAAGTAAAGGAAACGTCATTTTGACAGCCCCCCCTCCACCACCTACATTTGACACTAATGACAGATGAAACTCATTTACTACATAAACTACATTAACTACATGTAATTAATGTAATCTATGTAGTTAATGTAAATAATGTAGTTAATTAAATAAAACTAGACATTTCCGAACCCTGCATATAGCCCAGGCATATTAGGTTTTAACCCGCAACAAATTCCCACAAAGCTGAAATTTGGTATACGGGCCTTGTAAGACCTAAGGAATAACATATCAAAATACTCGGTGGCACACCCTTGTGCGTCATTGATTGTGGGGGAGGGGGCTAAATATTGCCATTTTAAATGCGTAAATGACACCCTGTAGCTTATATAAATAAAAAAAATCATATTTAGATGCTTTAAGGCTTCACAATATTTGCTTGGCGTTTGAATTGTTGATAAGTAGTTTGAGTTGCCTGAAAAAAAAAGAAGATCGGCAAAATTTATTTTGTTTTTCTCTCAAAAACCTCGAATTGATATCGGCAAGTGTGGTATCGTTTCTAACTGAATCTTGGCCTCTGATATCAAATATGGTGTTTAAAATTGAATTAAAACACGATTAAACAAGTTTGACTGAAAAAACGACGATTTTTGCCATCTGAAATTGTCGTTTTGTAATTTCGGTTTCCGTGAGGTTAGAATCATCTCAATAGATAGATAGATAGATAGATAGATAGATAGATTTATTAAGTGTTCTTGTGCATAAACGCACTACACGAGTCAAGCAAAACAATAAGGTAAACATTTAAATTAAAATTAAAATTAAAAACACACTTTATCACAGATGGGATAATATAAATCATTAACATTATCTAAACATAAATTATCAGTTAACATTTATCACATCTCGATGAAAACGAGAGCAAACAAGCAGTCTGGACAACCTTCATCAGATATATCTACAAGAAAAAATCGCTCGGTTTCAAGCGGAAAAATTCGTCACAGCAATAAAAGGCCCTTGCGCTGAGGAACCGTCTCATCACACGGCTAAAAAGCCTCACTGGCAGATTTCTGATTGAAGTAGGCAACACGTTGAAAAATTTAGCGGCCATATGCTTCGGATTTTTTTGGCCCTTAACTAGTCGAGAAAACTGAGGCAATATATTTTCACAATTTCTGGTCTTATAATTATGAATATTCTCGTGGGTGACGAAAAGATCTTCGTTCTGCTTCAGATACATCAGGCAGCTGTATATATACTCGCATGGAAAAGTAAGTATGTTGTTATCAATAAACGCGCTTTTACAGTCGTCCCTATACCCCAAGCCAGAAATAATCCTGACCGCTCTACGCTGCAAGCCAAAAACCCTGTACCAATCCGACGCGCCACCCCAACATAAAATTGAATAAGTCATCACGGAATGGCACAGAGCATGGTAGGCCTGCAGGAGTGTAGGCCTTGAGACACTGTCCGACAACATTTGCAACGCGAATACATTTGTTGCAAGCTTACTCGACAACTTATGAACATGCACATCCCACTTCAACTTGGGATCAAAAAAAACACCCAGGAATCTAACTGACTCGACATCCTGAAACCCTTCAAGTTCTCTTAGTCCAAAAAACATTGTGTGTGTCTTCAAGGCATTCAAAGAGAGGTGGTTGGCAGCGAACCAGGCCTCGACGTCCGACCGAGCCAAACGACTCCTATCATCAGCGACAGAGAGATCGCTGCTACGGTTTATCACAGTTGTATCATCCGCAAAAAAAATGAATTCAGCACCATCCACACCGCCCGGGAGATCATTTATATAGATTAAAAATAGTAATGGCCCCAATATGGACCCTTGAGGCACTCCATCTCTCACTTCCAACTCACCGGAGAGTTTTCCTCCAATAGACACCGTCTGGACCCTTCCAGAGAGATAAGACTGAATCAATTGCAAGCTTCGTTTGTCAAAATTGTAGCGTTTCAATTTTTTCAATAAAATATCATGATTTACGCAGTCAAACGCTTTGGAAAGATCACAAAATGTTGCCGCCAAATACTGCTTGTCCTCAAAGCACTCAAGACACTTATCTATAAAATCAAGCACAGCGTCGGTGGTATTTAAACCCCGCCTAAATCCATATTGACACGATGTAAAAAGACCATTTGTTTCAAAGTATTCTAGAATCTGCGAGTTAAGAGCCTTCTCAAAAACTTTGGACAGTATTGGCAACAATGAAATAGGTCTGAAGTTATCTATCTTAGAAGGATCACCTTTTTTGTGTAAAAGTTTGATTACAGATTTTTTTAGTGCACTGGGAAAACGGCCCTCGCGAATGCAATGATTTACTATTTTAGTGAGAGGTATGACGATTTGTTCCTTTACAGATTTAATTAGTTCCACATTTAGGCCATAGATATCTCTGCTCTTTTTATTTTTCAGGGAGTGCAAAATATCACGTACCTCGACAAATGACACCTCACGAAATGAGAAGTGCATCTCGCTGTTTATTTTTATGCTATCAATGTTACAATCTTTAACCCTGTCGTTCAAAAGTCTACTTGATAATTCGTTTGCTACGTTGATGAAGTGACTATTTGCGAAATCTGGTTCTATATTCTTTGGTGCAAGCGACCTACTACAGTTTTTTCTCTTACTGTTAATAATCTGCCACATAGTCTGAATTGGGCAATTTGATGATCTGATCAAGCTATCGTTATATTCTTTCTTTGCATTTTTTAATTTGCGCCTATATGCCGTCCTAAATTTATCTCTATACTCTATTAAATCCCGGGTTTCAACTTCTCGACACATTTCATTTAACAGCTTCATTCGCTCTCTCATCCCCTGCAGCTCAGGGGTACGCGTAAACCATGATGAAGCCGACGCCGACACCGACCCCTCACAGCCCACGCGCCGAACGCTGCGTTCGGGAAAGCAGCTCCGGTATGAGTCGATTATCACTCCGAAAAACCTGTCAAACATTAAATCCGAGGTTAGGTCCGGCTCCAAAGCAAAACTCCAGTCCATCTCAGAAACACTTCCATGGAATAGATTCCCGCCCCGAGCGGTCACCGGCCTACACAGATAATATGCCCCTCCCCCCGGCTCGTCGTCGCCAACGGCCGAAGACACACACAAACCAATAGCCCGGTGATCCGACAATCCAGCCGAATACACCCTGGACTCATTTACATTGAAATTTACAAAAAAATTGTCGAGGCAATTTTCCCCCCTGGTGCTGTCAAAGACAGTCCGCTCAAAGCCCAACGTGGAGAAAAAGTCGCAGAGCGTCCTCGACTCACTCTGCCCCGCGCCAAACCTGACATTGAAGTCACCACACAAGATTATTTTGTTTTCTAATTTTATCAATTTTAGAGCTCTTTCTATAATTTCTTGAAACACCTCTAGGCTGCCACCTGGTGACCTGTAAACTGACAGCAAATAAATGTCGTTCTTTTGAATTTTTATAGCAGAGATCTCGCAGTGTAACTCGACAGAAAGGGCCGACAAATCCTCCAACCCCGAAACACCACCCAAACAAGACCTGGTCAGAATCATTGTGCCCCCATGAATATGATTTTGCCTGGCGAAAAATTATCCAACAGTGAAACCCTCCAGCCCGAAGCCTAGGGCCTCATCGCAAGAGAGCCAGTGCTCATTTATACACAACACATCACATGACTTATCCAGCAGAAACGCCTCAAGTTGATTTACCTTATTTCGGATACATTGAATATTTATATGAATTACACTGAGAAGGCTGCCAGTACCGCTACCGATAATGGACTCTTTCGCTAAAATGCTATCGTTGGCTGCTACCATCCTGGACTCTTCCCGACCGGAAGTCACCAGCGTGGGATTGCTGGCGGTCTGATCGAAAAAATTTAAATCGCTTCACTAAAACGTCTTTTGGCCAGGTGGAAGCCTCATACAAGACATCCTCTAAAGCAGCGTCAGCACCCACCCGGAAAGATGGATAACCCTTGGACTGAAGAGGACTGGCAGTAAAGGATCGCCCTGGAAATTTGCTTGTCAACCACGATGTGATGTGTTCCTCAGTTGTCTCTCCTCAGTGTTCTTAGTTGTCAATTGAGTATTTCCAACAGAATTCATTGTTCTCAACCATTTTATACCTGAAAACGATAAAAACAATGTGCCTGTATTCATTACAAGATCAGAAAATTGATCTGTTGTGAAAGTGATTATATGCCCAATTTTCTCCCGAAAATGCATACAATTTTTGCAATTTTTTTTTACTGATGAATGATGGAGCGATTCCACTGTTCTTGTGTGTAATACTAAGTGAAGTTCTTCCTCTATCAGAAAATACCAAAAGCTATTGTATCTATCGGGCAATAGAAACAAAATCATATTTTCTGTAGCCGTTATTCCATTTTCAGAAAAAAAAGTAGGTGTAAAACTTGTTTAATAAAAAATTGATGCTCTGACTTTGTAATATAAATAGGCGTAAGCAATTGATGCTGTTTTTGTTCAAGATAAACATAAATATAGGATTTGTCGGTAATTTTTATTTTTGACAGCTTCAGACAATGATGCTCCTAAATGAAGAAACCACAATTTTTTTGTAGAGAATACATTATTTTCGAGATGAGGACTGTGAATATCAACTGTTCACTCATCAGTCTCATCACTTGGGTCTGTTTCGAAGATGGGAAGAAGAACCTATTACCAATGCTCAGCTTTATTAGCCATCACAAAATATTTTTACATGTTTCTCATTCAAAGATCCAGGAGAGAAATCCCACCTTGCGCGTACTATTCACGCCACTATCAAGCAGAAATGTTTCATGGCTACCGGAGTCCACTTCATAGGCAACAATATACCGTGTTTCCTTTGAGACCCACCTTATATTGTTAAAATGATTGGTTCGTCCACAGGAACAGTTTTAGAGAAAAGTGTCTGGGTGAATTTTTTGACTAGATATTCAAAGCCCCAAAATCGTAGGAGGCACAGAGGTGTAAGTTCAAATATTTTGATATGTTCTTCCTTAGGGATCATACCAGTTATATATCAATATTCAACTTTGTGCGACATTGCTTGAGGCTTTAAATTCTCATATGGTTTTTCCTGAAATATCCGGGCGACAAATTAACACTCAACCGCCTTTCCCGCAGAACTGACCAATCGGAAGAGTTACAAAGGCTCCCTCACATACTTGAGCACTAACAACAAATCTCTTTCGTTCATTTGAAACATATCTTATATCGATCGGATACTCCGTTCACTTGCAGGAACAGCTTGGAGATAGGTATCTCTCTAATTCTTAGAACTTGACCTTTGAGGATGAAAATCAAAGGACGCACGAGGGTGTAAGTCCGAGTATTTTGATATGTTGTCCCGTAGGTCCAATAGAACATATATACCAAAATTCAGCTTTGAGGGAATTTGTTACGGGTTACCACGATTTTTCGACTAAAATGCCTGGGGCTAATATAATAATGCCAGTTTATAAACATAAAGGTAGGTAAAAAAATAGAGTTTGGAGTAAAATTGGATTTAATTTAAATTTATGTAGGTTGATGATTTAAAGGTGTATTTTTTAGTGGCTCCGGAGAGACACAAACACAATAATCGTCATTTCGGGGGAGGATATGTTTCCTGCCTTGGGACTTGAGGCTGGGTTTCTTCCAAAACTGGTTGATATCCTTGTCAAAGACCCTTGTGATAATCCCAGGCTCGCTCAAGGGTGAGCAAGCTATCGCCACATCGTACCTACTTGCATCCAGGGCCAGGACAGAACCATATGGTCCCTTCAGGCTAAGATGGCCATCAGATAAGTGACAGGTAAATACCTAACTGTGGACATCGTCACTGTCTCTTATCGGTACCTACCTACATAATTTTGTTGTTTTCAAAAGAACTTTGACCGCATGCCGAACGCACCTCTTATCACCATTTTGCAGCCACTACTTGGTGGGTGAGATTTTTTGAATCCATCAACTCGTTCAAAAGATATCGGCCAACAAAGTCGCGGTCACGAAATGGTGATGGGTCGAATTATTGGACCAGTGTAATAATTACTCAAATCAAATAATTGAAAGGCTTTGGATTTATCTACTTATACTTATGTGTATTTTTCAGCGCCTAAGGAGAGACACTTTTTGCAATGGATACCTGCTAGCCTCCAGGTTTTGAGGGAGACAAGGAGCTAAGTCATTTCCGGAGTAAGGTGGTCATCTCTTGGCCCCAGAGGACAGACCTGAAGCTGCTGAAAAAATTCATACCTACGCGGGCGAACCTCCCCCCCCTGGATTCACCAAGCTCATAAATTTGATCATCAAATTAAATATAAACTCGCAGTGCTGTTGGTCAAACAATAGTGAAATGCCCATGGTTTAGTTGGTAGATCGTAAATCGATAATATATTATGAAGGCTTGGTGCAACCGGAGGGCAATTTTTGATTTCAAGTTATCTAAGTGGTAATAGTTCAATAATTTATTATTGTAGATACCTACTCATTCGATGTCTTTTTGTAATTGCTGATTTTCCATTATTTTAATACATATATTTCAATGTATTATATATGTAATCAAATTTTATTACATATATTTCACGTTCACAAATGCTGTAGACTTTTTTGCCTTTTAGTCCTTCACCATAGTTGTTTTTCACAACATACTCTTCTTTCATCCATACCTGATACCTCTGCCATACATTTAGCTATCATTCTTTTCAAGCATTCACCCAACACCTATGGGGTCTGACTCCAAGATTTTTGTCTAAAGCAATGAGGCTTTCGTGAGATTTTTGAAAGGACCGGTAGGATAAAACCAACACTCTTGAAAATTATAAATAAAAGGCAGATGTCTTCGCACAAAACGTTAATAAAAATTCCTTGCTACAGTTTCGGGAGCCTTTATAGTCTCACATCATCAGAGGTAAAATAGTGAAAGCTTGTGAACTATTCTGGTGAAGGAGTAGGAGTGAATATTTGGCATATAATTTATCCCTTACGTTTCCGAAACTGCAGTAGGGAATTTCTTGAAACGTTTTGTGAGAAGACTTTTTTTTTCCATAATTTTTACAATTTTACACCCACTGGTGAGCGATGGCAGATAAATTTCCAAAGACCAATAGTGCAAGCGGTACACACCTAAAAACACATCGATACTGCATTTTGGAGTGCAGTAACGAGATTTGGTATGGGCATACTTCATACCAAGACAAGCGATTTGACCCGCAGCACTCGATATTTTGTCCCTTAGGGGGCCAATGGGGGCCCTCCAAATTTTCAAGATGCAAGAACTTTCACATGAGGATCATTGAGTATCGTCATGTATGTCATAAGTGAAGCTTACGGGTCTATTGAAAATATTTTCATCAATTGTCGTTGTGTCCGATTCATTCTTCACACTTGAAAAAAAAATTCTTTGGTAAAGGTCAAAAAAACTGTTTTTATTTTTTCTTCTATGCAAGGAAACGATAAATTAATATGTTCTGTTGCGTTCCCAACTAAATCGCATTCCCTAAACCTAATTATAAAGAAATTTTTCTTGTAATGGTATTTTTCAAAGAAGTGGTGACCTCTTCAGTACCTCTTTTCCAAGAGCATTTCTTTCTATGTCGCCACTGGATATCACTCGTAATTTTTGCAGGAATGGAGACCTCGAACTCTTTTCCTGGTGGTTGCGAAGCAACATGACTCTTAAACGCCCAAGGGAGTCCAAAAAAAAATTTTTCTGCTGGGCCGTCCAACTTACGATATTTTGATTTTATAGTAGGAGAGATGCGGACCAGTATTCAATCCAGGCTGCAGGCACAGGCGATTTGGTTTCAATAGAAAATATTCTTCCATGCCGTGTTTTATTGCAGTACAACAAAACGCAGAGTCGTTAGGTGTAAGAAGGTATATTTTCCGGTAGAACTTATTCGCCTAGATTAGATCTTATTTATTTGCGCGTCTCCCCTACTACAAAATCAACATGCCAAAAATTTGACGGCCCAGCAGAAAAAAAAAGTTTTAGGGCTCTCTTGTATGTTTTGAAGCCATGTTGCATGGAAATTACTAAGAAAAGAGTTCAAGCTTCTCATATCAGCGAAAATTGACAGTCTTATGCACTAGGAACATTGAAAAAAATGCTGTTGAAAAAAGTGTACTGAAGAGGTCACCTCTTCTTGGGAAAATGATATTGCGAAAAAATTGTCTTCATATTTGGGCTTACGGAACGCGATTTATTTGGGAACGCAACAAAACATATGAATTTATCGTTTCCTTGCACAGCAGAAAAAATCAAAACAGTTTTTTTGACCTCTGAGAAAGATTTTTTTTTTCAAATGTGAAGAATGAATCGGACACGACGACATTTGATGAAAACATTTTCAATAGACCCGTAAGCTCCATTTATGACATACATGACGATACTCAATGATCATTTTGTGAAAGTTCTTGCATCTTGAAAATTTGGAGGGCCCCCATTGGCCCCCTAAGGGATGAAATATCGAGTGCTGTGGGTCAAATCGCTTGTCTTGGTATAAAGTACGCCCATGCAAAATCTCGTTACTGCACTCCAAAATGCGGTATGATTTTGCGTACCGCTCCCACTACAACACTTTTATTCTACAATGAAAGTTTTGAGAAGAAAGATCTGGGAATGAATAAGTTTCCAACGCAGTGCACTCAGCGACACCTCATACATTCCAACTTTATAACATATTGTCCGTCTAAGTAGGTTTTCTCTACCTCACAGGGGCCACTCGACAGTATGGGCATTTTCATTTCATTCTCTTTGGTACTGCCGCACCTGACAGCTTGGTCATCATTCTCTTCAGTGAACACCGCTTACAATGTTCCCGCAAGATACCTAGAATCACGTTCTCTACATAAACACTGATAATGATAAATTGACTTTATTTTCAGGCGGCATTCAGCAAAGTGCTGCTCTTCCATATCATCCAGGCAGTTCCCATTGGAGGTGGAGATTTAGTGGTGAATTAATAGACTCTAATAGGCGCTAGTAATATTATTGCGTATCAGGGTTGTTGTTGAAGCTGCCCCTACTCCTCACTGCGCAAAAAGAAGTTTCCAAAAAGTCCTGTGACGTTTTAAAGCTTAGTAAATAATCCATGCCTTATTCATTTCTTATAACTTTGTTGAGCTCTACTCTACTTTTTTTTTTTTTTTTTTTTTTTTTTTTTTTCTATTTTTATATATATATATAATATGTTCCTCAAATCGATAATGAACCTCAGAAAGCTCGCTTTCCTATTGGTATCTAATAACGGGGTTCCGAAGTAGCTAGGATGAGAAACAAACAACATCGTTCCATTCTAGCTACCGATACCGACAAGCAGTGTCGATGTACAGAATTATGGTCTTGCAGCCTGATTACGGCGAGTATTTTGCGAGTCTGAATAACATCAGTGTTTATGTAGAGAACGTAGTTCAATACATTTCTGGGTCTCTTGCGGGAAAATTGTAAGCGGTGTGTTCACTGAAGAGAATGATGATCAAGCTGTCAAGCGCGGCAGTACTGAAGAGAATGGAATGAAAATGCCCACTGTCGA
Organism: Anaspis maculata; assembly: GCA_949128115.1. Lineage (NCBI taxonomy): Eukaryota > Metazoa > Arthropoda > Insecta > Coleoptera > Scraptiidae > Anaspis > Anaspis maculata. The sequence continues at coordinate 53,959,143 of OX421963.1, read as the reverse complement.
GTGGCCCATGTGAGGTTGTGAAAACAATAAGTTGTAAAGTTATAATACATATGAGGTGACGCTGATTGCACTCACCTCTGCATCAAGAACTTGTTCATTTCCCCGGCCTAAATCTTTCTTCTCAAAACTTTCACTGTAAAATAAAAGTATTGGTTTTATCTTATCAGCCCAAATTTTATAAATCTCACCGGCCCAGGGGGCAAATTCCCTCTTACCCCCTTGCCTTGGCCTTGGCCCATCTACCCCTGCTTGGGTTCATCGGTTTTATTTTATCATTTCTTTTTTCAAATAAATAAGAGTATTAGCTGATTTTTCAAAATCTTTCTATTGTTTTCCACCGCCCTCTCCGTCTCTCTGGTTAGTCCCCACAGACAAAATGAAGAACTGACAGGTGAAACCACTGGCAAAATACTCGGCAAAATATAATGCATCCTCTTGGTTTGTACGCCAATCCAACACCCTTTGACCCACACCCCACATATATTTGCGTTCCTAAAACACAAACAACATTTTTCTAGCACTCTTGAATAAGTATTGAGGGAACCTGACATTGACAGGAAGTTCAATTGTTCATGCTCCGACAAAGGTACGCAAGGTGAGCAAACCTCCGACTCCCTGGATTACTCCGAATCGGAAACTGTTCGTGAAGCAAAGAAATTTTATCCCTTCAAAAGTTCAAGAAGTCTCGCCTCGGATATGATTGGGATAGTCGAAATGGTGATGCTTTGAAAATAGCTACACTTTCTTGCAATGGAATAAGGTTGCCACGGTCTGGATTTAGAGCTGATGGGCATAATACGGCAACTGCTTTGGCAAAGGTTACTGATGATATTGTCAAAGCATATATGATGAAGATTTACAAAACTCCTCTCATTTTTGTTGGATTTTTCAAAAGCTTTCGATACGCTTGATCATGGTTTGATCATAATTATCAAATCTGAAATACTTCGATTTTGATTCAGCATCTCTTTATCAGCATATTGTCGATGACAATCCACCTTTCCCATGACCAGTTTCACGCATCGCATCACACATCACACATCACACCTGATGTGAGCGTGGAACTAGCGGTCTGTAGTAGCTGTTTGCATTAGCGGGAATCTGCGCTCACGGGTATGCGCGTAAGTGATTTCTCGTATGGGAAAGGTGGATTCTCAATCATCGATGTTTTTCCTTGCAGTTCAATCTCTCCAGAACTGGTTGATAAGTTTTTAATAAATTATATGAGGAGAAAAGAAGAAAGGAAAAGAAAGAGGACCCAAAAAACTTTTATTTATACTCAGGTCGATTACAGTTTTTACTTTGACAAATGTCTAGCATCCCAAAATATACCTAATCAATGAGGATCTCGAGCGGACAAGAGTCTTAGCTGAGCTGCTGAACATCAGCACCAATCTGTTATTGAATCCTCTAAAATCTAAAGCACGACTTCTTTTCGGCAGTAAATAACTCAAAACCACATCAAGTGTCAGTCTTAGCCCTATACCTCTCGACAAGTAGAATAGCATTTGGATGAACTTCGCCATTGAAGTCGTTTATCATTATTATATTATTATCTGAGTTATTATCTCTTCCCTACTTGAATTGTTTTAGACTTTTTTACAGTGGGTTTGGAACACCTGTATAAGTGGCCCCAAAAAATCTATTTGTCATTTCTTTATTATAAATAATACATAATCATAAGATCCTGATTCCCGCCGTCTGTTTGTTTACAGTATTTTTCTTCAAATCTTGGGAATGATAGACAGTTTCAGTTTCAAAAAAAAAACGTGTATATCAGCAACCAACGTTTCAACCTCGTTGACAGGTCTTTTTCAAAGGAATGTAAATTCTAAAAAATATAATTCTGAATAATAGTACTTAAAAATGTGATAACATAGAATAAAAGCGTAAATAAAAGAGACTGGTGAAAAATGGCGTGAAAATGTTGACGAGGAGGTCGTGGCACTCTTCATGAAACACGAAACAGAGCGAGATCAATGATGATGTTATTTCTGGGTATGGATCCAATTATCCAAATGAGCTGCTATTGCCAGTTAACACTGCTGGGAGTGATGCTGATGATGCAAGCTTCGAGAATGTTGTCTACAGTTTTGTAGAATTCTGTAGAGGTGTGTGATGGTTACCTGTGACATGACCATCAGCTCAGGTTTTCATCCAGGTCTCCTACTGTAACAAAAGAACACACTGCATTACAATTACAATAATTATACTCGACTGATTTGATGAATTTTGGCTTAGTGTCAGTGACAATAAGAAGGCCAAAATTCATCAAATCAGTAGGTACACTCCGCGCAAAACACTGCTCTCGCGTTTTTTTTGCTTACGATGGTACTTATATTATTATACTGGGAGTTGATGAATATCATCAGTGATCACATCAGACATGAGACTTGAGTAAAAAGTGGTATATGAGGCATAACTGCAGAGAAGTTGATTCCAAAACTTACGAGATTCATATAGCCTTGTCATCAGGACTTGGACTTGAGGAAAGCTAACACTTAAAGTAGGTATAGAGCCTTCAAGTGAATTTCACCTCAAGTCTCAAGCCTATGATTTTTGGAAATTTCAAATTTGGAAACATGGCTAGCGACCAGGCTTACTATGAGAGGAAATTTACTTCAACGCTTGATACATTAAACAATCCTTACACAAGTGTGTGTAGACTGTAAGTTCGTATAAATCTAACGCAAACAATGACCTTTACCTACCGATTTCCTTTCATATGTACTGACATCCTTGGCTCTTCCTGTTGGTTTCATGGATCTTACAATATCCTCCATTTGAAACAGCAATTAGGTAGTAATTTGTACTGCTGTAACGGAAAAAAATATTAATAGCGTTTTCCACTGGCTTGCACTTTTGTGCAAATCGTGGAAGTGCAATGACTTCACGCACTCCACGAGCTTTGTATTGGAACCACCCTCATGCGCCGGAGCGCGCGATGCGTTAAAATTCAGTGGAATATGATGCAGTGTGCACTTGCGACAATTTGGCGCAAGTGCCTTTTCCCACTCGAAAATTCGCTTTAAATTGGAAGATGAAGTAATTTTCTTACAATGGAAAGTAAAACCAAACCAAAATATTAAACTAAATCTGAAAATGTATGAGCAACATGTTCAATAAAGTTGTGAATTTTGGGTTTCACTCTTTTGTTTTTCTTCATCAGTGCAATAATTTCTATGTACGAGTCCGAACAATCGCTGGACTCTACAAATTCCCTAACAAATTATTGATCAATTGCTAATTTAAACTGCAGTTTACTCTATTTACTTCGAATTGGCGCCATATTGCATTGCACTGCACTGGACGCACGAGCTCCCAGAGGTCGTGTGAAAAATGCGCATTTAATGCAAGTTCATCTTTCCAGTGGAACGTATAGACAATACAAATGGGGCCTTGCACTGCCACTTTAACACACCGAGGGCGCCACGACCGTTGGGGGCAAATTCGACGATTTTGACGGCGTTGACGCTTCAGCGACCGACGTCCGTCATTTTATGTCTTGATTTGAAATTTGGATAACCTCTGTTTCTTGCTTGACGTCTCCAGTCACTGTCAGTTACTGGTCAAACTACTCAAACTCCCCTGTTTTTCGCATCGTTACGGCCGCTTTATCGAAGTAGGCGCCCCCTACAGTAGTGGCGACCTCACGTTGAGTTTTTCAATTGCAAGGCCTCATAGAGAAGACCATATGTTATCACCACCGTCGTCACGGATATAGACAGGAGAAGTGATGACGTCACAACATGGCAACATGGCCGGCGGTTGACATTTTCTGGAGGCCAACGTCATCACATGAACGTGACGTTTCTATGTTTGGTTGTGTTCGGCATGACATTTTCTGGAGGTTCACAACAAAAGTCACAAAAGTCAGTGCAAAATGGCAGTGAACATTGCTGAAATTGCCAGCCTAAGAGACAGCCAGCGTCATACAGGCGGACTTGGTTGCAAAAAGGCCAGACATAGCCCAACTCATTGACAGAGAGCTGCGCAAAGCTGCACTCAGAACCACCAGTGCCTACAGAACGGTTCCGCATGATGCAGGGATGCAGCACGAGCGCTCTCAGGTATCCCACCCTTCGCCCTGATGCTTGTGATTAGAGCTAGAGGAAACAAGCCTAGGAGTGCCCACCAGCAAACCAGATAGCAGGAACAAGGCCAGAGAGCAGTTCGTCGAGCAGTGGCAACGGCAGTGGAACGCCTTGGTTCAATGTTGGATGAAAGAAATACTGGGGAACTTCAAAAGCCTCAGCGCCAGGACAACGCGGAACACGCTCGTTTTCATTGTAACGGTCCATCAAGGCAGCGAGAAGACCTCGAACAAAAACTGGGCAGGAGAATCGCCGTCGACAATCTCGTTCATGAGATGCTCAGAGGCAAAGAGCAATGGATCGCAGTTTATAGTGTAAACCTAGTACGGTCCTGACTTTCCGGCGGTGGAGAGGATGCGCGTACAGCGGGGCGAGACGGGGGACTTGGAGCAGGCCAGCGAAGGAGAAGTACGCAGGTTGAAAAAGCTCCGGCTCTAATGTTCATAAAAGTGCACCTAATAAACGTTTCTCGCGCCACCTGAGGTTTTTATTAACAATAGTTAGCAGTTTTTAGTTTATAGCAATAAAGTTTGATTTCCTCCACCTGATATAGTCCAAAATATGGATCTTTTTTTGTTATATCCATTTCCGTTATTTACCTTCGCAAAAATTTGACAAACACATGACAAACACAAACAGAGAAACGTCAAGTGCATGCCACGTGCCGTGCATCCCACGGTCATGTCACGTTTGACGTTGGCCTCCAGAAAATGTCAACCGCCGGCCATGTTGCCGTGTTGTGACGTCACACTTCTTCGGTCTATTGGGGCATCAAAAATCAGCCAACCTTTTTTTGAATGATGGACTCGCCTGGTTCCTACGCAACAGTAAAAATCCGTGACAGCATGTGGTCTTTTCTATTTGTATTGTCTATTCGCGATTTTAACTACCGATGGTGCGCTGTCGTCGCAGGAAACAAAATGGAGGACTACAAGTAACTTTTGTCGGTGTCAGTGTCGTCTGTGACAGTGCTGTCTCATCAGAATTCAGATATCTGTCACCGACCTCGCACTCCGTAATATCCTTTGTAATTGTGAATTTAAAAAAGTCTGTGCGTTTCTTTGGTGGGTATTTCGAATGTTGATGCCAGCATTTACACGTATGGATTCCTCTAACAGAATTTCAAGGTGCGCTGACTCTGGCCTAAGGCTGAAAACAGTGGAGGCAGGTTGCCAGTTTCCAGTACCCAGTGCTGATAATCTTCTCTTGGACAAACAGTGAGCGCCCGCACTTTGACCAGGACTCCGCCGAGACTTCGTCGGCCCAGACAGGCAACCTGCCTTCGTTGTGTTTTCTTCTCAGCCTAACGGGCCGTGGTATTTGGAAGAGGACTACTGATGTTATTAGAAATTAGAACTAGCTAGCGAGACTTACCCGTCGAAAAATTATCGCTAGGTTTAAAAGGTAGCGAACAAGCCCTCATGCTTGTTATTGCTGGCTTTCTGATGCTCAGAACAGTTCTTCATGCCCTTTCATGGCACATGGTTTGCGAAACCACGCCGAAAGCGTTTATGATTGTGATGATATGCACTTGTGATGCGTCTTTCCTAGGTAATTGATAAAAATGACAGACCTACCTGGCTTTTTCTTGATTTACTACTAAAGACAGTGCAAGTGGTGTATAAGTCCTTCTTTTGGCCGTTTCTGAATCACGCGAAGTCAATGAGACAACGCGCAGACAGCAGCAGGGATGACAGCAGAACAAATTCAAAAATGTCAGATGGACGTTAGAGCTTTCTAGATCAGAGCCGATTTACTCATAGTTTTAGTCCGCACAAACGGCACCAGAGCGCATCTAGATTTTTGAAATCGCGAATTGTCTATTCGCGATTTTAACTACCGATGGTGCGCTGTCGTCGCAGGAAACAAAATGGAGGACTACAAGTAACTTTTGTCGGTGTCAGTGTCGTCAGTGACAGTGCTGTCCCATCAGAATTCAGATATCCGTCACCGACCTCGCACTCCGTAATATCCTTTGTAATTGTGAATTTAAAAGAGTCTGTGCGTTTCTTTGGTGGGTATTTCGAATGTTGATGCCAGCATTTACACGTATGGATTCCTCTTACAGAATTTCAAGGCGCGCTGACACTGGACTAAGGCTGAAAACAGTGGAGGCAGGTTGCCAGTTTCCAGTACCCAGTGCTGACAATCTTCTCTTGGACAAACAGTGAGCGCCCGCACTTTGACCAGGACCCCTCCGAGACTTCGTCAGCCCAGACAGGCAACCTGCCTTCGTTGTGTTTTCTTTCCAGCCTAACGGGCCGTGGTATTTGGAAAAGGACTACTGATGTTATTAGAAATCAGAACTAGCTAGCGAGACTTACCTGTCGAAAAATTATCGCTAGGTTTAAAAGGTAGCGAACAAGCCCTCATGCTTGTTATTGCTGGCTTTCTGATGCTCAGAACAGTTCTCCATGCCCTTTCACGGCACATGGTTTGCGAAACCACGCCGAAAGCGTTTATGATTGTGATGATATGCACCTGTGATGCGTCTTTCCTAGGAAATTGATAAAAATGACAGACCCACCTGGCCTTTTCTTGATTTACTACTAAAGACAGTGCAAATGGTGTATAAGTCCTCTTTTGGCCGTTTCTGAATCACGCGAGGTCAATGAGACAACGCGCAGACAGCAGCAGGGATGACAGCAGAACAAATTCAAAAATGTCATATGGACGTTAGAGCATTCTAGATCAGAGCCGATTTACTCATAGTTTTAGTCCGCGCAAGGGGCACCAGAGCGCGTCTAGATTTTTGAAATCGCGAATACACTTTTAATTTGGTACGATGCACTCTCGCCAGTGGAAAACGATTCCACTGCCTCGGTGCAAAAAGTGCGCACTAAAACTCCCAGTGGAAAACGCTATAATTATAGTCTTATGCATAGTTGTTTAGACCTAATAACAATATACTTACTCACTTAATCCGAAGTCTTTCTACCGTTCGGTGTAAGACTAAAGAGCCCGAATTCAGCTTCTGTTTGTTCTGTTCCTCCATTCCATCCTGTTCTGGACAAATGCATCGATTCCCTCCCACCTGATGTCCTTCTCCTCCGCTGATTGCCTCACCTCCTCCCGCCAGATTTTTCTTGGTCTGCCTCATCTTCTAGTTCTTCCGAGAGTTCTTCCCCGTGTTCTCGCCTCATACACTCTTCTAGGCTTTAACTACTTACTGCTCTTTGAAAATTTTGTTCCCGATTCTGTCCCTTTTTGTCTTCCCCTCTATTTTTCGTAGGGATCTCGTCTCTGCAGCATTCACTCGACTCTCGTACTTTCTTGTCAGGGTCCACGAGTCGCTGCCATAAAATCAGTGATGGAGTCACCACCTTCTTCGCCATCTCAACCTTTATTTCCTTTGTAACTTCTCTCTTCCCGAAAAATGTTGTTCTCATGGAGTTGTATATTCTTCGCACCAGAGCAATTCTTTCACTCACTTCTCTGTCCTGTCTTTCGTTCCCTTCAATTGTTGTTCCCAGATATTTGTAGTGCCCTCCTTGTTCGATGTTCGATAACAATAGACACCAACATAAAATTACACTTATTGTTGTGGAGCACGCATAGAAACAGGAGCACGTCATAGAACATTTTGACACTTCGATGCGGCATTGCCGAATGGTCAAAAGGGTGCAGGGGGAATCAGACTGACAGGTTCACATTTCGCTCTTATGTCTCCAAGATGTGACATTTTGCTTTTTGACAGCCGTGCAGCGTTGCCACGTGTAGTGTGGTAGGAGTATGTCGCGCTTATGGGCTGTCGCGGTAACTGCCTGTCACCAATGCGGATGTTAAACCCCTTGGTTAAACCTCAGCGTTGCCAATCACCCTCTGTCATCCTTTCGTAGAAAAAGAAAATTACTAGGACTAGCCCTGATCTGATCATGCGCAGATTGACTGATGTCAGTTGCAGTGGGTGACAGCTGACAGCATTGACACTATTGACATTGATTGATTGACACATTCATTTCTCATGTGGTTGCCAGTCGGGCTGCGGTAAAACTTTCACGGCTTCATCGTACGTCGGCTTATTAGTAAAAATGGTACATGACGACGTTGAAACAATCAACGGCCTCAAGAAATTCGGCTTGAGTGATCAGAAGGCTCAAGAAACTATAAAAAATACAGCTTTGACTCAAACTTTATTGAACATCTTGGCTTTGGTAAGTTTCCCCGAATTTCCTAAATCGATTATAATCACTGCTTTCAATTAGATTCAAAATGAGAAACTCTCGGAAGGAACTGGCATCCTTCTTTACCACTTAGCGACCAAAATAAAACCTCAAGTTAGCCACCATCTTCCACTTCTCATAAAGCACATCACTTCCACAAAGCTGGATACGACTTTACGTGTAGAGAAAGCAATCGAATACGTCCTTGCCAACATCAGTAACGTGAATTTGAGCGAACTAGACAAGTTTTGTGGTGTTGGCATAGTGGTCACACCAGAAGAAATCGAGAGTGCTGTTGAAAAGACCATCAAAGAACATAAAAATGAGCTGCTCGAGAAAAGGTATCGGTTTAATTCCGGACCGATAATGCAGAAAGTTCGAGTGCAGCTGCCCTGGGCTGATGGGAAAGCAATAAAAAATGAAATTGACGTGCAGATCCTTGATTTACTTGGGCCAAAAACCGAAGCAGATCTTGCTCCTACAACTAAAAACGCCAAAAAACCCAAAGCTTCCGTTGAGAAGAAGATAGTGAAAGAGGAGAATTTGAAACCAAGCAATGAAGTTGAACCTCTAACAATTATAGATGTAATGAAGAAAGTCAACTTCCATGCTCCCGGAGAAAATTACAAAACGGATGGTTATGTTGTCACTGAGCACACTAAGGAATTACTGGCGAAGCATCTGAAAGCAACTGGTGGAAAGGTATGAAAAGCTAAAGCTTGAGAAAGGTGGAACTGAAGACAACTTCACTTGTAGGTCCGTACAAGGTTCCCTCCTGAGCCAAATGGAATTTTACATATCGGGCATGCTAAGGCCATCAACATCAATTTTGGGTATGCTGCGGCCCATGGGGGATCATGTTTCCTTAGGTACGATGACACGAACCCTGAAAAAGAAGAAGAAAAGTTCTTCACAGGCATCAGAGACATGGTTGCGTGGCTGGGGTACAAGCCGGACAAGATAACTCATTCTTCTGATTATTTTGATCAGCTGTATGAATGGGCCATTTGTTTGATCAAAGATGGTTGTGCTTATGTTTGTCACCAAACTGCTGACCAAATGAAGGGTTTTAATCCTGAACCTTCGCCCTGGAGGGACAGGCCTGTTGCTGAAAGTTTACAGTTATTCCAGGTATAGAATTTAGTAGGTTGTAGGTATCTTGATACAGGCTGGTCCATTCTTCCGATTTTTAACCCATGCGACTATTTTTGACCATTGTTCATATTTTCGAATTCTACGTTCTATTATAAAAAAAAGCCAGTTTTGATTTAGTGGCTTCGTTTCTAAGATATTTGGATCTGAATGTTTGAAAAACACCTTGAAAACACCACTTCCAAGGGCCTTAAAATTGGAATCCTAGAAAACTCATGATTTCTCAACTGAAATAGGTTTTCTAATTGTTTTGAGTTGATAAATCACCATTTTTCGCTGAAAAACAACAAGTTTCCAGGTAAGAAAATTTTTAGGCTCGTGAAAGTGGAGTTTTTGAGATGTTATTCGAAGTTTCTATCTCGAAAACGAAGCCTCTAATCAAAATTTTGCAAGAGTAAACTTTCTCTTTTAATAGGCTATTGGACTCTGGTGTCATTTTGAGGTTTTACCATGATACAAACGATAGTGCCGACCCCATGCGATGTTGGTGGTCGTTAAAAATCCCTACCCTGTGTTGGAACGTCACAGGGGTTCGGAATTTCCGGTATAGTGGAGGAAAGCATTCACCGGCGTCGGTGTTAGGCCTCGTTGCGGAAATAGGCCGACGTTAAATAAACAAATAAAAAACTAAAAAATTGAGTCCAGTAGCCTATTGAACGTAAACGGAAATATGAACAATTTACAAAAACAGCTTAGGATGTAAAAACGCGTAAAAGGGGAGGGCACCTCATGTTATCTAGGTTCCTGAAAATTTGTGATAAAGCGCGTTTAGTCTATCCGCTAGCTACTATTCCGTATTTTTTAAGAGGTCGAAAAGGTTTTTTTGTGGATTCCTATCAGGCAAGGTTCACAGAATCAGATTTTTTTGGTGGCAACGGCCAAAAGTGGTGCGGTTACCCTGTGCACCCCCATGGGGGCCAACCCCAAGTTGATCGAATTTCAGTTCTGTAACTTGGAGGATTGATACAGAATTACGAAAAGTTCAGGATGTCATGTAAAAACTACCTCAAAAGTCATCCACAATGGAGATATAGCCCTTCAAATTTCAAAAAAAGCGATTTTCGTGGAGGTACAATTTCCACAATTTTCAACCGATTTCGCTGAAAATTTGGCTAGGCCCCTCTGTAACAAGCATCTAGAATGGGGAATTTCATTTTCTGGATAAGTTGTCCAGTGGCAGAGCAACTGGAAATTTTGACATAACCCCGTCCCTCCTCATTTCTCAAGTCCCTGGTCAACTTTGGACTCTAAAACGTTCACTATATATCGAATACATTGTTCAGCTACGATGTTCCTAAAAAAAATTTTTTTTTCACCTTCCTTTTGCGAGAAAATTGTGTTTAACAATGGGTGGTATGCATAAAAAGTAGTAGATGCTACTACTACGGAAAAGAGTATCTACTTCGTAGTATCCTCTATTATGTATTTAGCATCTACTTCAGTTCCAAAGCATATGCTACAATAAAAAAGTTTCTACTTCAATACGGTGTAGTAAGTACTACAGCATCGTAGTATATACTACACCATTTCCAACTGTATTTGCGATAATATCAAATGTATTTCAGATTAGCGATATGTATTTGAGAAAACACCAATTGTATTTTAAATATGAGAAATGTAGTTTAGAATTTGCCAAATGTATTTTAATTATGAGAAATGTAGTTAAGAAATTTCCAAGTGTATTAGATTTGGGAAATGTAGTTTAGAATATGCCAGTTGTATAATCGAATATTCAAATATAGTTGAGAAAGTACCATATGAATTTTAGAACAAGGATATGTAGTTTAGAAAACGTGAATTGTAAGTGAGAAACCGCCAATTGTAGTTGAGAATTTGGAGTTCGTTTTCCTCAACAACGTTTGCTTTTTCATCACTGTTCTACCCTGAAAAAATATCTGAATCTGAAATACATTTCAAAATATCTCAAATACATCTCATCTTATCTTAAATACATCTAATGTTTTCGAAAATACAATTGACAATTTCTCCATTGAACTTCGTGGATCTGGAATGCATTTAATTTTTTCTAAAATACATTTGGTAATATCTCGAATACATTTCGTTAATCTGAAATACATTTCTTATTTTCTTTTTTCTAAAGTTTTCTGAAATGCACTGGCAATTTCTTAAATACATTTGGTTAATCTTGAATACATTTCATATTTTCTGAAATACATCTGAAGTTTTCTAAACTACAGCTGGAAAAGGTGTAGTAAGCGAATTTACCTTAGTTGCAATCCAAACTAAATTTTCTCTGTTACACCTGAAAAAATAACAATAATGTAAAAATAAGGAGCTCTAAAATTTTTACGTCCAACCGCGAAGATCCAAACGGCAAATTTTAGAATAAATATATGCACACAGCACCGCGTACATACCTGAATAATTTTTGATATACAGGATCATTCAAAAGTCCGGAACAAAATTCATAATTTTGTACCATATTTTTTCGAGAAAAAAAAAACGTTTGAACAGGGCGATTTCTAAAAAGGGCAAGCGGTTATTCCATGACACGTATCATAATTTATCGTCAACCCCTTAACCCCTAGCCACCCTTAGCATTTTTTTTAAAGGCACCCTGACTTGGAGGAGGGAGGGGGGCTCGTTTGGAAAGCTTGTCAAAAATTGTATCCAGATTTACCATTGAAAATTAGATCGAACGCTTCACCATGAAGTTTTGAGGAGCCCCAGGGTAACTCAAAAGTTCTGAACAAGATTCATAATTTCTTACCATATTTTTTCCAAAAAAAAAAAACCGCTCGAACAGGTCGATTTTCAAAAACGGTAAGTCGTTTTTCCATGAAACGTTTCATGATCTACCGTCAACCCCTCAACCCCCAGCCACTCTCAGTATTTTTTTTTTCACGTGTCATGATCTACTCTCAAGCCCTCAACTCCCGGCCACTCTCAGTATTTTTTTTTAACTTTTGAATAACCCTGTATATTATCGTCATAGGTTCTCCGTTCTTTGTATGTTTTTACAACTGATGCACCCATAAATTTAGCCATGTTTTTGACGAGAAGTATGGTCGAGAAGTTGCTATAACAGCAACTTCGCTCAAAATGGAGTAAATACTACGAATTCATAGTAGATACTACAGATTCGGAGTAGATGCTTCAAAGGCGAAGTAGATACTACTACGTATCGTTGTATATAGAAGCATCTACTACCTGGGCATAGTAAGTAAGTACTACGCTAGTGTAGTACATACTTCTCTTACGAAGTAGATACTTGTAGCATTAGTATCTACTACTTTTTATGCATACGACCCATTGTCTGCAAGCCAAAACTCAATGTCTTTGCTTACTTTGACGTACTTTGTTAGGAGGTCGGTAAGGTTTTTTGTGATTCCCTATCGACCAACATCTACAGGATCGATTCTTTTTGGTGGCAACGTCCATAGGTGGTGCGGCTACCCCCTGCACCTCCTTGGGGGCTTAGCACCCTGTTGTATCAATTCAAGTTTCATTAAGGCAGCAGTCACACTGGAGCCATCACCACCCACTACCACCCACCATCACCCACTACCACCAAGCAAAATAATCCGGCATGGTCTCACTGAGCCACCGTCCAGCGTCCACCGATAACCACCGTTTCCCAGTCCCCGGGAGTTTTATATAATCCGTACTACAGTTCTGTAGCGAAAGTTGCCTAAAAATCACGATTTTAGGCAACATTCGCTACATCAGTGTACTGCGGAATGTATTTTACTCCCAAGGACTTTTCTCACACGATTCAAGAATAGCGGCCCAGCTCATGACAAGATTGACTCAGATACCGACGAAGTTGTAGTTTTATACTACATCTCGAAAAAAATCCGCAAAAAACGCCGGAACATGCGGGTGCGTCAAATGTTTCTCGATAGAGAACAACTAGGAGAATTTCATCAATTAGTGCTGCAGCTTGTTGATGATGAAGAACAATTTTACACTTATTACCGTATGAACAAGAAATGTTACAACTTGTTAGTGACAAAAGTGAAACCTTTGTTCTCTTCGGGACATAGACATTGTATGTTGTATGTATACACAAAATGTTTGTTCTGCGTGCGCATCAAGATGCGTATTGTTAACCACCGACCACTGACCACCACTTTGGAAATTTCAAACACATGGCCACCGGTGGCCACTGGGCGGTGGTAAGAGGTGGCTGCAGTGTGACCAGCATCATTACATTGCGTGCGTTTGATTTTTGGTTGATGGTAGTGGGTGGTGGTGGGTGGCTCAGTGTGACTGCTGCCTTATTGGAGAATCGATATAAAATTGCAAACGGATCTCAATGTGATAGTTTTTGTTTTTTTTTGTGAGTAACAACAGTGACACAGCTCTTCAAAGAAAGCATTGGGAAGAAGTCTAGCAGGTGCTGTTCTGCTTTCCTTGAATAGGTCCATGAGATTTTTCTGTCGATCCTACATGGCTGAGATCCACAAAATCAGATTTTTCTGATGACGGCATCTATAAGTGGTGCCGTCACCCCCTGCGCCCCCTTAGGGGGCCAAACACCAATTTATCGACTTCCATCTTCATACATTGGGGGATCGATAGAGAACTGCAAAGGATCAGAAAGTGATGAAAAAAATTCTTTCTGAAGCGATTCACAAAGGAGATACAGACTTTCAAAACTGAAAAAAGAGAAATTTTTGTGAGGGAATAAACTCTAAAATTATCAACCAATTTTAGTGAAAATTTGGATGAGGTTTCTCAGTACCTACCGACCATCCAAGATGGGGGATCCCAATTTCTGGCTGAGTTGTCAAGTGTCGGAGTTAGCTGCCGGAAATGACGACCTATAATTTTGCAGCACCTGTTTGATGCGCCACTGGTTTTCAAAACTGCAAGATTTATAGAAAGTGACACCCAACTGAAATTCATTTGTTCCTTTTTTCTCAACTACAACTTCCTTCAAAGTTTACAGTTCAAGTTCAAATTTACATTGGCCCTCATCAACAAAACAATAACAAAAGAGCAGCAAAAAAACTCCGGCTGCGCGTCAAAACAACTTTCTAAATACGTTCTATTCCAGGATTACAAAAATATGGGTCGTCCTTTCCGACAGTTAGCTTCGACACTGGACAAGTTAAGCCTTTGAGACACGATCAGGTATACCTATTCCGGTCATATTTCACTAAAACTGGTTGATAATTTTAGAATTCATGCTCCCACAAGAATATATTTTTTTAATTTTGAAAGGCTATATCTCCTTTGTTAATCGCTTCAGAAAGATTTTTTTCACATTTTCTGATCCTCTTGCACTTCTCTATCGATCCTCCAAAGTGCGAAGCTAGAAACCAATACAATGGACTTTGGCCCCCCGAGGGGGCGCAGGGGGTGACGGCACCACTTATAGACGCCGCCATAAGAAAAATCTGATTTTGTGGATCCTAGCCATGTAGGATTGATAGAAAAACCTCATGGGCCTATTCAAGGAAAGCAGAAAAGCACCTGCAAGGCTTCTTCTCAATGTTTCCTTTAAAGAGCTGTGTCACTGTTGTTACTCACAAAAAAAAAACAAAAACTATCACATTGAGATCCGTTTGCAATTCTATATCGATTCTCCGATTAAGGAAACTTGAATTTATACAACGGGGGGCTAGGCCCCCAAGGGGGTGCAGGGGGTAACCGCACCACCTTTGGACGTTGCCACCAAAAAGAATCGATTCTGTAGATGTTGGTCGATAGGGAATCACAAAAAAAGCTTACCGACCTTCTAACAAATCATGTCAAAGTACGTGAAGACATTGAGTTTTGGCTTGCAGACAATGTTGAACTCAATTTTCTCGCAGAAGAATGGTTGAAAAATTTTTTTTTCGGGAACATCGTAACCGAACAATGTATTTGATATATAGTGAAAGTTTCAGAGTCGAAAGTTGACCAGGGACTTAGGAAATGAGGAGGGACGGGATTATGTCAAAATTTCTAGTTGCTCCGCCACTGGACAGCTTATCCAGAAAATGAAATTCCCCATTCTAGATGCTTGTTACAGAGGGGCCTAGCCGAATTTTCAGCGAAATCGGTTGAAAATTGTGAAATTCGTGCGTCCACGAAAATCGCCTTTTTTGAAATTTAAAGGGCTGTATCTCCATTGTGGATGACTTTTGAGGTAGTTTTTTCATGACATCCTGAACTTTTTGTAATTCTGTATCGATCCTCCGAGTTACAGAACTGAAATTCGATCAACTTGGGGTTGGCCCCCATGGGGGTGCACAGGGTAACCGCACCACTTTTGGCCGTTGCCACCAAAGAAATCTGATTCGGTGGACCTTAACTGATTGGTATTCAAAAAAAAACCTTTTCGACCTCTTAAAAAATACGGAATAGTAGCTAGCGGATAGACTAGTTGTTATTTCTCAATAGAGACTTATTTTAGTATACTTTGGTTCAAATTTAATAAAAAATCGATTCAAGGGTTCAAAATTTACGGTGAAATTTTTTTTTCAAAAAATCAACTTTGATACCCTATATGAGTGAGTATCTTTTTAAGGAAGCATTTTAGAACCATAAGCTTTTTTTACTTTATTTTCGATGGAAAATCATTCCTTAAAGTTTATAACGTATAAGAAAACCTGCTGGAATACATTTTAATTATTTATTACCTGCTTGCTTGAAAATTCAAGGATATGAAAAACGGAAAGATAGATGAAGGTGCTGCCACGCTAAGGATGAAAATTACTCTGGAAGAAGGAAAACTGGATCCCGTAGCGTACCGGATACGTTTCACCCCTCATCATCGCACTGGAATGAAATGGTGCATTTACCCCACGTACGATTATACCCATTGTTTGTGCGACAGTATAGAAAATATTACCCATTCGCTGTGTACCAAGGAATTTCAGTCTAGGTAAAAGAATCATTTTATTTTTTTATTTTTCACATGATTGTAAGCATTTACCTAAGTATACATATTCGAATTAGGGTTTCCAATTTTTTGTTGTCTCTTTTTTGCCGTGCGTGACGTCATACGTAAAGGCGGATCCATCAAGGTCATGTTTTGACATACGACTTTTCGTTTCTGACCAACGACAACACTGCCCAAGGAAGAAAAAAGAGCCAACAGTAACCTATTTTGTAGGTGTAACCGTATATCCGATTTCACTTCACTGTATGTTATGCGGTGTAAAACCAAGTAGATATGGTTCAAGTGTGTTTTAATCTTTTCAATTTCAATGACAACCAGATGGAAATGGTTTCGGTGGTTGCAGTGATTTTCCCCACATGATTATTGAGTGATTTTAAAATTGCTACTGCTCTATTTATCAGGCAAAATTCCACCACGTTGTGAACGAAACGTCATTAATGTCATAACGTTAAAGATCTTGAAATTCCGTTCCGTTTTCCTTCTCATAAGATTGGAAAGGTCAATTCTACGATCCAAATAAAAGTTTCATTTCATTTTTTCAGGCGATCGAGTTACTATTGGCTGTGCAATGCTTTAGGAATCTATTGCCCTGTTCAGTGGGAATATGGTAGATTGAACGTGAATTACACCGTGGTCTCCAAAAGGAAAATCGCTAAGCTTATTGATGAAGGCATAGTGAATGGTGAGTATTTTACGGTAAATGGTAATTTGAACATTTCCTGCTTGTTTGAATTTGCTTATTATCACGTAAGATTGGCTCGTGAAGCCTTGTAGTAGAAATTTAGATAGAACGTATGCTGTTTTGTTGATGTTTATTTTGCTCAATGCTACATAAATTATTTAAAATGGAAGAAGGAAGGGAAAGTATTGTGATCGTGCGAAAAAAAGATTACAAGGGATATATCCGTTTGTACGGGGTGATTCATTCTACACGAATTTTGTGTTCTATTCAGAAGCTTATTCAGATCAGAAGCCTTTCATCCGAGACAAGCCAGATTTTAGGGATAATATGCTCTCATAATAGGGTGGTCGTAAGGCGTGGTGAGGTTATTAGAGATCTCGAACTCGAAGTCGTCTTGACAGTTCCCTTTCTTTCAGGAATCACGTGGATGATGTAATTTCATCTTCACTCAGGATGCTTGGTTTTGTATATCGCAGCTGCAGGTAGTTCAACAGTGCTTTTTGTCTCAAAGCACTTTATTGCAGTCTTGTAAGATCAAAGCTGGAATATGCTTCATTGATTTGGTACCACACAATGGTACCACATTTACTTCACTCACGTGAATAGACTTGATTGATAAAGCATATCCTGAAAATTTGGTTGATCTACCGTGAAAAGCTTTCGATGAAACGTGAAATCCGTGGAGAATGAATCACCCTGTATGTATGTCTGTCTGTCTCGAGATTTTACGAAGTTACATTTGGTGGGGACTCTGGTCGTTGTCAGCCCATAGCAGGGGTATTTCGGTGACATCTTATTCCAAGTAGTCCAGCGTGACTACCCACTCCTTCTTTCACATTGCTCTGTGACACCCCATAGGGATTGACGTCAGAGACCAATTGAATAACTCAATTTTATTGTTTCAGATTGGGATGACCCAAGGTTGTACACTTTGACTGCACTCCGACGACGTGGATTTCCAGCCGAAGCTGTCAACAATTTCTGTGCCCAGTTGGGTGTAACTGGAGCTCAGAGCACGGTTGACCCTTCAATGTTAGAAGCTTACGTGAGAGACTATCTCAACAACGTCGCAGAAAGGTATTTTATTCAAGTTTTTTCTTTAATAATGTTACGTCTTTCGCGTTTACGTTTGATTATAATTGAGACAATCGTTCTAAAACACACACTATTTATTACTGCGTACTACAATAAATACACGCCAACAATTATTTACGCTTGGTAATATCGCTCGTACTACTCGCTCTCTGTCCGCTCGCTATCGGATTCAATTCTGGTCCGTAGGCCGAGGATTGGTGTTTTATATAGCTCCGACTATCAATCACGAATGTTCCATCGATCCTCCATCAAATTCCACAGTGACCCGGCATACGGTTTCTAGGCGATTCCCGAATAATCTTACACCTTTCGCGAGCAATTCGCGTGTTCTGGACTTCTGGAACGTCGGCACCTCCGCCAAATAGACGGATGTGCCTTACTCGGCCGTTGAAGTCGCTTCGCACTTGTACGTTGCGACCTGATGGGATCCGTCTAGAAAGATCAGGTGTTCTCCAGAATGCACGGGAATCGCCGATCGTAAGGTCACGGTCAAGGGAGCTTATAACAGTGCAATTAGCTTCGTGGATCTTGGCCTGCTCAAGCCAAATTGTGTTGTCCCTGTACAGTTCGGTTACCACTTCCCAGCAACCTCTCATTCAAGTACCCACTTCACACAGGATCTATCGATTGCACGTGGAGGCGGTCTCCCTTAGGAATAAGAACAAGCAATTTTTCTGTTTCCAGTCAATAGAAGACAAGTGTGGTCGTGTTTTATTGGTCGGGATCAGACAGGGAATAATGGGTGAAGGCTTTGCGGCGGGCAAATTTTACGCCGTGCAACATTACTTATTATGCTCCTAATACGCAGGTAGCTATTATTAAAAAACTGTTTCTGTTTCCTTTCAATTAGACGAATGGTAGTCCTAGAACCTTTAAGGGTGACAATCGAGAACTTCCCATCAAACAAGCCCGTCCAACTCACAGTGCCAAACTTCCCCAACAAACCCGAATTGGGATCTCACACCGTAACTTTCGACAAAGTAATCTACATTGAACAGAGCGATTTCATGGAAGTCGGGACTAAAGGATACCGCCGATTGACCGTTAACCAAGCTGTCGGTTTGCGTCACGCCGGTTACACCCTGGAGGTGAAGGAAGTGAAGAAGGACTCTTCAAATCGCATAGTAAACGTAATCTGCCAGTGCCTCGAAGTGGACAAAGCACCCGCAAAACCCAAAGCTTTCATACATTGGGTCAGCGATCCGCAAGAAATCGAAGTTCGTTTGTATACCTCCCTGTGAGTTATTTGAAAAGTTTAATTTATTTTGAGCTTTGCTTACTGTTGATGTTTTCAAAGTTTCAAGCACAAGAACCCGGAGGATGCCACTGAGGTTCCTGCTGGTTTCTTGAGCGACTGCGATCGAGACTCGTTGAAAATATTGAAGAGTTACGCCGATAGATCTTTGAGGAATTCAAAAGTTTTGGACAAATATCAGTTTGAGAGGAATGGATTCTTTACTGTTGATCCCGATACAACTTCTGGAAAAGTATGATTGTTCTGCCTGCATTTTTTCGTGTAAACTTTATTATCATTGCCATTTTGTATTTCAGATGGTTTTTAATCAGACTGTGGGACTAAAAGAAGACGCAGGAAAGTGAACGGTTCCGTAATGAATTCGGTCAATGGTACCAAGCTACGTATGTAAATTAGGTAAAAGGTACCTACTTGCACACCATGGCAAAAAATAGCTAAATTTTATTTCCTAACGGGACGCGAGCGCGCGGCATGTGCATTTACCCCTATCGAAGGACCCGCCAACAAGGGTTTATAAGCTTCGTACGTACACATTCAGACGATATTGAGGTTGGCATTATTGATTGAGAAAAGTTTGGCCGTGCCAACTGTATCTTGAAAATTGTAGTAGTCCTAGTCACGCTAAGTAGCATGATGTCTTTTGTATTCAGGTTTAAACTTTCAATTGAATACCACGACTGTAGACCATAATATGGTCGGGACAAACTGACGCGGGTTCCACTGGTTCGCTGGCCAAATCTGATCAAAGCTCAAATTTCCAGCCATCAAAGATGGATAGGTATAGTTTTATGATTTCTTCAAGAGCATGAATTATGTATAAATAAAATTTTATTTATAAATGATACTATGCTAGAACACGTCAGTAAAATACAACAATATAACAAAACAATACAATGGGCATTATGTATAAAACGGTGTATTGTATATGCTCATGCTCCGATTAGACCTTTGATCAGATTTTACCATATGGTATGCAGTCGTGGTATTCAATTGGAATTTCAAACCTAAATACAAATGACCTCAGGCTACACGACATAGTTACTTGTCTAGCTTTTTCTAAAAGGTCAAGTGGAACAAAATTGGTGATGCTTCAAATTTGTCACCACTTGCTGTACCAGTACCTGCTTATCATCAAACTAAAATTCTCAAGATACGGTTGGCATCGCCAAACTTTTCTCTATCCAAATGAATGCAGAAAACAGCACCTCAATATCCCTTGAAATGTGCACGTACGAGGTTTGTAAAATGCACCGTGTTGACGCGTTTTTGACTGAGGCGAATGTTTATGTCCCACGCTTGCGTCCCGTCAAGTTTTCATTCTCTTTGCCCGATTGATATCTTTCAGTTCGGTACCAAACACAGGATCAAATTTTTAAGGTGGAATAAAATGCAAGCCGATATTTTTTTTGTTTATTTAACGTCGGCCTATTTGGGCAACAAGGCCTAACACCGACACTGGTGAATGTTTTTCATTTTCTCATTATACCGGAGATTTTGCCGAAGCCCTATGTGTTCCAACACAGTGTGGAGGGGTAGAGAAAGTGAACAACCACCAACATCGCATGGGGTCGGCTCGTTTACACTCTACGTGCTATGCAATTTTTTTTTGAAACGAAAATCCGACCGCCCGGCGCCCCCGGTGGGGATAGAACCCACGACTTTGGCATGGCAGTCGAACGCGCTGACCATCATACCACAAGCTACTTGACTTGTATTCCCATCCTGTTATTTCCTTCAAAAAATTGGATTTGCATTTTATTTCACCTTCAAACATTTGATCCCCTGTTTGGTAGGTACTGGACTAAACTTCGATACCTACCAAGTTTGTGCAATCGGGCATAAAACTTGTGAAATAAGTGTCAGCTTTTGAATTTTATGGCAAAAAACTACATTGATTGTGATTCTGAAAACGATGTTGTGTCTTACTAATTCTTAACAATTGGGTTTTATAAATAAAACAAAACATTTCAAGCATAATTATTCATAACATTCTTTTTTCCTTTGTCCCCTACGGTATCCCATATCCCTCGGGTGCATACCATATAATAATTTATTGAATCATCTACAGGAAATATCCTATTTACAAGATGATGAACAAAAAATAGTGAACAACATAATTGTGTATAAGGCAATGAAACAATACAAAACTGGAAGACTTCACAATTAAAAAAACAAAGATCCATGGGCTATCGATACAGACAGTTAAAAATTTCTCGGATAGATGGTATAGTCGCGTTGAAAATGTCACATCCTTCCTCGATGTCGGAGTAGCTGCGTATCATCTTATAGAGAGGGGAGGACATCAGCACATTCGTTCTCGCGTGTGGCAGGTGGAACAGTTGACGACAGCGAGACCCCTGCCTAGGAACACGCAGGTTCAAGCTGGACAGTATCTCTGGACAGTCGATGATGGAATTGACTACCTTGAACAGAAATATAACAGAGTGCATATCACGCCTGTCGCGCAAGGACTGCATGCCGAACTGCTGCAAAAGGTGATGCTGCGGAGTGCCCTGTCGAGGATAGGAACCTGTCAACATAAATGCAGAGGTCTTAAGAAATCGTCTTTGAACTTTTTCGAGAGATGCGATGTGAACATCATACTTTGGAGACCACACAACCGAGGCATACTCAAGGCGCGATCGTACAAACGATGTGTAGAGCGTTCTGAAAGTCATAATATTAGTCATGTACCTACATCCACGCAATACAAATCCCAGGACTATACGGACCATATGGACTAACATGCCAGCATATTATATTATAACTGATCCTCCGGTGCCAGAAGAGCGTTTGGTACCTTTAATCGACAACCAAATCATCGACAGGACATTTTACCGACAGACAATTCATCGAAACGCCGACGCGCTGAAATGCCAAAACACACTACTCTGTGAAAAACAGCGAAACACCAAAATACATGAGGTCTATGTACACCGCTTTTCCGTGTCCAACTTGTTTCCGCATCAAAAGTCGGTTGTAGGGCCGGAGGTTACCACCCTTCGGTTGTAGGTATAGACAATACAAATAGAGAAGACCATATGTTATCACCACCGTCGTCACGGATATTGGGGCATCAAAAATCAGCCAACCTTTTTTTGAATGATGGACTCACCTGGCTCCTACGCAACCGTAAAAATCCGTGACGACATGTGTCTTTTCTATTTGTATTGTCTATACCTGACGAGTTCCATGTATAGACAATACAAATAGAGAAGACCATTAGTCCAGTCAAAATAGGTTTTAACCGGAAAGAAATTCGGAAGTTGACGAAATTTGGTGGATCAATGCAAAATTCAACGTGGAATAACATACTGAAATTCCCGAAAATTCCAATGCTTGGCTTTTTTTCTAGGACCAATAAAAGAGCGCCATCCTTGTAAATTTTCGATTTTTTCTGAATAACTTGTAAAGTATCCCCTTTAGAACACAAAAACCAGCGAAGCAAATGTAGCGTGTTAAATTCTCAAGAGATCAGTATCAAATTCATCACTTTGTGGTTAATAGTCTCCGAGATACAGCGTCTGCTAGAACGCAGTGAAAATGACTCAAAATTTATTTCCGGATTTTACGTAACAATTTGCATAGTGTCAGTTCAAGGGCTGTAACGTGGACAGCAAATGTGCGGATTTCAGTGTGTTTTACAATCTTGGAAAGCCAATTCAACATTTGGTATCACACTTTTGTCTAGAAGTCGCCAACTTCAATTCAATTCAATTCAATTCAATTCAATTTTATTGTTTCCAGAAAAAATACAATTTTTCACAACAAGAAGTTGTTTGATGTTTGAAAAAAAAACTACAAAACGGTACTGAATAAGTATGCACAGTATGATACAGTAGGTAATAAACAACTAAATAACTATGACTGTAAACCACCTGCGGAAGAAACATAAGAAACAAATATACAGGGTGAAGAGCAAAAATAAAATATAAAAGTGAAAATGAAAGTAATACGAGAGTGAGACGCCCGTCTGTTCGTGATCACTCATTCAAAGCGAATGATCTCAGCGCCAACATAGACGTAATGTACCTGAAAATAATCCTGCTGTGTGACTCCGAAATCCCGTTGACAAAACCAGCAAAGCTTCTCACGTTCCCAGTCTGTGTAAGTAAAGCGGGCCTAATAAAGCGATAGAAAGGGCACTCGAAAAGCAGGTGATGTAAGTTCTCAGGACTCCGGAGGTTGCAGATTGAGCAGTTCTCATCAGTGTCAATTGTAAAAGATGATCCTTTGTGGTAGAACTTAATGATTTTGTTTGTTCCTGTAATTTTTAGTTGGGATATTATTCTGACTATGCAGATAGGTAACTTCATTTTGAGATAAGATGCAGGGTCAGGAGTAACCGTGAAATATCGGTAAAATCTCGTGAATTCAGAGTTGCTCAACCTGTTCAAATCTTCACCGTACAGTCTGTCTTTGAATTTCAGCAGAATTGCCTCAGTGTAAGAACCTATGTTTGCAATGTTCCTCAAGCTACACAAATCGGAGTACCCCAGGTCTGAAAGTATGTGCTTTAGTTGAGTAAACCAGTTAAGCTTGGCAGTGTTGTTTGGAAATGATTCGTCAAGTTTAATTAATCGAAGAAGGCACATCTTTGGATAGCGATCACATGGCAAATGGAGGATTCTTTCCAAGAATTTGAGGGAATGCTTCAACACTATGAGACACAACTTAGTGCTCCCGGTTTCAAGGCGGAGTAAATAGTTCGGCGTGTTTCGTGGCAATAGCAGGAGACGCTTGAAAAAGTTCAACTGTATTCGTTCCAGCACATCAAAGTAACGTAGCCCCCATACTGGTATACAGTGTGTTATTGAGTTTATGACCGTCGCGTTGTATAGAGTCATGCGGGACTCCCAGGAACTTAACCTTGACTTGGCCATGAGATTCAGTGTCGCCCCAATCGCGATATTTGCCCGCCCGACGGTCCCGACTGAATGCTGCAGAAAAAAAGAAGAAGACGCGAATGTTACACCCAAATACCGATAATTGCTCACAGTTTCAAGTGGTTGGCCGTTGTATATGAAAGACTCCTCACTACGACCCGCATAGCCCCCCCTTTTAAAGCTCATGATCTTTGTTTTGTTGATATTTGCCTCCAATTTGTTCTCATTGAGGTAAGCGTGCAACACGCGGAGCTTCCCGTTCAAATCCCCAACGGAATCACCGAGTATCACCAGGTCATCGGCAAAAAGTAACATGAGTAAGTCGTTCACCCCATCAATATCAATTCCAACGGCACCCCGCAATCGAAAATAGTGTTCAACTTCGGCAAGGAAGAGAGAAAAAAGCAACGGGCTAAGAGACTCGCCCTGGAGGACTCCCGCGGTAACATCGAACTTTGACGTGTAACCATTGTCAATCTTTATTTGAACGGTTGATGTTTCATACAATTTTTTTATTATGCGAATCATTTTTGAACTAACTCCCAGATGGAACAGTCTTTGCCAGAGAATAGAGTGGTCTATAGAATCGAAAGCTCGCGTTAAATCTACGAAAGCAGCGTATACTTTGCGTTTTTTGAGGCGGATGTTTATTTGTATAGCGCAGGCGAGTGTAAAAACATTATCGATGCATCCGCGCCCTCTTCGAAAGCCGGATTGCGATTCTGGTATCACATCGTTCTCGTCGCACCACAAAGTTAAGCGTTCTAGTAAGATTTGGGTGAATACCTTCAATAGACAATTTACAAGAGCAATGCCTCGGTAATTCTTTGGATCATTTATCGCGCCTTTCTTGTAAAGCATTACAAGTATTACTTCAGACCAGCCTGATGGGCAAATCTCAGATTCCAGAATTCCATTAAATAGGCAAACAATGTAGAGCAACCAGTTCTGAGGAAGACACTTCAAAAATTCATATGAGATCCCATCCTTTCCCGCTGCCTTGCCATTTTTACACTTACTTAGGCTAGTTGTTAGTTCGTTCAGTGTAACTGGTGAGTCCAAAAAAGGATGTCTAACATCTGTAAAGATAGTGTTATCCATTATACGGGGCGGAAAAACAGTGGTATAGAACTCCTCCCAGACATAAAGTGGAAGTGAGCGGTAGTAAAGTGGACATAAAGTGTATCATCAAATGCAAGGTCCGTACAGTATTCAGCAGTTAGTGTCCGGACTACCTATCTTTTTCTCCAAATAGGTCGTTTTAGTCTTTCAACCCATATAACTCAGGAACCATCAACGGGAAAAACATTCTGAAACATCCTATGTTTTTGGTATCCAATTCTTCACATATTTCCTGGATGGTTTTGCTCTACTCGGAAAAGTAGGCAAATGGCATGATATCAAAATAATCGATCTTTGGGGATTCTTCGGGACTTCAAGTATCGATTTCAAAGGTTGAGGAAAAGTACCATTTTGAAGTTGGCGACTTCTAGACAAAAGTGTGATACCGAATATTGAATTGGCTTTCCAAAAATGTGAAACACGTTGAAATCCGCACATTTTCTGTCCACGTTACAGCCCCTGAACTGACACTATGCAAATTGTTACGTAAAATCCGGAAATAAATGTTGAGTCATTTTCACTGCGTTCTAGCAGACGCTGTATCTCAGAGACTATCAACCACAAAGTGATGAATTCAATACTGATCTCTTGAGAATTTAACGGGCTACATTTGCTTCGCTGGTTTTTGTGTTCTTAATGTGATAGTTTACAAGTTATTCAGAAAAAATCGAAAATTTACAAGGATGGCGCTCTTTTATTGGTCCTAGAAAAAAAGCCAAGCGTTGGAATTTTCGGGAATTTCAGTATGTTATTCCACGTTGAATTCTGCATCGATCCATCAAATTTCGTCAACTTCCGAATTTATTTCCGGTTTGGCCAGATTTTTGCTTAATTTGACTGGACTACATATGTTATCACCACCGTCGTCACGGATATTGAGGCATCAAAAATCAGCCAACCTTTTTTTGAATGATGGACTCACCTGGTTCCTACGCAACCGTAAAAATCCGTGACGAGATGTGTCTTCTCTATTTGTATTGTCTATACACAGTTTGTTCGTGTCCAAGTGGTTTTCACATCAAAAGTCGGTGGTAGTGTAGGAGGCTACCAACCTTCGGGTGCACCTGGCAAGGTTCATATACACAGCTTTTTGTGTCCAACTCAACAGTTGCAATATTCTGACGGTTGGGTTATAAAAAAAAAACAGTGAACTGACAAGGTCCATGTAAACAGCTTTTCGTATTCAACTCGCCAGTGCAATATTCTGACTGTTGAGTTTTCAAAAAAAAAAACTAGTGACCTGACGAGGTCAATGTAAACGGCTTTTCATGTGCAACTCACCAGGTGCGATATTCTGGCGGTTGTTGGGTTTAAAAAAAATACCTTGTGACCTGACGAGGTTCATCATGTACACAGCTTTTCGTATCAAACTCGCCAGGTGCGATATTCTGGGTGGCATGGTGGTATATAGAGCCGGAATTTGCCACCCTTCTGACGAGGGCCATGTGCACAGGCAGCTTTTTCGTGTCCAGATTGTTTCAATATCAAAAGTCAGTAGTAGAGCGTTTCGGTGTGTCGGCGTGTCGGCGTTTTGTCCGTTGATCAAAAGGCCTGGGCCCATCCACCCCCGAATCCAAAGTCTCGTTGTTTGTATAGACGCACCAGGTGGGATTTCAAACCTCTTTTTTTCGTTATCTCTATAGATATCTCAAATAGATAAAGAACATGTAAAATTGAAAGTCTCATTGCTTGAGACAAAAATCCTGGAGTCAGACGTCAGACCTCATAGGTGTTGGGTGAGTGCTTGAAAAGAATGATAGCTAAATGTATGGCAAAGGTATTAGGTATGGATGTAATAGGAGTATGTTGTAAAAAACAACTATAGTGAAGGACTAAAAGCAAAAAAGTCTACAGCATTTGTGAACGTAAATATATGTATTAAAATGATGAAAAATCAGCAATTACAAAAAGACATCGAATGAGTAGGTATCTACAATAATAAAATTATTGAACTATTACCACTTAAATAACTTGAAATAAAGAAAAATTGACCTCCGGTTGCACCAAGCCTTCATAATATATTATCGATTTACCAACTAAACCATGGGCATTTCACTGTTGTTTGACCAACAGCACTGCGAGTTTATATTAAATTTGATGATCAAATTTATGAGCTTGGTGAATCCAGGGGGAGGGGGGTGTCCGCCCGCGTGGGTATGAATTTTTTCAGCAGCTTCAGGTCTGTGCTCTGGGACCAAGAGGTGACCACCTTACTCCGGAAATGGCTTAGCTCCTTGTTTCCCTTAAAACCTGTAGGCGAGCAGGCATCCATTGCAAAAAGTGTCTCTCCTTAGGGGCTGAAAAATACACATGAGTAGATAAATCCAAAGCCTTTCAATTATTTGATTCGAGTAATTATATTACACTGGTCCAATAATTCGACCCATCACCATTTCGTGACCGCGACTTTGTCGGCCGATATATCTTTTGAACGAGTTGATGAATTTAAAAAATCTTATCCACCAAGTAGTGGCCGCAAAATGGTGATAAGATGTGTCAAGTTATTGGAGCAGTGTATTTGGTAGTAATAGCAGACGGCGAGGCCTTTCTTATATATATGGATATATGGATATATATAATCGTAACCTCTTTTACCCATCTGGGTGTCGAGGTGTCGGACGCACCGAGCCGCACTATGGATTTATGCTACTACCTACAATCATATCGTTTATGTGCGTGTAGGTACCCGAGTAGGTACCTATAAGAGACAGTGACGATGTCCACAATTAGGTATTTGCCTGTCGCCCTACCTGATGACCATCTTAGCCTGAAGGGACCATCTTCTGTCCTGGTCCTGGATGCAAGAGCAAGTAGGTACGATGTGGCGACGACTTGCTCACCCTTTGAGCGAGCCTGATATGATTATCACAAGGTTCTTTGACAAGGATATTAACCAGTTCTGGAAGAAACCCAGCCTCAAGTCCCAAGGCAGGAAACATATCCTCCCCCGAAATGACTATTGTGTTTCCCCGGAGCCACTAAAAAATACACCTTTAAATCATCTACCTACATGAATTTGAATTAAATCCGATTTTACTCCAAACTATTTGTTTTACCTACCTTTATGTTTATAAACTGGCATTATCATATGGGACCAAGGAGGTTATGGGACACATGGACAACAAATCAAACAATAATAAAGCAACAAACGCAACACTGCGGGTGCGTCGGCTTGTTCCGCCTTATCATTGCTCCGACTCTCGCTTGGTCCGACCTTGGGTTGGCATCACTGGAGATGAAGTGAGGCTTCTGCACAGGCAATGGCCAGTGGCGTAGCGAAGGGGAGGGCCTGATTATGCTTCCTGCGTTTGGTCGCCAGATTACGCGAAATACATGAGCCAGATAGAGGACCGTCCAGAGAAAGTTATTAAAGTATCTCTCATTTTAAGCTGGACGGTGTCCCTGATCGAGGGACCTCATTCCCGGGAGCTGCTTTTGAGAAAGGTTTGGCTTCACTGCCTTTGAGTGGCGCATGCAGGTCCTATTTATTGGCCAGAATCGTATTAATAGATAAGGGCTCGATACCAAGTTCCAGGCGCAAAAGTTAGGACGGCGTAACTTGCCAAATAGAGCGGTCTGATTGGCCGTTGCGCCCGTTGCTATAGTAACCGCACTTACGGCGGTCTTAGCCCCAACTTGTAGGTCGTATGCAGTATTGTCACACGACTGGTTTTCGAAGGAAACCACACGGAAGAGTGTGATAATCACGGGTGATCATATGTCTTTTTAAAAGAGTATGGTAACTATAATACCCTTTATCACACAGAATACCTAATGCTTATTGGCGGCTTTACAGAACTTCGTTTGTCGCCGGCGACAATCCCCCCACTCCACTGTATGTAGTTGAATAATTTGAAGTATTTGAACGACACGACGACAGAAACTCGTGTCGCGGGGAGTTATGGAGGGAGGTAGGGGAGTACAGGCGGATCGAATCCTATTGGCCAGCGACACTGTCCCCGGCGACATACGAAGTTCTGTAAAAGCGGCTTATCAATTCCAAAAATATGCGCTCTTACAAGGTGGATTCTGTCACACATCACACACTAGACTCGCCTGCTTTGGTGAAAATAAAAGCTGAACGCATAATACGAAACAATTTGCCAGAAACATGCCAGAAACTTGCCAAAACCACCTAATTTGACGTCCTTCCTTTTATACTTTTCCGACCCCCCCCCCCGACCAACATGGAAGGGAAAGTAAGTACATATTGTAATCGTGCAGAAAAAAGTTTTTGAGATTTCCACGGATATATCCATTTGGAGGTCCCCCAAGACGACTAAGACCATTTCCAGAATGATGTCTGTCTATCTGTCTGTGTGTCTGTAATCTCTCACGGTAACTGCGAAACCGTCGATACGATCAACTTTTTTTTTGCCTTAGGACTGGTTTGTCCTTTTAGCCATTACACTAATTAAAACCAGAAGAAAATATAGGACTCATAAACAAACGCA
Source organism: Anaspis maculata (assembly GCA_949128115.1). NCBI lineage: Eukaryota > Metazoa > Arthropoda > Insecta > Coleoptera > Scraptiidae > Anaspis > Anaspis maculata. The sequence goes on along the minus strand of OX421963.1, from coordinate 53,929,384 downwards.
ATCAAGTTCAGACCTGCAAAATTAAAAACGTTATATGTTGAACGACTCTTCCTCTTCAAAAATTTTACCAAAGCAGAGTACACCTCAACTCTTCCTGTCTCAAGAATTTGTGACATACTTAGACTTGAAATTTGGTGTGCAGACATGGTTTTTCCGTGGAATGAGCCCAATAGTTTTTGACTGTCATCTGTCAAACAGAACTGTTCACTATCAACAAATGTCAGAAGCTATATATCCCACGGATCTCGACTTGCAATATGTCATTTGAAAGCCCTAAAAAACTGTATTCAGCACAGTTGAATGTATCGTCCTATCTGTTATGTCGAATAATGAAAAATGTCAAAATTCAAAACTTCATCATTCAATTATATTTAAAACCTATCCGATGGATATTGGAATTAAATTTTGGCAGGAAGCAACACAACAAAAAAAGTTATATTACCGAGAGGGGCATTTCACCTGTGTTTTGACCAGGAGGACTCGCTTTTTGATCTCGAAAATTCATTCCCACTCGCGGGGATCGACTTTTTTTGAAAAATTCCAACTGATATCGAAAGTAGATGGAATTGAGCGTCGTGTAGACCCATTTTCAAAATTAACACGGTACCAGTTTTCTTACGGTAATTTTTCCACAATGAAATTAGCACATTTCGTGAATTTGAAAAAACTGCAATGCAGACTTTGACATGCAGTGTGAGCCCCACGAAATATTGATTTCAGGTGCAGACATGCTGGGAATTAAACTTGAAAAAAAGATTGAATTAATTTTTGGAAGAAAAACTTTTGAGAACGGACCCACGGTTTTCGAGTTTTCCTCTCTGGAAAAACTTGAAATTTTCCAACTTTTTCTCCCGTGAACAGATTTTCAGTGCTATTTTAAACAGGGGGTAACTGGGTCATGAACATTCTCCAACAATTTTTTCTCAACTTCACGAGAATTTTCCGGTTGAAAATGTAAAAACGGCCTGGGTTTTCGAAACCGGACTTGAATGATGGAGCTTGGAGTGAAGCTTTTAATTGATTATTTTTACAATGATTTGGAATAAGATTTGATGTTTTCCCGGAAAATTCAAATTTTCCTGACAAAATTTTCAATTTCTTGCAAATTATTTTCAATCTCTCTTTCTAATTCTAACTTTCCACCCGGAGGGGCGTTTCGAAAAAAAATTCCAGAGGTTCCTGGGTACTAGTCGGAAAAGTTTTGGGGTGACACAGCCGATTTTTTTAACGGTAGAAGCTAAAACAAATAACGAGCTGGAGTGAGAGCTAGAGTTATTTCACAACAGGGGATCTATGAACAGAAGAATAATACTAGGTTTAAAGTACGATTTCACTGTCTGGTAATTCCAAAAATGGGCGAAGATACCCCCGAAAAGATGAAAAACTCGAAAGAACGGAAAAACCGAAAATGCTGGAATAAAATGTTGCAGTGTCGTTTTTGAAGCCACAAGTCAGCGAAATGTGAAAAAAATTACCCCCGGAGCCTGGCGGCCTACCCTGGTATCGTGTGAAAATGAAGAATGAAGGGCTTATTCTAGAAGATTTTTGATCTAAGCCCGCGTTTTCAAGTTGAATTTATTTTTTTTTGTCAGTTTTAGGCTATAAAAGATTTATCAAAAACCGGCCCCGGAGCCCTTTGGTCAGCTCTGGTATCATTAATCGTGCAGGGCTCCCGCTAATCTGGAAAACCTGGAAAACCTGGAGAATTCACTATTTGAAAATTTTGGTCAAGAAATGTCATGAAATTTTGAAAAAAAAAAAGAAAAAGTCAAGGTTTTTTTCTGAGGGTCAGGGAATTCGTAAACTGAGCAACTTTTTTTTCATTTTTCAAATCTGTTATCGCTCCTAGTCATCAATCATGCAGTTAACATGTTTTGTGTTTGCCGAAAAAATTGATCGCTTTATTTTACCTGCTACCCACAACTATTTCTTTTATTAGGTGCTTGAGAATTTCTTTACTCAGTAGTCAGGGAAAACTCACGACCATCCATGGTCTGTAAAATCAGAGAAAAAGTCAAAGAAATTTGACTCCATGCATTGACTAGCGAGAACCCTGTCGTGAGAATTTTCGTAAATCGGCAGAATCGAATGATCTCTTGTCTCATTTGGAGAATAAAATGCCGTTAGAAGATTTTTGATTAGAGCCTGCGTTTTCGATTTGCAAAGTTTTTTTTTTGAAAAAAATTGGTAATTTCGAAATTTTCCCGAAAAAATTGCTCGGTAGACCTTTCAGCACCTGAGATCCATGAAATTTTCGGGTTTTTTTGAACGCAATCTTTTTTGCGTTCAATATAGGCTCATTCAAGAAAAAAATGCGATCTGTATTCTTAGAACGACCAGGTCATATTTTCAGTCAGCTGAACCCGAAAAATTTTGTTTGTTTTGCAAATATGTAAGGGATTGACCTAATTATGGAAATTGCGTCGTCGAATGTCGCTTTCGAGGCTACAAAGTCTGCGAAATGTCAAAAAAATCGACTCCGGAGCCCTTAGCCCGACCCTGGTATCATTATTCGTAAAATTTTTTGGGAATCGGTACCATGGCTTGATCCGCCGTTTCATTTGGAGGATAAAGTGCCGTTAGGAGATTTTTTATTAAAGCCCGCATTTTCAAGTTAGCACTGTTTTTTTGCAAATTTAGACTTTCAGAAGATTTATCGGTTTATCTCAGCTTCAGTACCACCGAAAATTGTCCTTCAAGTACCTGATGCTGAAGTTTTCTAGAGCGCATCTGTACGCGATGGTCTCGATAACCGGGAAAATCGTTTTCGTGAACGTGAAGATACCATGGTCATGTCATCACAGCACCATAGACTCACAGCACATAGCGTCTACTCCTTGAATGGCTGTTAATGGCGACGGCATAACGGCTCGGAGCGAGTGTAACTCGGAGTACGGAGTGTAATTTCCATTTTTCGGCCAGTCGGAATCGGAAAATTCGGGGTTCTTCTGCAAATATAGGAGGGATTGACCCAACTGTGAATATTCCAACTACGATTGTCGTTTCTGAAACCCAAGAAGTCTGCGAAATGTGAAGAAAAAACGGCCTTGCGACCCCTGCTTTGGCTCGGTCCTGGTGTCACTATAATCTTCTGAATTTTCGGGAATCGGCACAATCAAATGATCCGTCGTCTCATCTTGAAGAATAAAGTACCGTTAGATTTTTCATGAAAGCCCCGCATTTTCGAGCTAGGACTGTTTCTTGAGGAAGGAAGGAAAGAGCATATAATTTGCCCCTTCGCAGTATAAGTTAGAGGTTATAGGAAGTGGATGACGTTAGTAGGGTAGGGTTCACGCCACAAGGAACTTGACATAAAATATGAATCAATCACATTCGGTCATCTGTGTCCCACAGATATTATAATTTGGCGGATTTACCCATGGGCGCAGTGAACGCGCGCCCAGGGCCTAACGCGCGCTATCAAAGGGGCCCAGCGGAGGCCCCTTTTCATGACTGTTTTTTTTCCCTTCATTTTTGTAAATTCGAAGTTTGTAAGATTTTTTCTTAAATCGATGTATGCTAGTTTCTGGGCCCTGCCCCCTCCCCCCCTTCCGCCCTTTCAGTCTCATTACTTCAAACCTGCACATTCTCAACTTCACTTTATATACCTACTTCATTCACAAAACAAGAGGCCTCTGTTTGAGAGTTCGAGCAGGGCTTTGTTTTATATGTATTAATTTTTCATTTTTTCTTCATATAATAATATTAATGATGATTGATTGGTATATAATAATGCTCGGTATATAATGTGTATTTATGTAACCCGAGTTTAGTGGGGTAGCGGCCTAGCTAGGTGGCTGAGGGCCCCCGCGAAAACTGTTGGGAGATGGCCCTTCTCCCCCACTTTTTTTAACCTTAAAAAAATCTGTTTTACATCTTTTTCCATTTTCATTTGCTTTTGAATTATATTTTGATTACCTGTTTTGTGTCGACTGTTGACTAAAAAACACTTATTACTATCAACATTCATATTATTATCTGCAAAAAAATTCTGCGCGGCACGCCCCCCTCCCCCAGACCCCCCTTGGGGGCCTCTAAAGGTGCGTTCTGTCAGCTTATTTAGCAGCAAGTTTTAATTTTCGTCGTAAGCGCAGCTCTTACGAACCAGCCTCCTCAGAACAGCCAATAAGCGGTGCTGCGCTTACGGCTGAAATTAAAACTTGCGACTAAATAAGCTGACTGAACGGGTAAATCCGCCACATACAATATATACTACTCCAAACTAGATGAGTGACTCTCAGATGCCCCCCCTCCCCATAAAAAATTTCGCATGACAAACAAAACTCCAACTGGGTCTGGTTGGTACCTACTTTAGTACCACCTACTACTAACTAACCAACTAATCCTACTAGAGGACTAGGACTAGGACTAGGAACTAGAAGTAACTAGAGTAGGTAACCAAATGATTGCTGCAGACAAAACCAAAAGCTTTGCTGTCTTCGCCTTGAGTCCTACCCTCCTACCTGTCTGCGATAAATGACCCTATATTTCTCTTTTCCGTCAGGCGGTGTTGATTACTTTGGCTCCCGCTTTGGCTCCATGTAAAAATTGGTCGTTATCGATTCTAGCTGCAATGGTCGCTGATGAAATAACTATTTTACATTTAAGGACAAAGTTATTTATATTGGTGAAATATAGACATTATTGCGGAATCAATCCGTGTGGGTTTTTTCTAAGAAAGAAATTTACCATTCAGGTCTTTTTGGAAAGCTACAAGGATGTAGGTACTTTAGTTTGAGCCTACAAACATTTTTATAATAGAAAAATAATTTTTTCAAAACTTGAATTTTTTTGGATTTTGAAAATGTCTATAAGCTCAAACCAAAATACATTCTTGTAACTTCCCAAAAAGACCTGAATGGTGAATTTCTGTCAAGGAATAGAAAGTAAGGCGAACAACAAGTGTGGGTAGGTACTTCTTTTGAAAGCCATGCAGATAGGTATAGGTTCAGAATGCCTCCATATTATGCGGTTTTATCTAGGTACTGGTTTTTGAAAGTAAATTTACCTACATCTTCTTCACAAAGCTGAACACATTACGGGAGTCCATACCACCGCCTCTGTTTATGTTTATGTGATAAGTATATGGTTTATGTTATCCCAGAATAGCGAATCCTCATGGCACCCCCGAGGTAAACGGCGATGTTTACCTAATGCAAAGTGCCGGTTTGTTGATTCTTCACTCCAGGCCAGGGTCCTCATGACAGTCACGTGATGCCGATGCCCCTGCCCTTGTATGCCCTGCCCGCGCCCGGTCTATGCCCTGCCCCAAACGGCTGGGGCTACGCCACTGCAGAACGTACCAGAAGCCTCACTTCCTCTCCAGTGATGCCAACCCAAGGTCGGACCAAGCGAGAGTCGGAGCAATGATGAGTCGGAACAAGCCGACGCACCCAACACTGCGACACTCTGTGACTGCGACGTTGCCTAGCGCTTTTGGAGGGTGGGAGGGGGTGCTTGTAGGAAGGGGATTGCATTTTTTCAAGTTTTTGACATTTCCGTCAAACTAGGTGGCCATGTTGCCATGTTTATTCAACCTGTCGCTCTTGTGACCTGTCGCGCTTGAAATTGTCGCGCTAACTGCCCGTAATCAGCGCCCGCCAGGGGGCTTTATCTGGGCTTGTCGTTTGACATCTATGTCATGTCACTCATGTCATCACCATCAGCTGTCATCTAAAAATTCTTGTTGCATAACATAAAAATTTGCAAAAATCGACGATGCTGAAGCCTACGAACGTGTCTTCGTATCTGAAGGCCACCAGCCAGGTGGTCAGCAACCAGTTGAAGCCGTTCCATCCGAACGTCGCAAGGAAAGCGAAGCCCGGCAAGCTCACGTCACCAGTGGCACTCACTGCATATTCCGTGAGCCAGACGCTGCCCACCGGGAACATCCGTTTCGTGGCCGGCCCCGCGGTGACAGCCCAGATCAGATGGGCCCACACAGATATCAATGTTCCCGACTGGAGTGGCTACAGGCGCAACACCGTCAAAGACCCTAATGTCAAAAGCACTGAATCGGAAGACTCAAGGAAGACCTTCACATACCTTGTTGCAACCGCTGGCTCTGTGGCCACCATCTACGGCGCCAAGTCCGTTGTCACGCAGTTCGTCAGTTCGATGAGCGCTTCGAAGGATGTCTTGGCTTTGGCCAAAATTGAAATCAAGTTGGCTGACATCCCCGAAGGCAAATCCGTCACCTTCAAATGGAGAGGTTGAACTTTGCTTTGCTTTGTAGACGTAAAAAGTTACGCAATTTGATATTTTCCAGGCAAACCCCTATTCATCAGGCATAGAACTGCAGCTGAAATCCAAAGCGAACAAAGTGTGGCCGTTGCAGAATTACGCGACCCCCAACATGACAATGAGCGAGTCATAAAACCAGAATGGTTGGTCATTTTGGGCGTGTGCACTCATTTAGGATGCGTGCCAATCGCTAATGCTGGTGACTTTGGCGGGTACTACTGTCCCTGCCATGGTTCCCACTATGACGCTTCTGGAAGGATCCGCAAAGGACCTGCTCCTCTTAACCTTGAAGTACCTGCGTACGAGTTCCCCACTGAGGACACCTTGGTTGTAGGCTAATCGTTGAAATTAAAAAAATATATAAAATAATCTTATAAGTTGATTTCTTGTGTAATTTATTGTAGTACCAAGCCGCATGTCCACCAGGTTATAAATAAATGAAATTCAATTGATTATTGACCAAACATCGCCTAGACAACGCCTCCCTTGCCTCAAGAAAAATCAAAATTTCATTTGTCATTCAATTTTCAACATGGTGGTGGGCAAAGAGTTCAGGGCTAGCTTGAGGAAGCCACTTCCTGGAGCACCAAACCCTAAAGGATGCAGAATAGTTCCGGCGTTCACCATACAGGCCATGCAAAAAGGTACTTGCGTCTTGCCACCTCCAAAAGTCAACCCGCTGGCGGAGCGACCCTTCAAGTCTTCACAGTTCAGAACCAATTACAATCGAGGCGACTTTCCGATAGCCTTTGAAGCGAACGGCACTAGAATTGCATGGAAGGTACTTTTATAATCATAATTTCAGTGCGAAATTGCACGAGACTTTTGTAGGCCGACCTAAACAAGCTGGATTATCACTATTACTTGCCCATGTTCTTTGAAGGCCTCTGCGAAACGGAAAACCCATACAAGTTCTTCGCAACGCAAGGCATCCATGACATGCTGACGTACGGGGGTGCCAAGATATTCCCGTGTGTGCCACAACTCATCATACCCTTAAAAAGTATTCAACATGCTGGTAATTTTTCTATTTTCTCACCTGGAAGTTTAAATTATTCTAGACGCTCTCAATACAAGAAACAAAGCCGTGATGTGCACAACATTGAGAGTCTTGCAACATTTAGTTAAATCGGGAGACATGATAGGTGAAGCCCTCGTCCCTTACTACAGACAAATTTTACCAGTCTTGAATTTATTCAAGGAAAGAAATGGTAAGTTGGATTCTCCAAAATCACCTAGATATTGCGGCACCAATTTCAAATCTAGCGCGCTAGGAAGAGCCATCTCATTGATCACCAATGACAACGGCCAATGATAACGCGCACCACAGTGCGCTAAATTTAAAAATTGTGCCATTACACTCGGACACGAACCTCACTTGGATCATACGGCAGAGGTCGTTTAAAATAGCCAAAGGTGGAAAAAATCCCAGAAATCTAGGATTAGGACACAGGAGTAATTCTTTACTCATGTCTCGCTTTTGCGGGGCAGCCTTTGACTTACTCTGGGGCAAAAATCATCGAAAAGAAAATTGCGAATTTTTTTTTCAAGGTTATACAGGTTGGTCCGACTTTTATGTCATTAAATTTAAGGATCGATAGAGAATAAAAAATGGAGAGAAATGCCTGATAACAGGATACAGCCCTTCAAAGTTGGAAATAAATAATCGTTTTTTTCGCATAACTTTTGAACCGTTCAACCGATTTGATTATAAAAAGAACCAATGGTTCACTGAAATTATCCCCTGTCGAACAATCATAACATGTTCCATAAAAAAAATTCAGGGGCTTAGACATTAGGGGGTGACTGTACTTTTCCTCCTCTATTTTTCACCCCCTAGTAATTTTTGGAAACTGTTCATAATTTTGAATTCCACGTTCAATTTTGAAGAAAAAATCACTGTTGCAAAACTTTGATTAGAGGTTTCGTTTAGGAGATATTTGGGTTTGAAACTTTGGGAAACATCCCGAAATCGCCACTTTCAAAGGTCTAAAAATTAAAATCCAAAGAAACTCATGATTTCTCAGCTGAAATAGGTTTTCTAGAATTTCTAAGTTGATAAAACCACCATTTTTTCCAAAACACGGGAAATTTTCAGGAAAAAAACAATTTGGGTTCTGGATAGTGGCGATTTCGGGATGTTTTCCGAAGTTTCAAACTCGAATATCTCCTAAACGAAGCCTCTAATCAAAATTTTGCAAGGGTGACTTTTTCTTCTAAATTGAACGTAGAATTCAAAATTTTAAACAGTTTTTAAAAATAATTGGTGAGTGAGAAATAGGGGGAGGGGGAGTAGGAACACCCCCTGGTATCTACGCTCCTGAAACTTTTTTGTGGAACATGTTATGATTGTTCGACAGGGGATAACTTCAGTAAGCCTTTGGTTCTATTTTGAATGAAATCGGTTGAACGGTTCAAAAGTTATGCGGAAAAAACGATTATTTATTTCCAATTTTGAAGGGCTGTATCTCTGTTACTAGACATTTCTCAAATATGTTTTCTGAAGAAAGTCCCCTTCATTTTCTATTGATCCTTAAATTTAATGACATAAAACGAGAACCACCCTGTATACTTTATCCATTCATATTGAATAGTGCACGCATTATCACACGCATACATGCACGCATTATCACGCGCATACATGCCTGCATTTTTCAATAAGACTGGATAAAGCATAGTATTCTACTCGCGGGTAATGGCTATTACTTATTCGAATGCTTTACGACATTCGCCAAGGCTCGTGTCGGCAAACTGCATCCTCATGAGTAAGAAGCAATCATTACCCGCTTGTTGAATAATATGCTATTATTCTCTATATCTTTCTATAGCAATAATAAAAAGAAAATCCCTTTGCCTGAATACGTCGTATTCGTATTATGAGTATACGGTATTCCCTCGGGTATTCCAAACTCTCACAGTTGAAATGGTATTGTCATTTGTTTGCTTTTTATTAGTCAGAAAAACTGATTCTTACCATCAACTTCAACACTCTCATAGTGAGGGAGACTGACGTATTTTTAATAATAGTAATACCCCTATTGAGTTATGTGTACAGACCATCATTTATGTATCGAGTTGATATTAGCCCAGGCATTTTAGGTCAAAAATCGACAAAACCTAGAAATAATTCGCCCAAGGCTGAATTTTTGCACATTGACAGTTTGGACCTAGTACAACAACATATCAAAATACCCAAACTTTCCCCTGTCCACGTCTTCGATTTTCAGGTCCTCAGGTTCTTGAAGTTGCATCGCTGATCTGCGACTTATGCCGTAGCATTATTCTTGGACCGATCAAACTCAGGCTAGGCTTGAATTGAAGAGAAAAGACCAAACAACGATTTTCTGGTGCGAAAAACCCATTTCCGGTACGCGGCAAGCCGGCAGACCCGCGAAATTCAACATGAACGCTGCTATTCGCGACGACTTCTCACAGAATTCTTGCTTTGTATCGTTTGTCACCAATAAACAGTGACAAACCAGGAGTCAATGCATTCAGCAATTCTTCAGCTTTCCAAGTGTGTACCTATGGTGCTTGTGGAAACACCGGTTGCAGATATAAACCCCCAGACTAAGCATGGGTCAGGGTAATGCGATCTCTGTGTTGCGCCATATGAGGCGATTGTTGAAACCCGTCAATCCATTGGATGCAAATACATCGTAATTCGATGTATTGTATATCCCGTTGATATCATTTTGGTACAAAAAGTGTCGATCATTGTTGAAGGGTGCTCGTGGGGAGGCAAAGCTCGGCTAGGTGTTTTTTTTTCCCTGGGCCATATTGAACCGATCACAACAAGTTTGGTATCTTTTTTGACTGAATTCAATGTCGTCAACTCGAATCCCATGTGTAAATTTGGATAAAATAAGTTTGAACAAGTTAACTTGAAAAAACTTGTTTTTTCTTTGACAATTTTGACGATTTTTTTTTACTATTAGATGTGTTCATCTTTGGAAATACTTCAAGGGCCATTAGAATGAAGTGTATTCTTCACGAAAATCATTCACTCGATATATAATTTGGTTACTCGAGTTTGAAAAATCGATTTGAACTTGAGCCGGCGCGGCGCAGCGTCTACTAATTACCTGAACACTACAGCGTGCACCTGTAAATGAAAATAGCCTCAACTATTGGTTGAATAAGAACTCATCTTTGAGAATGCGGGGATCTGTGCAGAATTGAATTCCCTATAACATTCGCCGTAAATCGCACTGCAGGGTTTCGAGTTATTTGAGGGTAGAGGTAACGCAGCTCCCATTTGAAATATAGAGTATGAATCTTGCTGAAATGTTATGCCCCTCCTCGAATAATGAATAACTCAAAATCCTGCCGTGCGATTCATGGCGATTTGAATTATGTTATAGGGAACTCAGTTCTGCACAGATCCTTGAAGTTTGAAAGATGAGTCATCATTTTTTCAATAGTTTGAGCTATTTTTATTTGAAGGTGCATGCTGTAGTGTTCTGGTCATTAGTAGATGCGGCGCCGAACCGGCTCAGATTAAAACCGATATTTTAAACTCTAGAAAAAGAAATTTACATCGAGTGAATGATTTTCGTGAAGAATACACTTCAATCTAATGGCCCCTGAAATATTTTCAAAGATGAACACCTCTAACAGTAAGAAAAAAATTTGTCAAAATTGTCAAAGAAAAAACAAGTTTTTCCTAATAAACTTGTTTGAACTTGTTTTTATCCAATTTTACACATGGGATTTAGTCGTCGCGGTACGGGCCTAAAATCGTCCAAGTTCTGCACTTCTAACGATTTCGATTATTTTTGGCACAGATGATCATTGGACCTATTCAAGCGTTTTGACCCGCAGCACCACCAAATTTGCCCCTCAGGAAGGGAGGGGTGGGGGTATCTTCAGAATTTGAAGCTCCAGGTCTGGTATGGTCCAATGAAGACCCACAAAGGCAAGTGAGTAGTCATTTCCGAATGATTTTCATCCGCTGATGTCGATTCTCACGTTAAAAATGAATTGCGCAGTCATTTGACAAAGATAATTGGTAATAATAAGAGATTAAGATAAAATCAAGTGGTCATCTACTGAACTCTGTAGGAACTTGTTTTTTTGTGATAAATACATGAAACTTAGTAGGGCTGTTCATTATTACTTACTTCCTAAATATGGAGGGAGCACCACGCGTTCCGACGCATGACGTTGCGACGCAATGTCAAAAAACATAGTGGTTGTCATTTCCAAAATAGTCGATATATTATCATAGTTTATTTGATTTCTTTCATCAAACCATATGCTTTCGAGATTCAATAACATATTTCTGTCGACTTGGGAAAACGGTGGGCTACCAGTGGTAAGTCAGGTGTCTGCTAGAGGGAGCTGTGAGGTTTCTTTACCCCCAAATTTCCATGGTCAACATCTTCGGATAAAACTATTTTCAAGTTTGTCCATACGAATAATTATGTCATCTGGTCAACATTCTCCATGTTTCGTCCTTCTAAGGACTCCTCAGTATGGTTTATACAGATTTCGCAACCGCGCGAGATCATTCAGACTACTTAGTAAAGTAATCGATTCTGGAATACCGTTTTGTTTGAAATGGGTAAAAAAGGAGAGAATGCAATTTCTGTGATTCTAGTGCTAGGGTATGAATAAAGTCTCGGATATGAATGAAGTAAATACGTCTGAAAAAAGCACCAACATCAAAAACTTGAATTCTTGAATTCGATTCCCGACACAGTGCTTTGTGCTATAGAAACAAAGTTTCTTAGCTTGTGATATTTGGGAATGAAATTCAGCAAACTCCTATGACATAAGAAATGCCGATAAGGATAAAAACAACAAATAAACAAACAATAATGGTTCAATCATTTGATACGGTCTCATACAAAGCGATTTCTTTTCTTCAGTACGGTGGCATCGATATTAACAGGCGATTAATCGTTATAATAATTTATCGTTTAGTTTGTAAGAGTTCTGTAACCGAGGAGTTATGTACCTAATATGGTACAACATTGAAGATCACTTTTTTCCAGTAATAAAAAGTACCTTTCTGAGTGCCTTTCATTTGATCGCTAGATCTGTATAAACATACTGAGGAGTCCCTAGAAGGACGAAACACGGGAAATGTTAACCAGATAACATATTCGTATGCACAAACTTCAAAATAGTTACTTTTATCCTCGGTTTTATCCGAAGATGTTGACCGCGGAAATTTGGGGGTGAAGAAACCTCACAGTTCCCCTTACAGGCACCTGGTTTACCACTGGTAGCCCACCGTTTCCCCAAATCGACAGAAATATGTTATTGAATCTTGAAAGCATATGGCTTGATGGGAGAAATCAAAGAAATTATAATATTCCTATCGACTGTTCTGGAAATGGCTACCACTGTTTTTTGATATTCCATCGCGACGTCATCCGTCGGAACGTGTGGTGCTCCCTGCATATTTGGGAAGTAAGTGATAATGAACAGTCACACCAAGTTTAATGTATTTATCACAAAAAACAAGTTCCCACAGAGCTCAATAGATGACCACTTGATTTCATCTTTATCTCTTATTATTACCAATTATCTTTGTCAAATGATTGCGCAACTCATTTTTCACGTCAGAATCGACATCAGCGGATAAAAATCATTCGAAAATGACTACTCACTTGCCTTTGTGGGTCTTCATTGGACCATACTAGACCTGGAGCTTCAAATTCTGAAGATACCCCCACCCCTCCATTCCTGAGGGGCAAATTTGGTGGTGCTGCGGGTCAAAACGCTTGAATAGGTCCAATGATCATCTGTGCCGAAAATAATCGAAATCGTTAGAAGTGCAGAATAATTTGGTGTACCGCTACGACTAATTCGAGTTCAGGAGTTTGAATTCAGCCGGAAAAGATACTAAACTTGTCATGATCGGTTCTACATAGCCAGGGAAACAAAATGAACCATCTAGCAAAGCTGGGCCCCCCGACGACCCCCCTTCAAGAATAATCGACTTTTTTTGTCCAGAATGGTATCAACCGAATATGATTGATGCGTCGAATTATAATGTATCTGCATCTAACGGATTGACGAGTCGTTTCATCCACTGCATTTTTAGCTGCAATTTTTTAGCCCCTCTCCAATAACTCCAAACCCCCTGGGTGCGATTTTTGGCGATTTTGGATGTGTACGAGGATATGTAATATAGAGCACTCAATTCCGAACAGAATATCAAATTTTCAGGACGTCCATATTTTTTCCGAGGTTGAAATCTATCTTTCTTGTACAACATTGTGCAAGACAGAGATCGCGTCACCCTGACCCGCGTTTAGTCTGGAGGCTGTATATTTGCAATCGGTGCCTCCACAGGCACCATAGATACACAGTTGGAGAGCTGAAGATTTGCTGAATGCATTGACCTATGGTTTGTCACTGTTAATTCTTGACAAACGATACAAAGCGAGCATTCCGTTAGAAGTCGTCGCAAATAGCAGCGTTAATTTTGAATTTCGCGGGTCTGCCGGCTTGCCGCGCATTGAATGTGGGCCACTTGCACCAGAAAATCATTGTTTGATCTTCTATCTTCAATTCAAGCCCAGCCTGGGCTTGATAGGTCCAAGAATAATGCTACGGCATGAGTCGCAGATCAGCGATGCAACTTCAAGAACCTGAGGACCTGAAAATCAAAGACGCGGACAGGGGAAAGTTTGGGTATTTTGATATGTTGTTGTACTAGGTCCAAACTGTCAATGTGCAAAAATTCAGCCTTGGGCGAATTATTTCTAGGTCAAAACCTAATTTGACTGGGCTATATGTGTAACCATGGAACGGCAATCCTGCCTAAGTAGAAGTAAATCCTGTCGGGAATGCGATTGAAAAATTTTCAAAAAAAAATTAAACAAGTGAGTATGCCTTCACGTACGTGAATCTCAGTAGCGCATTTTCTTAAAGAGGCATATTGTGAATGTAAAGAAATTTGGTTGAAGGAGAAACACCATTTTTTGCCCATTCTCTTCAGTCGAAACCGAGGTCGAAACTCATTGTGATATTTTGTTATCAGAATGGGATACTTGCCAATGAAATAGATTTGAATGAAAATTCTTTCAAACATCAATATTTTTTTGTTTGGGGGCGGGAGATGGGAGCGGCGGCTAATCAACAGTAGCCTATTCTTTCCCATTTTTAGTCGGCTATCCATATAGCGAAAGAATTAGATCGTTATGTCTTTGGGTTTATGTTTTTCATTTATCTCTTACTTTGAGGGCAGCGTGTGGGGGCGGCAGCATTCGGCAAAGTAAATGTTGCACAGTTTGAGTTGGGAGTTCGTAAATGTTTAAGTAAATATGACAATCACTGAAAATTGTGAAAGTTGTATTTTTTTCTTTTGGGGGCGGAAGCTGGAGGCGGCACCATATCAAAAGTAGCCTATCCTTTCCGGTTTTTAGTCAGCTATCCATATAGCGAAAGAATTAGATCGTTATGTCTTTGGGTTTATGTTTTTCATTTATCTCTTACTTTGAGGGCAGCGTGTGGGGGCGGCAGCATTCGGCAAAGTAAATGTTGCACAGTTTGAGTTGGGAGTTCGTAAATGTTTAAGGAAATATGACAATCAGTGGAAATTGTGAAAGTTGCATTTTTTTGTTTAGGGGCGGGAGCTGGAGGCGGTGACTTATCAAAAGTGACCTATCGTTTTTCATTTTCAGTCAGCTATCTATACAGGGTGTCCCGTTTTTCAACGCTCACTATGGGTATCTCGGAAACGGTAAGAGATACAAAGTCGGTTAAATTACAAAAAAGTTGCGCAATTTTATGTCTATCTCAAATATGTCAAGATATCCAAGATATCTTTGGTCATTTCTGAAATATCCCCAAAAAACTGAAAAATGCCGAATTCGAAAATTTCGAATCACTCCTTTATTATGACAGCTATCAATTTGAAAATTGGTATTCTGACATTTTTGAAGGTCCTTGATCGACTGACGGTCATAATTTTTTCCTACGCCCACTAGTTTTTGAGATATGACAGTTAACTTTATTTTTTCTTATGGACACCATATTATTTCTCCACCCCATAAAACTCACCTTTTCTTTCTCTTTACAAAGATATGAAACACTTGTAGCATTTTTGTCAAAATAACCTATAAAAATTGTAAAAACCATTTCTGGGGCGAAAAAATCTAGTTACTGGTTCGGTTGCCATGCTCTCGTGACATATTAAAATGGCATTCGGTTGCCATGGTCGGTTGATTTTGGAAAAAGTTGGGTTACATTCCGTTTATATGTATTTGATAATGATAATAAATGAAAATAAAACAAATACAAAACCAAGTATAACACAAAATAACATCGCAATAGCAATAAACATTTATAATTTACAATTACTCGAAATGGTGTCTATTTTGCGAAGAACGCTCCAAGATCGCATTTATGGTTCATGACAGAACATCCCAAAGCAACCAAGAGCTGGAAGCAAGGAGATGCTTATGCGTTCCAGTCAATTAACCCGCACGATATCAGCGCAGCCGTTGAAAATATGGCTAAAAGACTTGCTAAAAGGCACACAACTCTGCACAGAGAAAAATGAACTCCAATTCGAGCAATTGTAAATTATAAATGTTTATTGCTACTGCTATGTTATTTTGTGTTATACTTGGCTTTGTATTTGTATTTGTTTTATTGTTATTTATTATCATTATCAAATACAAAAAAACGGAATGTAACTCAACTTTTCCCAAAATCAACAGACCATAGCAATCAAATGCCATTGTTTATATGCCACAAGAGCATGGCAACCGAAGCGGTAACTAGATTTTTTCGCCCCAGAAATGGTTTTTCCAATTTTTATAGGTTATTTTGACAAAAATGCTACAAGTGTTTCATATCTTTGTGAAGAGAAAGAAAAGGTGAGTTTTATGGGTTGGAGAAATAATATGGTGTCCATAAGAAAAAATGAAGTTGACTGTCATATCTCAAAACCTAGTAGGCGTAGGAAAAAATTATGACCGTCAGTCGATCAAGGACCTCCAAAAATGTCAGAATACCAATTTTCAAATTGATAGCTGTAATAATTAAGAAGTGATTTGAAATTTTCGAATTCGGCATTTTTCAGTTTTTTCGGGATATTTCAGAAATGACCAAAGATATCTTGGATATCTTGACATATTTGAGATAGTCATAAAATTGCGCAGCTTTTTTGTAATTTAACCGACTTTGTATCTATCACCGTTTCCGAGATACCCATAGTGAGCGTTGAAAAACGGGACACCTGTATAGCGAAAGAATCAGATCGCTATGTCTTCGGGTTCATGTTTTTCATTTATCTCTTACTTTGGGGGCGGCGTGTGGGAGCGGCAGCATTCGGCTAAGCAAATGTTGCACAGTTTGAGTTGGCAGTTTCTAAGTGTTTGAGGGAACATCTCAATCAGTGACAATTGTGAAAGTTGCACTTTTTGTCGTTTGGGGGCGGAACTGGGGGCGGCGACTAACCAAAAGTAGCCTATGCGTTCCCATTTTCAGTCAGCTATCTAAACTGCTTGACAATTGAACTGCAACACCTAAAAATTAGGTGCGTTTTCAAATTGAGATAGCTTAAAAAATATCTGACGGATTCTAGAAACTCAAGCATGTGAGGAAAGATCATTTCTTTGACTATCGAGTGCTGGTATTGATGATAAGTTTGATTGCACAATTTGTCACATACAGGGTGCCAACGGAGAGCGTGCAGATATGGGCAATCTTTCACCTTGTGCAACTTTCGAAAAAAAAGTCCGAAATTTTTTCTATCGCGTGCTTTTGAAAGGTTGAATCATTATACCGAAACGGTTTTGAAATTTTGACCCTAACTTTTTTTTTCAAAAATGTGTGCTCAATTTTCTGAAATATGCACTTTCTGATTAAGACAAAGGAATAGAGACATTGTTTGTTTTCAAACGGCGTCCATATTGAATTTACTTACGAAGGTTTTCATTTGAGCCTCCACATCCCTTAGAAACTACCCCTTTTGGGACACCGTCTCACAACAAGATATGCAATGCTTCATTTAAAAGGCCTAAGAAAAGTACTCATCAATAATTGGATTGAAATAAGTATACTACGATGACCCCACACGTACAGCTCCCTAAAAACCACCCCTTGGCTTCAAGGGACAGGGCTGGTATGATAAAACATGCAATACATGAAAATTCCAAAAAACGTCTTTTTCAACTGTTCCACTAAAAAAGTGATGCTACATGATGACCTTTTACGTAGGTCATCCCAACAGTAGCTACCCTCTCGAAAAAAAAACTACCCTTTAAAAAACCAGTACTTCCGCAATACCTCATTTGTTAGGATTTTTTTAAAATCTGTCGCAATAGTTTGCCGCTACGATGATTTCATTCACATATCTACCCGAAACTACCTCTCCAACCACCCCTTCAATATCGCATAGCCTCTATCTTGATGCGTTATTTACGAGTTGAAACAACTTTTGCCTACTAACCGTTTCATTGAAATGATGGTGTTTTCTACGATGATAGTACAAAACCTTTCCTGAAACTACCCCTAGAAATCGCCCCTTTAGTAAAAGGTATGCAAAACCTCATTTGGAAGCTCAGAGAAGGTGCGGTTGAATAAGTTCAAAATGATTTCGCGATGACCTTACACGCATCAAGGTCAAGGCTATGCGATATTGAAGGGGTAGTTGAAGGGGTAGTTTCGGGTAGATATGTGAATGAAATCATCGTAGCGGCAAACTATTGCGACAGATTTTGAAAAAAATCCAACAAATAAGGTATTGCGGAAGTACTGGTTATTTAAAGGGTAGTTCTTTTTCCGAGAGGGTAGCTACTGTTGGGATGACCTACGCAGAGGGTCATCGTGTAGCATCACTTTTTTAGTGGAACAGTTGAAAAAGACGTTTTTTGGAATTCTCATGTACATATTGCATGTCTTATCATACCAACCCTGTCCCTTGAAGTCAAGGGGTGGTTTTTAGGGAGCTGTACGTGTGGGGTCGTCACAGTATCCTTATTTTAATCCAATTATTGATGAGTTGTTTCCTTATGCCTTTTAAATGAAGAATTGCATATCTTGTTGTGAGACGGTGTCCCAAAAGGGGTAGTTTCTAGGGGATGTGGAGGCTCAAATGAAAATCTTCGTAAGCCAATTCAATATGGACGCCGTTTGAAAACAAACAATGTCTCTATTTCTCTTTCTTAATCAGAAAGTGCATATTTCAGAAAATTGAGCACAATTTAAAAAAAAAAAAAGTTAGGGTCAAAATTCCAAAACCGTTTCGGCATAATGACTCAACGTTCCAAAAACAGGCGATTGAAAAAATCTCGGATTTTTTTTTCGAAAGTTGTACAAGGTGAAAGATTACCCATATCTGCACGCTCTCCGTTGGCACCCTGTATATGACAAATTGTGCAATCAAACTTATTATCAATACCAGCACTCGATAGTCAAGGTAATGACCTTTTTCACATGCCTGAACTTCTGGAATCCGTTGGATAATTTTCAAGCTATCTCAATTTGAAAACGCACCTAATTTTCAGGTGTTGCAGTTCAATTGTCAAGCAGTTTATATAGCGAAAAAATTAGATCGCTATGTCTTCGGGTTTATGTTTTTCATTTTAAAGTGATTGGGGGCGGTTTTCAGCAATTTTTTCACGTCGGCGGTGCATATTAGAGACGGAATGTTTCTGGGTTTACGTATACAGGGTGGTCCAGGTTATAGTAGCAATAACTCACCATTCGATGGTCCATCGAAAACTAGGTCGACATGCATAATTTAATTTTTCTCCAAAACGCTTACTAAGGGAGATAGAGCCCTTCAAAGTTCAGTTTTTGAAATCATTATTTTGCAATAACTCTCAAGTCATCGAAGCGATTTTTATCAAATTTGGTACAAATACTTATTAAATAAATACCCGTCACTTGACGCAGATAACTTTTGTCAAAATTGTCCAGTGGCAAAGATACCGGGGGATTGTTCAACTTCCCACACCCCATTTTCTACGTCACTGGATATTTTTGAAAAATTAAATCAAATTTTTTTTTCGAATTCCTTGTTCAATTCAGAAAAAAAAGTTACTCTTGTAAAATTTTGATTAGAGGCTTCGTTTCTGAGATATTTGGGTTTGAAACTTTGGAAAACGCTTCGAAATCGCGACTTTCGAAGGCCTAAAAATTAAAATCCAAGAAAACTCATAATTCCTCAACTGGAATTAGTTCTCTAGGTCGTTTAAGTTGATTTACTGCCATGTTTTGCTAAGAAACGAGGCGTTTCCAGAAAAAAAACAATTTGGGCTCTGGAAAGTGGCGATTTTGAGATGTTTTTCAAAGTTTAAAACCCAAATATCTCGAAAATCAAGCCTCTAATAAAAATTTTACAAGAGTAACTTTTCTCTCTAAATTGAACAAGAAATTCAAAAAAAATATAGTTTTCCAAAAATATTCAGTGGCGTAGAGAATAGAGCGTGAAAAGTAAAATAACTCCCGCGTATCTACGCCACTGGACAATTTTGACAAAAGTTATCTATGTCAAGTGATGGGTATTTATTTCATTAGCATTTGTACCAAATTTGGTCAAAATCGCTTAGATGACTTGAGAGTTATTGCAAAAAGAACATTTTAAAAACTGAACTTTGAAGGGCTGTATCTCTCTTAGGAAGCGTTTTAGAAAAAACTTAAATTATGCATGTCGACCTAGTTTTCGATGGACTATCGAATGGTGAATTATTGCTACTATAACCTGGACCACCCTGTATAAGTGGCAACTATGTATTATTCATACATTCATACCATGTAAATACCATTTGACTTTTCATAACTGCAATAATAAAAGTCGAACTTTTTTCAACATTTTTTTGTGGGCTTCATAACTATTTTATATACCGTATATTAGGTGCTTTCTTTTTACAACTCAAAGTATTCTGACCTAAGTTGTTAGTGGTATCTCACTTTCGCGCATGTGATTTCTTGCTTTTTCTCTCTCTAACTTTGATCAGATCAGTGAGTTTTGTGGTAAAAGGAAAGCACCTATTGTTTTGGTCCGACACTTTTGAATCACCTGTACAATATTATAATAACTAGGCAACACAGACTGATCCGAATGGTCGGAACAAAACATTAGATATGCATTAGATACTACGATATACAGGTGTCTCAAAAGTACCGAATTACAAGTCATTCGCGATTTCAAAAATCTAGACGCCCTCTGGCGGCTGAAATGGCGAACCTAGTTTGTAAGTTTTTACGTCATTTCTGTTCCGTCGCTTCTGTCAGATAGCCATTGACAATCGCGCGAATTGCCAAAATACTGGTATAGGTGATCGAATTATTCAAGAAAATGAACTTTTGTTAAATGGCGATCAATAAGTAATTAACCCAAATACCACAAATACAACCGTTATACAACGCACGATGACAGGTGACAAAAAAACTTACAATCCTCCATCTAGTCCGGTGGTTAAGCGCCAAAAAAAGCTCGAACTATGCATTTTGAGCTTAAGCAATGCGCTTTTGGGGTTCGATTGGGGATCCCCATACCTTAATTTCAAGAGTTGGAGACATCGGTGCACTCGATGCGGAAGGGGTCTGGGGGGCCCTTGAAAGTTGAAGGTGCGAGGCTTTCCACCAAATCACCATACCACCACGAAATTCCTACTTGGATGTCATTAAACGACTCTAACCTACACATTGACAACATTTGTTACCATGTCCCAACAGTTCTTCACACTGAAAAAAATTAATTCTTATGACAGATCGGAAAAAACTGTTTTTCTCAATTCTTCATCCCCACAACGAATAAACTGCCAAGTTTGGTGTCATTTTAGAATAAACGGCATCCTCTGGTTTCATTCACCGAGTCAAAATGTTTGTGAGACCACCGTGCAAAGAATGGCACGCCAAGAAGTGAGCATTTTTGAGCACCTCATTTAACAGTAGTTTCTTGACTGATACCAATCGATATGATTGATAATTTTGACATGGATGAATAACTTGAACTCTTTTGTAACGGTAATACATGTGAATGAAACTCGACACGAGCGTGGAGGCCTGGGAAAAAAATTTTTCTCCAGCGGTCGAATTTATTTCACGCCTACTGAGCGTTAGTTTGTTGGACTCAGGCAGGCAGCGTTTGAATAGGTTCGGAGACAAAATTTCCATATCTGTCTATGCAGCTGAGTAGCATAATTCTGGAAACTGATTTGAGAATCATCAAAGATTATTTTGACAGTCACTAGGTACCCCCATGGGGATTAACTGCAGGGATCATGGCTGACGACGGAGGGAATTCAACTTTTAAAGTGTTATTTTCTATTTTCCTCTACCAACCTTCAAGGTTGTTGTCATTTTGTACGTGTAAGTTTTCTTATGTTTGGAGAAGAAATAATTTTATAAAAACAACCGTGAAAATGACTGTCATAGTGGCAGAAAATAAGATCTTGGACGTTGAATTTCCTCCGCCGTTAGCCATCACCTCTGCAGTTAACCACCATGTGGGTACTGACCGGCAAAACAATCATTGATGATTCATAAATCGATTTCCAGAATTGAACTGCTCAACTTTTCAGAAAGATATGGAAATTTTGCTTCCAAAGCTATCCAAACGCTGCCTGCCTGAGCCCAACAAACTAACGCTCAGTAGGCGTGAAATAAATTCGACCGCTGGAGAAAAATTTTTTTCCCAGGCCTCCACGCTCGTGTCGAGTTTCATTCACATGTATTACCGTTACAAAAGAGTTCAAGTTATTCATCCATGTCAAAATTATCAATCATATCGATTGGTATCAGCCAAGAAACTACTGTTAAATGAGGTGCTCAAAAATGCTCACTTCTTGGCGTGTCATTCTTTGCACGGTGGTCTCACAAACATTTTGACTCGGTGAATGAAATCAGAGGATGCCGTTTACTCCAAAATGACACCACACCTGGCAGTTTATTCGTTGTGGGGATGAAAAATCGAGAAAAACTGTTTTTTCCGATCTGTCATAAGAACTAATTTGTTTCAGTGTGATAAACTGTTGGGACATGGTAACAAATGTTGTCAATGTGTAGGTTAGAGTCTTTTGATGACATCCAAGTAGAAATTACGTGGTGGTATGGTGATTTGGTGGGAAGCCCCACACCTTCAACTTTCAAGGGCCCCCCAGACCCCCTTCGCATCGAGTGCACCGATGTCTCCAACTCTTGAAATTAAGGTTGAGGGACCCCCAATCAAACCCCAAAAGCGCATTGCTTAAGCTCAAAATGCATAGTTAGGACGCTTAACCACCGGACTAATCTAGGGAACCTAATTATCACGCGACCGGCCGGCGTAAGGGTACCACATTCTGGCCGAGCGTTTGTTTACCGATCGGCCTCACGGAGTTAAGCACTGACGTCTGTCGACCTCACGGAATGCCATAGGCGTCCGTCCCAACGGGCTCTAGCTGTCAAGAGCGTGCTTATTTTGGATTTAGGTGTACAAATTCGTGTGAGGGGTGGATATGACTTGCCCGATGAGTTTCAAAACACGTCTTTTATGCCGCTATATGAATGAAATTTTCATGTATGTTCGGTTGCGGACATCAAGCAACAGCACCGGACCCCGCAAATTTCCTTTTTTCTCCGCTCATGATAAATTTTGACACATAGCTGAATTTTAGCCCCTCCCATCGGCCCCTAGCAACGGATGATTGCGTAACCCTTGTACAGCCAAAGCTGTAGATAATCTAGCAACCCTAGTTATGAATTTCCTCTATGCGCTCTCTAGTACTTTTGGCGTGTACTAACCCCGAGCGGTCACGTCAAAGGAAAAAGGGTGAAACGGAAGAAGTCACCGAAAAAAGGACACTAATAAGCATTCACTTAATGCGCCCCAAACACCTAAATAAAAAAATTCAAAATGTTGCAGCTATTGGGTTGTATGTGGTTTCACTACTGGTTTCAGCAAGACTCCACATACCTCTCGTGAACCAATGAATTTACGGAAAACAATGTTTCCGGGCAGTTTAATTTCAAAAAACAGCAATGTGGACTGACCTCAAAAATTTTGTGATTGGCTTATTAGTGTCCTTTTTTCGGTGACTTCTTCCGTTTCACCCTTTTTCCTTTGACGTGACCGCTCGGGGTTAGTACACGCCAAAAGTACTAGAGAGCGCATAGAGGAAATTCATAACTAGGGTTGCTAGATTATCTACAGCTTTGGCTGTACAAGGGTTACGCAATCATCCGTTGCTAGGGGCCGATCGGCGACCTGCCGGCGACGCAGTCCCCCCAGAATGACAATTTGACAACACAGCGTAATTCAGGTGAAGGTTTCATGTCATAGGAACACAAATTTTAACGTAACCTGCCTTGTATCAAGATGACATTGGCCTTGTTCACGCGAGGCTTAGTACTAATGATAACAAAAATGTTTACGTTTGTTGAAATTGTGATCTTTCAATAAAATGCCAAATTCATTTTTGACAAATTGTTGTTAACACCAGTGCTAAGCCTCGCGTAAACAAGGCCATTATACATAAAAATCAGGGACACCAACAAAAATCGAAATTTTCATGGCAAGCTGTGTTTTTTTTTATATACATATCAAGCTTTGAATGGATCGAAGTGCGTGATGCCTGCTACTATAGTGGGCAAATTTTCTACTTTAGCATTGTAGGCTTGCCGCCTTTTCACCTGGTGTGAAACTGACTTTTCTGGAAGTAAAGTTATATTTCTTATCAAATTGATATTAAACTTTTGGAAAACTGACCTTGTCATACGTGGAAATGCCACTAGAGGGGCGCAGAGCTGTATTACCATCATTTCTATACTCTATACACTGATAGAAAGGACCACCAGATTCGTCCGCTTGAAAAGTAGTCCCGAGCGTTACCCGCGAAATTTAAAATTCCAGTTAGAAAGAGGTGCTTATTTCCGCTAATCACAGCTAAGTGCTATGGTAATTTTAAATGACACCAGTTTAATAGGTACCAATTTTAATGAATGAGAAAATATTTTTTTTGAATGAAGCTGATTTTATTACACACCACTCACAACAGCCGAGCCGACTACAAATAACAAACATTATAGAGAAATGGAGGTTAGAAATCGTACGTTAAGTGTCAAACCCGCTGAATGTGATGCCATTGGCTTGGCGTAGGAATAATTTGCCCGGGTAAGACTACCAACCGAACAAAACTAATATTAGTTCCAAACGCGCCTATGTTGTTACAGTCTTTGGTGCTTTTGTTTGCTATAGGTTACATCACTGAAATTCAAAAAAGTCCGTTCTATCGGTGTACAGACTATACACCAAAACCCTACGGGGTCGCCTTCAATTCAAGTCATCTTGACAGCGGCCATTCAATAAGGCCGACAAAAACTCGTTCCGCGGAGAGGTGAAAGGATTGATGATTCCATGGGACCCCTTTTTTGGACGAAGGCCTAGTACTTTTTTAGTTTGAATCAACCTAAAGTTGAACCGGCTTCGAGAGGTTAGAAATATTTTTGACACCTGTCAAGCTGTCAAGTGTCAAAGCTGCTTTGATTTATTTGTTCATTGTCGAAAATTAAAAACAGGTCGAAAAATTACTACATCTTCCAATATAATGGAAAAAAGCGACGGACATCACGTCCCGCAAAAATATTCCGTCTATCTGCAGAGGATATGCGTAAAAAATGCGTTCCAAAAGTGGTCCGAACGACGAACGCTAAATCAAGGACGCTAAATGAAGCCAGAGCAGCCAACCGCAAAGTTTTGGGGATTTTCTATATTTCAGATTTGGAAACTTGGAAACAAAATCTCACAGCCGACTAGAATCACGGTACAGGTGAACATACTATAGCTAAAAGTAGCAACACGTTCACAGCTCATTCTATTGAACTTATTACGCCCAGAATTACGCGTAGGTACATGATGCCGCGATACGATGGCAAGGACGTATATCACATTATATACAGCACATGTAGACAACTGGTTGTCAAGACATTACAATCAAGTTAGCATCGTACCATTCGTACAATAATACAATGCAACAACACGCACTGAATGCAGCGGCATTTTTTTTGCGTGGGGTTTTGTATAGCCATTCTCATTCACCTAAGGTACTCGGGGCGCTGGGCAACTCGTATATTACAGCTTTGCGCTGATGGGTTTTTATGAGAAGTGCTTCGGGTGGATAAACCAATCGAATTGCTTGAAATTCAAATTTGTCGGATTCGATTGGCTGCTGCAGTGGGCGCGCTTTTGATCTTGCTCGCATTGCGTCGCACTCGCATCACGTGATCCCGGCCCACTTGGCTACAAACGCGTGAATATTTTTCGAACTTGTCGATATGAAGACTTGCGCACGAGCAAGGGAGCCGCCTCTATGAGGTCTATTGACACAATCATCAATAGCGATGTCAGCTGATTGTCAGTTAGGTACTTTTTGCTTCTCATGGAGCCTTATAAGGATTTCGTTGAAGGTTGAAGTTGTGTGCCTTTGTATGAGAGCCCTCTGGCAAAAAATATTTGCGAGGGTTCAGCGGTCCATCAGAGGTTTCCTTCAAGAAGAAAGTGATAGGTCGTCGCTATGCTTATAAAAGAAAAATCTGAAACCAAGCCAAACTGCAAAACAGAGTCACTTCTTCAAATCATTTTCTTGCAGAGCAGTGTGCAACTGATCAGAACCGAGGCAATGAAGATTTGAACGTGATCAATCAAATCTATAACAACTCACGGTATAGTTAACCCGGAACGGAAATTCTGGGCGTAATAAGTTCAATAGAATGAGCTGTGAACGTGTTGCTACTTTTAGCTATAGTATGTTCACCTGTACCGTGATTCTAGTCGGCTGTGAGATTTTGTTTCCAAGTTTCCAAATCTGAAATATAGAAAATCCCCAAAACTTTGCGGTTGGCTGCTCTGGCTTCATTTAGCGTCCTTGATTTAGCGTTCGTCGTTCGGACCACTTTTGGAACGCATTTTTTACGCATATCCTCTGCAGATAGACGGAATATTTTTGCGGGACGTGATGTCCGTCGCTTTTTTCCATTATATTGGAAGATGTAGTAATTTTTCGACCTGTTTTTAATTTTCGACAATGAACAAATAAATCAAAGCAGCTTTGACACTTGACAGCTTGACAGGTGTCAAAAATATTTCTAACCTCTCGAAGCCGGTTCAACTTTAGGTTGATTCAAACTAAAAAAGTACTAGGCCTTCGTCCAAAAAAGGGGTCCCATGGAATCATCAATCCTTTCACCTCTCCGCGGAACGAGTTTTTGTCGGCCTTATTGAATGGCCGCTGTCAAGATGACTTGAATTGAAGGCGACCCCGTAGGGTTTTGGTGTAGAAATGATGGTAATACAGCTCTGCGCCCCTCTAGTGGCATTTCCACGTATGACAAGGTCAGTTTTCCAAAAGTTTAATATCAATTTGATAAGAAATATAACTTTACTTCCAGAAAAGTCAGTTTCACACCAGGTGAAAAGGCGGCAAGCCTACAATGCTAAAGTAGAAAATTTGCCCACTATAGTAGCAGGCATCACGCACTTCGATCCATTCAAAGCTTGATATGTATATAAAAAAAACACAGCTTGCCATGAAAATTTCGATTTTTGTTGGTGTCCCTGATTTTTATGTATAATGGCCTTGTTTACGCGAGGCTTAGCACTGGTGTTAACAACAATTTGTCAAAAATGAATTTGGCATTTTATTGAAAGATCACAATTTCAACAAACGTAAACATTTTTGTTATCATTAGTACTAAGCCTCGCGTGAACAAGGCCAATGTCATCTTGATACAAGGCAGGTTACGTTAAAATTTGTGTTCCTATGACATGAAACCTTCACCTGAATTACGCTGTGTTGTCAAATTGTCATTCTGGGGGGACTGCGTCGCCGGCAGGTCGCCGGTTTGCTCACTGATCTGAGCAGCTTACTTTCAGCCAGAATCACAGATCATGATCCTGGAACAGAAAGTGAAGTAACGTACGTAGTTCTTACAGGGCACCAACAAGCTCAGGTTACGAGATCACTTGCGATGAAATAACACTCCGGCGCTTTAAATGAGTCCTCCTCGGTCATTTTTAAAACGGTATATTCTTACTACCTCTCAACACTTCTCATCATTGAAATAACGTACCTATTAAAGAAAATGGAATGAAAATGTTCACTGACCAGAGACTTCAGTCAGATTGAGAACATTGTTTTAGATACACATTAATTTATAGAGTTGGATTCCATGAGGTGAGACACGTTTGAGTATAGGTTGAAAGGTTTTCTCAAAAAACAACTTGTCCACTTCCTGTATGTCTCTCCTTCATACCTGCCTGCTGTTTTAGTATAGGCTAGAGTAGGTAGAACTCACTACTCAGTGATGAGCATCAGAAGATAAAACCTATGAAAAGAGGGCATTTTCATTCCATTTTCTTTAGTACTGCCGCGCTTGGGCATTATTTTCTCTAGTGGCCACCACTAACCTAACAGCATTAGCGAAGAGCCACCTATTCCACCAGTAGAGACGATGTCCCTTACTGACTGCAGCAAATTTTAATTTCAAAGAAACGCACGTTTCCCTGTTTTTGCTAAAGTAATCTCGAAAATTTTCGACGGCGACAACTGTCACATTATACATAGCAAACCTAGACAACTAGCTGCCAAGACGTGAAAATTAAGTTAACATCGTACCATTCGTATCGTACCAACCTCAGCGTCGACGCTCTTGGACTATTATTACTTTTTTAAAGGAAGAAAGTGAATAAGACAAAAACCAATCAGAAATCATGTGATACTGAGCGAGCCTGAGAATATTCGAAAAGCCTTATATCTTCCGCTGGTCGTGGGAGCGAGCTTTGCAGGTTGTTGTATTATAAACATTCAACAATATCACACTATGAAATCTTAACAATATTAGACGTCGGCGGTCGAGTCTATCTATAAATCTATAAAAGCCCTTAATTTCCAATCCCGAAATACTTCGGGATTGAGAAATTATAATCCCGGGATTTTCGAGATAGAAAATTTCACGGGATCCTGAGATTTTTGGGATTGCAAACCCTAGTCCTACAATTCAATATTCATTTTGAGGTCCTCCAAGGCAATTAAGACCTATTTTGATCGTGCAGAAAAAAATTAGATGACGTATATATAAATATGTAATCCATTTTGAGGTCTTCCTAAGACGATTAAGCATCTTCATAATGTGTTGATACATTTCTGACTTCTTCACTTACCATACCTGGATTCACCATAGCAATGAATTCTGTGGCAATGAATACTGGCTGATGTTAAAATCAACAAATGTGTAATCGGTGACGTCACGAATTCCGATTTTTGTGTTTGCTGGACTTAGGACAAAATATCTGGCTTACTGAGCCAGGTACAGACATCAGCGACACATCAATGGGAAGCCCAGAGAAAGAAGATTTTTTTCATCTGAATTATTTTGTTTTGTCGGTCATGATGTTTCGAATTCATGTGACTAGCCGGATTAAAATTGCATTTTCTTGGAAACTAGAGCACCTAAAGGCATTGGCACCCCCTCAAAAGAGAGCTAAAAGGTCAGACTTCCCCCCAATAGAATTTTTCTTGTTGCCTTGATATTTTCTGAGAAAATCGCGCTGGGTTGTTTTAGCTGGGACACCTGTATAGTCGCGACAATTTCCGACTCTGAGGATATATGTATAGCTAGGTACTTATTTCTGAAATATCCTGTATTTTGCTGAAGTTGCTACCAGCGAGATATCTGCAATTATTTGAAATAAGTCGACTTTTTGGCTCTTTTTCCTAGATGGCGTTGGTCCTACACAGGCAATCTGGAACCAAAGTTGTCTCTAGATTTCTGGGATTTTTTCCTACCTTGAATGTATCTGTCCACTGGCCTACCATTCACATTTTTTTTTCAGTCAACTGCGGTGATGGACTTGACTATAGCCAAATGCGGGGCGAAAATTTAGCAGACATAATCAATGAAACATTAGAAACACTAGAAAAACATGGCGGAGACGATGCTTTTATAAATATTAAATACCTAATACCCACATATGAGTCCTGCATGATGAACTGATAATCCTCGAATAAACAAGACAATTTAATTTTTTCTTAAATTATCACCATATAATATACTAATATAAATACACAGCATAGACGACAGCAACACAAAATATGGTATCCTGGAATGACAATATTGATTGTAAGTTGTTGAAGAGAAAAGTAGGAAATGAAAACTTACATTAAAAAAAATATCACTGGTATATCCATCCGTGTCCGAGTCCCACAAACACCGTACTCCAGATTTGACGCCGGCTCCCTTGTACTCTCCTAAGATGACTTGGACTATGTGCTTATATCTCTTCAGTTTAAGTTCTAAAAAAAAATCTGATTTTAATGATTATTGCTTAATTCCATCAAAGTATTTATTTACCTATGACTTTAGTGCTAATTTCATTAGCAATATCTACGGTCCACCTTTTTACTTGGTCTGCGTTGTAAACTTTTCCGCCTAGAGTGGTTGTCAGGACGTCACGAATAATTTCATTAACAGGACCGGCTTTGAATCTGGAAAAATATTGTCATTTCAATTTTCTCTTCCATTCAAGCTTGATGTAGCGATGCAAAACGAAAACCAGGGAATTGATACTAATTACCTACACTTTCTGAGCGAGCGCGAGAGTTTTTAGTTTTATGCATTTGATAGAGAGGAAAGTTTGGAAATGACAACGGTAGATATTTTAAAAATTTCAGTTCAATGAATAAAAGCCTGGAACTTTTTCTCCGATGGATAGCTTAGGTTCTCAAGGGTGGCCAGTGGGCAGATTGGATTTCATGGTTGCGCGCCATCTGGGCCGCCATATTTAAATTTCTTATTAGTGGAACCATTGTATAACTACTCCTAGTAGGCCAGCCGCCGTTCAAATTGTGCAATTTTCGAAAAGCACGGGCAGGTGGCGTGTTCAGCATTTGTCGTTTGGTCGCTCAAATTAGTTATAAATCACGCTGTCTTCAAATTTCAACGTGGCGCCCAACTTACTGATAGATGTTGATGGTTTGGTACAGAAATTTTAATTTTTCTCATATGCGCTGATGATTTCTTGCGAGCTAATTGCTCTAGGCGACATCTAGTGACAAAATCCCAAATTCGAGGCTGACCTACTAGTAATATTTATACAATGGTGGAACGATTGTCATGAAACTTGGAACTTATTCTTGTCTTGTATGAACATTCTTATTTTCAAGCTGAATTTCATGATTCCGCCGCCATATTGAAATATCTTATTAGTGGAACGATTGTCATGGAACTTATTCTTGTCTTGTATGAACATTCTTATTTTCAAGCTGAATTTCATGATTTCGCCGCCATCTTGGCCTTTATATTGAGATCTGTTATTAGTGGAGAGATTGTCATGAAACTTGAAACTCACTCTTGTCGCCTTGTCTCGTATAATAATTCTTATTTTCGAGTTGAATTTTATGATTCCGCCGCTATCTTGGCCGCCATATTGAAATTTCTCCTTAGTGGAACGATTGCCATGAAACGTGAAACTTACTCTTGTATCGCATGAACATTTAATTTCCAAGCCGGACTTCATTTCTGTCAATGACAGATCTGCACTAAGAAAATGCGCTATTGCGACTCACGCACGTGAGGGGATATTCACTTGTTTAAATCTACTCATGAATCTACTTGGCAAATTGTTATAAAACCATGACTTCAGGGACTTTTTCATGGTACATTTTGTTCTCTTCAAAACTGCAACTGTAGTTTTTTCTTCTAGAACCTACCGTTTTAGCAGAGTTTCACTAGAAAAATTTGATTGCAGTCGCGTTTTTCCGCGCACCGCTGCGCTGGGCGTTGAGCTTTGATCAGATTTGGCTGGTGAAACAACGAAACCCGCGTCACCGTTTGTCCTGTCATGTGATCTCAAATCATGATATTCAATTTTCAATTAAAATTCTGCACCTGATCACAAAAGGGGGGCTACAATGGGCCGTTTAGCTTTTTCCGATAGGCAATAGATCAAGTGGAACTAAATGAATGCTATGCTAATGAATGCTATAAATGATGATGCTAATGAATGAATGCTATAAATGAACTAACTGAATGAATGTTTGTAATGCTTCAAACTTACCATCACTTGCTGTATACTTGCTTTTCATGTAGTAGTAGTACTACTACTACTACTACTACTACTACTACTACTACTACTACCACTACCACTACCACTACCACTACCACTACCACTACCACTACCACTACCACTACTACTACTAAACGCGACTGCAATCAAATTTTTCAAGTGAAACTCTGCTAAAACGGTAGGTTCTAGAAAAAAAAAACTACAGTTGCAGTTTTGAAGAGAACAAAATGTACCATGAAAAAGTCCCTAAGGCCATGGTTTTATAACAATTTGTCAAGTAGATTCATGAGTAGATTTAAACAAGTGAATATCCCCTCACGTGCGTGAGTCGCAATAGCGTATTTTCTTAGTGCAGATCTGTCATTGATAGAAATGAAGTCCGGCTTGGAAATAAAATGTTCATGCGAGACAAGAGTAAGTTTCATGTTTCATAACAATCGTTCCACTAAAGAGAAATTTCAATATGGCCGCCAAGATAGCGGCGGAATCATAAAATTCAACTCGAAAATAAGAATTATTATACGAGACAAGGCGACAAGGAGGAGTTTCAAGTTTCATGACAATCCCTCCACTAATAACAGATCTCAATATAAAGGCCAAGATGGCGGCGAAATCATGAAATTCAGCTCGAAAATAAGAATGTTCATACAAGACAAGAATAAGTTCCATGACAATCGTTCCACTAATAAGATATTTCAATATGGCGGCGAAATCATGAAATTCAGCTTGAAAATAAGAATGTTCATACAAGACAAGAATAAGTTCCAAGTTTCATGAC
Organism: Anaspis maculata; assembly: GCA_949128115.1. Classification (NCBI taxonomy): domain Eukaryota; kingdom Metazoa; phylum Arthropoda; class Insecta; order Coleoptera; family Scraptiidae; genus Anaspis; species Anaspis maculata. The sequence continues at coordinate 53,897,345 of OX421963.1, read as the reverse complement.
AATCGTTCCACTAATAAGAAATTTAAATATGGCGGCCCAGATGGCGCGCAACCATGAAATCCAATCTGCCTACTGGCCACCCTTGAGAACCTAAGCTATCCATCGGAGAAAAAGTTCCAGGGCTCTAGGGTCAATCCCTGAGGAGGAGTTCAATTTCTAAGAAGGGCACAGGAAATCTTTCTTTTTTGATAATAATAGTGATATGTATGTATCATCAGCTATCCATCGGACGAAGTTCCAAAGGCTCTAGCTTCATTCCTGGAGGAGTTCAACTTCTTAGAAGTGCACAGTAAATCTTCGTTTTTTGATAATAATAATGATAACTATGTATGGATAAAAAAAAAATGACAATTGGCTATGCTTGGGGACATCAGCTATCATTCAAAAAAAGTTCCAAGGCTTTAACTTCATTCCCCGAGGAGGAGTAGAACTTCCTAATTTCTACACGGACAGACAGACAGACAAACCGGCCATATAAGTGTCATTTTCTTACAAAAATGCGCTAAAAACTACTGGACACACTGAACAATAAATAAATAAATAAATAAATAAATGAATAAATATTTTTGTTTGTTAACCCACTTGTACGTAATAACAAAAAAGAAAATAGAACTAAACTTACTAATAAGGGTTTATCACAAGGGAACCATTCAATTCCTCCCTCTGAAGCTCACAGCCCAGAGAGAGGTCTGATCTTCCATGATTCCCTTGAAAAAAAAAAAGAAATTATCAATTATAATGGGGTACTTGCCAATGGAATGGATTTAGCTGGAAATACTTTTGATTGCTAGTATAAGTGGTAAGGGGACTCTACTGAGAATTTCACAAAAATACCGTCATTTTCTACAGAGAAAAACGAATTTGAAAAATTCCTCCTAAAAGCTTCACGCCAGGACAGGGATTTTGAGTGGGGTTGGTCTGACTGTGTGATAATGGAACAAGGACGTTAATGGAATAATCAAGAATGTCAGGAATGTCACTGTGACATGTGACTGTGACAGTGTCATTTTGAACATGCTCGATGCTCGCAAAACCGGTTTCCTATCGAATTCTCTTACCATGGGCATTTGGGCAATAAGGTCGAACAAGGTTTCGGAGAAACTGACTCCGGAAACCTCTCATAATACTGTCTCAGTCGAGATAATCTATTTCTAGGGGAAAATCTGGAAGATGAGCAATAGCACAGAAATAAGAAGTTGAAAATGAACAGTGAACTTTTATAGGTATAATACGCATCATTAGCATACAATTCAGGATAGGCAATACTTTTAGAGCTACAAGAGATCCATGTGGGGAGGACGCGATGGATCTCCAAATAAAATGTGGGAAGCAGGAACACTGATGTGCGAAATGAAGCCGAGGGTCACGCCAGGTCAGAGACGAGTGACAAACATGCAGATGGCTTTTCGGTGGACAGCACTAAAGACTTAATAAAAAGACTAGTTAGGTTGACTTAGAAATGGAGGAAACGGGTAGGTACTTACCGCGTAGATCAAAGCCTCGATCAAAGCAGTCAAAGGCAAAACAAGCGAATATGCCTCATGGGCATAAGGCTCAGTAGCGCACTTCCTTCTCTAAGGATTAGTGAACGCAAGATGTTAATTAGGGTTCTACCGTTATTTGGACAGAAATTTTAATATCGCGGCCAAAATAGCGTCAGAATCATGAAATTTGGCTTAAAAATCAAAATGATCGTACTATACAGGGTGGTCCAGGTTTTAGTCGACAAACTTTGCAGGCTGATAGAGGATAAAAAAAGAAGTCGACTCACCCCAAAAAGTACATATCTAAAATGCATATTAAAAAAGTTACAGGCCTTCAAAGTTGCAGAAAAAAAATGTTTTTTTCTTGATAACTTTTGAACAGCTTGACCGATTTCGCTCAAATTGTGCACATATGGTTAACAAACACGTCCCCAGTGATTTTTTGAAAAAAATTCTGTCAGAATGACGCAGTGCCGTAGATATGGGGGGGTACTAACCCTCTCACCCCCCTACTTTCTACGCCACTGGATATTTTGAAAAACCGTTAAAAGTATTGAATTTGGCGTTCAATTCTGAAGAGAAAATTGGCGTGTCATTGCCACATTTGGAGCAGCGGTTTCGGAGATATTTGTGTTTAAAGGTTCAAAAACACCGAATCACGCAAATGTTTCAAAATTCGAGCAAGCTTTGATCCATTAACTTTTAACTTTTTTTTCAATTTAAAGTTTATTGATCCATGATTTAGCTGATGACAAATTGAAAATTGGTTGTGAAAATTCATAATTTCAGTAACCATTAAATATTCAATAGGTACCTATTCACTTACTGATAGTTGGGAAGTTTAGTAAGAACAAGAACCAAGAGTCCTTTGTTTCTCATTGGTCACGTAACTGAAATTAGGAATTTTCACAACCAATTTTCAATTTTTCATGAGCTAAATTATGGATTAATGAACTTTAAATTGAGAAAAAAGTTGAAAGTTAATGGATCAAAGCTTGCTCGAATTTTGAAACATTTGCGTAATTCGGTGTTTTTGAACCTTTAAACACAAATATCTCCGAAACCGCTGCTCCAAACGTAGCAATGATACCCCAATTTTCTCTTCAGAATTGAACGCCTAATTCAATACTTTCAACGGTTTTCCAAAATATCCAGTGGCGTAAAAAGTAGGGGGGTAAGAGGGTTAGTATCCCCCATATCTATGGCACTGCGTCATTCTGACAGAATTGTTTTTCAAGAAATCACTGGGGACGTGTTTGTTGGCCATCTGTGCAAAATCTGAGCGAAATCGGTCAAGCTGTTCAAAAGTTATCAAGAAAGTAACAATTTTTTTCTGCTACTTTGAAAGCCTGTAACTTTTTTAATATGCATTTTAGATATGTACTTTTTGGGGTGAGTCGACTTTTTTTTTATCCTCTATCAGCCTGCAAAGTTTGTCGACTAAAACCTGGACCACCCTGTAGACAAGGGCAAGTTCCAAGTTTCATGAAAATCGTTCCACTAATAAGAGATTTCAATATGGCGGCAGAATGTTGGAATTCGGCTGGAAAATAAGAATGATCATACGAAACAAAGGCAAGTCCCAAGCTCCATGAAAATCGTTGAGTGATGATAAATTTCAATATGGCGACAGAGCTTCTATTGTCCAAATCGGATGTATTTTGATGAAGTTCACATCGCCTTCATTAGGTTCCTATGTAGAGTTAAGTGGAAGAGCAGAGAGCAAGGTTAAGTCCTGCCCACCTGAACTTCGCTCTACATGGAATATATATTTTAATAAAGATATTTACTAACAATAATAATTCACTCAAATCGGACCACTTTCAGAGAAATTCAAAATGGCGGACAAAAGATGGCGGCCAAGTGACAAAAATCATTGGTCAACTTTATATGGTGGACACGTACTACGCATTTGATTGGCATTTGCACCACATCGATATGTCTTTTCGTAGAGGGCATAATAATTCTAGCTCTATCATTTTGAAACATGTTTAATATGGAGAATACAAGATGGCGGCCCCACTAAGAGGGAAAGAAAGAGCTGGTGCAAGGTGCAGCCTGGTACATAACACGGCACTACCTTTTTTTTCACCGCTATTTTTCGCTTGTCGACTTTTCGACTTTTCTCTGCTTTTTAACTCACGAAGTGACGCAAACCCCTGGTTATATGCTGAGTGCTGACAAATGAAAATGAAATTACACCTCCAAAGTTTAGGTTTTGTACGCTTAAAATGACACTAATGATAGCTAGGGTGCATGGAACACGAGCGCCATTACTTCAGGCGTTTGCCACTATAGTTCCCCATTGGACCACTTTCAAACAAATTCAAAATGGCGGATCAAAGATGGCAACCTAATGACAAAAATCATTGGTCAAGTTTATATGGTGGACACGTACGCATTTCATTAATATCGATATCTCTTTTCGTTGAGGCATAATTCTTCTGGTTCTATCACTTCGAAACATGTTAAATATGGAGAATACAAGATGGCGGCGGAGCATCAATTGTCGAAAATCCAATAGATCTTGATGAGGTTCACATTACCTGCAAATTTCATTTTGTTTGGCGTCAATTTTTCAGATGAACGAAGGATCAGCCTTTCGAACAAAGCAAACCGTATTGAAATCACTGGTGGCATTCGAAAATTATACTATTTTTAAAATTTTCGAGGTGGACACGCATTGACTGTTGCGCAGTTTATTTGTGACGTCATAAATATATTTTTAAAACACGCATTGTGGCCACAATTTTGGGAATTTAGGAGAAAGGAAAAGTACTGGTACATCATTTTTAACCATATTATCGATTAAGCCAATTAAAAAAAATTAGGCAAGTACCCCATTATAGCATCACAAGAACAAAAAGTTAAAAAAAAATACCCAACTGAAAGAAAATTTCCAATATAAAACAACATGAACAAAAATCATTATGAATCCCACACTTACACAATGGGGCCTTGCAACTGAAAAACTTAATGTGAGGTTGCCACTACTGTATGGGGCGCTTACTTCAATGAAGTGGCCCTAAACCCTAAACGACGGGAAAACACGGCAGTTTGAGTAGTTTGACCAGTAACTGACAGTGACTGGGAACGTCAAGCAAGAAACAGAGGTTATCCAAATTTCGAATTCGAATTCGCCCCCAACGGTTGTGACGCCCTTGGTGTCTGAAAGTGGCAGTGCAAGGGTCCCATTGTGAGTCACCTGCATACTTCCATACCTGCTCCATATAAAACTATAGGAAACCTACATCAACATGGTACAAGTACAATTATTGCGAGCAATCCAATGCCTAGATTTAAAATAGGCTAAAATAGCTGAAGATTCAAAGTCAAAACAACCAAGAACTGCTAACAGAATCATATGGAATCATCACCCACCAACTCTAAGCCAAAATGCTTAGTTCTCAAATTGAACTCTCACCTGCTCTATGCTGTCAGCGGTTCTGTGCTTACCTTCAGCCACTGAACATCCCCGAGTGCGACAACTTAGGTATTTTGAACAGCTTTGCAACAACATTATTCAAAGTTTTTTTTACAAAAAAATACTCACTTGTCTGTGAGCAAAGGCTTGATTTGATATGAATGTAGAGCAGGTATAGTCTCGGCACTGGGCGCCTTTTCTACTTCCTGAACGACAGTCTCATCTATTGCTGTATCCGAACCGCCAGACGGTGATACTGATACAGCATCCGAAGGGTTTACCTCAAAGTTGACTTCTGGCTTTGACCCTCTGGGACCAACTTTTTCGTCTGTCATGTCTTTCCTTCAACAGCCTGCAAAACAAATCAATACCATTATAATCTACCATGCATTTACTAGCATACTATGAAAATAACGTGCACAAATATCTACAGACTCACCCCCGTACAAAGTTTTTAATGACGAAAAGTGACCAGCGGTGACCAGAGAGAGTGACAACAGTAACACTCTGTATCAGTCCTGAAGTTTTGAATTGTTTGACTGGGTTGCTAGGTTATGGAGTTGACAACTAGACAGTTGAAAAGTGACAGTCAGTAGTCACTTAGTCAGTGCAACCAATAGACAAGCAAGATATAAACCAGTGGGATTCTGTCTGAGAGCTCGGCATCTAAAAAGCTGCAGCATTTGATTTGATGATGATGTTCAATGCTCAATGTAAGGCCACCATTAGACCATGGGACTTCCTTAATAAAAATACTCTCGCAAACGTAATAACCCCGGCAGCAAGCGAATATTCATCAAATATTAAAAACTGAATGTTCGCTGAATATTAAGAACGACAGATTTTTTTAGCTTCAATGAATATTTAGTCCTAATATTAAGTGAATACTAGTTTCAATATTGAGCGAATATTAGTTTTAATATTGGGTGAATATTAATTTTACTATTGAGTGGATATTAGTTTTATTATTTGTTGAATATTAGTTTTAATATCGTGTGAATACTGGTTTTAATATTGAGTCAACATTAACTTTAATATTGGGTGAGTATTGGTTTCAAATAGCAGATGAATATTAGCTTTGATATTAAACAATAAAGCTGCAGACAATACAGGACACAATTATTTATTATAATAATACATCATATTGTTAGTTTGGAAAACTGGAAACTTTAAAATATTATGGCCCTGAGCCTCAATCACTCCGCTATTGTCTCCGGGATATTATCGTTGTTTATTGTCGTTCCCCGTTTTTCTGGAACACAAAAATTTATAAGCAATATTTACTTGCCTAGATACTTACTGAATTTGGTAGGTACTATAAAAAAAATGTTATCACATGGCGATGATGGCGTTGGGCAAGCTTTGCTCGTAGTGAGATGCAAACCAATTTCTCTCTCAACAACATGCATCCTCAGCCACATTTGGATGTGTTTGTCGAATAGGCACTGAAAATAAAAGCTAAGTTATTTCTGAGTTCGAAATGATCAATTATTCTTTCTCACCAAAGAGTACCTAATACAGAATAGAATTTTTTGAAGGTCAGCTTTTTTGGCACCTGTCGTGGAAGAACTATAGCAAGCAGACTATAAGCAGAGTATGAGTAGCTTCTTCATCATATTTTGGACCCCAGGAAACGTAGAATTTTTACCTAAAGAACTAAAGTAAATAAATATGAACAATAATAATTTTTAGTACAATAATGCATACCTACCAGTTTCTTGAAGTCTTCTTTTTTGTAAGATATTTTAATTTTAGAAGTACCTAAACATCGAATGATCTGATAATTATTCATGAACCATTTTCCTTATTACAAAAAAGCCTGTAGGAGCTGCAAAAGACATCCAATTCAAAAAATGAAGTACTTTCGGAAGTATAGGTACCCTAGCCTGATGTATTGTGATGTGTTGATACGACTTCGAGGTAGGTACCTACTCGTAAATCGATTATGAGCCTGCATGACGCTCTCCCTTCGACCGCTCTCCGCAGCTTTAGGGATACATCTGAGTCTATATTCATTGGCATCTGGTCCGCAACTGTGAACGACGGTGGATTTTGCCGCTTTTGTTTCTTTGGGACCTTTCGAACAAAGGTATTTTAAACAGGAAATAGATCGTGATGATTGCGGAGATGGCGGGAACAACGCTACAGAGGGGAGCTCGAGATTAATAATCCGTAATCTGTCCGCATTAAGAAAAGTTTTTCCGTTTTCAAACTATCTCAAAGGGGAAACTTCCGGTATGGGAAAAATTCTCGCGTGATCACCCTGTACGCGTACTTATCAAAAATTCAAAAACACATACTAATATTTATGTTTTTTTTTTAACTCAAAGATAACGTATTGGCTCTAGAGGACACATTACGTCCTGACAGGTCTGAGAGACAAGGGGTAGTATTAATAAAAAATAAGCATTAGCATTTGCTTGGATTTCATAGGCGTTGCTAGGGAAAATCTGCTCAGCAACTCCTCAAAAATCTAAGCAAATGCTTATACTTATTTTTTAATAATATTACCCAAGAATCCGAGATGTTATCTGATACTTATACTAAAATACCCACTGATGCAATAAATTCTTCATAAAACTATTCATAATGAGCAAAGTACTGGTAGGAAAATTGATTATAGTTACCTACCGCGTTACGTTTTTCACTATTTTTGTTATCAATATGTAAGACGTAATTATAAAATAGATCATTGCAGATGTAGACCCTACACGAACCTCGACATTATAACTTGTCTTTAGCTTATGGATATAGGAGTCTTTGACAAAATTAGCGGAGTCGAGTAAGTGAGTCGGCAGAATAGTAAATCATACAATAGTAAATCATACAATAGTAATCTGCATAGATGCGCAGGTAGGCAGGTATACCTACCGAATTCCGTACAAGTGGTGCAGGCCGCTGATAGGTATAGGTACTTACCCGTGTAGCGTGTAGCGGTATAATGCCAGTGTAAGCACAAAGTAGCCTAATAGCATTGTATGTATACCAGGTGTCCGCGCGAAAACTTACATCAGTTGCGATAATTTCCGCAATTTTCAAGGTAGGTACCTACAGATTTCAAATTTCACAGTATCAAGTAGTAACGCGTATTTCTACATGTCTCTGTAGTTTGACAAGAAACATCAAAGTCAAATGTGTTGCAATTTTAGATAAAAAAATCTAATTTCTCAAAAAACGGCCCCGTGGCGCAGGCGGTCGAGCGAAAGGCTCCAGGTTCGATTCCTGGTCTTGTCTGGGTGTTGTGTACGTCCATGATTTGCGCTTGTTATGGATTTTTCAGCCGTTTGTATATTGATAATAAAGCGCAAAAACTCTTATGGCGTGAGAAGCCGATAAAGAGAAAAACATTTATTTATTTATATTTAATTTCCCAAAATAAAGTGAACTTTTTTCTTAATTTTTCACAGATATATATATTAGGAATGACTTAAAAAAAAAGATAGAAAACAAGGGGTGCCATTTGAAAATAAATTGAGATTGCTAGGGGTGAAACGAATTGGTCCGCTCCGTTCTTACTTACGCCTACCAATCAATGTCCCCCGCGTTACTGATTGACACTGTGAAACTTGAAAATTGTATCTTGAAAATTGTGGAAATTATCGCAACCGGGGCTTTTCGCACGGACACCCGGCACCCGGTAGGTATGTCTGTAATGCAGCGTTGAGTGTAATAGTCCAATTGCAATGGATCAAGGATGAAGTTAAATTGATGAAATAAGGCTTTGCGGAATCAATCGCAGTGGGCTTATTCCTTGATAGAAATTTACCATTCAGGTCTAAAATTCCATCCCAAACATTCAATTATGAATATCACGATATCAGTTTATAGTTCCATCCTTAACATTCAGCTACAAATATTCACTGAGTATTCGTCTGAAAATCCCATCTCTCAAATATTCAGTAACGAATATTCACCGAATATTCGTGTAAAATTCCATCCTAAACATTGAATAACGAGTATTCACTGAATATTTGTCTAAAATTTCATCTTAAACATTCAATAACGAGTATTCACTGAATATTCGTCTAAAATTCCATCCCTAATATTCAGTAACGAATATACAGTGAATATTCAACAAGTATTTCAACCTGAACATTCAATAACAAATATTCACCGAGTAATAGGCTAATATTCCACCCTGAACATTCAATAACAAATATTCATAGAATATTAGTCTAATATTCCACCCTAAACATTCGATAATGAATATTCACTGAATATTCATCTAATCTTACAAAATGAATGTTTCAATTCCAATATTACGTGAATATTCCGAGTATCTGTTGAATATTAAGGTAATATTTAATGTTGAATGAATATTCAAATAATATTCACTGAACATTACTTGCTACCTGGGAACGGAGATACAGGCCTTCGAAGTTGGTTTTTGAAAACAGTTTTTTTTTTGTGCATAACTTTGGAACCGTTGAGCCGATTTTATTCAAATTTGAACCAAAGTTCACTAAAATAAGTCTCTATTGAACAATATATGATAACGCATTTCATCTAACATTTTCAGGGGCGAAGATAACAGGGTGTATCTTCCCCTTTTTTCCCCTATTTTTCACCCCCTGGATATTTTTGGAAATGGGTTTCAATTTTTGAATCTTACGTTCAGTTTAGAGAAAAAAGTTACTCTTGCAAAATTTTGATTAGAGGCTTCGTTTTAAAGACATCTGGGATTGAAACATTGGAAAACATCTCTATATCGCCACTTTCCAAGGCCCAATTTTTTTTTCTGAAAAACTCCATGGGTCGTATCCATACCTCGCTTTTAAGCTAAAAGCGCTATTAGAGCGATGCGCATTTAGGGGCATTTCTCATATTTCAGTGTTCAAAAATACAAATTAACTCGCAAATTAATACAGGTTTCCTCAAAAGAGAGATGGAGAATCCGTGATTCCGCGCAGCTATTTTCGGCACATTCTGCGCACAGTGTGCCATGAGTGATCGCGCCATTTGTATTTACATTGCTCCGCCGTGTTAAAAGTGCGTTTTATTTTTTGAATTTTGAAGCCAATCATGCTGGGAAAGTCGATAAAAAATATAACGAACTTCTCAATGAATATTGCAAATGAATATTCCGCAGAGAATAATTTGCCCGAGAGGCATTTGATGCGAGTATACAACTATTTTTGTAATGGATATATCAACGATATATGGACGTGCGCAGAAAGCACAGGGCCGCTATTCTTGAATCGCGTGAGAAAAGTCCCTGAGAGTTTTATATAATCCGTACTACACTTCTGTAGCGAAAGTTGCCTAAAAACCACGATTTTAGGCAACATTCGTTACATCAGTGTACTGCTGAATGTATTTTACTCCCAGGGACTTTTCTCACACGATTCAAGAATAGCGGCCCAGGTAAATGCGTGTCCCATGTCCCACTTTTAATATTTTTCATGGTGTATTATGGCCATCACTATAAATTTGAAGTGTTTGATGCAAAAATGTGGCCAAGTGTACCCTTGAATTAATGATACTTGAGGAACTAAGCATGAAAGCTCTCTGCTGTTATAACGCTGAAGGGCTTGTGGTTCTTTTTGCTTCTTCGAGTGTCACGTCGTATTTTATGGATCCCATGCTTAGGGACACATTCGCTGTATAACTTGTGGACTTGCATAGTGGCCCACAACATTTATTTCCCATAACTACTTGTGAAAACTGTATAAATACCAATAATAACACCATCAAAACACACGTTCGGCTTATGGAATCGGGCCTATGTTGGCACACTAGGACTGCGACGATTTACTGCGCAATCGAACGTGACGTCACGGACTAGAAAGAGACGCTCAATTTAGGAAACCTGTATTGCAATCAAGTACATACCATCGCTCCCAATCGCAATAATGTATTTTTGAACACTGAAATATGAGAAATGCCCCTAAATGCGCATCGCTCTAATAGCGCTTTTAGCTTAAAAGCGAGGTATGAATACGGCCCCATGTTTCTCAGCAAAAATGGTGGTTCATCAACCTGAAACACCTGGAATTCTTATTTAACTTGAGAAATCTTGAGTTTTCTTGAATTTTAATTTTAAAGGCCTTTGGGAGTGGTGTTTTCGTACATTTTCCGAAGTTTCAAATCCAAATATCTCGAAAATGAAGCCTTAAATCAAAATTTTGCAAGAATAACTTTTTTCTCTAAATTGAACGTAGAATTCAAAAATTGAAACCATTTCAAAATACCCTCTGTTAACTTTGCCCCTGAAAATGTTTGATGAAATGCGTTATCATTGTTCGATAGAGACCTATTTTAGTAAACTTTGGTTCAAATTTGAATGAAATCGGCTCAACCGTCCAAAAGTTATGCAAAAAAACTGTTTTCAAAAACCAACCATAGACAGCCGTTACACTTATATTGTGCTTGTTGTATGGACCATGCCATGCGTTGTCTCCAGTTGTCTCTGACCTCTAACCATGCACCAAGACCCATGCACGCTCAGGGCCTTGATTCTGTTTACTATCGAGTATCGAGTCGTAAGCATTGGTTTGGTCTTAGTTTGGTCCCTCTGACTGCCTCTGATCGAGCTCGACACGCCATTGGACGAAAATTGACACGAGAAGAAATTGAAATTACGCAAACTCTAGTCAGAGGCGCATTCGTTTTACCAGCGGTGCTACTCGGGGTAGATCACTGGGATCTAGTGTCTTTGTCTAGTGCACTAGTGCATGCCCCGAGCACCCCAAGCCTGCAAAACAAAAGGGGTTACCTGCTTGCAAAAGAAAAGCGGTACGGTTCCCTCTCATAGACATTTCAAACATTGCCTCTTCTTCCATAAATCGTCAGTGATCAATATCGTATCAATATCGCGAAAGAAATTGCTTGGCACCTTTGAGCTGTCAAGAAAATTTTGATAATCCTAATGATTTTTGAGGTTGGGATTTTTTGTGAATTAATATTTTCAAATATTTGCAGATGATCTATTATGGCCCTAAATTTCAGCTATTTCGCCAGAAAAATTAAAAAAAAAAAACCATTTTTCTCGTTTTCTTAGTAGTAACGAAGTTTCAGCGGAATTTTCAAAAAAAATGTTGTCACGTCCCTCAGTTTCAGCTCAATTTGGGATGGAAGTGAAGTTGAGGGACGTAACAAAAATTTTTGAAAATTCTGATGAAACTTTTTGTTGCTACAGAAAACTTTTTTTTTACGAAAGGGTGAAATTTAAGGCCACAATAGATCATTTGCAAATATTCAAAATTAAACTAACAAAAAATCCTAGTATCAAAAATCTCCAGGATTATCAAAATTTTATTGTCAGCTCAATGATGCCAAGCTATTTTTTTGCGATATTGATAGCACGTTCTATGAGTGCGTTCCACTAAACGATCGCAACGCCCACGCCCACGACCGCAGATTTTCCCGTTCCACTAGCTTGCAAACGCCCGCGGTCGTTGTGAGCGGAAACTCAAGTGGAACGGGCGTGCGGTCGTCGTGGTGTGTCGAGTCACTCGAGTCACGTCGAACAGTGTTAATTTCATTTTTTTTGAGTTCGCCATAAGGATACCGTATGGGAATTATGGATGGGATACCGGCACAACTTTTTTGTTTGACGCATGGGTTTGACGTTTGTAGAGAAAATTGCAGCGACAGTGTTGCCGGTTTTACGCCGCTGATGCGTAGCCAAACTAGTGTTGCGCGAAATCGCAGTGCCCTGCCAATGGTCTCTATCTTTTAAATGAAGTTGCGTAAAATCATGTGGAAGGAGGCAAAATTAAAAAAAAAATCGTTATAGAACTGATTGAACTTTAAAGTCGTCACTTTAGGTCGCCATTGCCAAATCAAAAAAGTAAGTCGCAATTTCCAATATAAATTGCTAGAGCTGGCAACATTGCCGCTAACGACCAGAAGACGACCGCAACGCCTCACCTTGAGTGCGTTCCACTAAACGATCGCAACGACCGCAACGCCCGTCTACCCGTTCCACTTATAGCCGCGGTCGTGTGTTGCGGTCGTTGCTACGTCACGAATGACGTCATACATCGCGACCACTCCAAGCCCACAACGATCGCGCTGAAAAGGTGAGGCGTTGCGGTCGTCTTCTGGTCGTTAGCGGCAATGTTGCCAGCTCTAGCAATTTATATTGGAAATTGCGACTTACTTTTTTGATTTGGCAATGGCGACCTAAAGTGACGACTTTAAAGTTCAATCAGTTCTATAACGATTTTTTTTTTAATTTTGCCTCCTTCCACATGATTTTACGCAACTTCATTTAAAAGATAGAGACCATTGGCAGGGCACTGCGATTTCGCGCAACACTAGTTTGGCTACGCATCAGCGGCGTAAAACCGGCAACACTGTCGCTGCAATTTTCTCTACAAACGTCAAACCCATGCGTCAAACAAAAAAGTTGTGCCGGTATCCCATCCATAATTCCCATACGGTATCCTTATGGCGAACTCAAAAAAAATGAAATTAACACTGTTCAACGGAGAACTGTCATGTCATGTGGCTCCCTGACCACAGAAAAGACGTGACTCGAGTGACTCGACACACCACGACGACCGCACGCCCGTTCCACTTGAGTTTCCGCTCACAACGACCGCGGGCGTTTGCAAGCTAGTGGAACGGGAAAATCTGCGGTCGTGGGCGTGGGCGTTGCGATCGTTTAGTGGAACGCACTCCTTTTCAGCGCGATCGTTGTGGGCTTGGAGTGGTCGCGATGTATGACGTCATTCGTGACGTAGCAACGACCGCAACACACGACCGCGGCTATAAGTGGAACGGGTAGACGGGCGTTGCGGTCGTTGCGATCGTTTAGTGGAACGCACTCTATGAGTGCGTTCCACTAAACGATCGCAACGCCCACGCCCACGACCGCAGATTTTCCCGTTCCACTAGCTTGCAAACGCCCGCGGTCGTTGTGAGCGGAAACTCAAGTGGAACGGGCGTGCGGTCGTCGTGGTGTGTCGAGTCACTCGAGTCACGTCTTTTCTGTGGTCAGGCCATCCAGCATGTCACGTTCTCCGTTGAACAGTGTTAATTTCATTTTTTTTGAGTTCGCCATAAGGATACCGTATGGGAATTATGGATGGGATACCGGCACAACTTTTTTGTTTGACGCATGGGTTTGACGTTTGTAGAGAAAATTGCAGCGACAGTGTTGCCGGTTTTACGCCGCTGATGCGTAGCCAAACTAGTGTTGCGCGAAATCGCAGTGCCCTGCCAATGGTCTCTATCTTTTAAATGAAGTTGCGTAAAATCATGTGGAAGGAGGCAAAATTGAAAAAAAAATCGTTATAGAACTGATTGAACTTTAAAGTCGTCACTTTAGGTCGCCATTGCCAAATCAAAAAAGTAAGTCGCAATTTCCAATATAAATTGCTAGAGCTGGCAACATTGCCGCTAACGACCAGAAGACGACCGCAACGCCTCACCTTTTCAGCGCGATCGTTGTGGGCTTGGAGTGGTCGCGATGTATGACGTCATTCGTGACGTAGCAACGACCGCAACACACGACCGCGGCTATAAGTGGAACGGGTAGACGGGCGTTGCGGTCGTTGCGATCGTTTAGTGGAACGCACTCTATGTAGTTTCTGGATATGAAAATGAATGAAAAAAATTTGCAGTGTCTTTTTTTGAAAAAAGCTTCCAAGTTTTCTTTTCAAAGCCGGCCCTGGAAATTTCAAACTGTTTGATAGGGCAATGTGTCAGATATCAATAGAAGAATCAACCCACAAAATTTCAATCCAATCCATTTAGTCGTTGTGAAGATACTGCTTGTCAAAAAAGTCTACGAAATACATGAATCACACCCCGTAGCCTAGATCCTGATTCGCCTGGAAACACTGGACCTACCCTGAAGCTATGCTACATGTCCATTTGGTGGTGAATCACCCTGTATATATCTTAATTTGGAGTGAACTAGTGGTGGCAATTTTCTTGGTACAGGTTGAGACTCAAACTCACCTTCGACTCTCTACCCACCTAGACATTCCAGGGCATTTTTTTTCGCAATTTGCGTCGGAATAAAACGCACAGGATCTAGGCGTCTGGAAAATTTCGACGAATCCGTGCATTTTGGCCTCACTGGCTCCAGGTGTAGCAATTTTTCGGAAAAATTAAAATTTGGGATAAAATTCAAGAAAAAGCGCTGTATTTCACTCAAGAATAACGGCGGAATGGATTATTGAAATTGGCCTGTAACTAGTTGGGTCATTACTGATTGATTTCAAGTTTTTGTGGACAGGAATAACGGGTCTAAGTTGAAGGTTTGTGGTGCCCGTGCCCTTTATGACACAATCACCAGAATAACCTTTTTCAGCTTCAGCACGGCTGAGAAAACTTTTTATTGATTCCTTCACGCCCGGTTGCACGAACGTGGTATCTAATTTTGCGACGTAGCAAATTGAATCGGGTTGCAGGAACAGGGTATCAAACGAGGTAGCAAACAGGCTGTGGCTAAGGTTATCACGCATTTGAACTAAACTGCTTGACAATTGAACTGCAACACCTAAAAATTAGGTGCGTTTTCAAATTGAGATAGCTCAAAAAATATCTGACGGATTCTAGAAATTCAGGCATGTGAGGAAAGATCATTTCTTTGACTATCGAGTGCTGGTAATGATGATAAGTTTGATTGCACAATTTGTCATATACAGGGTGCCAACGGAGAGCGTGCAGATATGGGCAATCTTTCACCTTGTGCAACTTTCGAAAAAAAAGTCCGAGATTTTTTCTATCGCATGCTTTTGAAAGGTTGAATCATTATGCCGAAACGGTTTTGAAATTTTGACCCTAACTTTTTTTTTCAGAAATTTGTGCTCAATTTTCTGAAATATGCACTTTCTGATTAAGAAAAAGAAATAGAGACATTGTTTGTTTTCAAACGGCGTTCATATTGAATTTACTTACGAAGATTTTCATTTGAGCCTCCACATCCCTTAGAAACTACCCCTTTTGGGACACCGTCTCACAACAAGATATGCAATGCTTCATTCAAAAGGCCTAAGAAAAGTACTCATCAATAATTGGATTGGAATAAGTACACTAAGATGACCACACACGTACAGCTCTCTAAAAAACACCCCTTGACTTCAAGGGACAGGGCTGGTATGATAAGACATGCAATACATGAAAATTCCAAAAACGTCTTTTTCAACTGTTCTACTAAAAAAGTGATGCTATGCTACACGATGACCTTTTACGTAGGTCATCCCAGCAGTAGCTACCCTCTCGAAAAAAGAACTACCCTTTGAAAAATCAGTACTTCCGCAATACCTCATTTGTTAGGATTTTTTTAAAATCTGTCACAATGGTTTGCCGCTACGATGATTTCATTCACATATCTACCCGAAACTACCCATTCAAATACCCCTTCAATATCGCATAGCCTCTAAGTTGATGCGTTATTTACGAGTTGAAAGAACTTTTGCCTACTAACCGTTTCATTGAAATGATGGTGTTTTCTACGATGATAGTACAAAACCTTTCCTGAAACTACCCCTAGAAATCGTCCCTTTAGTAAAAGGTATGCAATACCTCATTTGGAAGCTCAGAGAAGGTGTGATTGAATAAGTTGAAGATGATTTCGCGATGACCTTACACGCATCAAGGTCAAGGCTATACGATATTGAAGGGGTAGTTTCGGGTAGATATGTGAATAGCGGCAAACTATTGCGACAGATATTGAAAAAAATTCCAACAAATGAGGTATTGATTGCGGAAGTACTGGTTATTTGAAGGGTAGTTCTTTTTCCGAGAGGGTAGCTACTGTTGGGATGACCTACGCAGAGGGTCATCGTGTAGCATCACTTTTTTAGTGGAACAGTTGAAAAAGACGTTTTTTGGAATTTTCATGTACATATTGCATGTCTTATCATACCAACCCTGTCCCTTGAAGTCAAAGGGTGGTTTTTAGGGAGCTGTACGTGTGGGGTCATCGCAGTATTATTTTAATCCAATTATTGATGAGTATTTTCCTTATTCCTTTTAAATGGAGAATTGCATATCTTGTTGTGACACGGTGGCCCAAAAGGGGTAGTTTCTAGGAGATGTGGAGGCTCAAATGAAAATCTTCGTAAGCAAATTCAATATGGACGCCGTTTGAAAACAAACAATGTCTCTATTTCTTTTTCTTAATCAGAAAGTGCATATTTCAGAAAATTGAGCACAATTTTTTGAAAAAAAAAGTTAGGGTCGAAATTCCAAAACCGTTTCGGCATAATGATTCAACCTTTCAAAAGCAGGCGATAGAAAAAATCTCGGATTTTTTTTTCGAAAGTTGTACAAGGTGAAAGATTGCCCATATCTGCACGCTCTCCGTTGGCACCCTGTATATGACAAATTGTGCAATCGAACTTATCATCAATACCAGCACTCGATAGTCAAAGGAATGACCTTTCCTCACATGCCTGAATTTCTGGAATCCGTCGGATATTTTTCAAGCTATCTCAATTTGAAAACGCACCTAATTTTTAGGTGTTGCAGTTCAATTGTCAAGCAGTTTACTTGCATCTTTTTATGCGTATGCACGTACCTAAAAGCGCTAAAAGGCCTGATTCGACACTTTATTTTGAATTTTCCAACGTCTCCGATTTTTATTCTTCTGAAGAAGAACAAGAAGTAGAAGATGCAGTTCGTTGTGTCATTGCCGATAAAAAAAAACCGTCTCGTAGATAAGATGTACCTACCTCGCGTCGCGAGCTGTCAAAGTCAAAGAAGCGTCAGGAATTTCAGAGGTTAACAGCATTATTTATTTCTTCGAGTTTTGAAGAATAATATGCAAATCATTGCACCGAATTAAGGCATAAATCCATGCACAGGCTATCGATCAGGTGAATATGACAAACTGCCTCCGTAAATGCTATCATGTCGATCAACAATTCCAGGTTCAGGCGATGGGAGTTACCGACTGAAATTGCGAACACTTGCTGGGTGCCTCCACGAGCCCTATACCTGTACGGCGGAAACAAAGCTGTTGTTTACACCAAGAACGCGGAGCTCCTTATTGCAAAGCATTGCTCGGTCAAAGTATTAGTGCTTTGGTGACAACGATGAGTTACAGGAGTACTGGGACTGTGATCCTGTGACGAAACTTGAACAATCCTGGGCCGCTAGTGACACTGTATCAAGAATGTGTCAAGGTGATGTCCAGTGCTGATTCAGTAGCTCCAGAACAGCTTTTGATGGCAGAAAATACTGCAGGAGCCGTTTGCATGAGCAACAGCGAAGAAATTGAGAGGAAGGAAACTGAATTCTGGATTTGTCAAGTTTTTCCTTGGTACAAAAATAAATTTCACACAGTGAAAATGGCTGCCTCTTTTCTCTTGTCTTAATTCATACCTTATCCCGCAGAATCTAATCCAAAAAATAAGTTTTGGCCTCTATAACTGGTTGCCTACAGTCACTACCTAAAATTCTCAAATTCTGATCAATAAATCGAAACTCAAACGTACACTAACTTGTGCTTGCTTTTTTATCTTCTTCCGTGCATCTTTTCCCATGCACAATCCAGCTCAGCTCTCCATTTCCAAATTTGATTCAATTTTTCGTTTGACAGATGATGTCAGTCGTCACTCTAGACACGTCTCTGTTTACGCCGTCAAATAGCCTACCATTTGATACCGAAGCTAATTTGCGACGGAGCAAATTTTAAGTTTCTTGCAACCGGGGGTCAGTGTTTTTCAGTTTGCTAATGATGTCTTTACTTGAAAAGTCACATTTGTGAAAGAAAAAATGGAGTCAGTTACATTTACTTGGGTACTGTGATTTTTGTTCAAATAATCATTGTATTTATTTTGCCCTTTGAGGAAGGCAAATTTCCCACTAAGTCCTTTGCGATATTAGAAAAGTACTCAGATTTTCCAGGAAATTGTGATTTTCCTGATTTTTTTTTCAATTTTCTAAATATGTATTTGTTTCAATTTTTTTCCCAGATTACAACTTCCCACCCAAAGGGATGTATTGAACAAAAATTTCCATAGGTTCCAGGTATATAACTGAAACAGTATTATTATATTGAATATCACATAAGCAATAGGGCAAAATATATATTTATTTCTTTTTCTTTAGCTTCTTGGCTTGTTTCCAAGCCTTATAATGAGTTTTCTGCTTTTCCGCGATGATTTCTTTGAATTTTCTTTTGTTGTATTTATTGAACTCGGCATCTGCTAACAGTTCCTCAACCATGGTCTTTTTTCGTTGCTTTTTAGTCAGATTGTCATAGTGATCCAAGGGCGAATTGAGTACTTTGCCCACCTGCAAGAAAAGTTATTAATTAAGTAACGACAAAATAAACAGATCAAGGATTATTATTATTATTATTATTTGGTTACTTCACCTCACAGGTCGAGACCCATTTCTGAGGTGAGAGAAGAAAGAGGGGGAAACACAAAATCAATCTAGTTCTCGATACCATCAATTTTCGAGAAAACGGCTCTGATGAATTGAGCATTACAGCTGAGAATATCGCATTCCTTCTTGATGTATAGGCCAGTCAAATAAGGAAAGCTGGAGGGAAAAAACTGTTGGAGTTTTGGAAATTTGACAGTAATGTCCAGTAAGGTGTACTGTTAAACATACTAAAAGTCCCCAACTCTACCTATTGAGCTCGAGCCGCCATCTTGGAAAAATGGTCCTTCGATCCAGTTTTCTGTTTATATTCCGCTAATCATCAGAGATATTCAATTCAGTTCAATAAAAAATCAAGGCTATAAAAATGTCTCCAAAATTGTTTCATACCGACTTTTTTCTCGAATCTGTTGAAATTAATTAAATTAAATTCACAAAAAAAAATAAAAAAATTAGCGATTTTCGCCTATGGCTAGAGATATTGTCTTCAAAATTTGTGAAGATGTTGGCAGTCTACATCAAAGCTAAACGTGACAGTTGAGATAGAAAAAAAAATTGCGGAAATATTTTTTTATTTTTTTTTTAATTAAGCAAAAATTTGGTTTTCGAGTTTCACATTTCCAACAGGGCGGAGTAAAGGTTTCAATCGAACATCAATCAGTTTTGATATTTACATATTGTAAGACAAGATTTCATAAGTATTGCGCCTTCACGAGCTTCTGGAATGCTCGATATGAATTAAACTGAAAGAATAATAGCTAAGTCCAAAAAGTGTTGTCGATTGGTTCTGAAGGAAACATTTCGAAACAAAAGACATCAGCAAAGGATATACAGGAGGTCCAAAGGTTATTCAACTGTATATGAGCCCCATATTGATGTGCCTTATCCAAAATAGTACAAAAGAATTAATCAAAATATGAAAATCCACCCTGTATAACAAAAAGTAACGATACAAAATGGAAGTAGTAGATCATACCTGGTGCCAAAAATACAGCTTTTACATTGCTGAAAAAAAGAACAAATTATTTGATTTATTTGAAAGTTATTAGTCCTCAAACTTGACTTCACAAATTTCAGCCAGTCAAATAGGGAAAAGTAGAGAGAAGTAACGGTCGGAGTTTCAGAAATTTGACAGGAATGTTCGCTAAGGTATACTTATAAACATACTAAAAGTCCCCGCCTCTACTTATTGCGCTTGAGCCGCCATCTTGGAAAAATGGTCCTTCGATCAAGTTTATTACCATTTTTCCAAGATGGCGGCTCGAGCACAACAGGTAGAGGCGGGGACTTTTAGTATCTTTATTAGTATACCTTAGCGAACATCCCTGTCAAATTTCTGAAACTCCGACAGTTACTTCTCTCTACTTTTCCCCATTTGACTGGCTGAAATTTGTAAAGTCAAGTTTGAGGACTAATAACTTTCAAATAAATCAATCAATTTTGTTTTTTTTCCAGAAATGTAAAGGCTGTATTTTTGGCACCAGGTATGATCTACTACTTCCATTTTGTATTGTTACTTTTTGTTATACAGGGTGGATTTTAACATTTTGATTGATTCTTTTCTACTATTTTGGACAAGGCACATCAATATGGGGCTTATATACAGTTGAATAACCTTTGGACCTCCTGTATATCCTTTGCTGATGTCTTTTGTTTTGGAATGTTACCTTCAGAACCAATCGACAACACTTTTTGGACTTAGCTATTATTCTTTCAGTTTAATTCATATCGAGCATTCCAGAAGCTCGTGAAGGCACAATACTGATGAAATCTTGTCTTGCAATATGTAAATATCAAAACTGATTGATGTTCGATTGAAACCTTTACTCCGCCGTGTTGGAAATGTCAAACTCAAAAACCAAATTTTTGCTTAATTAAAAAAAAAATGAGAAAATATTTTCGCATTTTTTTTGTTTATCTCAACTGTCACGTTTAGCTTTGATGCAGACTGCCAACATCTTCACAAATTTTGAAGACAATATCTGTAGCCATAGGCAAAAAATCGCTTATTTTTTGATTTTTTTTTTGTTAATTCAATTTTATTAATTTCAACAGATACGAGAAAAAATCGGTATGAAACAATTTTTGTAGACAGTTTTATAGCCTTGATTTTTTATCAAACTCAATTGAATATCTCTGATGATTAGCGGAATATGAGCAGAAAACTGGATCGAAGGACCATTTTTCCAAGATGGCGGCTCGAGCTCAATAGGTAGAATTGGGGACTTTTAGTATGTTCAACAGTACACCTTATCGAACATTACTGTCAAATTTCCAAAACTCCAACAGTTTTTTTCCCTCAAACGGAAAAATTTGTTCTAATTTGACTGGCCTAGTAAGAATAATTTCGGATCATCTGATGGACAGGTGAAGACGCCAAGACGTTCGTCCTCGCAAAAGGCAGGTGAAAGAGCTGAGAGGCGCGCGAAGAGGGCCTGGGCACACGAAGACCAATACGCCCGAGCAACTCAGGACAGTCGACGTCACCGCCGACCACACCGAAAAGAAACAAGACGGAGTGCATATGACGTCTACAAAGCAGTGACTGCACGTTAAAGCGCCGCAAGAGATGTTGCTGCGGCGTGCCGCGCTCAGGATATGTACCCGTCAACATAAATGAGGATGTTTTCAAAAACCTTCTCTGTACCCTCTCAAGTGCTGTTATGTGGACATCGTACACCGGAGCCCACACAATCGAGGCGTATTCGAGGCGGGTACGTACAAACGAGAAATATAGGGTCCTGAAGGTCATGATGTTTGTCATAAATCTGCACCCCCGAAGAACAAACCCAAGCATCCTAAGCGACGACGTGACGACGGACTCCATATGATTTACAAATGTGAGTTTGGGATCGAAAGTCACTCCCAAGTCCCTCACAATCGCAGGCCTGCCCAAAACCCTGCCACCGATGCTATAGTCAAAAATCACAGGCGACGTCACTCTGTGGTAGCCCATGATGTTACACTTCTCGATGTTCAGGGAGAGCTGGTTACGATTGCACCACTCATTCAAGATGTCAAGGCTCCTCTGCAACTCGAGACAGTCCCGGAGCGTGTGAATCGATCGATAGAGTTTCATATCATCGGCGTACAGAAGACAGTTCACACCAAGACCGGCGACAATGTCGTTGATGAAGATGTTGAACAGATCGGGTCCCAAGACAGTGCCCTGCGGAACACCGGACGGCTGTGTGAATGTAGCAGAACGAACGCCGTTAAGTTGTACGTATTGACCGCGACCATTCAAGTAAGATCTGAACAAATCAACGAGAGGGGCCGAAAAGCCCAACGATCCCAATTTATCAGTTAGGATAGAATGATTCAACCGGTCGAAAGCCTGAGAAAAATCTGTATATATGACATCCACCTGGTGCTTTAGGTCTAAGTTCTCGGAAATAAACTGAGTGATACATGTTAAATTGGTTGTCGTTGAACGCCCAGGCATGAAACCGTGTTGGGACCCCGTTAGCAACCTGCTCACGTAAGAAGAAATGTGATCATGGAGGATGAACTCAAAGGCCTTGGAAAAATTGTTTATGATCGCAATAGGGCGGTAGTTGTTTATGTCACTTTTGTTGCCCTTCTTGAAAACCGGACTCAGACGGGATGTCTTCCAGAGATCGGGTAACGTCGAAGTTCTCAAGATCAGATTGAATAGGATGTGGAGAGGTGCACAGAATGCAAAAGCACAATCTCTCACCAAGAAGGCCGGCACCAAATCAGGACCCGTGGTTGGCTTGGATGGTATTCTTTTAAGAGACGATAAGACCGTCAACTCCGAAACTGATGTTAGTTGCAGGGAAGAGAGAGGTCCCGTTACTTACTGGAGTCGGGGAAGGAACGTTATTATTATTGCCAGCGGTGTTAAAGTTCCCAACAAATGCGTCGGCGAATGCGTCCACCATGGCCCTAGAGCCACGCAGCTCTGTGCCGTTGAAGACCATCGCAGAAGGCAAACCCCCATCTCTTTTCCTAGAGTCAATGTCAAGGATTGAAGTGGTCCGAAAATTAATTTTATCTCAAGGACGGAATTATATTGGTAAAATAAGCGTTGCGAAATCAATCAATCCCTGCGGGTTCATTCCTTGACAGAATCTTACCATTTACGTCTCTTTCGAAAGCTATAAGGATATACTTCGGTTTGAGCCCATTGGCATTTCCAAAATCGAAAAAAACTTTTTTGATTTTTGGATTTTGGAAATGCCAATGGGCTCAAACCAAAGTACATTCTTGTAGCTTTCGAAAAAGACCAAAATGGTGAGAATCCGTCAAGGAATAAACCCATAGGAATTTATTCCGCAACGCTTATTTTACCAATTCAACTCCGTCCTTGGGGACGGAGTTCATAAGGACGGAGTTCATTGGTGAAATCAGCCGTTACGAAATCAAGTGCTACGGGCTTATTCCTTGACAGAAATTCATCATTCAGGTCTCTTTGGAAAGCTTCAAGGATGTACTTACTTTGGTTTGAGCTTATTGGAATTCCCAAAATCCAGAAAAAAATCGAAAATTTTGACACTTGAATATATTATCTTTTGATTTTGGAAATGCCAGGCTCAAACTAGAGCACATCGTTGTAGCTTTCCAAAGAGACCTAAATGATCAATTTCTGTCATAACCTGAAATTAATTTAAATACCCTTGAATGTTGTCAGCTTTACGTGCTTAAATACGTTTACCATAACATCAAATAAGAGATACAAATGCAAACTCCATTTTACATTATTTCTACTTGTCAAATTTCCATGTCAATGATGTAGGTATTGCAGGTACCCACTAGTGCCTACAAAGCATGGAGCTACCAAGGGACCAAGGCTATTAGACGTCCCAGTACGGATTCCTCTCAAAAAATTCCTGCATGAATTAGTACCAAGCTCTACCGCAGATGGCGTTTTTAAATGTAGATCGCTGATCTGATTGAGTATCTGATGATGTGATAATCCATCATACATCACGATAGGTATCTTTCAAGTGAAGAGATCCTCCATCCCAACCTCTGCATTCAAAGTTCTTTCCGGAATGACAAAATCGGTGACCGTGTCATGAAGGGGACCCGAAGCCGCACATTTTACAGTAACGATTCTACCACCATTTTCTTCCTTATGCAATTTTGAGTCGATGTAGATACGGAATAATGCGATTTACTTACGCTAACTATTCCGTTTTCGCACTTGAACATCGCCCACTGACGTTTAATTCACAACTGTCAACGTTTGACAGCTAGCCGACCGCTACGTGCGACATTCGACATTGCTCATTGCAGGAAAGAAAGAATGAAACACAGAAAAGAGGAAGAAAGTAGCGAAAAATAGGTAGTTGATAGGTAACCAACAGCTTAAGAACAGCAAGAATGTAGTGACGACGTGTAAGGAAACTGGGCGGTGTTCAAGTACGAAAATGGAATAGTTGACCTAAGTAAATTGCATTCTTCTGTACCTACATCGACTAAAATTTGCATAAGGGAATGGTGGTGGAATCGTTACTGTAAAATGTGCGGCTTCAGGTCCCCTTCATGACACTGTCGCCACAAAATCAATTCCCCGCCCATGTTCTTAGGTACTTCTAATTATTCAATCACACTTGACACAGACAAGACTCATAATCCAGGCCCTAGCAGTACTTCTGTAGGAAAAACGATGTGATCAATTTTTTTTTTTTGGAATCGTTAGAGGATCATCTCAGGACAAATAATCACTCGGGTGCTTTCGCGATTTCTGGTACATTTTCCAGCAATATCGCATCAAAGTTGGCGGTTGGTCAATTCTTCAGTTCGCTGATATTTCTTGGAGTTTTTGCGATTTTCTTCAAATAAAAGTACTTATCTATCCAAAAAACAATTCTGGATCGAATGGTGCTGTCAGATGTTGAGTACTTACGTTATACCGGGTGAAAAAAAATAAAACGAGTTTTATAATTTTTCCCCAACTTTTTAGTTTCTTGGCCGATTTTCACAAACTTTATGTCAAAAGCTCGCTGACTAAATCGTCTACTCAAATCAATTGTCAATATAGCCAAATTATCAAAAATCAAGATGGCGGCGGCGAACCCAAATAAAAATGTGTCGTATTTCGAGAATTTTTTTTTGATTTCTTGACTTTGTAAAGAACGACACTGATGGTGGATTCTGGAAGATTCAGCTTTCTTCTACAATTTGGGACCACATTTACTTGATTCGCACATTCCACTGTGAAAATATAGTGAATTAAAGGAAGGTCCACTTGTGATTTTTTCCAAATTCACAATAAATCAGCAGTTTAAAAACCTCCCGCGAATCCTTATTTCTGAAGCAATTTCTACACATTCGATAGTGATCGTAAGCTGTGTGCATAGGCTACAATAACCGTGTTGGTGCATGGCCGAAGTTTCGAAATTTTAGATGATAGATGACGTAAATGGTGGAGGTGCGCATGTCAAATATCGAATATTCTACTTTTTTGTTCTCACATGTTCTGAACGGAATTTCTATAAATGGTTGGCTTAATGGTCAGCTGAATAAACACGCAACGAGAGTCAAATGTTAAAAGAGTCGAAATGTAAAATTTTCAAATAGACGACTTTACTTCTTTGGAGAAAATAAAACGGTTCTATCCGTTAGTTCAGGAATTTTAGCTGGTCAAATTGCAAATAGCGAACAAAAATTAAAGCCAGCCGGATTTTTGTATATAAGCTCAGTTAAGCATGTAGTTTAACATAATGAAAGCTCTCAAGAATCCGGTGTGAGCTTCGGCCGTTGTGGCCTCGAGAAGAACTTGAGGATCAGTTTTTCGCGTATATCTCGTGAACAATGGCACTTGGGAAGAACGTGCTTGGGAAGAAATTGTTGGAAATTTTATTGTCTGTAAGAAAGGTTCTTACATATTCCATCGTCAGTCCACCCTTTCTTCGTCAAAACACAAGAAAATTAAAATAATCCAGATGTTCGATGCTGAAAACTGTATGGACCTTGAGTTTTATGATGGCGGGGTGCCACTTGGTAGAGGTGTTGTTCGATCTATTCTGTTTTGACTGAAACTATTTGCCATCAATACCAACTATGCCGGCGGCATATACAGGGTGAAATAAAAATAAAAAGTTGAACATTTGTTCATCAAGAACCAAAATAGGTGAAGACATGTAAATCACCATAAATAATTCTGATTTCATGGTCATAAAGTCATCGTAAACTTGAATCTGATATCTTGAGCCGTTCTTGAAATATCTTCAAAAGACTGAAGTTGTTACCGAAAAAAATAATTTTTTCGTCTACTCATCAGCTCATCACAAAAAAAGTTGAGTGTGTTTTTTCTAAAAGTAGTTGGCCTAGAGAGTTTTTTCACTATTATTTTATTTTAAATGTAATTTATCATTGTTTCGATTCAAAACACCAAGTCTTGATTCAATATCTGAAGAATTACTGATATACGGAAAATCAGTTTTTTTTCGTAACGACTTCAGTTTTCTGAAGATATGTCAGAAACGGCTCAACATATTTGATCCAAGTTTACGACGACTCCATGACCATGAAATAAGAAATATGTTTGGCGGTTTATATGTCTTCATCTTTTTTGGTTCTTGAGGTACATTTCATCAACTTCTTATTTTTATTTCACCCTGTATATGCCGCCGGCATAGTTGGTATTGATGGCAAATAGTTTCAGTCAAAACAGAATAGATCGAACAACACCTCTACCAAGTGGCACCCCGCCATCATAAAACTCAAGGTCCATACAGTCTTCAGCATCGAACATCTGGATTATTTTAATTTTCTTGTGTTTTGACAAAAAAGGAGTCACGATGGACTGACGATGGACTGACGATGGAATGTGTAAGGACTTTTCTTATAGACAATAAAACTTTCAACAATTTCTTCCCAAGTACTTTCTTTCTAAGTGCCATTGTTCACGAAATGTATGCGAAAAACTGATCCTCAAGTTCTTCTCGAGGCCACAACGGCCGAAGCTCACACCGGATTTTTGAGGACTTTTACTATGTTAAACTACATGCCTAACTGAGCTTATATACAAAAATCCGGCTGGCTTTCATTTTTGTTTGCTATTTGCGATTTCAACAGCAAAAATTCCTGGACTAACGATAAAACCGTTCTATTTTCTCCAAAGAAGTAAAGTCGTCTATTTGAAAATTTTACATTTCGACTCTTTTAACATTTGACTCTCGTTGCGTGTTTATTCAGCTGACCATTAAGCCAACCATTCATAGAAATTCCGTTCAGAACATGTGAGAACAAAAAAGTAGAATATTCGATATTTGACATGCGCACCTCCACCATTTACGTCATCTATCATCTAAAATTTCGAAACTTCGGCCACGCACCAACACGGTTATTGTAGCCTATGCACACAGCTTACGATCACTACCAAGTGTGTAGAAATTGCTCCAGAAATAAGGATTCGCGGGAGGTTTTTAAACTGCTGATTTATTGTGAATTTGGAAAAAATTACAAGTGGACCTTCCTTTAATTTACTATATTTTCACAGTGGAATGTGCGAATCAAGTAAATCTAGTTCCAAATTGCAGAAGAAAGCTAAATCTTCCAGAATCCACCATCAGTGTCGTTTTTTACAAAGTTTAGAAATCAAAAAAAATTCTCGAAATACGACACATTTTTATTTGGGTTTGCCGCCGCCATCTTGATTTTTGATAATTTGGCTATATTGACAATAGTGCGTTCTCCTGACCCGACGGCGCAGATGCAACATGGACGCAACTGTCGCTATTTAGTGCCAAATTTGAAACATCCAGACAAATATCGACTTTTCTATGGAATACCAGGCTATTTCATGACTAAGTCTCCAGATAGATACAAAAAAGTTACTAAAAATGTGAAGAAGAACCAGTCGCAAGCCAAATTTCTATTTTGTATAGTTCTTTTTTACAAAATAACGATATTATTGGAAGTTCCTTGCTTACTTCGCAAATGATCCACAGTCTGGGTTGCGTTCGAGAACTACACTATTTTGCGATTCTTACATTTTTGAAGTGGGGGTATCAAGTAAGGCAAAGTAACAACCACTTTCCGAACGATTTTCGCTGTGCTGGAAATGTCACTGTCAATATAACTGATTGGCGATCGCAGTGCTGTTTAGTTTCAAAGTGAAGTGAGCTTTTCTGATAAAGTACCCATTTTTATAGGTACTGCCTACCACGTAAGTACCCAATCGAAACGATTATAATCAAAATAAAAAAAAATCTGACAGAGAAATATGTGGGGTGCTGAGGTGCGCATGACGAGTAACTTTCACAGCGCTCGGAGATGCTGCGAATTTTGTCACTTCAACGCGACACGTTTTGAGTTCTCGAACGGTTTACTGCGTTGCCGATAGTGCGCACAGAAGAGATCTCGAACGGTAATTTCTGCAACAGTCGCAGAATAGTGTAGTTCTCGAACGCAACCCTGTTAATCGCGATGTTGTCAGATTTGGCATGGCCGCCGTTACCAATAATACGTTATATTACATATACTGTCACCTCAAATAGTCACTATAAAATCAATTTGTTTTGCAAGATGTTTCCTTGAGCTCTTCTAGTTAGGAAATCTGACACCATACGGAATGAAAGTTCAAAATTTGGAAATTATTATATCGAAGTAATTGAAAGTTATATTTCTTGTTCACTTGGCAACCCCGAATACGGCTTCTGCCGTTCTCCTGCCTAGCTTCTGGGCCGGATAGTCTTATGCAATCCGCAGTACATTCATGTAGCAAGGATTGCCTGAAACGTACCGTATGAGAGTGGGTCTCGCGGCTCGCCTACCTTTGGCCCCAGAGGGTTTCAGTTAGAGGAGACTCGGAGAGGACCCTGATCAAAACTTCCAGGGCACGTGTTCGCGGAAACGGAATAAAATAAAAACTTTTTCTTCATCGTATCGACTCTCGTTTCTACACTTGTCATGACGCAGTGTTTATTTCCATTCTTTCTTGTAAGAACCGAATGCTTGCCTTCCTATTCCACCATCAAAATGATTGTTTTTAATGTTTAAAAGATTGAAATAACATCAGTCTCACAACTCACAAACAGTGAGCATCAATAGTTGAAAATTTCACTTACACAGACGATTATTGATAGTTTTTCTGATCATGTTACGTGTTAACAGACGCTATTTGTCTGGAAGTTTCATATCAAGCGCCTAATTCTACGCGCATGGGCCCGGATAACACGTAAGATACACAGTCCTATTGATTTGAGTAGACGATTTAGTCAGCGAGCTTTTGACATAAAGTTTGTGAGAATCGGCCAAGAAACTAAAAAGTTGGAAAAAAATTATAAAACTCGTTTTATTTTTTTTCCACCCGGTATAACGTAAGTACTCAACATCTGACAGCACCATTCGATCCAGAATTATTTTTTGGGTAGATTAGTGCTTTTATTTGTAGAAGATCGCAAAAGCTCCAAGAAATATCAGCGAACTGAAGAATTGACCAGCCGCCAACTTTGATGCGATATTGCTGGAAAATGTACCAGAAATCGCGAAAGCACCCGAGTGATTATTTGACCTGGGATGATCCTCTAACGATTCCAAAAAAAATTTTTTGATTACATCGTTTTTCCTACAGAAGTACTGCTAGGGACAGGACTACCAACAACAAACTGAAATTTTTTTCAAGTTGAAGTGGCCCATCTGTTACAATTTGTATCAAGAGCATTTTACAAGAACCTAGCAACAAACTTAGAAATTGACAGCTGCGAGCGTGCTCCAACCGAACGATAACACTTTGAAGTTGGGATGGTGTCAAATTTTAGCTTCAACTTTCCACGTCAAAAGAAGCCAAGCTTCCTATCTAGTTAGCATAGACATCCTTGGTTTACAGAGAAATGCAAAACCATTACCTGGAAATATTTAGGCAGGGCAATCATGTCGCTTCTTTTGTAAAACCTCTTGGGATCTTGAACGGACCTCATTTGTAGCAACTCAAGGTCATTTTGTATCTCTCCTGTCATCTCAGTGGCTGGCATCCCATGCCAATTTTTCCCAGATGTCTTGGAAGCTTCCTTCTGTAATTCCCATGTACAAATATTAATCAACATTTTGAAGAACTGTAATTCAAATCATAATACAACAAACCTTTCTTTGCTCTCGAAGTTTTTTCTCAGATATGTCTTGAGGAGGCACAGCCTTGAGTTTTTCAAAGCTGGGATCAAGGACTGTTGACTTTTGTAGTATTTTCTTAATCTCATTGGCATCTTTTGACTCTATTGGTTTGATAATTGGAGGCTTCTTGTGACAACTGTCCGAGTCTCGGAAAAAATTGATTTCATCTTGATCTGACGGTTCTTTCAAGGAATCCTTGTATTCTTGTAGTAGTTTGGACACCAAGGTTCTATCTGGGAAAAGTTAGGTTATATTTACGAACAGTCTAGTCACGTGGAAATGTAAGGAAATGACGAAATAACCACTTACTTTCGTTCGGCTTTACTTCATCATTGGAAGCGGTTGAATCGATGAAAAACATGGTTTACAAAAATACACCGGATTTTCTAGACAACAGCTCTATTTTTCACAGAAGTCACTACAGCACGGTAACACGTTAACATCTCATTAACACATGTCCTTGACAGTTGACACATGGTTGACACAGGTTGGCAGTGTTGTTGGCGCAACTGTTGAAAGTGACAGATGACGGCATCGCCTTTGACAGGTTGATCACTTTCTATAGTAAAGCTAGATTTATAAACTTGACGTTGCAGTTGCCGTTCGCTGTTGCTGTTGCCGTTCGAAGTTAAATGTGTGAAAGTGGGTTCGGGCTTTAACCAATGACACGACAGCAACTAGTCACGTGATCATTCCCACCCTGAAAATTATGAAACCGTCATTCTTGTATATTTGAAGAACTGAGGAGAATCCCTCTTGAGTGCTGCACAAGCACCCAAAACTGCACGGAAGACTTCTAAAAGCTGATTGACCTCAGTGCTGCCTCAGTGAATAAATTCATCAACTTGTTATGACGTTTTGTAAATTCCACACTGTGAGGTTAGAAAATATATCAGCTGTCAAAGTTCGTTGACGTTCGAGAGTTTATAAATCGACATTTCATAATTCCGAACTGCATCGCCGCCAACTGAACGTCAACTGCAAACGGCAACGGCAACACCAACGGCAACGTCAAGTTTATAAATCCAGCTTAAATTTAAACTTGCACGAATTGTTAGATAACAACAAACTCCTTAAATTTCGACTCGGTTCAAACAGTTCAAAAAATATTATAACAAGTCGTTGTTGTTGTAAATTGTATTTCTGTTGTGAGCTTGAGCGTCGTAGAACGGCTGAAATAGCTGAAAAAGAAGTCGAGTTCGACTGCATTGGGTTCTACTATAATACTATGGAGTAGTGTTGACACTTTCGGCCTTCGGCTCAAGCTCCTGTCTCCTAAGCTCCTGTTATTGGTAAACTCATACTGAACTCAATCATCGCACAAAATTAGTGTTTGCCTGGTGTTTATTATGGTTCTCGTGTTCTAGTAAAGTTAGTGAAATTGACACAGTTGATCCAGTAAATCAAATTAGGATCCACTGTGTGATTGGAGTCCAAAGTAAGCCTCTGCCAGATATCGCCATCATTTTCTCTTAATTTTATTCAAACCCACAACCCAGAACCGAATGTTATCTTTTTTTTTGTCCAAATCGAGGCCGAGGTCGTGGACCATGTAAATTAAAGAATTAAAGGTCAACCTAGATCACTGGAAAATTAGTAAACAACTCAGCCCTTCCTTCAGACCTCAATGGCTAAAAAACATAAATTTTCCAGTTGCTCAGAGAAAAAGTCGTCAGTGATGACTGATTTCAAACCAAGTTTCAAACCGAGGTTTTTAAAACCCAGCGAAACATCGAGCTTCCTGGATCGAAATGAATCTCTGACCACCGACACTACAGATTTTGTCTACAACAAACAGTTGTCGCAGTCGATACAAACTCAGAGGCAAAGGTTGCCTATTTTCAACAACCGTAACCACATCTTGTACGTGTTGGAAAAGTTCCAGACGCTGGTGCTGGTTGGGGAAACTGGCTGTGGAAAGAGCACCCAAATCCCACAGGTGAGTCACATTTTGTTGTTGTAAGAAACCAAACAAACCATTATTTGTGTTAGCTTTTATTGTCTTCTTACTGAGTCTCCCATTCAAACTAACATAAATAGTACCTATTATACATGAGATAATGGCTGATTATTAATTTAATAATGAGCTTAGTTGTTGAGACAATATTATGGGATGGTTTTGTTGTTTGAGCTCTTGACCCAGCAAAGGACAAAATCAAAACTCTTATGTTTATCTTGAAAGAGTATGAAGTATGAAGTCTAAAAATAGTGAAATATGGAATTCCTGATTAAGGTTTTCAACAAAACTAAGTAGGTAAAAAATTAATAACTTCAGGTTCAAGTCCATTTTCAACATCAAGGGTCACATGAAATGTAAAAAAAATGTAAAATGTAAAATGTATTTATTGCACCACTCGAATACAACTGTATTATAGGTTTCGTCGTTGAAAATCAGTACAAACATTTAAACACTGAACATCAAGGCTCACAATAGACCGAAGAAGTGTGACGT
This sequence comes from Anaspis maculata, assembly GCA_949128115.1. Classification (NCBI taxonomy): domain Eukaryota; kingdom Metazoa; phylum Arthropoda; class Insecta; order Coleoptera; family Scraptiidae; genus Anaspis; species Anaspis maculata. The sequence continues at coordinate 53,864,605 of OX421963.1, read as the reverse complement.
CACAACATGGCAACATGGCCGGCGGTTGACATTTTCTGGAGGCCAACGTCAAACGTGACATGAACGTGGGATGCACGGCACGTGGCATGCACTTGACGTTTCTCTGTTTGTGTTTGTCATGTGTTTGTCAAATTTTTGCGAAGGTAAATAACGGAAATGGATATAACAAAAAAGATTCATATTTTGGGCTATAACAGGTGGAGGAAATGAAACTATATTGCTATAAACTAAAAACTGCTAACTATAGACTGCGATCCATTGCTTTTTGCCTCTGAGCATCTCCTGAACGAGATTGTCGACGGCGATTCTCCTGCCCAGTTTTTCTTCGAGGTCTTCTCGCTGCTTTGATGGACCGTTACAATGAAAACGAGCGTGTTCCGCGTTGTCCTGACGCTGAGGCTTTTAAGGCTCCCCAGTATTTCTTTCATCCAACTTTGAACCAAGGCGTTCCACTGCCGTTGCCACTGCTCGACGAACTGCTCTCTGGCCTTGTTTCTGCTTTCTGGTTTGCTGGTGGGCACTCCTAGGCTTGTTTCCTCTAATCGCAAGCATCAGGGCGAAGGGTGGGATACCCGAGAGCACTCGTGCTGCATCATGCGGAACCGTTCTGTAGGCACTGGTGATTCTGAGTGCAGCTTTGCGCAGATCTCTGTTGGGCTATGTCTGGCCTTTTTGCAACCAAGTCCGCCTGTATGACGCTGGCTGTCTCTTAGGCTGGCAATTTCAGCATCTATGATTTCAGCAATGCTCACTGCCATTTTGCACTGACTTTTGTGACTTTTGTTGTGAACCTACAGAAAATGTCATGCCAAACACAACCAAACATATAGAAACGTCACGTTCATGTGACGTTGGCCTCCAGAAAATGTCAACCGCCGGCCATGTTGCCATGTTGTGACGTCATCACTTCTCCGGTCTATAGTCACAGTACAATGAAACTATAATACCTCGAACAATATTGTACATAACATAACTATACAAATAAGGAACATTCAATTCATAAATTCATTCATGTTGTAAAAACAGTTTTTTATCAGATATGCCTGCAGTGTGACTTTAAACGTTTTTTTGTTTTCAATTTTCACAATTTCCCGCGGCAATTTATTGTAAATTTTAACACAAGCTAGGTATGGTGATTTTTCACAGAGGCTTGTCCTATGAATAGGAATTTTTAGTGTATCAGTATGTCGAGTTTCATACGTATGGTTCGCAGAGTTCTTTCTGAATATGTCGTCATGGTTTCTGACATATAAACAGCACTTCAATATATAAATACAAGTCATCGTAAGCACAGAGTTTTTCACAAAAGTTTCTCGACATGACTGTCTCGGTTTCAAGTTGAACAAAAGTCTTATGATTCTTTTTTGCAGAACAAACACTCTATTGATGTTAGATGAATCTCCCCAGATAACCACATTATAGGATATATGTGAATACACTAGCGCATAATACATTTGTAACAGATAGTTCAGGCTTATGTCATTTTTCAGCTGTAATATCGCAAAATATGAGCTATTTAGTCTCTTACAAACGGAATCAATGTGGGAGTTCCAAGACAACCTGTCATCAATGTTGACTCCCAAAACAGTTGTATGTGCGCTTGGTTTTATATTCATAGTATTAACAAAGTCTACGTCTTTCTTACCATATACTATATATCTAGTTTTATTACTGTTTAAGATTATTCTATTTTGATAACACCATTGATACATTTGTTCTTCTACCTCTAAAAGATTTCGCTTCAATTCCTCAAGGGTAGGCGCGGACACGGCGATGGACGTGTCGTCGGCAAATATCACTGCCATTCCCCTGGTTACATGTGAAGGCAAATCATTTATGTATAGTAAAAATATCAAAGGGCCCAGTACAGACCCCTGTGGCACACCCAAATCGAGAGAACCATCCTCAGAGGTACAACCCCCCACCAACACCCTCATCTTCCTGTCAGAAAGGAACGAGATTAGCCAATCATTGATGGAGCCTCTGATTCCCATTCTTTCAAGCTTGCATTTCATAAATCCTATATCTATTGTATTAAAGGCACGCGACATATCAAAGTACAAAGTAGCTACAAATTGCTTATCATCTATCTTTCTATTTACATAATTTACAAAATTAAACAACGCCGTTTCAGTCGATCGAGAGGATCTGAATCCATGCTGCGAATCGCTGAGGATCTTAAATTTAGTTACAAAGTCATAAATTCTTGTATGTACAATTTTCTCAAAAATCTTGGAGAAGATACTAATCAGGCTAATAGGACGATAATTCGAAGCACTAGTGGGAGCTCCCTTTTTGAAGATGGGTACTACCAGTGATGACTTAAGTACCTCAGGGAACTTTCCACTTACAAGCGAACAATTAAAAAGCTCTTTCAAAGGCTCCACCACGCAATCACTCACACTCCTCAACACCGCCGCAGTCACACCATCCTCGCCCGGGCTTTTGCCAGGCTTGAGTCCTTTAATAACTGTTTGTATCTCTTCACTTGTCACCTCCGGCACAAAAATTGTCTGCATAGTTCTGTCTGGTGTCGTCGTGCACTTGGAAGATTTATTCCCTTGAAAGTGTTCCCCAACGCACTTAGCAGCAATCTCCGAGAAGTAGTCGCAAAGAAAGTTTGCAGTCTTTTGCGGCTGACTGCATTTTTGGCCTTCAATTTCCAGCGTTAGAGTCGTTTGAGGAGCCTTGGCCTTACCAGTTTTTTTCCTAATTATGTCCCAAGCCGCTCGAGCACAATTTTTTCCTGATTTCCCGATAATAGCCTGATTATACTCGTACTTCGACTTCGTTATCAGATTCTTGTACTGTTTCTTTTTAACAGCGTACGCTGTTTTAGTTTCCAGCGTAGGTGCCTGTTTATACAACCAATGCATCGCGTGCAAGTCACTCCGGCATTTTCTAACCTCACTGGTCACCCAATGTTTTCCCATTTTCTTCTTTGACCTTGGCAGGTAGACAGGGCAGCAGGTGGAATACAGCTCGAGAAAAACATTCAAGAAGTATTCAAAATCTTGATCTATATCGCCAGTAGAACGCCAGGCTACAGACTGCAGTGCTTCACGGAATGCCTGCAAATTTTCAGGGGAACTCCTGTGTATCGGTCTCCGCTTCTGTTCACAGGTGGGAGCTCGCCCACCGCTGTTCTCTTTTCTCAGTGTCATTGCTTGTCCAAGATGGTCCGAGAGATGTGGGCTGAGCGAAGAGCACACAAACCTGTCTCTATCCAAGCTAGTCGCTATGTAATCGATTCCAGTCACAGAGGTAGTGCCAGTCCTGTCAGTGGATATTCTGGTCGGAAAATTCGTAGCGATAGTCAGCCCATATGAATCAAACACATCACACAGCTGTTCTAGGTCTTTTGTTCTCCTCAAGTGGTCTATATTCAAATCGCCCGTCACCACGATCTCTCCACACAGCCCGCGCGCTCGCCTCAGCACCTCCGCGAGATGTATCAGGAAGAGCTCGACATTACCCCGCGGAGGTCTATATATGTTTATGACGGCAATAAACATATATGAATAATTATTAATTCAATTTTTGCACTACCTATATAAAATGCGTTATTTTACGACCTCAAAACAGGGCCTAAAGTGACTCTTTTTAGCCCTTGGGCAAAAAAGTCGTCATGGCAACGAGCGCTCTTTGAAATTTGATCCGTCAGAGGAGACGTCACCTTCTATTTTGACGTAACTACTTGATGCGATGCAAAATAGACTTCAATGGGGCCTTGCAATTGAAAAACTCAACGTGAGGTCGCCACTACTGTAGGGGGCGCCTACTTCGATAAAGCGGCCGTAACGACGCGAAAAACAGGGGAGTTTGAGTAGTTTGACCAGTAACTGACAGTGACTGGAGACGTCAAGCAAGAAACAGAGGTTATCCAAATTTCAAATCAAGACATAAAATGACGGACGTCGGTCGCTGAAGCGTCAACGCCGTCAAAATCGTCGAATTTGCCCCCAACGGTCGTGGCGCCCTCGGTGTGTAAAAGTGGCAGTGCAAGGCCCCATTGGTCAGGAACACCAAAGACTACAAGAACAACAAAATTAGTACGTTTACCAAAACCAATAAATACCTGTTTTATGCTAGTAAGTGATGGGGCCCCGGTAGCTACGTGTTCAAGATAGGTGATAGGATGTCAAGCTGCTTTCGAAGCACAGCCTACCCCGATTCCGAATTTTGTTGATCGCATGGTAGATCGTGCGACGTACCGTACAACCAAGTAATCAGCGCTGCCATGACAATGGGGTACTTGCCAATGGAATAGATTCAGCTGGAAATACTTTTGATTGCTAGTATAAGTGATAAGGGGACTCTACTGACAATTTCACAAAAATCCCGTCGTTTTCTACAGAAAAAAACGAATTTGAAAAATCCTCCTAAAAGCTTCGCGCCAGGACAGGGATTTTGAGTGGGGTTGGTCTGACTGTGTGACAATGGAATAATCAAGAATGTCAGGGATGTCACTGTGACACTGTCATTTTGAACATGCTATCGCAAAACCGTTTTCCTATCGAATTCTCTTACCATGAGCATTTAGACAATAAAGTCGAACAAGGTTTCGAAGAAACTGACTCCAGAAACCTCTTATAACACTGTCTCAGTCGAGATAATTTATTTCCAGGGGAAAATCTGGAGGATCACTAATAGCACAGAAATAAGAGGCTGAAAATGAACAGTGAGCTTTTATAGGTTCATCATTAGCATACAATTCCGGATAGGTAATACTTTAGAGCTACAAAGGATCCATGTGGGGAGGACGCGATGGATCTCCAAATAAAATGTGGGAAGCAGGAACACTGATGTTTGAAATGAAGCCGAGGGTCAGCCAGGTCAGAGCACGGGTGACAAACATGCGAAAGGCTTTTAGGTGGACAGCACTGAAGACTAAAGAAAGAGACTAGTTAGGTTGAACAAGAAATGAACAAGACAAATAGGTACTTACCACGTAGATCAAAGCCTCGATCAAAGCAGTCAAAGGCAGAAAAAGGGCACAGGAAGAAATTACGGTCGGCGGTTTGACGTTGTCAGTCAGACTCAGATCCAAGGATCTCAGATCTTGTTGTTTGAAAACGGCACCTTGGCGACGTTATATCATTGCCAACCCAACGAGGAAAAAGAGCCCTTCTATGTTCTATATCTAATATATTTGTGACGTCACAAATATATTTTTAAAACACGCATTGCGGCCGCAATTTTGGGAATTTAGGAAAAAGAAAAAATATGGGTACATTATTTTCAACCATACTATCGATTAAGCCAATAAAAAAAATTAGGCAAGTACCCCATTTTTCAACGACTCAATAACTCGAAATTTTCAGTCTTGCACTAGCCAGTGCAAAAAACATTGTATGCACCTTGGGCTAAAGTGCATGTTTTCGCCTTGTGCTTGCTTCCCTCGGTCTATGGCCTCGGTCGCAATCTCGCACAGCGGGGAAAAAAGTGGCACTTTATGCCCATGGTACATGAATAACTATTTTTGCCCTCATGCCTCATCCTATACTTTTTATCTCAATAACGCAGTTTTTTTTCTATTTTCTTAGCGGGGTCCAGAAAATACAGGTGTTCACGCGAGAAGGATTTAAAACTTTCCCATCGTAGTAATTCAAAAAAAAAAAAAAATTCCTTGAATAATATTTTCCGTAGTGAAAATGGTCTTAATCGTCTTGGGGGACCTCAAAACGGATTAAACTTGAAAAACGAAAAACTTGAAATAAAGCCAATGCAAATATTCAAACTGGATCATTGTAAATAAAGTACGATACATACCACGGAGTAAAGCGTCATTACAGCCTACGGGATTCTATCTTACCTCGGCAGGCCTCGGTAATATATTGAATCCCTAGACTGGATTGAGACGCTTTCCACCTCGGTATGTAATATACTATTATTTTTAAAGATATGGGGGGGGTCAAAGGTTGGGACTTCGCTCCTCACTATATTTGCGTTATTTCAAGTGATTTTGGATTTTTTTTGGAACTGTTTGTGATAGACTAATAAAAAAAAATTAAACTAGTGGGTGTGCAGGTGCAATGAATTTCTGTTACGGATTTATACGCAGGGTATCAATATTTCTCTCTCAAAAATAAAAGTGAAGAGATATAGAAATTTTATCTCTTTTTAAAATTATCAACTGTTTTATAATTTTGAGAGACGTAGAAAATTGAGTACAGAGCCGTTTTCTAAAAAAAGTTGTCAACAAAAAAGAAATTTTTTTTTTTCACATTTTTGAAAAAGTTTAGTTTATTTAATTATACTCTTTTGCGAGGTTAGTTTTGTTTTCACGTGTATTTTTCACTTTGCCGCTCTAGATCTTTTTCTGAATATTACAGTGCAGGACACCGAGCGTATATTGTCATTTTCGGTTATGGCAGCACGAAAAATATTGTATTAAAAATTGTCAAAATACAATATGGCGCCCATAAGAAAAAAATTTGACTGTCATATCTCGGTTGTTTTGAAAGCTAGAATGAAGATTTTGGCAACATTGAATTCTCCTTGGAAAAGTGCCTTCACAATGTCTTAATTAGAAAAGGCTATCTTCAACCGTTTTTCAAATAAAAAATAGAAACAAAAATTACAAATTTCAGTTTTTTCTCAATATCTCGAAAACTAAAGCTGAGAAGTCAAATATCTTTTTGGATAATTGATCGTCATGAAAATTCGCAACTTTTTTCTAATTTAACCGACTCTGTATCTCTAAAGATAAGCGAGATACCCATGCTTAGCCTCGAAAAACAGACACCCTGTATACATAATAGTACTTATAATATTATTACTATGCCCATATCTCCCATATTATACCCAATTACCCATGTCTCCCATACCCGTATTATCCATTCCCATACTACCCATTCCTATATCACCCATTTGTCCTCCCATAATTATGCAACCCATGTAATCTATTCCATTCCTACACATCCCCCCATACTACCCATTTTTCCTTTCATACTCAATTTCTATTTACCACCCATCCCTATTTACAACCTATCTCTGGAGGACCGCACATAGCATTCAGTCCACTCCATTCCAATTAAAGCAGCATGTTTAGTTGGTCTATCCGTTGAGAATCCATTTAGCCACAGGGATGCCTGAGACAGTTCGGCAAGAGAGTGGATCCGCCGATTTCTGTTTTGCCTTTCCTGGCTTTCTGGTAGCGGTGGAAGATGCCTAAAATTTGTTTCACAATCTTCCTCTCAAATTTTAACTTCCCACCTGGAGAAGAGAAACGTCTCGTAAAAAAATTTACATCTGTTCCTTGCCACTGGTCGGGGAAGATATCTGACTTCCCCACTAACTCTTGAAGACTTTTGACTATGATGATTTGCTTTACATGACGCTTCAATTTCACGCTAAACAACTGATGAAACATGATTACGCAAAAAATGTATCTCGGGAGGTCATTTGAAATCCTTATGTTGAGTCACATCGTGGTTGAGTCCCACACGGAATTAATAAGATAGTCCAGTAAACGTAGGTTTCTACCAGGAACAAATTGGCCCAAAGCTAATTTTTGGTACAGTGGGTCCTAAGAACATGTGAACTCACCAGTCAATTTTCTCGGAATTTCTCGCGTGTGCTTCATGGTCTTCCAGGTCTACGGATGTTTTGAGTCGCTGTAAATTCCAGTACTCGTCTGGAATTCGCACCATGGCCGCAAAAATGATCCGATAGTGTCGTAATTCTACGCATCATAGCCCGTTGATACCATTTCAGTACAAAAAGTGTCGATCATTGTTGAAGGGGGGTCGTGGGGGGGGGGCGAAGCTCGACTAGGTGGTTCTTTTTGTTTTCCTGGCCATATATAGCCGATCTCGACAAGTTTGGTATCTTTTCCGAATAAATAATGTGTTGAACTCGAATCCGATGTGTAAATTTGGATAAAAACAAGCTCGAACAAGTTAACTTGAAAAAACTTGTTTTTTTGTTTGACAGTTTTGACAATTTTTTTTCAGCTGTTTATGTTGTTTATCTCTGAAATACAAAGCGCAAAAAAATCGTGATTCAAATGAAAAAATCAAAAAAAAATCGATTTTTTTTTATTTAAATCGGATTTTTTTGATTTCAATCAGATTTTTTTGATTTGGATCAGATTTTTTCGGTTTCAAGTTGTTTGCCAATTTAAAAAATCTGTGATAATTAAGGCTGAAATACAGTACAAATATCGATACCTACTCTTCCGGTGTCCAGATCCTCTGTTTCTTTTATACATATTTGAACTTCTCTTTCATTTTCCAGAGAAGCTGAAACTCTGGGAACTCATAACAAGTGTAATTCAATGCCAATCGTATTGGACAATATGCAATAATTTGCAATAGGTATTTGTCAAAACCACAGGTGTCCTCACGTCTTGAGGATGGTCCGTCGTTCGTCGGGGGTGGGGTAGGCTGATTCTGGTGGTATAAACGGGATTTTATATTTGCTCAGCGCTCAGAAAAAATGTCGGGACGAAGAGGAGATGAAGTTTGGCGGTATTCCGTAAAGAAAACTGTACCGGGGAATCAAATACGATAAAGTGATTTAAATCAAATGATTTAAATTAAAAAAATCAGTTGATTTAAATCTTCGCACCCTGTCTGAAAATGTTCTGGGACTATCATATTGAAGTGTATTCTTTTCGAAAATCATCCACTCGATCTATAGCTTCTTTTCCTGGAATTAAAAAATCGATTTGAACTTGGCCGGCCTGGCGCGGCGTTTACAAGTGACCAGAACACTACAGTTATCCCCCTCCTCAAATAACTCAAAACTCTGCAGTGCGATTCATGGCGATTTTGTTTTTGTTACAGGGAACCAGTAGCGGCTTTAGGGTAGGGCGAGACGGGCGACCGGACCGCTCAGGGCGCCAGCTCATAGGGGCGGAAAAATCGCGGTTGAAATGAAAAAAATTGATAATTGTCAAACGCAACAAAACGATTTTCCAGTGGTGATCACCGAATTTACTTCCAGAAAAGCACAAAAAGCTCCATTATTGCAAGCAAAATGCTCAATTTTTGCTCGCTTCGCTCACGAACCCAGGATGGGGGCAGCGGTTTCGAATTCTTGCCCGGGCGCCAAAATTGCTAAGGCCGGCACTGCAGGGAACTCAATTCTGCGCATATTTTCGAACTTTCAAATTCGAATTAAAACAAGTTCGAACAAGTTAACTTGAGAAAACTTGTTTTTTGTTTGACAGTTTCGACAATTTTTTTCCAGCTGTTGAAGGTGTTCATCTTTGAAACACTACAGCGTGCACCTCCAAATGAAAGTAGCTCAAACTATTGAACAAATATTGACTTATATTTGAAAGTTCGAAAATATGCGCAGAATTGAGTTCCCTTCCCTGTGACAAAAACAAAATCGCCATGAATCGCACTGCAGAGTTTTGAGTTATTTGAGGAGGGGGATAACTGTAGTGTTCTGGTCACTTGTAAACGCCGCGCCAGGCCGGCCAAGTTCAAATCGATTTTTTAATTCCAGGAAAAGAAGCTATAGATCGAGTGGATGATTTTCGAAAAGAATACACTTCAATATGATAGTCCCAGAACATTTTCAGACAGGGTGCGAAGATTTAAATCAACTGATTTTTTTAATTTAAATCATTTGATTTAAATCACTTTATCGTATTTGATTCCCCGGTACAGTTTTCTTTACGGAATACCGCCAAACTTCATCTCCTCTTCGTCCCGACATTTTTTCTGAGCGCTGAGCAAATATAAAATCCCGTTTATACCACCAGAATCAGCCTACCCCACCCCCGACGAACGACGGACCATCCTCAAGACGTGAGGACACCTGTGGTTTTGACAAATACCTATTGCAAATTATTGCATATTGTCCAATACGATTGGCATTGAATTACACTTGTTATGAGTTCCCAGAGTTTCAGCTTCTCTGGAAAATGAAAGAGAAGTTCAAATATGTATAAAAGAAACAGAGGATCTGGACACCGGAAGAGTAGGTATCGATATTTGTACTGTATTTCAGCCTTAATTATCACAGATTTTTTAAATTGGCAAACAACTTGAAACCAAAAAAATCTGATCCAAATCAAAAAAATCTGATTGAAATCAAAAAAATCCGATTTAAATAAAAAAAATCCGATTTAAATTAAAAAAAAAAACGATTTTTTTTTATTTTTTTATTTGAATCACGATTTTTTTGCGCTTTGTATTTCAGAGATAAACAACATAAACAGCTGAAAAAAAATTGTCAAAACTGTCAAACAAAAAAACAAGTTTTTTCAAGTTAACTTGTTCGAGCTTGTTTTTATCCAAATTTACACATCGGATTCGAGTTCAACACTATGGCCCATATTCATATCCCACTTTTTAGCCACATTTAGCATGTCTCTAACAAAAAGCGCTCGGCTACCTGATAAAAGCGGTCGTATTCATAGGCCACCTTTTACGTCCTGTTAGGGCCCATCTAACTAAAGGGGGTGTTGATTTGGCAACGTTGTGAAATGTACTCAAAACTACCTACCCGAAGGTGGACGCAGGTAGGCAAGAACCCCAAGCCGCTTTCGTTTTGCGCCGGGAGCCGCTCCGGGTAGATCACTAGATAGAGAAAGTAGATACATACACCAATCACGGCCCAGCTGGATCTGTTTTCTTTGTCTAGTGATTTACCTCGAGCAGCTCCGCCTGGCAAAACGGAAGTGCTGGCAACTCTTGCTACATTGATGTACTGCGGATTGCATAAAACCTCGCAAAAAACTTTCAGGGAGTTTCTTCCACAGTTTCAAGAATAGCGCCCTGGATCTGTTAACTTAACAAGTGAACACCTGTTTCGACTGTTTTGTGCAAGTCGTCCCCGCCTTGAGTACAGTAAATAGTAAAGGAGTATGACCGAAAGGGACATCCAGAGCATTGCGCACTTCCTGCATTTCGGCGTCATGCTTCATTAATTCAATTTAATCAATATTTTAGAAAGAAAATGTGATTTTCGTCACACTTCCCAAGAACACACGGCACAGCTTGTAGGTTAAATGAACTCAGAACACGCCTGTTGGCACATTTGGATCCCATCTAACTTGACGCATGCGTGAGACCATCCAAAATCGCTTAAAGACACGTAAAAGAGACATATGAATAGACGCGTCTCTAAACATCCCCTTTTAAGACGACTTTAGAGACGCCTGTTTAAAGTGATGATAGAGGCGCGCTAAAACCACGTATGAATACGGAAATGTTAGAGGCGCATCTTTAAAACCGCTTCAAACGCTAAAAGGGGGATATGAATACGGGCCATTGAATTTATTCGGAAAAGATACCAAACTTGTCGAGATCGGCTATATATGGCCAGGAAAACAAAAAGAACCACCTAGTCGAGCTTCGCCCCCCCCCCCACGACCCCCTTCAACAATGATCGACACTTTTTGTACTGAAATGGTATCAACGGGCTATGATGCGTAGAATTACGACACTATCGGATCATTTTTGCGGCCATGGTGCGAATTCCAGACGAGTACTGGAATTTACAGCGACTCAAAACATCCGAAGACCTGGAGGACCATGAAGCACACGCGAGAAAGTCCGAGAAAGTTGACTAGTGAGTTCTCATGGTCTAAGGACTCACTGTTCCAAAAATCAGCTTTGAATTTGTTCCCGGTATTTATGATATAAAGTCTAGATTGACTGGGCTAAGACAGACGATTGTAAAATTCATCAATTTTCAAATTGAAATTACTCACGTTTTGCTTGTGATCTGAGTAAACATTTTTGCTCTCAGAACTTATGGAGGACTCCCTGGAAACTCTTACCCCCGGTTGCAAGAAAGTCAAATTTGCTCCGGAGCAAACAAAAAATTAAAATTTGGAAATGAAAAGAATAAAAATCGGAGACGTTAGAAAGTTCAAAAGACATTGCTCTTCTAATCAGACATTTAAGTCACCTACCTACGCATAAAACGATGCAACCAATTTAAGAGCTTTGGCTAGTGGGTATAGGCAACCAGTTATACAGGCTCTAACTCATTTTCCTCGGTGGCACTTAATTAAGCAATTAATTTAAGTTTTGTTTAAGAATTTATTGTTTGAGGATTAAGTTGCTCCTTCGCTATTTGACTTTCGTCACATAAGAATAAAAATTATTGTTTTTAAAACGTTATGGGAGCCATAAACATACCAGAGTTATGGTATAGACATTACATGAATTATTTTAGGAATATTGAGCAAAAAAAATCGCGATAATATATACCACGAAAGGTTATTTTCACAAAATAGCAAAAGCTGTTCTACAGTACCGCGAGGTGCTGCCACAGCCACATGTACTCATCACCCTCAGCAGGGCCCGGCGATGTTGCCGCAATGACTATAAAATGACAGTCGGGAACTGTCACTCGTCACTGTCAATGTCAGTGTTTATTATTGTTGTAAAATTCGGGAACTTGTGTGTTGTATTTGCAGATTGCTTGAGTATCACTTTTCTAATCTCCAATTCATCTATACCGTGGTTCATGCCCAAAAGGTGAGTTTTATCTTCAGCAAGTACTTACCAAATCTTGTTATGAATGAATCCCGGAAAAGAGAGGTTAAGAGGCTTTTTTTCTAGATGAAGGAAAAAGGAATAAGATACCTAGAGGATATCCTTGTTGCAATCAAGGAGGTTGCAATATACAAATGCAGACTTTTATCAGCAGCGTATAAAAAAATTTCTGCCCCGCTGCTCCTGCTGATCTGAAAAATCTCTTCGTAAAATGGGACCCCGACTACAAAACAGACCTGGCCAGCCAAGTAGGTCTATTGATGAAAACCTATTTGTTCACCGACGGAAAGGCGTGCTTCCACTCAACCTCACAACAAAGGAACAAAATAGAAATAGTTTTAGTTTTCAAAAACAAAGTTTTGGTACGGTGATCAAAACATCGCAATGTACTGTCATTTTCAACGAGTTACCGAGTGCTTTCAGATGTAATATCAGGTGTGTTTTGCGTTTAATTTTTGGTGCAACTTTGGTGGTTCACGTGAGTTTTTGACTAAGCTTACCTATTAGTGAAAACAATTTCCTTGACCACAGTTTTGTTTGACGGGCATCAACATGCACTTGACAACTACTGAATCAGGCTATTTGAATCTGATGATAACTGACCGCTAAGAAACAGCAGGAGAAGGCTCTTCCTCTTGCGAAAGTAGCGTAGTGTATTATTGCTCGACTTGCTCGATTAATAGATTTGATGACTCTTACCGTCAGTTTTAATTTTTTTTTGTCAGTTATGTTTCCGGCTAGGTTTTTGAAAACTGAAACACAAAACATGTGATTTTTTGGGGGGATTCATGTTCAAGTTATACGGGGTGTTTCACCGATGATAGCAAAAAATTCAACTGTGTGTAGATTTCGTCAAAATACGACGAAAACCTATAGGTATACCATTTTGCAAAGTTCAGCCTAATAACGAAGATACACCCCTTGAAAGTTTACTTTTTCGGATTTCAAAAATTTGTAACCTGAAAACGTTTTTACAAAATTAGCTTAAATTCAGCATAATCTGGATATCAACATTATCTATCAAAGTTTTTTTTATTTTTCTTTGAAATACACCACAAATTATGGACTTCTTTGGCCAACCGGTTTCGCCGTTAGGCATCGTCAGGGTTGAGAAGTGACTACTTGTGCTATTTATACTCATGGTTGGCCAAAGAAGTCCATAATTTGTGGTGTAATTCAAAGAAAAATAAAAAAATCCTTTACTGTCACAACACCACTACACCACTTTGAGAAGGATGGAAGAATTTTTTCAATTTATTATCTATCAACCTGCCAAATTTTGGAAGAATCCAACCAGTAGCGTAGAAGTTATAGGGGGGGGGGGGGCACCTTCACCTTAAGTCAACTTTCGTTCCGATGCTTCCAAAGTATTGACCCCTGTAACTCCTACGCTAAGCCACTGGTTGGATCCTTTCAAAATTTGAGAGGTCGGTAGGTGGTTTCGACAAACCAGTCTATGGTGAATTTAAGAAAATCTCGTCAAGAAGTTCTTGAGTTACAAATTTTTGAAATTCGAAAAAAGTGAACTTTGAAAGACTGTATCCTCGTCATTGGGCCGAACATTGCAAAATGGTATACATGTAGGTTTTCGCCATATTTTGACGAGATCTAATCACAGTTAAATTTTTTGCTATCATCGCTGAAACGCTCTGTACAGTACAGGCTCCTGCAACAGAGCAGGAGTTCAACTATGCAGGTGTTCCATTTTTGCGCTATAACAAAAACAAAGATTTTTTTAAATGAAACGCCCCACTTTTGATTTCATTTTCTTGTTTAGCTTCTCAAGCTCTATTTTAAGCGTATTTTTGGTTTTTCAATTTGTGGCAGTGCTACCAACTTGGAAAAAAAAATAAATTTTTTAGTAATTCCAAGGTTTGTTTTGAAAAATAGTAGGAGCTTTGTTTTTCTCAATCAAGGACTGAAATTTGGCACAACAATAGTCGAATAGGAGATGAATAATTTCATGACAAAAAACTTCGGATTCAGTGATCAGGGTGTTCAGAATTTTTTTTCGAACTTCGCAAATTTCAAAATGCCAGTCATTTTTTTCAAATAGAATGCTCCCTATTTTATTCCACCATTCGATAGCTTTTTTTCTCCTCTTCCATTTTTACCAGAGGTACCCTACCTCTAAATTTGATAATTTCCGAGATAATCGATAATTTTGATAAAAAGTGCTATTTATTAAAATTTTCCACCCCGGGCAGGCCATGGTGATCATTAACAAATGTCTGATTGACACATTTTGCTTGGCTTGATGCTAAGAACAAGTTTTTTTTATTGGATAGCTGCGTCAATTCCAATCTGAAGAAAATGCTTCAAAAAAAAATTTCGTTGCGCGATGGAAAGGAGAAAATTCAAATTGAGCTTAGTAAAGCGGTTTTCTCTACTTCAAAAACCTTCAAACTGTCAAATTGAGAGTTGCGCTCATTTTGACATGATTTTCTGTATCAGAACCTAGTAAGAACATAAAAAATCCAAATAAACGACAATTTTCATCAAAACTATCGATTATCTCTGGAATTATAAAATTTAGGGGTAAGGTATCTCTAGTAAAAATGTAAGAGGAAGAAAAAAGCTATCGAATGGTGAGATAAAAAGAAGGCATTCTATTTGAAAAAAAATGACCTATGACATTTTGAAATTTGCGAAGTTCGTAAAAATTTTTGCACACCTGTATAATTGAACCTCAAGCACGCCCGCTCGAGAGTTGAAAAATCTTTGTTATTGTTATAGTGCAAAAGTTGAACACCCTGTATAGTTGAAAATAATTACACGAAGTAGGTAGAACTTTTCAAATCAATAATTTTATGTATTACACCTTTTTCTCTATTTTGCAAGGTAAGGGTGCTAGGAAAGCCCGACGCACTGTTGCAGGACCCTGTATAATATGATCACCCATAAGGCAGCAGTCACACTGGAGCCATCACCACCCACTACCACCCACCACCACCCACTACCACCAAGCAAAATAATCCGCCCTGGTCTCACTGAGCCACCGTCCATCGTCCACCAGTAACCACCGTGTCTCCCTCCTGAATTTGACATAATCCTGTTTTATATAATCCGTACTACAATTCTGTAGCGAAAGTTGCCTAAAAACCACGATTTTAGGCAACTGTCGCTACATCAGTGTACTGCGGAATGTATTTCATACTCCCAGGGACTTTTCTCACACGATTCAAGAATAGCGGCCCAGCTCGCAATTGCAATGATTTCGTCTGATGACTCAGATATCGACGAAGTTGTAGCTTTATACTACATTTCGAAAAAAATCCGTAAAAAACGGCGGAACATATGGGTGCGTCAAATGTTTCTCGATAGAGAACAACTAGGAGAATTTCATCAATTAGTGCCGCAGCTTGTTGATGATGAAGAACAATTTTACAGTTATTACCGTATGAACAAGAAATGTTACAATTTGTTAGTGACAAAAGTGAAACCTTTGTTCTCTTCGGGACATACACATTGTATGTTGTACGTATGTACAAAATGTTTGTTGTGCATGCGCATCAAGATGCGCATTGTTAACCACCGACCACTGACCACCACTTTGGAAATTTCAAACACATGGCCACCGGTGGTCACTGGGCGGTGGTAAGAGGTGGCTGCAGTGTGACCAGCATCATTACATTGCGTGCGTTTGATTTTTGGTTGATGGTAGTGGGTGGTGGTGGGTGGCTCAGTGTGACTGCTGCCTAAATCAGCTGGACAACAACGGTTAAAAATATCAAGTTGCAATTAAAACGTTTTAGGGATAAAAACTTCGCTAGGATCACAACTAAAACTAAAATAGCGCATTCTTTTTTTAACTAAGGCAAACGATCTGAGGAACTGGACATATAAGCAGAAAAGAGGAGGACTATCAAACTGCGGACCTACAATACAATGATGATGACTTCGTCAATACAACTTCAAGCAGTCCAGTCCCGTTCCTGTCTTTGATAGCAGAAGAACTTCAGAAGAATCACAAGACACATGGAAGCTATCAAAGCAAAAACCAAAGCCTCTCTTCATAATATATTAGTTAGAAAATATCAGTATTCATTGACACAACGAGTGAACAAAAAATAAAATGATAACTCTAATATTTTGTGACCAAATCAAGAAAGAAATACAGGATGACCAGAAACTGGCGGAAAAGCTCTGCAGCACGTTATGCAGGACCCTTCAAAGAATCCCAAAAAAATTATTGAAAGAATCTTCGACTTTCATTTTTGAAAAAAAATTGAGTCAAAAACTGGTCCTTCGAATATCAATTTTCTTGGTTTCTGACTCACCTTGTAAATAAAAAAAATTGATGCATATCTAGTGGTAGATATTTCTATCTCCGTTCCTTGGCCCTCAATAACCCCAATGAAAGTCGAATACTTTTTCCATCATTTTTTCGGAGCTCCCGGAAGGGTCCCTTACAACGAACTGGAGAGCTTTTCAGTCATTTTTTGGACCCTGTAGAATACAAAGCAGTGCGAATACAGGGTGTTTGAAGTTTTTGAGTATGAAATTGAACTGGTTATGAGAAGTTATAATTATAGATTAATGTTTCAGCAGTGAAAATTTTTGAAAAATGATATTCTTGACGAAATTGACTCTGGCTTCAAATTCAACTTTTTTTAGTTTTTGAAAATTTACATTTAGTAAACGGCTGAAGCAACACCCTTAATTTGGCATAAGTTACCTAACGGACAACTTCCACCTACCTTTGTCAAATTTGTGCTAAATTCAATAAGGGATGGTGGAGTTACTGAGAACTTTCTTGGGAAAAAAAATCACCAAAAATCGAATTCCATTACTTCACCGCCACTGGTTGAATTTTGTCAAAATCTCACAGGTAGGTAGAAATGTCTGTTAGGTAACTTCATGCGAAATAAGGGCTCAGCCACTTCAACTGTGAGATACAAATATAAGGGCTCAGCCACTTCAACTGTGAGATACAAATTTTCACGGCAAAAAAAAAGTTGAATTTTGAAGCCAGCTCTTTTTTTTAATTCAACATGCTTGCAGTGGTGTAGTATATTGTATAGTTAAACGGTTGAAAACTGTTCGCACAACTTTGTGAAGGTGTTTTTTTTTTCTTGAATGGATGACTATTATAGTGCGGGCGCTAAGAGCCAAAATCGGGATGAACCTTGCAAATGGTGATGAAAGCATGAAATTCGGTACACGTACTCAGAATGAGCACCTTTCTTAGATAAGAGGTGGAGCCACGCCGAATTTTCACCGGAAGGGGGCTCGGGGGGCTCCTGAAAGTTTGAGGTGCTAGGGCTCCCACCAAACCGCTTATCAGTTCGTTTTATCAAATAAAAAGGAAACTCATGAGTATATCGTAAAAACTGACGACGTTTATCGCCTTGTCCCGAGAATTTTTCATGATGAAAAAAAATAAGTTCTTCGGCAGAACACACAAATTGGTTTTATTTTATTTTCACCTACAAAGAATTAATAAGAAGATGTGCAACACGTTGTTTCCCACAAATTCGTATCCTCTGAATTCGTTTGTGGAGTCAAAATTTTGATGGTGTATCTTCTTGAAGAGGGGCATTCCAAAGAGTAAGCTATTTTCAACACCAAGTTCAAACAGAATTTTTTCAATGTTCTGAATCGAAATTACTGAATTCCTTCCAGGAATGCATACCCTGAACCCTTTTTTGGAAGTACCGCGTGCGATTGAACGTGGAGTAAGTCCTGAAACACTATCAGAATTTTTCTTCTGTGATGCTACTATCCACTCTCGACCGGGGCGATTAGGTTCCTACACAGCATGCGCGGAGTGTATACACGTTATTTCAATATTATGACACAATTTCAATCATGAAAAATTTGACTGAACCGAGAAAATACCCTGCATCGCTCATTTTGAGTATGTGTACCGAATTTTATGCTTTCATCACCATTTGCAAGGTTCATTCACCTAGTGCCCCCACTATTATAGTTTCAGCTATATTGCCATCCATACCCATGGTCTCATCCAAAAACTGTTCAAAAATGAAGCAATAAAATGATATGTGTTTAAGTCAGTTCGACAAAGTCATTCAATTGCCATGCCTGTGATCTTCCACGATGACTACTGAACCGTTGACCGGATCGACTTCAAATTTGGTATGCGGACATGGTTTCTGAAAAGAGCCCATCAGGTTTTGGTTGTAATCTGTCAAACAGAAGTGTCACTGTCATCAGAAGCTATATCCCGCGGAACTTGACTTGCAATATGTCATTTGAAAGCCCCTGAAAAACTGTATTCAGAACAGTTAAATAGTATAGAACAGACTGCAGTTGCAGTTTTCCACCATTTTCCAGTCGAGCGTTATGAATTTTCAAAATTTCTCCTGTCCGTTGGCACCCAAGCGGGCTTCTCGCCCGTGTTTTGACCAGAACGACTCGCTTTTGTAGCAGGACTTTACTCAAAAATTCATTCCTGCTCGAGGATCAACTTTTTTTGGAAAAATCCAAATGATATCGAAAATAGATCAAATTGGGCGTTGGCGTCGTGTAAGTTTATTTTCAAAATCGACTCGGTTTTGGTTTTCCGACGGCAATTTTTTCAAAATGAAATTCGCACATTCCGTGAATTTGAAAAAAATGCAGTGCAAACTTCGACATGCGGTTAGCCCAGCGGAATACTCATTTTAGGTGCAAACATGCTGGGAATGAAAGCTGGAGGGGAGATTGAATAATTTTTGGGGAAAAAACTTTTGGAATGGAACCCACGGTTTTCGCCGTGGGTTCGAAAAACTGCAAATTTTCCAACTTTTTTCCCGTGAACAGATTTCCACCTTTTTTTTTAAACAAGAGGTATCTGGTTTTTGATCATTTTCCAACTTTTTTTCCAATTTCCCGGGAATTTTCAGGTTGAAAATGTAAAACCAGCCTGGGTTTTCGAGACCGGACTTTAATGATGGGAGTTTAAAGTGAAGCCTTGATTGACAATTTTTGCAATAAGATGATGTGAAATAAGATTTGAGTTTTTTTACGTGAAATTCAAATTTTCCTGACAAAATTTTTAATTTCCTGCAAATTATCTTCAATCTTTGCTCTAATTTCAACTCCCATCCGAAGGGACACGTTTCGAACAAAAATTTACATAAGCTCCTGGACACTAGCCAGAAAAGTTTAGGGGTTACACAACCGATTTTTTTCTGTGCATTTCTAGTTCAAGTCTTCGAATGTCTCACTCACCTAGCACCCTATTTCGTTTCCTGGTCCCGTGTTTTCATTCATTTTCTTACTGATTTTCGCCCGATTTTCTGTGCTTTTTTAAAAATTTTCACCTGCTCAGCACCCCAATTCGCTAAGTAGTCCTATAATTTTATTTATTTTCTTGGTTCTCAACACTTCTCACAGTAGACCAGACCTAAATGATGGAGCCTTGAGTGAAGCCTCAATTGACAATTTCTACAATAAAATGATTGGAGCGGTGGTAGCCGAGTAGTACAGGTGATGGCAAGCCAAACCATTCGCGCTGCCCTGTGTGGGTTCGAATCCTACTTCATCCATGGATATTTTGTGCTGTCCCCGAGGTTGCATGGTAGAGCAGCTTATAGCTGAATGCCGCCTCGTAAAATAAGACAATTAAATATAAAAAAAAAAATTTGAATGAAATTTGAGGTTTTTCCGGAAAATTCAAGTTTCCCTGTTAAAATTTTCAATTTATTCTTAATCTCCTGCAAATCGTTTTCAATCTTTCTAATTCCAACTTCCCACCCGAAGGGACGTTTCGAACAAAAATTTCCATTGGTTCCTGGATACTAGTCGGGAAAGTTTTGGGGTAACACAACCGATTTTTTTGTATCTCCATTCCTGACACCGTTATGAATCCATTTCTACATCAGAAGGTGGAAAAGAAGAACTACTGGAGGACCTCAGGGAAACTCCGGAGGGCCTCCGGGGAACTCAGTCGCCAAAGAGACTTCTCTTGTACAAATTTCTTCGGCGGGTTACCCCTCGTTACGAGTCAGAGTGAGATCATCAACAGGTCTACAAGCACTTTAGGACGGCCCTGAATTATCGGAAACTATACCTTCAACTTTTTGATTTCAAACCCTAGAGCTTTTCTGTAAATGTGAGGTTATGCAAAAAGGAAATGCGGATCAAGATATTTTCTGGCGGTCGATTTTTTGTTTATTTTCTGCGATTACGTCGCCGATCAGAAGGAAATTATCGCCTGTTGAAATAACTGAATTATTCTCCCTATTATTTACACTTTTCTTCTCGCCGTCAACCACCTCCAGCAGAGCAGACAAAACAGAGCACAAGCAGTACAAGCACAGCGACCGGGAGCGGGAGCGGGCGGCCGCAAGCAAATAAAACCAACGCCAGTCCACAGTGGCAACACTGTATACTCCTTGCAGTAGAATGCAACTGTACGTCACTGTGCATTGCTCTACCCGTAGCCATGAATAAGAAAAAGACGGATAGATATGCGTATGATGTGCGTTCATCAGGCTAGAGATTGTAAGCGAGGGGATGGCGAAGACGTAAGACGAAGGAATGTTTACCTCTGAGCCCGGTCAGCTGATGGTGAAAGTTCTTAAATGTGTGACAGAATGCGCTCTGTGCATGTAACCTCATCCACAGCCTGTTGATACCCTGTTTGGTACCGCGTTTGATACTTTCTTCTTGCAGCCGGAGTACATTTGCTCCGCAGCAAACGTAACTACCTCGTTCTTGCAACCGGGCATTAGTCTTTTAGAGCAAGTAGTCTCCTCGGATCACAAGCAGAATGTGAGTAATTTTAATTAAAAAATAGGGAATAGGGTGGGTATGTCACAATCGTACCAAACATCGCCTATACCTCCCCAATAAAAAAAGGTAGCTCTGAATAATATTGCTGCGATTTAACCATCACCACCACCACTTAGGAGAAAAAGTGCTTGCACAGTTAAGGTATAAAAATAAAACAACATCAAAAATGTTGTCGATTGATGTTTGTTTGCCTTTCAACGTGCCTTCGTCAATTTCAGGCTAATTCGAAGATAGCGTGAGAAAATTATTTTAGCTTTGCATCACTATTTACGACATTCCCTGTTTGTGTACTCATTTTTTGTTAGCTATTGATTTATAATTTAGGCAAAATAAAGATGACGGGACGTAAAAAATCCTTGTTGAAGAATATTTTCACAAAATCCTATTGTTTTTCCAAGGTTTTTATTCTTGACGGACAGGGATGAGCGTTAATAATCTAAAGCTTGAATATTTAATTGGAATTGATTGCATATTTTATTGTTTGTTTGTGTCTCGGTTTGTGCTTTAATGCAAGGAAGTCATGTACGGATGGAATATGGACAGGAAGTAGTCTTATTATTAATGATCGAATTTAATCAATAGGCTAGTTCAAGAATGCTAGGAAACTTTCTAGTCATCAAGTTACAGCTAGTGATAACACATTCGTGTCAGTTATGTTGGTAATTACCTACTGCTTATCACTATATCATCATCATTGTGTGTTAGATTTTTTATTTCGCAATAATTTCAGGTACAAGTTTAAATGAAATAGCCTTCCTAGTTATTTTAGTCTGGACGTTTCCGATTCAGAAGTGAAACAATCGGCGGCAGTCATGCAGGCTCTGTATATAGGGTGAAAAAAAGGAGGAAAAATTGTAACTCATGAATCAAAAGAGATAAATTCGTGTAAATCGTCACATACAGTCTGCTTCCCGTAATATCTTGAACAAACTAGGTAGTTTTTCAGTAATAATTAATTTCTACACTAAATCCATGTAAGTATTTTCATAGTATTGCGGTGAAAAAAAGTTTGAGAATCCTATCCCCTCTAGATTTATTCAATATTATTAGTTTAGTGTTCTAGGCCCGTATTCATATCCCCCTTTTAGTATTAAAAGCGGTTTTAAAGATGCGCCTCTAACATTTCCGTATTCATACGTGATTTTAGCGCGCCTCTATCATCACTTTAAACAGGCGTCTTTTAAGTCGTCTTAAAAGGGGATGTTTAGAGACGCGTCTATTCATATGTCTCTTTTACGTGTCTTTAAGCGACTTTGGATGGTCTCACGCATGCGTCAAGTTAGATGGGATCCAAATGTGCCAACAGGCGTGTTTTGAGTCCATTTAACCTACAAGCTGTGCCGTGAGTTCTTGGGAAGTGTGACGAAAATCACATTTTCTTTCTAAAATATTGATTTAATTGAATTAATGAAGCATGCCGCCGAAATGCGGGAAGTGCGCAATGCTCTGGATGTCCGCCCCAAAACCGCCAACTCTTCCTATTTTTTTTTCATGACCGCGCGTTATCTTGGCGTTGCTGGACCAGTCCTCGATTACGACTTGTTTACCGACACAATGTCTGATTTTTTCTTCGCTAAAATTCTTAGCGCGTTTTCAGTCATACTCTTTTACTATATACTGTACTCAAGACGGGGACGACTCACACAAAACAGTCGAAACAGGTGTTCACTTCTTAAGTTAACAGATCCAGGCCGCTATTCTTGAAACTGTGGAAGAAACTCCCTGAAAGTTTTATGCAAGGTTTTATGCAATCCGCAGTACATCAATGTAGCAAGAGTTGCCAGCGCTTCCGTTTTTCCAGGGGGAGCTGCTCGGGGTAAATCACTAGACAAAGGCCCGTATTCATATCCCCCTTTTAGCGTTAGAAGCGGTTTTAAAGATGCGCCTCTAACATTTCCGTATTCATACGTGGTTTTAGCGCGCCTCTATCATCACTTTAAACAGGCGTCTCTAAAGTCGTCTTAAAAGGGGATGTTTAGAGACGCGTCTATTCATATGTCTCTTTTACGTGGCTTTAAGCGATTTTGGATGGTCTCACGCATGCGTCAAGTTAGATGGGATCCAAATGTGCCAACAGGCGTGTTTTGAGTCCATTTAACCTACAAGCTGTGCCGTGTGTTCTTGGGAAATGTGACGAAAATCACATTTTCCTTCTAAAATATTGATTTAATTGAATTAATGAAGCATGCCGCCGAAATGCAGGTAGTGCGCAATGCTCTGGATGTCCCTTTCGGTCATACTCCTTCACTATTTACTGTACTCAAGGAGGAGACGACTTGCACAAAACAGTCGAAAGAGGTGTTCACTTGTTAAGTTAACAGATCCAGGCCGCTATTCTTGAAACTGTGGAAGAAACTCCCTGAAAGTTTTTTGCGAGGTTTTATGCAATCCGCAGTACATCAATGTAACAAGAGTTGCCAGCACTTTCGTTTTGCCAGGCGGAGCTGCTCGGGGTAAATCACTAGACAAAGAAAACAGATCCAGCTGGGCCGTGATTGGTGTATATATCCACTTTCTCTCTCTAGTGATCTAGCCGGAGCGGCTCCCGGCGCAAAACGGAAGCGGCTTGGGGTTCTTGCCTACCTGCGTCCACCTTCGGGTAGGTAGTTTTGAGTACATTTCACAACGTTGCCAAATCAACACCCCCTTTAGTTAGATGGGCCCTAACAGGACGTAAAAGGTGGCCTATGAATACGACCGATTTTATCAGGTAGCCGAGCGCTTTTTGTTAGAGGCATGCTAAATGTGGCTTAAAAGTGGGATATGAATACGGGCCAAAGAATACAGATCCAGCTGGGCCGTGATTGGTGTATGTATCTACTTTCTCTATATAGTGATCCACCCGGAGCGGCTCCCGGCGCAAAACGAAAGCGGCTTGGGGTTCTTGCCTACCTGCGTCTACCTTTGGGTAGGTAGTTTTGAGTACATTTCACAACGTTGCCAAATCAACACCCCTTTTAGTTAGATGGGCCCTAACAGGACGTAAAAGGTGGCCTATGAATACGACCGCTTTTATCAGGTAGCCGAGCGCTTTTTGTTAGAGGCATGCTAAATGTGGCTTAAAAGTGGGATATGAATACGGGCCCTAGTGTTTACTGACCGTATTGTAAGTTTAAAGCTCAAACACCAATTTTAATGCATGGTTTTCTTGTTGCTTTTAGGTGTACAAAAGCACCACCCTGCTCCTTCCGAAGTTAGCGACTGCTTTTGTCTAGACGCCTAGACAGATAATGTCTCAAAAAACGTCTCGAAATTACTTTTCAAAGTACCGAAACACATCTGAATACTCCATCTGAGATTATGTACTGCTACAACAACCAACAACAACAATAAGACTGACAGGCCGGCCGTCCACGTCGTGTAGCTCGTGGTCATTTATTTGTATCTGCATACCTAGTAATAGTTAGGTTTAAAATGGTATTACCCTCGTCGCAAGTCAGTAAGGTACTACTAGCGCTACTGGTGCTGCTCATACTCTTCTACCTGTTCATGGATTTTAGTTTGTACTTAAGGATCCAGAATTTCCCTATCGACAGAGGCGTAGATGATAATTTCACTTCGACGGTCAGCTACAAAGATGTTAGCTGGTTAGGGTGTAGCATATCGCCGCTGTGCGACGTGACAGTCAAAGCGGTGCTTTTGGACCACACGAATTATTATTTATTCGCCCCGCTCGTCACGATAGTAGATAGGCTATTCGAAATTTCGCTCATCGAATATATCACGCCGAATTCGATTAGCGTGTTTCACGTTTTCGTGGCCATTTTGAGTGCCAAGTGCATATCGAGCGATAATCTGGCGTATCGGAGAATCGGCGTGGTACTTTTCGAGGTGCGTACGTTTCTGGACGATTTGGACGGGCACGTGGCCAGGGTGAGGAAACACATCAAAGGTGAGCGTTCCGAAGTCGGGTCGACGGGGTACTACGTGGACGGACTGTGCGACGCGCTGGGGTGTACCGCGTTGATTGTGGGGGCGTTCGTATTTTTGAAAAACAACCCGCCCAGACGCGGTTACATGCAACTGCCGACTTCGAATGATGGCAAAGAAACGAATATCGTTTACAAATCGAAGGTGACTTCTAACAAGGTCGTGACGAAAGTTTGCTGCTTCGCCGCGCAGCTCATCCTCAGCTCGATGGCTTGGAACCGCTACATCGCCCTCTACCAGGACATGCTTGAGCGCAACGACGTCAGACCCGATCAATTCGTTCGGCAGAATTTAGTCTTCAAAAGCTCGTTTTTCTTCGCAGTGGCATGGCTGTGGAGGGTGGTGAACGTTCACAATATGCTGCACTGCTTGTTGCTTGCCATATTTTGCGACAAACTGTGGGAGTTTTTGAAGCACGTCCAGTACGTCGGCTTTGGTATTCTGTTTTTCGTCATCGGGATAACTGAAATCAACGTGACCGAAGTTCGGAACTTCGTTTTTAGCAGCGGCAGCAAAACGCTCGATGGTAGCAGCTAATACTTCACGCCAATTTCTTCTTATTTTTATTATTGTGATTATTATGGTGTAGTACAAATTACTTTAACATCGCACGACGCCTTACGTGCGCGCTAGAAATACGGTTGAATCTCTAATAATGGTTGAATTTGCATCTAGAACTTACTCTTGCAGAAGGTAGAAGGCAAAAGGTATTAAACGGCTTGGTGATATCCAGCTTCGTGAAAATACATGGGGCTATACCTCGATCGGTTTCTGGAATATCAAAGACTATGAAAAAAATGATGGAACAATTGACATCTTGACAATCACATCAAATTTGGTGGAGGCGCCAAAATGAATTTAGGACGGTCATAAGAAAATTGCTGTAACATTTCCATTTTCCAACGGATTTTAACACAAGATATCTCTTTTTGTTATCTTGTACCAATAATAAAAAAAGACGTTGAGGGTGTTGGACAAAAAATTGAAAAAGTATTTGAAACAAAAAAGAATATGTACATATTTTTTCTAATTTTAGCTGTATTACACTACACAATTTCTTGTACAATTTCTTGAACCATCTGCCAAAATAGTGTCAAAAAACAATGAACTTGATTGTTTAACTGACAGATTGTACAAGAAGTTGTACAAGAAATTGACCATATTAATTATTCAAAGCGCAGTCGCAGATCGGGGAGAGAGACAACCACATGTGCTGGATTGAAACTCCCATAAGAATATGCATGTTGAATGACTTTGTAAAATGATCAATTCAAGGTGCAAATTGACAATTTCAACGAATGTATAATATAGCAAGTGTGTAAAAAGAAATACCTGATCTACTTTTCACCATAATGGAATGGAAAATCTTACTGTGAAGTTTATGCGAAGCAATTTAGAATGGGGTTTTTGAATCCAAAACAATTTCAAATTACCCGCCATATTTTATTGCACAACTTCCGCTAACGAGAATTTTGACAGCGCTTGAAAGCAAACCGAGCGTCAGTCGTCATGTAAAAGTATGGTTAAAAAGGTTAAAACGTCCCAAGAATCAAGAAAACACCTTGAAATCGTAAATTCTGACAGCGACAGCAAAGTTCCGTTGTCTATGCATGCTGTGGCGCGCGAGATCTTCTACTGCAGTGCGCATGGTCACAGGCACATACCTAACTTACAAATGACTAGTGGAAGGGGAAAGTGAGAATAATTAATATGGTCTATTGTGTAGTGTAATACAGCTGTAAAAGGTGTAAACTGTAAAGTGTGTAGTGAAGGAAAAAAAAGGTTAATTTGTATATCCAAGTCTGTGAGCCACTGGATGACATCAGGGGTAACAGCCACGAGGTCTTCTTTTTTGCCGAGGTAGCGACGAAGTGGGCATTCAAAAGCAATGTATGTGGTGGATTGTTTGCCGTTCCGCACCACAATCGCAAGAGGACGTTTCTCTGATACCCCATCTTGTCTCAGAATCGGCACAACGTCCATGGCCAGTCCTGACGCGGTTCAATCTACTCCAAAGGCGTCGAGGTAAATCGAAACCTCCAGGTTTTATTCCTGGTTCCAGTGACTGCCACTCTGGAGAAGCTTTTGTACGCCCTTCTTCACTCCATTTCAAGCTCAAATCGAAGTCGTTTGCGGACTCTATCAGTTCCCGTGAAATTGCTCGGCGTCTTGATGGTAGACGTGGCTGCATGGTTCTAAGATCGGAAATGTCATCATGGATAGGTAGTTCATTGCGAGATTGAAATGTTAATACTGGGTGGCCCAACAAAAACGAAACTAGACAGATTTTCGAGCATTTGCCCTCATTTTTTAAAAATCAGCCCGGACAGGTCAACTTTGTTTTCAAGGGGGACGTTCAAATGCTGTTAATTTAACCTTGAAGTTCTACCCCCGTAGTCAGGGGGGCAGCCCCTTCGAAAATTTCAAATGACAATTGGGGTTGAGTGATACATCATTGCAAAGCTGGTTCAATTGTCTTTACAGCGGTGTTTTTTTTTTTCGATTCAATGCAAATTTTTCAAGATAATGCTTATTTTAGTGTTTTTGGAGAGAATTTGCTTTTCTACAAAATGAGATGTCTTGTGTTGAAATACGTTGAAAAATGAAAATGTTACAGCAATTTTCTTATGACCGGCGTATTAAATTCATTTTGGCGTCTTCACCAAATTTGCTTGCGCAGATGTCAATGTTCCACAATTTTTTCTTTCATAGTCTTTGATATCCCAGAAACCGATTGAGGCATGCATAAGTCCCATATATTTTCACTAAGCTGGACATCACCAGGGTCCAGGCTATTTGTTACCTTCTGCCCCCAGATAATATCCGCCATTTTGAAAAAGGGGCGCCATTCAAATCCTAAGGGACGAAAGAAAAGCACTGCGGGTCAAATCGTTTATTTAGGTTTCAGTTGTAATCCCGCAAAGTGGTTTGCCTTTATCATCATTTGCAACTTATATTCCCAATTTAGGTTGTACCACGTCCACTATAGAAAGGGACCAGACAGTAAAGTAGATTCACTTGTACCGTGATTCTAGTCGGCTGTGAGATTTTGTTTCTAAGTTTCCAAATGTGAAATATAGAAAATCCCCAAAACTTTGCAGTTGGCTGCTCTGGCCGGACCAGTTTTGAAACACATTTTT
This sequence comes from Anaspis maculata, assembly GCA_949128115.1. NCBI lineage: Eukaryota > Metazoa > Arthropoda > Insecta > Coleoptera > Scraptiidae > Anaspis > Anaspis maculata. Next base: position 53,836,323 of record OX421963.1, on the reverse strand, counting down.
TGCGTATTTCCTTTGCAGATGGCCGGAACATTTTTGCGGGACGTGATGTCTGACGCTTTTTTCCATTTTATTGGAAAATGTTACAATTTTTCGACCTGTTTTTAATTTTTGCCAATGAACAAATAAATCATGAGAGCCTTGACATCTGACAGTTGTGAAAAATATTCCTAACCTCTTGAAGCCGGTTCAACTTTCGGTGCTTCAAATTAAATCGTATACAATGCCCATCGTCCAAAAAGGGGGCCCCATGCAATCATCAACCCTTTCGCCTCTTCCAGTCAAAAATACAAGCCAAACCCTGAAGAATTATGGGCGAAACAAGGATCGCCGTGCAGTCTGTCATTGGCAAAATAATTTACGTGTAAAAAGTGAATTAAACCAAATTTCAAAAAATCCAGCCGCTCAAAGTTTCGTATTGGACCGAAATTGATGTTAATACCTTCAATTTGCAATTTGCTTTCGTTTTGGGGCTTTCCGGGACGAGTTTTTGTCGACCCTGAGTGGGCCGCCGTCAAGATGACTTAGATTTGCGGCCGCCCCGTGCTCTTTTGGTGTCTACATGACGGTAACACAGCTCTGCGTTCCCCTAGTCGCACTTCCACATATGACCAGGTCAGTTTTCTAAGATTTTGATATCAATTTGATAAGAAATATAACTTCACTTCTAGAGAAGTCAGTTTCACACCAGGTGAAAAGGCGGCAAGCCTACAATGCTAAAGTAGTAAATTTGCCCAGCCAACTAGAGTCACAGTACAAGTGAACCTACTATACTAAATTTTGAAGCCCGACGATTGCATCGAATTCTGGTCGGCGACAAAAAAAAAGCCATGAAGCAAATTTCAATGAATTTTTATTTTTGCTGTCTGAATCTAGGTACCTGTCGGTGACAAGGTGAATAAATTTCAGGCAATCGCCCTCTCATGTTTGAAACATGGAGGTCCAGAGTATTTTCCTCACAGAGGCTTCACCAAAGATGTTTTGTGGATTCCTATTGTCAATTGGTTTAAAATCTACTCTATGTAACGCCAGCGAGATAGCACTGCGCAGTAGGTATAACCTGCAACCCTTGCAACCTAGAAAAGATTCTTCAGGGTTGGCTTTGATGTCGAGAAATTCGATTAATTAGCCAATCCTGTCGCTTAAGGGGGGCTTCTGATGCCACTGGAGAAGTGAATTAGAAGTAGAATACACTTTTGGTACCTTTAGGTATTGAAAATAGTGAATTCAACTTTGGCATGCGACTTCCTTAAAAAGAAATGTATGAGCGATGCTATTTAATTTTCAAATTTCCATTTTCTATCTAACATTTTTCGAAAATCTTCTAGTTTTTTTTTTTTAATTTGGAATGCTAATAGCATTGCCTATCCATTTATCTAAGGAAATCGCATGCCAAATTTCAGTTTCTATTTTCAATTTTCACTTGATGAATACTAAGAAATATTTTTCTTAGGCATTGTAAAATCGCGAACTCAAGTAAACCTGTAAATCTGAACTTGAAAGCCAACTTTACAATCCACAGTCGGAGAGTAAGGACGGAGTTGAATTGGTAAAATAAGCGTTGCGGAATCAATCCATGTGGGTCTATTCCTTGACAGAATTTTACCATTTAGGTCTCTTTCGAAAGCTACAAGGATATACTTTGGTTTGAGCCCATTGGCATTTCCAAAATCGAAAAATAATTTTTTTGATTTTTGGATTTTGGAAATGCCAATGGCTCAAACCAAAGTACATCCTTGTAGCTTTCGAAAGACACCTAAATGGCGAGATTCTGTCAAGGAATAAACCCACAGGGATTGATTCCGCAACGCTTATTTTACCAATATAACTCCGTCCTTGATAAGACTCCATAACATTGAATTCGTTCTGATGAAAAGTTTCATTGATAACTTGATAAGTCATTTGAGATACTGAGCGCATGAGCATACAGTGAGCTTCTAAAGTTCCACTAGGAACACCACGGGTAAAACTTTTTGAGAGAGCCTTGGCAAAAAAGCCGTCGGAAATTTTTTTGAAAAGAACTCAATGTATAAACCTATGAACAATAACTAATAGATTTCAAAATTTCCGAGCTCTGTGGTGTAGTTCTAAAATATATTCGGAGATTAACCTTTGAGATTCTTTCTAGTCGTACACATACGAGATTATTTTTCTCTAAATTTCGCAGATAAAACTGAGAAATGTTTGTTGAGCTCGAATTTTACCTTAGTTTATTAGGGAATAGGTTTTTTTAACACTTTGATTTTTATACATAGAAATTTTACGCAGCTTTAAGCACACTGAACTGATTAAACTATTATAAACTACGTATATTTATATTTTTGTATTCGTATCATAGTTTGGTAGCAATAGTAGGTGAGCAATAACGTGATAGGTATTATCGCAGTTGTAAATTTTTACTAAAAAGTTGAACACTACGCTAAACTAGCACAGGAAGCAAGCAAGATATGACCTACAGGGTGTTTTCAAATGTGTGCCGCAAAATTAAACGTTGGATAGAACAAAGGCTAGAAATTTGCGCTGCTCCTTTGTTTTTTTTTTAAGCCATCAGGTGACATTCTTTCAGAAATAAGTATCCATTCTTGATGTTTCAAATAGATGGACAGCTAGCTATAGACTTGCAGAGCGTTTTAGTGTTTCACTGTTTTGTACTAATTATTAACAGTATGAGTATTGTTCAGTTACAATATTTTCATGTTAATAATCCGTCTATTGTTGTTTTCATAACAATTGCAGGATTTATAACTTTCCAAGTTCTTGGCACTTACTACTTTTATGACTAATTATTGTTGGTTATTAAATTGAGAATGTCGTCCCACTAGCGGCCTAATTTTCAAACGAGATATTTTGTTGTAAATTACGTAACATAAGATTGTTGTGTTTTGAAATTATTTATTTTATTTTGTTAAATCTTTACAATAATCTCACTAAATACTTGAGTTCTTAAAACAATGCAATAATATTTTACTTCCGGTTTGTTTTTCAAATGCGATTAGCACTTGTTGATAAAAGCCACCCTGTAGTTTGTTGTGCGTGTGGTTTAAAACTAAGATTTTTTTAATGATCTAATTATGCAATAATTGCACATTATTAACAAACTTACGTGGAAAGTTCTTTTTACGAAAAACAACATCACTGGAGGACTTTGCTTCTTTTTAATTTGTGATATTCAAAGATTTTTCTCTCTGTGTTAAGTACAATTTCTCGAAATTCGGGCTGTGGAAATTGAAATTGATCGCGTACATATCTAAAATTGGATATGGATTTATTTAATAATACATTGCTTGTACGGAGTAACTCAGTCATGCCCAGATTTGGTTTTAATAATTTAGTGTATCCTTTTACTGGAGAGACTTCATTCAATTTAGGTTTTATAGCAATTTATGCATAAGGTTATTTTGAGCACCAATTTACGGGTTTTGTTTAGAAATGTAAAGTTGTACTCTAGACGTTTACATATTTATAAAAGCTTAGTTTCAATCATTCCTTGTCGATAAAGTAGATTTAACGAAGAGGTTTTTTTTTCTGGGCACTGTTTTTGTATATAGGTACCTAAGTAGATTCGATTTGTTGTTGTTTTGTTTCTATTATTAAAATCATATATTATTTATTTAGTTTTAAGCCTACGTTTTACAATCTCTACTGGTTTTGAGCAGCTTCTTCCATATTTTGTATAATATTATATTTGTCTTGCCAGTTATTGTTGCTTATTGATGAAATTATTATTGTTCTTCTTATGTCAATAAGTAGTAGTGTATGTAAATAGTATAAATAATTATTGTTCCAGTGATTGTGCATTTGAATGGTGTTGAGCTTTAAATAAATAATTCTGCTGTTTCACAGCTTTTTATTTAAACATTTCCTTTTTTGTTTGTTTAGTACATGATCGAGGCAGGTTGGCCGAATCAGATAGGAATATGCGAACCAAGAAGAGTGGCTGCCATATCTTTGGCGAATCGAGTGGCTGACGAGACAGGAACCTTGGTACAAGAAGACACCGTTGGTTATGCCGTCAAGTTCGATTCTTGCTTTAATAAACCTAAAATTAAGGTAAGTACATATTTAGCTCCGTGGCATTCATAATATACCTACATAATTTATAATGGAACCACGGAATAGCTATTGGTTACAGAAAGACCACTTGACGGAGAAACTAGAAAACAGCATGAGAAAGAGAAGTACTATTAGTGGTCCTTCGTTGCCATGTGGTTACCGGCGGCTCACTTGGGTGCTGAGCAATTGACAAACGCTAGAGATGGACGCGCAGCTGAATAGATTAATGGTTTTCGCGAGCGACTTCAAACAACAATGGTTTTGAGTAAAGTGGTTATTCTGTGTGAAATATAGCTATTTTGTGATCGAACTTCGAATCTCCATGCTATTTCAACGTCGGATTTTATTGCTGATTTGGTCATTTTTAATACGAAACTTTTCAGTACATGACTGAAGGAATACTGATTCGAGAAATGATGTCGGATCCTTTACTGAAAAATTATTCGGCCATAATGTTGGACGAAGTTCACGAGCGCACATTGTACACCGACATCCTGATGGGCCTTATGAGAAAAATTATAAGGGTAAGTACGAGGTTCTATGTAGAATATCTCAGTTTTTAGTACCGCAAAAATCGAGAAAAAAGTCCTGCTGTGTCCTGTCAGAATTATATTAGCCCAAAATAAGGTTTTCTTACTTGAGAAACTCCGTCGTTAGAATATCACATCTAGGAACGATATTCGTTTTCCAGGGATCGAGTAAATCCGCTCATTTATTTCCAAAAACTTACGATTTGTAGTCCGCATGCATTCAGACATTGGGGTCAGTGAGAAATGTTTGTTTATCAAATGCTCTCTTTGACTTGGACATTAACCGATTTAGAGAACTGATGTTGAAAACGACCGGGTCACACGTGATGGTTCTCTACGGACCAAACGTGTATGTTATGCATGTTCAAGATTTTCTCTCGCATGGACCTGCTTCATGAACCGCAAAAAAATTCAATGATCCACTGTTCTTGGCTGATCGATCTTCAGGCAATTCGATTGCAAAACGAACTTGAAACATTTTTCATTCAATTTTTATGTAACTTCTAGAAACTGATCTGTCTCTTTGTCTTATCAAGGATTTTTCTAATGCAGGCACTAAAATCTGAGAGACCCTGTTATCTGTATAATAGAGGTGCTTCTAGTTATATCCCGTTCACTTTTAATTTTCAGTGGAATGACTTTTTGGAGCAAAAATAAAGTGACAAGCTAGAGCGCTGGGAGGATACGGCTGATGGCTGCTGATAGTTTCGCTCAAAAACTTTGCAGGTGCCTTAATCTGTAGCTGTAGCCCCCCAGCTTGTCACTTTATTTTTGCTCCAAAAAGTCATTCTACTGAATTTAATACGTGAACGGCATATAGTTTCAATTTACCCCCCTATCTATTGATTATTAACATTGACGTAAAATGATTCAAAATTTAGAAAAGAAGCGATTTAAGGCTAATAATAGCCTCAGCCACAATGAACGCTGAAGAACTCCACCACTTCTTCAACAACAACCCTACCAATGACAAGAAAAATGACACTGCCTTCATCCTCTCGATCAAAGGGCGGCAATTTCCTGTTAATATTCACTATACAATGGAACCAGTACCGTGCTACGTCCAAAAATCTGTAGACACGGCTGTGAAAATAAATGCATCCAAAGAACCAGGGGATATATTGATATTCCTTACTGGACAAGAAGAAGTCGACAGGGCGGTGAGGTTGTTAAACGAACACGCCAGTGTTATAGAACAAGCTAATAAGAAAAACAAGATGTTGGTGTTACCGATGTATGGTTCTTTACCGTACCATGATCAATTGAAGGTTTTCAAATCAACTCCGGACGGATACCGAAAAGTGGTTGTTGCCACCAACGTTGCCGAAACTTCTATAACAATTGCTGGAATAGTGAATGGTAAGTTTTACATTTGGGTGCTTTGTATCTTTGGTTTCCGAGTTGCTATATAAAAAACATATCTGCATACCAAAAACTCTGAATTTGACCGGAGATTGTATTTTTTTTTCCAGTAGTTGATTGTGGATTCGTGAAAATGCGTTGGTTCAACAACGAAACTCACACCGACAGTTTGATAACTCTGCCAATAAGCAAGGCATCTGCAGATCAAAGAGCCGGCAGAGCTGGACGCGTCAGGACGGGAAACGTTTACAGATTATACACCGAAGAATACGCTCAAAAGCTGGCGGACACCACGCCACCCGAAATACTCCGCACCAAATTGACCTACACGGTGCTTCAGCTGAAGGCACTGGGGATCAGCAACATTTTAAAGTTCAAGTTCCCAAGTCCACCGCCCGTTCAAAATCTGAAAAGCGCTTTGGAAATTTTGTACGCGTTGGGGGCCATAGACATCAACGGTGATTTGACGAAACCTTTGGGGTTTCACTTGGCCGAGTTCGCTTTGGATCCGCTATACGCGAAAGCACTTTTAACTTCTGGTGAGTTTTTTTTTGTTTATATCTCTCTGTTGTTGTCGCGTGATGATAAACAAAAACAAAACTCTTCCCAGTTGAGAGTGCTGCATCAAAGCTCACTTACTTTTGTTCACAGGAGAATTTGGATGTTCTGAGGAAGTTTTAACAATCATATCGATGCTTCAAGTGGAAACCATATTCGTAAAGCCTGCTTCAGGTAACTCTTCGATCAAAGCACGCGTCCAAAAAAGACTCTTCGAAGTCGAAGAGGGCGATCTAATCACCTATTTGAATGTCTATAATGGCTTCATTCAAAGCGAAATGGACCGAGGGTATTGCCAGAAGAATTTCATCAACCACAAAAGCATGAAGCGTGTCGTCGAAGTCAGGAGGCGTCTGGAAAAAATGTTGCACAATTATGGAGTTCCTATTATATCTTGTGGTAAGTAATATATCATGCGTACAGTAGGTATCTGCAAATGGGCATGCTCAACATTTTTTTAATTTTCATTGATTTGGAATCTGTGATGAAAAATAAGCGACCCCTATTTTTTATTTCTTTTTTCGCAATATTTTACATGGAAATATTTAAAATATTCCCCAATTAATAATAATAATAAAGTTTCCGGAAGTTCTAGAAGCCATAAACTCAAGAACCGCAAGTAGCACGTAGACGATTGAGATGTCAAATTGTAGAGAATTGGAGTCTGGTCACGTTGACTCTATGGCGCGATGTGACGGAGAAAAAGTGTCTTGCCTCGAGCGGGAATCGAACCCGCATCTTCCATTTGCTGGATGGGTACTCTACCACTAAGCTACCGAGGAGACAACAGTTCCTCCGCCACATGCCCATATGAGAGCCGCCACAACTCCATGTCTCAAATTTTGTTGAACAAAATCACAAAACCACTCAGAATGGTGTCTAGAAGAAAGATCTGAAACAAAAATTGCGGACCATCCATGCAGTTTCTTGTTCTCCCGGATTGACTGTGATAGTAATAGTAATAAACCGTCTGGGGGAAGGGAGCAACTAGAGGAAGGGGGAAAGACTACGCACTACTTGATGCTATTGTGTGCCGTGCGCTGGAAGAAATAGTGTGACGCAATAAAATTATTATAGGCTGTCTGATTTCAACATGATTCTAGTGGGCTGTGTTTCTGGTCGCCATCGGCCGATTGCGGCCTGAATCGCAGCCCACTAGAATCATGTAGAAATCCGACAGCCTATATCTTGGAATCGGGACGAATTCCAGCATTCGTCCTGACCCTCATGGACTTAAATGTCAGTAGAAGTGAATGCGCTGTGTTTTGTTACCAAGGAAAGCCTAGAAAAAGATGGAGTTAACTTAACTGAAGCCGAGAATTTGTATGAGCTTTCGTTCACATGTGAACGTTTCAGCCTTACGTCGACCGAAATGAAAGTATACCCAAGTATTTTTGACCCTATACCCCCATACTAATATGGAATCTTTTCTGATTTTTCTGGTCAAAGTGTGGTCCTTCGATTCGACCCCTTTTACCCTTTTAGTTTTGTTATTTCAGAAGATTTTAGTAAACTGCTTTAGGTACTGCTTATGACAGAATGATGAGTGAAAAATATGAACTACTTATACTTGGTCCTACTAGCGTAGAGTAGATGTGGTTTGAGTGACCTGGGCAAATTTTCTAGTTAGCATCCTAGGCTTGCTACCTTGGTACTTGTGCGGGGAGCATTGCTACCTTGTTACTTGTGCGGGGAGCACGCCGTCTGTTTACGAATTTCGTATACGAAGCTTGCGTATTTTCTATTGTATAAACTTGCGTATTGTGATTCGTCTTTGCAATCGGAAACGATCGTAAAAAGACGAAGAGGGAAGATGCAGATATATTATGCTAGACAAGGACAAGAAAGATCGACACTTTACGCAAAACCTAAGGTTTTCGTATTTGTACCAAGCTTGCGGGCTGTGCATGGGCACGGCTGTGGGTAGGATACGCAAGGGGCTGGTCGATTTTTACGAAATACGAAAGTGGCGTGCTCGCAAAATTCGGATACGAAAACGAACTTCGTAACCGTTTGAACGCATGCTCTGCACGGGGCAGAAGACGCAAGAGATTGGGCGATATTTACTATTAACGAAACATGAAAGTGGCGTGCTAGCAACACGAACACGAATTTTGTAACTGATTGACGGCGTGCTTCCACGACTGATGGTGTGAAACTGGTTGGAAGTTGGAACACACTGGGGTTTGGCAAAATTTCTGATGAAGTGCAAAACAAAATAGTTCCACTTGAAAAAATTGACGATTTGTTCACCCCGTCAAAATGGGACGCCTTTATGGGCTATGTGCGAGGCAAGTAGCACCGCGTAGAGCACGAGAGTAAAGTGAAGCTTTCGATGGGATATTCCCTAGGTACACATGAGTACGCCGGTGTGATGCGAACACCCTAAGCATTTCTTCCACTGTGCCAGTCCACAAGTGGTTCTCATTTTCACCACCATGGGCTCTGTGTGTCCTACGCCTTAATATCTGAAGGTCATGCACGCCCCCCATAGCTGAAAATAATTTCTGGTCATAGGTCTCATCAAACCATCAAACTTATTTCTTGTTTAACGGCAAGGCCTCTATAGGATAATTACGCTAGGTCTAGAATGGACCACCTGTATGTGTGGGTTATGTTACTGTCTCTGATGTTACCGATGTTACGTTGATTATTTCCCTCATACGTCAAAGATGCGAGGATTCTGGCACAAATTTTGAGGAATCATAAGCGATAATCCGAAAGACCATAACCATATCGATAATTCAATCGATCTGTCATTGTTTAAACACCTACTCATGATGCGTGTCCATGATGCCGTTGGACTCTGGACATCTGTGCTCTGGACACTGTATGGGGATGCTCATGCTCAAGCGAGTACTCAAGGGACCCAGAGGCACGTGCAAGAAAGTGAAACGATTTGGGATTGCGCAGTCATAATGATTTCACAGTTTTTTCGTCAGCCTCTGGTTCTCTTTTTTGTTCTGCGGCTCAGTACAGTTAGGTGGCTATTCATCTAAATATTATCAATTTTATTGTCGTGTGAAGTAATATGTAAATAATTTGTAGAATGATTCGGGAAATACTCTTCCGACACTCTTGCAATGAAAATGAACCAGATAATTCTGAAAATGCGTGTTGCCATAAGAAAACCGCATTCGTTTGTTTTCTTCTGTGAAGCTAAAAGAGCCCCGACCCCGCACCGGAGAAAACAAACTCATGCAGTTTTCAGGCAACACGCATTTTTCAGAATTATCGGTAATTTTCATTGCACTCGTGGGATTCTACCCGGTAACCAAAAACCTTTCATCAATATTTGTTGAAACAAAATAAAATTGTTTGAATTTCCAGGCTCAACTGAAATTATCCGTAAATGCTTGGTGACCGGGCTGTTCCCCAACGTGGCATATTTACACTACAGTGGCGTATATAAAACAGTACGAGGAGATGTGGACCTCTACGTACACCCTGACAGTGTTCTTTACACAATACCGCAGCCGCAGTGGTGAGAATTCTGAATTAAACTTGAACAAGATAAGTTATGATTTATCTAAATTTGTTACAGGGTGATGTTCTGTGAGGTCGTCCATACAACCAAACTCTACATGAGAGATTTAACCGTCATTGAAAGCGATTGGTTACTAGAATTAGCGCCACATTTTTATTACAAAACTAGCCATAGAGATGATTATTGAATAAGTAAACTTTTTTTTTTCAAAACTTTATTGGTTTTGTTCCAAACGCATCTTTTTCCTTTCCAAATACTCCTGTACATTATCAAATTTCCTCTTATACAAAACTGTCAGGGAACTATCAATAGTTTGTTTGAAGATTATCTTGTACTTATTATAAAATTCCGTGAGTTCACCACATGGCACGTAGTCGTCGTTTTCAAGTTTATACACAGACAAAGCACTGTTATCTAGAGTGTAAAAATACTCATTTAAATGAAAGCTGCAGCTTTGGAAACTCCGTAACAGCGTGGATTCAAAGCTGTTGTTTGTTTTATATAAAAAGACCTTATAGTTGTACAAGGAAACTGCAAGGAAAAAACTGTTGGAATTTTGATAGACTGCCAAGTTTGAGATTGGCAAAGCTGTAACGTCGACCTTTTCTTCATCCATTTCTTTGGAAAACTGATGGAACGCTCCCGCCTCTGCTTCTTTGTTGGTGTCAATCAGGCCCAGCTGTGATCCTTTCAAGTAATCCCAAAAGCGAACAGTACCATCACCGGATGCCGACACCAAAACTTTCCCGTAAACTTTCAGAGATGTTACAAATTCTGTATGTCCTAGGCAATAGCTTTCGATGTTGTAAGTGTTTGGGAAGTTACTGACGCGGATTTTTTCGTCCCGATCACAAGTGATGAGGTATTTCCCACAGTCGGTCGTTGTTATGTCAAGTACTATGCTCAAGTGGCCGAGTAGTAGCACTGGGGTGTTTTTTGCGTCGTCCAATTTGCATAAATACACATCTCCAGTTTTGTCAGCGACTAGCAAATCATCAGTGTTTGTGAAAGTTACTTTGCTGGCAACTCGGCTAATTATGAAATTTCTTATGACTTCCAAATCTCGATTGTAGACAACAACTTGTTTGTTTTCCGTTGAAGCTGCTATGTAAGATCCAGATTTTGATATGCTGAGAGAGTTGATGGTTCGTTCTTCTTTCTTCCAAACCTGTTCTTGGCCTTTCGTCAAATTTGGTGGTAAAATTGGCGGTGGAATTTGCACATTTTTGTCATCCGTTCCTTTGCGACTGAAGCTTATTAGATTTTCGCCTGAGGCGATGATAAGGTTAGATTGTTCTTGTAGGATAAACATTTTTCTATTTCAGAACTCGTAAACTGCGCCCCTCTGATGATGAAAACAACGAAAAACACCTCAATCAACGAAGATCTACGACATGAACACAAGTCACATCACATAACACATGTTATGATTTCATTTGAGGTTATATTTCGCCTTGACGTTTGACGTGTATGTCAAAATTATTTTTCCGGATTGGTTGATTCCGTAGTGTCTGGTGTCTGTCATCTCAACACAATGTCTCAACGATTACGGGCAGTTAGCGCGACAATTTCAAGCGCGACAGGTCACAGAGCGACAGGTTGAATAAACATGGCAACATGGCCACCTACTTTGACGGAAATGTCAAAAACTTGAAAAAATGCAATCCCCTTCCTACAAGCACCCCCTCCCACCCTCCAAAAGCGCTAGGCAACGTCGCAGTGTCGCGTTTGTTGCTTTATTATTGTTTGATTTGTTGTCCATGTGTCCCATATAATAATGCCAGTTTATAAACATAAAGGTAGATAATAGTATATTACATACCGAGGCGGGAAGTGCTTCCGAGAATTACCGCCGAGAGTATGTATACTATTTTATTCACAACCATTTTGAACACTTCAACTAGTAAATAAATAGAAATTTGCTTGGCTTCATTGGATTTATTTTTCATTAATTTATTTTTTATTATTTTTTCATGTTCATCCTCATTTTCCTAGGGCCCTGGAGCCCAGAACCAGTCTCAGCCAAATTTAAACACAGCGGCCGGTCCGGTATACTTGTTCATGTCACTTTTATACCACTTCAGCTGGTTAGAATGAAGATTCGGAGTTTAAATAGTGAATTAGGCTATTAGAGTCATCAATTATATCATAAACACCATACCATATAATAATAACTGGGCACCCTTAACATCACAAAACTGCGTTTGACTCTTCGATTTGAGCCCCTCTACACCTGTCATTCCGTCATCCATCTGTCAATCAATCAAGGAGGCCATGCACTTTCCACCCTCTAACCGGGGAGGAAAGTGATTTCGGGGGCGGAAAAAAAATCATCAACAAAGCGTCTTTTTCCAACTTTTTAAAAGTCAGTAATGAGTCTATAGGTGCGTTCAGTCAGCTTATTTAGCCGTAAGTTTTAGTTTTAGTCGTAAGCGCAGCGATGCTCATTGGCTGTCATGAACCAGCCTCCTCGGATCAGCCAATAAGCGATGCTGCGCTTACGACTAAAATTAAAACTTGCGGCTAAATAAGCTGACTGAACGCACCTTATTACTATAGTGGTTGTGAATAAAACAAATAGTTTGGAGTAAAATCGGATTTAATTTAAATTCATGTAGGTAGATGATTTAAAGGTGTATTTTTTAGTGGCTCCGGGGAAACACAATAGTCATTTCGGGGGAGGATATGTTTCCTGCCTTGGGACTTGAGGCTGGGTTTCTTCCAGAACTGGTTGATATCCTTGTCAAAGACCCTTGTGATAATCATATCAGGCTCGCTCAAAGGGTGAGCAAGTCGTCGCCATATCGTACCTACTTGCTCTTGCATCCAGGACCAGGACAGAAGATGGTCCCTTCAGGCTAAGATGACCATCAGGTAGGGCGACAGGCAAATACCTAATTGTGGACATCGTCACTGTATCTTATAGGTACCTACTCGGGTACCTACATAATTTTGTTGTTTTAAAAAGAATTTTGTCCTGCAAGAAAGGCCTCGCCGGCTGCTATTACTACCAAATACACTGCTCCAATAACATGACACATCTTATCACCATTTTGCGGCCACTACTTGGTGGATAAGATTTTTTAAATCCATCAACTCGTTCAAAAGATATCGGCCGACAAAGTCGCGGTCACGAAATGGTGATGGGTCGAATTATTGGACCAGTGTAATATAATTACTCGAATCAAATAATTGAAAGGCTTTGGATTTATCTACTCATGTGTATTTTTCAGCCCCTAAGGAGAGACACTTTTTGCAATGGATGCCTGCTCGCCTCCAGGTTTTGAGGGAAACAAGCAGCTAAGCCATTTCCGGAGTAAGGTGGTCACCTCTTGGTCCCAGAGCACAGACCTGAAGCTGCTGAAAAAATTCATACCCACGCGGGCGGACAACCCCTCTCCCCCTGGATTCACCAAGCTCATAAATTTGATCATCAAATTAAATATAAACTCGCAGTGTTGTTGGTCAAACAACAGTGAAATGCCCATGGTTTAGTTGGTAAATCGATAATATATTATGAAGGCTTGGTGCAACCGGGGGTCAATTTTTTTTTATTTCAAGTTATCTAAGTGGTAATAGTTCAATAATTTTATTATTGTAGATACCTACTCATTCGATGGCTTTTTGTAATTGCTGATTTTTCATTATTTTAATACATATATTTACGTTCACAAATGCTGTAGTTTTTTTTGCTTCTAGTCCTTCACCATAGTTGTTTTTTACAACATACTCCTATTACATCCATACTTAATACCTTTGCCATACATTTAGCTATCATTCTTTTCAAGCATTCACCCAACACCTATGAGGTCTGACGTCTGACTCCAGAATTTTTGTCTCAGCAATGAGACTTTCAATTTTACATGTTCTTTATCTATTTGAGATATCTATAGAGATAACGAAAAAAAGAGGTTTGAAATCCCACCTGGTGTGTCTATACAAACAACGAGACTTTGGATTCGGGGGTGGATGGGCCCAGGCCTTTTTTCCCTCTGGGCTGGTGAGATTTGTGAAAGGGCCGGTAGGATGAAAAAACACTTTTGAAAATGATAAATAAAAGGCAGAGTCTTCCCACATAACGTTTATAAATATTTATTACTGCAGTTTCGGGAGCCTTTAGTTTCCCGTCGTTAGAGGTGAAATAGTGAAAGCTTGTGAAATATTTTGGTGAAGGAGTAGGAGTGAATATTTGACATATAATTTATCCCTTACGCTCCCGAAACTGCAATAAGGAATTTCTTTAAACGTTTTGTGAGAAGACCACCTTTTATTGATAATTTTTAGAATTTTACACCCACTGTTGAGCGATGGCGGATGAATTTCCAAAAACCAACACTTTTATTCTACAATATATGAAAGTTTTGAGAAGAAAGATCTGGGAATGAACAAGTTTCCAACGCAGTGCACTCAGCAGCACCTCATGCATTCCAACTTTATAACATATTGTCCGTCTAAGTACGTTTTCTCAACCTCACAGGGGCCACTCGACAGTATGGGCATTTTCATTCCATTCTCTTTGGTATTGCCGCGCTTGACAGCTTGGTCATCATTCTCTTCAGTGAACACCGCTTACAATCTTCCAGCAAGCATAGAGTCCGCAAGATACCTAGAACTACGTTCTCTACATAAACACTGATAATAATAAATTGACTTTATTTTCAGGCGGCATTCAGCACAGTGCTGCTTTCTCCATATCATCCAGGCAGTTCCCATTGGAAGTGGAGATTCAGTGGTGAATTAGCAGACTGCAGACTCTAATAGGCGCGAGTAATTATTGCGCATCAGGGTTGTTATTGTTGAAGCTGCTCCTACTTCTCACTGCACAAAAAGAAGTTTCGAAAAAGTCCTGTGACGTTTTGAAACTCAGTAAATAGTCCATGTCTTATTCACTTCTTATACATCCCACATTTTAAACTAGTAAGTCTCATCTATCCATCTATCTATAACTTTTTTGAACTCTACTACTCGACTATACCCATGTTCTTCAAATCGATAATGAGCCTCAGAAAGCTCGCTTTCCTACTGGTATCCAATAACGGGGTTCCGAGGTAGCTAGGATGAGAAATAAACATCATCGTTACTTATTTCTAGCTACCGATACCGACAAGCAGTGTCGGACTGTCGGTGTACAGAACTGTGGTCTTGCGGCCTGATTACGGCGAGTATTTTGCGAGTCTGAATAACGTAGTTCAATACATTTCTGGGCGAGTTTCTGGGTCTCTTTCGGGAAAATTGTAAGCGGTGTGTTCACTGAAGAGAATGGAATGAAAATGCCCATTGTCGAGTGGCCCCTGTGAAGTTGAGAAAACAAGTTGTAAAGTTATATTAGTACATGAGGTGACGCTGAGTGCACTGCGTTGAAAACTTGTTGATTTTCCCGGGCTAGATCTTTCTTCCCAAAACTTCCACTGTTGAATAAAATAATTGGTTTTATCCTACCGGCCCAAATTTTATAGATCTCACCGGCCCAGGGGATAAATTCCCTTTTACCTCCTTGGCCCATCCACCCCTGCTTGGGTTCATCGGCTTTATTTCATCATTTCTTTTTTCAAATATAAATAGAAGTTGATTTTCTATGTTTTTCAAAATCTTCCTATTGTTTTTCACCGCCCTCTCCGTCTCTCTGGTTGGTCCCCACAGACAAGTGAAGAACTGACAGGTGAAACCACTGACAAAATATAATGCATCGTCTTGGTTTGTACGCCAATCCAACACCCTTTGACCAACACCCACCCAACACCCCACATATATTTGTTTCTAAAACACAAACAACATTTTTCTAGCACTCTTAAATAAGCATTGAGGAACCTGACATTGACAGAAAGTTCAATTGTTCATGCTCCGACATAGGATCCTGATTCCCGTCTGTTTGCTTACAGTATTTTTCTTCAAATCTTGGGAATGATAGACAATTTCAGTTTAAAAAAAACGTGTATATTGGCAACCAACGTTTCAACTTTCAACCTCGTTGACAGGTCTTTTTCAAAGGAATGTAAATTCTAAGAAATACAATATAGAATAATATAGTACTTAAAAATGTGATAAGACTAGAATAAAAGAGTAAATAAAAGAAAGCGGTGAAAACGGCGTGAAGATGTTGACGAGGAGGTGACACTCTTCATAAAACACGAGACAGAGCGAGATCAATGATGATGTTAATTATTTCTGGGTCTGAATCCAATGATCCAAATGAGCTGCTATTGTCGGTTAACACTGCTAGGAGTGATGACTTGATGAGGCAAGCTTTGAGAATAATGTTGTCTACAGTTCTGTGGAATTCTGGTAAGGTGTGTGATGGTTACCTCATGGCCACCATGGTCTCCTACTGTAACAAAAGAACACACTACATTACAATTACAATAATTATACTCGACAGTGATTCGCGCGGAGTGTACTGATTTGATAAATTTTGGCTTGGTGTCAGTGACAGAAGGCCAAAATTCATCAAATCAGTACACTCCGCGTGAAACACGGTCCTCGTTTATTTTGCGTACGATGGTAGCTATATTATTATTCTGGGAGTTGATGAATATCAGTGATCACATCAGACATGAGACTTGAGCAAAGAGTGGAATATATGATGCATAAATGCGGAGAAGTTGATTCCAAAAAGTGATGTAATATCTTACGAGATTAATATAGCCTTGTCATTAGGACTTGGACTTGAGGAAAGCTAACACTTGCAGTATATAGAGCCTTGAAGTGAATTTCGCCTCAAGTCACCTATGATTCTTGGAAATTTAGTAAGAAAACATGGCTTAGCGACCAGGCTTACTATGAGAGGAAATTTACTCCAACGCTTGATACATTAAATAATCCTTACACAGGTGTGTGTAGACTGCAAGTTAGTATAAATCTTACGCAAACAATGACTTTACCTACCGATTCCTCTCATATGTACTGACATCCTTGGCTCTTCCTGTTGGTTTCGTGGATCTTACAAATATCCTCCATTTGAAACAGCAATTAGGTAGTATAATTCGTACTGCTGTAACGAAAAAAAATAATTAATTATTTTGTCATGCATAGCTGTTTAGACCTAATCACAATACACTTACTTTTACTTACTTAATCCGGAGTCTTCCTACCGTTCGGTGTAAGACTAAAGGGCCCGAATTCAGCTTGTTCTGTTTGTTCTGTTCCTCCATTCCATCCTGTTCTGGATCAACGCATCGATCTCCCACCTGCTGATGTCCTTGTCCTCCGCTGCATGCCTCACCTCTTCCCGCCAGGTTTTTCTTGGTCTGCCTCTTCTAGTTCTTCCGAGAGTTCTTCCCTGTGCTCTCGCCTCATACACTCTTCTGGGTTTCGTCTTTAACTACTACTCTTTGAAAATCTTGTTCCCGATTCTGTCCCTTTTTGTCTACCCCTCTATTTTTCGTAGGGATCTCGTCTCTGCAGCATTCACTCGACTCTCGTACTTTCTTGTCAGGGTCCACGAGTCGCTCCCATAAAATCAGTGTTGGAGTCACCATCTTCTTCACTATATACCTCAACCTTTATTTCCTTTGTAACTTCTCTCTTCCCGAAAAATGTTTTTCTCATGGACCATGGGAGTTGTATATTCTTCGCACCATAGCAATTCTTTCACTCACTTCTCTGTCCTGTCTTCCGTTCCCTTCAATTATTGTTCCTAGATATTTGTAGTGCTCTACTTGTTCGATGTTCGATAAGAATAGACACCAACATAAAATTACACTTATTGTTGTGGAGCACGTGCATCTTGACTAGGGTTGCATTTTGACCGGTCAAATAAGATTAGGTCAATTGACCGGTCAATTGACGGTCAAATCGGTCAAATATTGAAAAAATACGCTAAAAACAGGTGTTACTATCATTCAACATTATTTATTGAAGTAAGACAAAAATTGTGAATATTTCGTTAAGTAGGTAGGTAGGTACTGTACAGGGTGTTTCAGATTCAAATCGCGTCCTTTCAGGAAATGATGGGAAACGTAACAGAAGTAGACTTTTTTGAAAAAATATATGTCAGAAACGAATAATAACGGAGATATAGGCGATCAAAGTTGAGCTTGAAAAATCGATTTCTCGTCATAACTTTGAAATTCCTCAAAAAATTCCTTGACCGATTTTGTTCAAATTTGAACCTAAGCTTACTGAAATAAGTCGGTATCTAACGATGATAACGCGGTCCATTGAAATTTTTCGGGGGCGTGAATAATGGGGGATGCCTCCGCTTTCTTTCTCCTATTTTTTACCCCTTGAGGTTATTTCATAGATTGTTCAATTTGTTCAACATTTTTCAATTCTACGTTCAATTTCAAAGAGAAAGTTACCCTCGTAAAATTCCGATTAGAGGCTTCGTTCTCAAGATATTTGGGTTTGAAAGTTCGGAAAACACATCAAAATATCCTGTTTCAAGAGCAAAAAAATATGTTTTTCCTGAAAACTTCTCGTTTCTTGAAAAAACTCATGGTTTAGCAACTTGAAACATCTGTAAAACCTATTTTAATGATGGAATCATTAGTTATCTTGGATTTTATTTTTGTAGGCCTTTGAAAGAGGTGTTTTCGAGATGTTTCCCGAAGTTTCAACTTCAAATATCTTGAGAACGAAGCCTTTAAATCAAAAATTTGCAAGTGTAACTTTTTCTTCCAAATCAAACGAAAAATTCAAAAATATGAACAATGTACCAAATTACTTTAGGGATTTTGAAATAGGGGTAAAAAAGCGAGGGCACCCTCCATTATCTACGCTCCCGAAATTATTTGATAGAACGCGTTACTATTGTTTGATACAGACTTATTTTAGCGAGCTTTGATTCAAATTTTAACAAAATCGGTTAGGAAGTTCCAAAGTTGACGATGACGAAAAATCGATTTTGAAATTTCAACTTTGAACGCCTATATCTTCGTTATTATTTGTTTCTGGCACATATTTTCCTGAGAAAGTCTACTTCTTTCGAAGTTTCTCGTCGTTTTTTGGAAAGACACGATTTAAATCTGAAACACCCTGTATTTCACTCGATTTTTATTTTATTTCAAAACAAATAAATTCAAATAAAAATAAATTTCAATTTCAATTTTTGGTAATTATAGGTAGGTACGCGAACACCTGTAACTAACTCAGCTCAGGTACTCATACATGTATGTTAGATTATGGTGTAACATGTTCCAAAAATAAAACTAATATTTGGTTTTATTTTTGGACTTTACATCGAATTTAAATTATTACAATATAGTTCAGTAATTTATAAACTATTTCGTATTTCGTAAAAATGCGCCCGAACTTAATTTTTTGGCTTTATTTTGTCTTTGTCTTAAGAGCAGCAGCAGTTCCACTGAGATTGGATTGACTACTTGACTCTGTCTAAAAGCAGGAAAGAGCTTTCCTAAAGTAAGTTACGTTGCGCCATCTACACAAATCGTGCCAAACGAGGCCCGGGGGCTTGTATTTGACCGGTCAATTGACCAGAGTATTTGACACGGTCAAATGACCGGTCAATTGACGGCTTATTTGACCGGTCAATTGACATCGTGCAACCCTAATCTTGACACTTCGATGCGGCATTGCCGAATGGTCAAAAGGGTGGAGGGGGAATCAGAATGGCAGGTCCACATTTCGCTCTTATGTCACGTCCTTGCTTATGTCGCCAAGATGTGACATTTTGCTTTTTGACAGCCGTGCAGCGTTGCCACGTGTAGCGGTTGGGGTCTGTCGCTCTTATGGGCTGTCGCGGTAACTGCCCGTCACCATCTCAACGCGGAATGACATGTGTGTCAAACTGTCAAACAGACAACCACTGGAAATATGTTTTTTCCTGAATTTTATTTATCGCCATAAATAACCGAAAAAGTATGTGGTGCAGAAACAATGCTGAATGAAAAAGATCTGTGGTGAAAAAAACAATTTAGTGTTAAATATGGCTGCATATGAAAATTTGAATATCCAAACGTTACGGGAATGGGCCCCCTTGACTGACTTGTTCAACAAATTGCCAATGAGAGTCCAGAATGGGTTCTTCACTCAAGACGTGAAACTCACTTGCATTGATGTTCTACCAGAATTCATAGCTTTAGGCACCAATGTTGGCATAGTGTACTGGTATGACCGGAAGAAGAAAGACTTGCAACGCCTTCGTTGTGAAGTAAGTATTCCCCAATGAAACATTTTACTCCCCGTTTTATTCACTCCTTTACATCAATCCTATATGTGTACACTTCTCATTTAAAGGGAACTGTATTTCAGAAGCAGAACACCGAAATAACAGTAGTACGAGCAATTTCAACAGTAGATTACATGGTGGCATGCGGGAATAAAATTGGCAGCATAAACATCTTCCAAATCCCGAAATCTCATCCGGAATCGATTCCTGAAAGTCTCAAGCCAAAAAACAAACAAGTGGAGCGGTACACCGTTTCAGATTTGCACAAATCTGCTGTTACATCCATAGAGTGGTCAAAAAATGGAATGAAGCTGTTCTCCGGGGACAAAAGTGGCTCCATAGTATTAACTGAAATAGATTTTTACATGGTATTTATTCTTGGTGGTCTACCTACATGTTTTTCTTGCAGTTTATAACTTTTCAAATTGCAGCACATCTGCAAATCACAGGAGATACTTAATGAGACCTATGAAGTCGTTCAGATCAGCTACAATCATCAAAGGTTGCTTGTGTCAACAACCTACAGAAGCATAATATGCGAGAAGCAAGATAAGTGGAAAGTTTGTCAAGTGGGCAAGAAAGATAGGAAAATGTAAATATTATCTTTTATTATTTATTTCAGCAGCATGATAGAAGTTGATTTACAGCAAAAATAATTAATGTTGATTGAATATTTGTATACAGGTGTCCCATCTAAAATAACCCAGCGCGATTTTCTCAGAAAATGTCAAGGCAACAAAAAAAAAATCAATTGGGGGGGTGAAGCCTGACCTTTTAGCTTTCTTTTGAGGGAGCGCCGATGGTTGTAGGTGCTCTAGTTTCCAAGAAAATGCAATTTTAATTGAGCAAGTCACAAGAATTCAAAAATTTATGACCGACAAAACAAAATACCTACTTCAGATGAAAAAAACCTCTTTCTCTGGGCTTTCCCATTGATGTTCACTGATGTCTGTACCTGGCCCAGTAATCCAGATATTCTGGCTTAGGTGACGTCATGAATTCCGATTATTGTGTTTGCTGGACTGTAAGACAGAATATCTGACTTACCGGGCCAGGTACAGACATCAGCAACACATCAAAGGAAAGCCCAGAGAAAGAGGACTTTTTTCATCTAAAGTATTTATTTTGTTTTGTCAGTCATGAATTTTTGAATTCTTGTGACTCGCCCGATTAAAATTGCATTTTCCTAGAAACTAGAGCACCTACTACCATCGGCGCCCCATCTAAAGAAAGTTAAAAGGTCAGGCTTCCCCCTAATTGAAATTTTTTTGTTGCCTTGATATTTTCTGAGAAAATCGCGCTGGGTTGTTTTAGCTGGGACACCTGTAGGAAAATTTTCAAAATCGGTCTATTGAGTGAATTTTGAGAATGTTGATAGTTTCCGCGCCATCTCGCGTCTCAGAAACACATTATTTTATCGTCCCCTTTAGCCTTAATGTTCTGCGGTTACTCTGAGATTATACAAGGTGATGAATTTTTTGATGCTCACCATTGGTATCTCAGGAACGGTAAGAGATACAGAGTCGGTAAAATTTCAAAGAAAGTTGCGCAATTTTGTGATCATCTCGAATCCATACCTAAAAAGACATGTCCTGCTCAGGGTTGTCACTGAGAAACGCATTTTGAAGTGTGATAGAGTAGGGAACTGATTATTCACCTCATTACTAAGTATTTTCATTTGAAGTCACTTGATGTCGTTAGTATTTCGCCAAGTTTTACGTGACTGTGTTCATTGCGAAAATGTAAACTTGATGGACAATGAGGGTTTCGGCGTGTGCTGTGAGACCACTTGGACCTTCTCTCTTTCTGGAAACGGTCGCATGTAAATTCCACCTTGAATAACCCCCTCGATTAACTCCGATCAACTCCTAAAGCATAGTAGAGTGGAATGCTAAGTCAGAGTTTTTATATCACACCGGCGTGATTATTGTGCTATGCACTTGAGACCTATCTTTCGGGAGACAATCGCATTTTAAATTTCCCTTCGACTGGCTCCTCGACCAGTTCCAAAAAAGCTCCCAAGAAATGAAAGCAGATTTACAAACGAATAGTTTCCACTAGAATAAAATCCACAAAATCTGTTGTTCGATAGAATTTTTAGCCACACCTATCGATGTTCGAGATGACTCATCTTTCTTGGAATTCAACCGATCCTGTAGGTATCTCTTACCATTTCCGATATACCAATGATGATAATTGAAATAAATCACCACCCTGTATACCTACCTCTATTATCTTGCAGTCTTGGAAATTTTGGAGGAATAATTTATCATAACGGCCATAAAGTGAACGACGTAGTACTGTACTGTTCTCGACCTCGATTGAGACTTTGGATTTCGGATTGTGAAGGAAACGTCAATAAAACTTTAATATTCAAAGTAGGTACGCCCGTCTCCGTACGAGAAGACATATTGACCTTTTTTTTTTCTTCTAATTTATCTAGGACTTGCTCTCTAAAGAATGCGTCGAAGTACCAGTGATCAACCCAATTTCGAAAAACTTGAAAATACTCAAACCCCAAAAGGAGCCTTCCTTCGGTCCGATTCTGCCGTTCAGTGATAATCTTTTGCTCACGTACAGCAACGACGTCATCTACATTCTGAATCCCGACGAGATGACCATCATTTCCACCATGAGCCAATTCAGGAACGTTCTCTGGGTGGCCACGTGCAAAGACGAGATTTTCGTCCTCGAAGAAGAAAGGAGCCTCGTGAGGGTTTCTTACAAGCCGGAACCGACTCACGGCACGAACTTATTCACGCCACAATCACCTGATAATGCGTTCCTGTCGATAAAAGATTTGACTACCAAGCTGCAATCGTCCACGATCCTCCCGGCCATTTCACCCTTCGTTGAAAATTCAGAAAACGTCGACGTTCACATTGACAATTCGCTCATCATGAACGCTGAAGAAGCCAAAGAATCCCCCGTCAAAGCTCGAGTACTTAATCCGGAAATCGAGAAGAAATTCAACGATATTGGCAAACAGCAATTCAACGATACAATTTTGTATAAACAGAACAGACCAAGGAAAAAAAACGTGATGAGTGCCAGCACCAGCAGCTTGAGCTCAAGCTCGTCCGAGGATAAAGACGTGACTTGTGTGAAACCTACTTTGATGAACCTGAGTTCGGTGGGGTTTTTGCCTGACTTGCGAAGTCCCGAGTCGATTCAGAACGATATCGAATACAAAGAGAAAATTCTGGCTGACGTCCTGAACCTGGATAAAGTTAAAATTCCGCTTGATAAGATGCAGGAAACGTGTCCGGATGTCAAGCAGACCAGAAAAGTGGAAGTGGAGCCGCCCAAATTTGACGGGTTTATTCCGAAGTTTTCCCATCCAAAGAAGTTGGAAACACCCAAGACTCCGACAACACTAACAACATCTCCTGGTACTAGTACAAATAAACGGACAAGTCCTCCAGTTTCACAAGGAACGCCAGGTATGTGTTGTCTTGTTTTGAGAATATTTTTATACATGGTGGCAAACTAACATAGCTTACGTGTAAGCAGGTTGAGCTTCTTGAGGCAAATCAGAATCTGGAGTTGAAGTTTTTCCTCTGGTCGTCTGTTTCGAAGTTACAGGGTGGCTTATGTTTTTTGATCAGTTGTTTCTTTTGATCCTGTCGATATTCAATACATTGGATCGATATAGTGAGGTCGGTACAAATTAAAAAATGGTACTATATGGCATTCACTGATACAGAAAATTCCCTTTGCATTAGTGTTCTATAAGGCCTTTCGAACAATATTAGAAGGGGAAGCACAGAAACTTCCCATTAGGGGGCCGCAGGAGGAGCCTGTCAAGTTGATGGTCCAAGAACTCCTACCAAATGATGTGACTCCATTGTGAATTTCCCCTTTCATTGTCATTTCATTGTCCCTTTCATCCTTCATGCTTGAAAAAATAATGTCTTCAGGAGGTCAGAGAAATCACTTTTTATTTTTTTATACGTACAAGAGGACGCGAAGTTAGTATGTTTTGTATCCTTACCTTCTATTTGGCATTCCAGAAATTCTATAATTGAGTAAATTTTTCTTAATTTTCAATTTTTGGCTAGAAGGCTAAGAAGTAGGTATTTTTCAACATCCAGTTCAGACGTACTTTTTTTAATAATGTCCAACCGGAAGTTATTGAAATAATCATCAGGGGTGAATAGACTGAACTATTTTTAAAACATTTTGTCGAGAAAATCAGTCCTAAACCGCCCATGGAGAGTACACAAATCATTTTTTCTTCGGTCAGTCGAATTGCGATGCCTACTACGCCCGTTGGCGTTGGGGAGAACGCTGAGCATCGCCAGACTAAACTAAATAGTATGAAAACAGTTTAAACAAGTTCAAAACTGACTAAAACTCTATGTTCTAACTAAGAATTCAATGTCGAATCATATTATATGACTGTGTTTCAGTCAGTTTTGAATTTGTTTAGGCTGTTATCCTACTAAACTGCTCAACATTTGAAATGTCGGTATCGAAAATTTTGCCTCTTTTAAAAACGGTATAAGTTTGGATTGTCTCAACGGATTCCGATTTTGTTTTCACGGTTGATTAGATACATCTTCCAGCAATCTACTTGGTTGGCGAGATTTTTTGACTTATTTCAGTTACATTCGTTACAGGGTGGAATGTGAAGCATTGCAAAATTGTGCTTAGTTAAATAGATCCCCATTTTTGTGAACAATTTTTGTTTCAAATTCTAATGACATAATCATGAAGCCTGATGTCCTATCTCGAAACGACTTTTGAATTTTCCAGATCAGAAGTGCAACAATGATGACATGATTTTTTTTTGTAAAAGTTCCATTTTAGTCATTTCGGTTGGCAATAAAATCGTATTTTTCATGGTAAGAACCTGTAATTTTGCATACTTGTTGCTTGAGAAGTTATTAACAGCTGCGCCCTCAGAAACCTCCGTTTTACTTTCCCGGTTCGTGTTCTTGAATGAAAAGAAAAATATTGTGAACTCGCAATTTCGGATTTCGAAGAAAAACTATTTTCTTAAGGTCCATCTAATCGATTTATTTATACCATTTCCAGATCAAAGTGGGTCTGTCTGCCTGTCTGTGTGTCTAACTTCTGTGTAATCGACCATGATAACTCCCAAACGGTACATGGTACATCCAATTGAGCTGAAATTTGGTATGCAGCCATGGTAGTTATAGGCGTCTAATTAACTTACGTGATTTTGGTTGAAATCCGCCTTTAAAGAATGCACTTATTGCATCGTATCAATATCGGAATTTTTGACGTATGGACCTCAAATTGAATATGTAGATGTTTTGTTGGTTCAGAAACACATTCTAAAATTTTAGTTTGAACATGTTTCAAAAATATAACCTCAATTTCTTATTTTTGAAAGATGTCTAAAATGCAACTTTTATAAAAAAATATATCATTGTTGAACTTCTGATCTGGAAAATTCTTGAATCATTTTGAGACAAGACATCAGGCTTCATGATTATATCGTTTGAATTTGAAAAAAAATTCTATTGAACTAAGCACAATTTTGCAATGCCTTACATTCCACCCTCTAACGAATGTAATTGAAACAAACTGAGAATTCTTGCCAACAGAGTAGATTGCTGAAAGATGTATCTAAGCAACCGTGAAGACAAAATCGGAATCGGTTGAGACAATCCAAAGGTACACCATTTTGAAACAAGCGAATATGCCTCATGGGCATGAGGCTCAGTAGCGCACTTCCTTTTTGAAGGATTAGTGAACGCAAGATGTAGTAAGTCACTGTAGGGTTCTACTCTACCGTTATTTGGGCAAACAATTTCAATATGGCGGCCAAAATTTCGGCAGAATGATGAAATTCGGCTTGAAAATCAGAATGATCGTACTAGACAAGGGTAAGTTCCAAGTTTCATGAAAATCGTTCCACTAATAAGAGATTTTAATATGGCGGCGAAATCATGAAACTCAGCTTGAAAATAAGAATGATCATCCGAGACAAGGGTAACTTTCAAGTTTCATGAAAATCCTTCCACTTGTACGAGATTTCAATATGGCGGCGAAGATGGTGGCGAAATCATGAAATTTGGCTTGAAAATAAAAATGATCATACGAGACAAAGGTCAGTTCCAAGTTTCATGAAAATTGTTACACTAATAATAAATTTCAATATGGCAGCCAAGATGGCGGCAGAATCATAAAATAGGCTACTTCGTTTGGGCAGGTGCGCATGCTTGAAGGCTCCAAATTTTGAAAACATTCGTACACCTGTCAGTTGAATGGCAACGTTGCATGCTCTGTCTAGCCGCCTGACCAACTACTGGTTCCTGGCTGTCACTTTTACACATACCGTAAATGCATCTCTTCGTAGCTTCTTTGAACTTCCTTCTCGGTACAGCCATTTTCAACAAGTTGTGTTCTTTCGTCAAAACATGAGCAAATGAAACGTAGGCCAGGTAGAAACGAGAAGTGTGTTCATAATTATCACAAGTGGCAGTTGGCGCCGATGTCTTGTTGTCTTGAGCGCTGTTGCCATTTTCGTTGTTCCTGAACTTTCACAAATGATCATTGAACTGAATTTCAATGAAACATTTCCTTTGAATATAAAAAATGGTATCTAACATTCAACCAAATTATTTGTGAAATTTTAGGTGCCCTACAATATTTTTTAGTATTAATTTTCAATATCGGTGTACGAAA
This sequence comes from Anaspis maculata, assembly GCA_949128115.1. Taxonomy (NCBI): domain Eukaryota; kingdom Metazoa; phylum Arthropoda; class Insecta; order Coleoptera; family Scraptiidae; genus Anaspis; species Anaspis maculata. The sequence goes on along the minus strand of OX421963.1, from coordinate 53,809,550 downwards.
CTATGAAATTCGCACCAGACATGCGCACTAAAAAAAAAAACGAAACGAAGGGACCTATAGGCCAGGCGGTATGTCGGTAAAATCACTACAATCTGGAAAAAACTCCGACCAAAGCTTTTATGGTGTCAAACTCTTCGTAAGGTCGGTAGTCATCTACCACTGAGTTTCCGCCCAAAAACGAGTTGTGCTGATTCCTCCACATCTGCGCGAAGGTAAAGGATGCCTCGAAAGTGCAAAAAGACCTGTTAAACCTTCCTACTTTTTTGTTATATTTGCCTAAATGCAAACGTACAACTCTTACGCAAACATTGGAAGCATCTGTCATCATCTCTGTGCCAGTCTTACTGTTGAAAAAAAAGATTTTTTGTGCGGATCAGATAAATCACATTTAATTGTTTTTTTCACACAAGAAAACGATGGAGCAACATGTATTTTGGATGTTTTCTGATAACTTGTACTCACTGAGCCCATCTATGGCACTAGAATTTCAATAACAGCATTTTTGAAGATGTTGCCAGCAAAAAAAGTTAATAATTTTCACCCGCCTGTTCAGCAGCAATTTTTCCAATTTTACCAAACACCGTTTCCGGAAGTTTTATAAGGAATGAAAAGCTCAAACTCTTCTCTAACGATATCGTGCCTGGCTTAACCGCGACACACACTTGAAAGTCGAAAAAACTGTTTTCTTTTCGAGAGGTCCTGTTTCACCCGTGTGCGGCCGTGCCTACTTAACATAGACCGGACTGATTACACGAGCTTGGAAATGTACTGTTTTCCAGCTTTAAAACGCGACCATTATTATTGAGACTTTGTACATTGATTCATGAAGAAATCATACAATATTTTATCATTAATGGTCGTGTTTCAAAGCTGGAAGAGAGTACATTTCCAAGCTTGTGTAATCAGTCCGGTCTATGTCAAGTAGGCATGGCCGCACGCGGGTAAAATAGAACCGCTCGAAAGAAATCAGTTTCCTACACTTTCAAAAAGCGTGCCGCAGTTAAGCCAGATATAATATCATTAGAAAACAGTTCCAACTTGTCATTCCCTATAAAATTATCGAGAACGGTGTTTGGTAAAATTGAAAAAACTACTGCTGAACAGGCGGGTAAAAATTATCCACTTCTTAGCGGGCAACATCTTCAAAAATGCTGTTATTGAAATTTTAACGCCATGAATGGGTTCAGTAAGTACAAGTTATTAGAAAGCATCCAAAATACATGTTGCTCCATCGTTTTCTTGTGTGGAAAAACAATTAAATGTGATTTATCTGACCCGCACAAAGAAATCTTTTTTTTTTCAACAGTAAGACTGGCACAGAGATGATGACAAATGCTTCCAATGTTTGCGTTAGAGTTGTACGTTTGCATTGAGGTAAATAAAATGAAAAAGTACGGGGTTTTACAGGTCTTTTTGCACCTTCAAGACATTTTTTACCTTTGGGCAGATGTGGAGGAATCAGCACAACTCGTTTTTGGGCGGAAACTCAGTGGTAGATACCTACTGACCTTACGAAGAGTTTGACACCATAAAAGCTTTGGTCGGAATTTTTTCTATCCAGAATGACCTACCGCCTGGCCTACTATTCAGCTTGAAAATACGAATGATCGTACTAGACAAGTAGTGCAAGCGCGGTACACACCTAAAAACACATCGATACTGCATTTTGGAGTGCAGTAACGAGATTTGGTATGGGCATACTTTATACCAAGACAAGCGATTTGACCCGCAGCACTCGATATTTTGTCCCTTAGGGGGGCAATGGGGGCCCTCCAAATTTTCAAGATGCAAGAACTTTCACATGACGATCATTGAGTATCGTCATGTATGTCATAAGTGAAGCTTACGGGTCTATTGAAAATATTTCCATCAATTGTCGTTGTGTCCTATTCATTCTTCACACTTGAAAAAAAATTTCTTTGGCAGAGGTCAAAAAAACTGTTTTTATTTTTTCTTCTATGCAAGGAGACGATAAATTCATATGTTCTGTTGCGTTTCCAACTGAATCGCATTCCCTGAACCTAATTATAGAGAAATTTTTCTTGTAATGGTATTTTTCAAAGAAGTGGTGACCTCTTCAGTACCTCTTTTCCAAGAGCATTTCTTTCTATGTCCCCACTGGATATCACTCGTAATTTTTGCAGGAATGGAGACCTCGAACTCTTTTTCTGGTGGTTGCAAAGCAACATGACTCTAAAACGACCAAGGGAGCCCAAAAAGATTTTTTTTCTGCTGGGCCGTCCAACTTACGATATTTTGATTTTATAGTAGGAGAGACGCGGACCAGTATTCAATCCAGGCTGCAGGCACGGGCGATTTGGTTTAACAGAAAATATTCTTCCATGACGTGTTTTATTGCAGTACAACAAAACGCAGAGTCGTTAGGTGTAAGTAGGTATATTTTCCGGTAGAACTTATTCGCCTAGACTAGATCTTATTTATTTGCGCGTCTCCCCTACTACAAAATCAACATGCCAAAAATTTGACGGCCCAGCAGAAAAAAAAAGTTTTAGGGCTCTCTTGTATGTTTTGAAGCCATGTTGCATGGAAATTACTAAGAAAAGAGTTCAAGCTTCTCATATCAGCGAGAATTGACAGTCTTATCCACTAGGAACATTGAAAAAAATGCTGTTGAAAAAAGTGTACTGAAGAGGTCACCTCTTCTTGGGAAAATGATATTGCGAAAAAATTGTCTTCATATTTGGGCTTACGGAACGCGATTTAGTTGGGAACGCAACAAAACATATGAATTTATTGTTTCCTGCACAGCAGAAAAAATAAAAACAGTTTTTTTGACCTTTGCGAAAGAATTTTTTTTTCAAATGTCAAGAATGAATCGGACACGACGACATTTGATGAAAACATTTTCAATAGACCCGTAAGCTTCACTTATGACATACATGACGATACTCAATGATCATTTTGTGAAAGTTCTTGCATCTTGAAAATTTGGAGGGCCCCCATTGGCCCCCTAAGGGACGAAATATCGAGTGCTGCGGGTCAAATCGCTTGTCTTGGTATAAAGTACGCCCATGCAAAATCTCGTTACTGCACTCCAAAATGCGGTATGCTTTTGCGTACCGCTCCCACTAAAGGATAAGTTTCAAGTTTCATGACAATCGTTCCACTAATAGGAGATTTCAATATGGCAGCCAAGATGGCGGCGGAATTATGAAAGCCAATCTGCCTATTTGGTCCTTGAGGACCTAAGCTATCCATCGGATAAAGTTCAATTTTTAAGGGCTGTAGCTTTATTTCTCGAAGAGAAGTTCAACTTCTTCGAAGTGCACAGGAGATCTCTGTCTTTTGATAATAATGATAACGATGTATGGATAACAAAAATAGTGCCCATTGGCCACCCTTGGGGGACATCAGCTATCCATCGGAAAAAGTTCCAAGGCTCTTGCTTCAATTCTCGAGAAGGAGTACATCATCCTAGTTTCTACACGGACAGACAGACAAACAGACAGACAGACAAACAGACAGATGAACCGGCCACATAAGCGTCATTCTCTTACTTATAAAAGAATGTTTTCCTACTGATTTCGACCTCCTGAACACGAATATCGGGTTTATTTTTGAATCGGAACAATTCTTTTTTTATCGAAAAACCGAGAAAATGGTAGTCTGTCACATGATTTTTAGTGATTCCTACCTACTTTTTTTTTTTGTTATTGAGCAAACATGTTTCATAGTTTGAGTGCCATTATCCTTCAGGTACCTAGTAATGCCTATTTCAAAATGTTAAATAGTGTTAATGGCACGTCTGATTTTAAATTTGTAGGGGCGCGTATATGCGCCGAGCCGTAGTTTTGCGGTCGTTTTCAAAAATTCATAACAATTGACCCGAAGGTCGTATCGAGGTGGAGTTTTTGTCAAAAGAAAGTTCAAACTGTTCTCTAAATACATTCCCGTACATGTAGGGATGCATTTTCATAAAAACATGTAGCTACCCGCATATCGTAACTTTCAACATCTAAATGCGAATTCCAGCACTTAATCGGCGAAGCCGCCTTACACCAAAATGTTATTATTGTAATTGTTTATGATTATTTCGGAAAGATTTTTCTTGGTTCGCGTACCAAGGCCATGAGCTACCCATTCAAGTTGAAATATTTTCTGTATTGGATTCCATTTTGTTCGGAGAAAAGGATATCAAGCACCAGCAAGCAACGAATAATCTTTTGCGGCCGAGCCGTAGCTTCGGAGTCATTTTCAAAAATTCATGACTATTGACTGGTTCCTCGCACTGATGTGGAATTTTCATTAAGATTAAATTCAAATTCTCCTCTAAATATAATAGTCCTGGCAATGAACGCCAAAAAGGGGGTCTAGAAGGAAATGCTGAGATCCCAATTTTTGGCTTCAGGGCAGTGTTTGGACTTGTTAGGAGGTAAACATACCAAAAGTCCCTGGACCTAGGGGGTGAGGGGGGTACAGGGGGGCACGAAGAAGGTACCGGTCTTTTGTTTTTCGCCGATATCTCAAAAACGGTTGGTCCTGGTCAAAAAGTGGTCGTATAAAAATTGAAGCTGACAAAATTTCCTACAAAAATGATCCTTCAATTTTTTTCATATATGTTATATTTTTTAAGCAATACGCTCTTAAAAATCGCAAAGTTTCAAAATTTTCAAATTTTCTGTGTTTTGGAACACGTTTTTTTGTAAATGTTGCCTCGTAACTTCTTTACCGCTCATTTGAGAAAAAAGTAGTTTGGGAAGAAGTGGTAGAGCAATAAATTTCCTTTAAAATGAGTATATTATTTAATATATTATCCTGATGTGATCAAAAGTTAGAGCAATTTGAAAACTTCGAGACATATGACACAAAATGGTGTATTGCACTTTCTCGCGTTATATTTTAAAGACGATGATAATACCGTTGTAGAAATGTTATATTGTGGTGTATTTACACCGTAATACGTGGAGAGAAAGTTATACCTATAGTTAATAAGTAATTGTATTAAAAAAAATCCATTTTTTTCAAATCATCTTATTGTGGAAATCGTCAATTAGGCTTCACTTTAAGCTCCATCATCCAAGTCCGGTCTCGATAACCGAGGCCGGTTTTATATTTCAGCAGGAAAATTTCCGGGAAATTGGAGAAAAATTGTTGGAAAATGTTCAAAAACCAGTTATCTGTTCTTCAAAAACAAATGGTGGAAATGTGTTCACGGAATAAGAAGTTGGAAAATTTGCAGTCTTTCCAGAGAAGGAAACTCGAACACAGTGGGTCCAATTTTCAAAATTTCTCCTCCAAAAATTAATTCAATCTTTTCTCCAACTTTCATTTGCAGCATGTCTCCACCTAAAATGAATATTTCGTGGAGCTTACCGCATGTTGAAGATTGAACTTCAGTTTTTTCAAATTCACGGAATGTGCTAATTTCATATTGAAAAAATTACCGTCGGAAAACCGAAGCTGTGTTGATTTTGAAAATAGATCTACACGACGCCCAGTTCAATTTACTTCCGATATCAGTTGAAATTTTTTGGAAAAAGTCGATCCTCTAGCAGGAATGAATTTTTGAGTGGAGTCCTTCATCAAAAGCGAGTCATCCTGGTTGAAATCCGGGTGAGAGGCCCTCTCGAGTGGCAACGGCTAGGAGAAATTTTGAAAATTCACAACGCCGGACGGGAATATGGTGGACAGCTGCAACTGCAGACTTAATTTGACTCTTATGTTTTGTTGCTTCTTGCCAAATTTGGTCCCAATCCATCGGATAGATTTTGAATGATTGAATGGTAAAGTTCTGAACTTTGACATTTTTCAATATTTGACAGATGACAAATAAGGTGATATTTTCAAATGTTCTGAATACAGTTTTTTATGGGCTTCCAAACGGCATTTTGAAAGTCAAGTTTTGTGAAATATAGCTTCTGTCATTTTTTTATAGTGACACTTCCGTTTGACAGATGACAAGCCAAAAACTAATCAGCTCATTTAACAGCAAGACTCTGTCTGTATACCAAACTTCAAGTCGACCAGACTACCGGTTCGGTAGCTATCGTGTCAGAACGTTTTTCCTGCATCCTGCATCATCACATAACTTTCCCTTGGAAGGGCTGGAAAAATAATATGAAAAAATGAATAGATCAGTCTTGTAGGAAATTTTGTCAGCTTCAATTTTTACACAATCACTTCTGGACTAGGGCCAACCGTTTTCGAGATATAACCGAAAAACCGAAAACCGGTACCTTCTTCGTGCCCCCCTGCACCCCCCTCACCCCCTAGGTTTGGGGACTTTTGGTATGCTTACCTCCTAACAAGTCCAAACACAGCCCTGAAGTCAAAAATTGGGATCTCGGCATTTCCCTCTAGACCCCCTTCATTGACTGGACTATAACTCCGCATATGTATTATTGTAAAATGATAAGAACGGGTACTTGATCGCATGTGATAACTTTCCGAGATCAGGCCGGCTTCTGAAATGCAGCATTCAGCGGCGATGCCGCGTCACACTAATTTGTTATTATTGTAATTGTTTATTATTCCGTCGAGATTTTTCTTGGTACGGGATACAAGGTCATGAGCTACCCATACGTATTATAAATGGAGATGGAGGCTTTCAAAATTGAGTTTTGAAAATGGCTTTTTCTTATAATTACAAATATTATCTATTTTGATCAAATTTTGTACACAAAGTGATTTGATGCATATCTACACGCGGTCATATTGACTTTTGTCACATTTGTGAAAGTTGTGATTTTTATTTTTTTTTCCCATTTTTTTTTTGACGAAAGTGCTTATTTCTCGATGCTCTACCATCTCGAAATATTGACGAGAAAAATGAAACACCCTGTATTTATATTTTTGTTCAGGATGAAAAACCACATTAGATTAAACGAATAATACAGGCGTCGCACAAACAATTTTTTTTGTCACATCCTGTGTATGACCGGTGATAGAAAATTATACTTTTCAATTGTGAAAGCTGCAAAAAAAATCGTTCAAGAAAGTTTTTTCCCTTTCAAATTATTGCAAAAAAAAGGAAAACAAATATTTCTCAAGTGATACTTGAGTAGAACTTTTACGTCTATTGCCCGTATTCATAGTCGTTGTCAAGAGCACCTTGTTCAAGTATCACTTTTAATCAAGCTGTAACTCAAGTACGATTTCTGTTTCATGGACATATTTTTGGCTATTCCCGTGAAACAGTATTCCTCGAGGAAAGCCAAAGTTAAGTCTATGGAACAGAATTCGTACTTGAGTTACAGCTTGATAAAAAGTGATACTTGAACAAGGTGCACTTAACAACGACTATGAATACGGGCATATTATGAAACGCGTTTCTGGTCGAAGTTATACTCAAGTATCAAGGTGGACCTCAAGTCACGACTATGAATACGGGCAAAAGCGAACAGTAGGTACCTATAGCTCCAATGAAACAAAAACGAGGATACAATTTCCGAACTGGTTGCAAGAAAATGATAATCGTACTTTGACAGCGCCGAAAAAAATTCTCCAACTGGGATTTTTGGGGATTGTGAGTACGTGGTCGAGGATGAAATTCTGAATCGATATAAACTTCAACATTTCATGAATTCCAAGTCAGGGGCTTTTTTGACTATCTTTGCTGCAAGGAACAGTCTGGAAATTTGCCGTTGCTTGGCGTGAATGCAAATCTTTGAACCCATCCCTAAATCATATTTATGTAGTAGCGAATCATAGGCGACTTGAGGAGAAATTTATCAGCTCGTTATAAATTTTCGGTTAAAACATGAAAAATCCCCACTACCAAAATAGCTAAAAAAGACCACAATAATTTTTCTTTCAATTATTTCAGCGTGTCGCATCATTCCAAATGAATGGAAATTAACAAATATTCAACTAAATTCCAAAAATGACACTTCATTCAATGGATCTTCAGACAACTCCTTAGCAGATTGGGAAATTATATAAAAGGAAAATATGTTCTGATTTTATTATATCATAAAAATACTTAAATATTTTCATTTTGCTAGTCATAAAACTATGCCACAAAGTTTTAGAAATTGTTATTGTGATAACTTGAGCACATTGTTTCAAATTTTTTTGTTTTGTAATAATATTATTGTATTTTAGGCTTACAAATCTAAAGTATTTCACTCATACTGTTATTGGTGTTCATCAGGTACCTATAACTAGGTAGGACGCTATCCAATTATTGATATTAATAAAGCCAATTTTTATTTAAACCAAGTTTCTGGCACTGAATATTTCATCGAGTCTCTGCTCCATAACTTCATTGGTACCTCTGAGTCCGTCGACCACTCTTTTACTCCATGCAAAGTACTGGTCGACTCTCTCTTGAGCCCAGCCATCTGGCGTGATTCTCTCCAAGTCACGCAAATTGTGCAACTTGTCTGCTAGCTTGACGAGTTTAGCTTCACGTGAAGCTCCAGGGGCGTGTTCCACCTGAAGCTCTTTTCGAACTTGCTTGGGTAAAGATTTGTCATCGGTGACTTCTTTAACAACATCACAAACGGCTTGGCCGAATTCCGCTTCGATTTCTTCAAAAGTTGTACCTGTATCCTCGACCGTGTCGTGAAGGAGTGCCGCTTGTATGACGGTGATGTCGTTAACGTTAGCTTCCTCAGTCAAGATAAAAGCAACTCCGATGGGGTGGTTTATGTAAGGCGTCTTTTCTGGGTTCTTGCGTCTTTGATCTTTGTGTTTGTCGGCAGCAAAATTTATGCATTTAATAATCAGTTCCACAGACATCTTTCCCAGATAATGACAAATCACAGATCCTATTGAAATTCAAGGCTTCGAAAACGCCTTTATTTTCATTCACAAAAAAGTAAGGTTAGGTCAATGTCAAGTACACTGTAGCTGTCAGCTGTCAGTCATGCTGCCAATGTAGACGTCGTCGTTGAGACGTCAGATTTGTTATTGATCTGTCAAAAAATGTATGTTCGCTCGAATCGAATTCTAAAATGTGAACACTTCAGAAATACTGAAATCTTTCATTGATATAAATGTTTAAAACAAACTTTGATGGTTTATGACACGGAGCATGGATGGGTCAGAAGAATTTGAAGTTGACAGCACTTGTGGTAGGTGCAGGACTTGTCTGGGTAGAACTGGGACCTCAATGCCACTCTCAGGATTTGTAAGGATTTTTGAGAAGAACATGCCAATTCTCAATTTGCTTTCAACATGCGCGTCTTTCCAGGTAAAGTACTTTTGCTATTGGAAGCTCAGTAAGCTATTGTGTGTGGTTAGATTTCAGTTTCCGATGGATTGCCTCAAAGTATCTGTGAAACTTGCCAGGAAAATGCTGTGCAGTCTTATATGTTTAGAGTTCAGTGTGAGAATGCAGACAAATACTTGCACACGCTCCATGAGAAAGCCTCTTTGTGTTTGGATATTGAACAGGATGCTGATGAACTTTCTAGTGAAGATTTAAGGTAGGTCCTTGGTTACTACCCCCTACCTTGCTAGATAGGTATTGATGATGAACAATCATTACATCATTTATCAGTTTGAGGCACAATACAGGTTAAAGACCCAAATGAACATACATTGGGAACAGTGGCGGCTCGTGAGTTTTTTGCAAGGAGGGCTCAAGTTAATAACAAATTCGCGAGCTGAGAACTATAATGTTCTATATCTACACTTCTTGTAGAAAATGTTTTTCAAACTTCGAACCAGCAAAACATGGACAAAATGTTTCCTGATATAAACAATTAGATCAGAAACTAGAGAAAGAGGCTTTTATTCCTTTTCCGTTTCTGATCTAATTGTTCAAATCAAGAAACATTTCGTCCATGTTTTGTTGGTTCGAAGTTCGAAAAACATTATCTATAATGAGTGCAGATAGAACAGTTCTCAGTTCGCGAAATGACGAAACTCGAGACAAAAACTTTTTTGTCGTATCCGCATCGCAACCATATGGAGTTTTAGCATTTACTGTTTTGTCAAAATTATGTGTGAGTTGATGCACCACGAATTTATTCTTGCGGGTTCGATTTGCTTTATATTCAGTAAATCAATGCTGTAATCGGACGTCCGTTGTTTTTTTGCATTTATATCTTCTTGTAGGCTTGATGACCTAAATGTACCTTTTTTAGGTCAGCTATCTTCATGTTTGCAAACTGTTGACTAATCGAAGAGTACATAAATAATTATATCGATTATTTCAATCGGCTGGGGGCTCGAGAAACGGAGCCCATATCTGCAGTATAGAGCGGGAGCCGCGTCTCGCGTTGCCATGGTTACGGACATGTTTTGCGCGGGTCCACCCCGGCGTCACCGCATCGGCGGTGGGCGCCGAATACGGAGCCCAAGACGAACTTCTTCGACCGTGCGATCGCTTAGAATTATTTTGTTAAAATATGAATTGACTAATGACTGAACGTTTTTGCACTAAACCAAATCTTTGGAATGAGTATAATTAATACAATGCATTCCATGTCTTCCTACCGATAAAAACCTCTTGCCGCCTTTAGTGTTGGGGGGGCGCCGCCCTTGAGCCCTCCCTCACCAGCCGCCACTGATTGGGAACCATGAACGATTTAGCCTCCGCTAGCTGCTCCGGGGAAAGATCACTAGATAGAGAAAGTAGATACATACGCCAATCACGGCCCATCTGGATCTACTTTCTTTGTCTGGTGATCTACCCTGAACAGCTCCTGCCGGCAGCCCTCATCCCTCATGCCAGCTTCTTGCGTTTGCGTCTGATGGGGTGCCAAAGTACCGCTGTAGAGATTCGCTTGTTTTTGACATTACTCAGTGAAATCTTGAGTTTAGCACATTAATTTTAGCAGCGGGTTCACAACTTGGTATCGCGGTGGCATAGGTGCATAGAGCATGTGCAGTAAGTGCAATAGGGATGTTCCCGTGCACTGTCGCACGCTAGGGCAAAAATCCTCGGATAAATGATCAACAGTTGGAAGCCTTTATGGTTATAAGTGAAAGTTTTGTATATCGATTGCGTGTGCCATTGATTTTTTGCTTTCTAACATATTTTTATCAAACTTTCCTATGCCACTCTATCACTAACACTAACCTAACTTCCTCTTATCAAATGTGTTTGACTTTTTGTCCGAGGATTTCGCCGTCAACTTTCAAGCTGCGGGTGCCGACTGTCAAAAAACCGGCGCATGCTTCCCTCACATCTCACATGAAGAAGGCAGGAACCATTCCAGGCAGGAACTACACAATGTGAATGTGCATAACAATTAGTTTGGGAGTTAGCCGTGTGAAGGAGCCACCAGTATCGTTAATGAATTTAAAATTAGACATATGTCGAGTTTGCCACGTTCGAGACCGCGTTTGTCAGTGTAGAAAACAGTAGAGACTGAAAGAGATTTCGCAAACTGGAGCCAGCTGATTCATTCCGAGTGCCGTGCTGCATCATGTGGGTCGCCAGCGAGCCCAGCGTTCGCCCTGTACGAACACTTACACTTTCAATTTTCTTTTGTATTTAGTCCGGAACGGGCACTCTAGGCACTAAAACGGAGTGGAGCCACCTGTCACCATTTTGAATTTGTCGTCCAAATCGGTTGGTCGTCCGAAAGTAGTGAAAGCGTCGTTTCAAGTACCTAATCATTGCTTATGGTCTTGAACGAACACTCTGTGCACCTGTTGTACGAGCTTTCGCTCAATTCTCCAAATGTCTGACTTGCAAATTTGAACACGTTTAGTCGAAAAACTCGTACTGTTTATAATTATTCGTACAAGTGGTTGTACCCTGAATGGAAATCATGCAGTGTGTTTGTTTCGAGTGTTCGTATAATAACGTCGTTTTACTTCCATTTGAATACACCAGCACCAAACATTGAACACCTATAGCCATTTTCATTTACCTGGGGTCCTCGGGGCGCAGTTCACCTATATTGGCGCCGTAGCCAACCCCAACCCTAGCCAGCCCGATCGATACGCGCTCCCGGTTAAACAGCCAATTGAACCAGTGAGTTTAGTCTATGGGAAGACCTGCGCACTAGCTGCGAGCAAAGGGAACCGCCTATATGAGAAGGTTTATACCAATATCCAGTCGCTGAACAGCATCTGTTTTGAGCTTCTACGATCTTTCTTTTACCTTTTGACATTATCTCGTCAGCCAGTCGCCGCCAGTTAGCTACCTTTTTGTTAGGAAAAAAAATACTGAAAATCTGTTCACGAGATAAAAAGTTGGAAAATTTGCAGTTTTCCCAGAGAGGAAAGCTCGAAAACCGTGAGTCCGATTTCAAAAGATTTTCCTCCAAAAATTGATTCAATCTTTTCTCCAACTTTCATTTCATGCATGTCTGCACCTAAAATGAATATTCGTGGAGCTCACCGCATGTTGAAGTTTGCACTGCAGTTTTTCCTTTACGGAATGTGCAAATTTCATTTTGAAAACATTACCGTTAGAAAACCGGAACCGTGTTGATTTTGAAAATGAGTCTACACGACGCTCAATTCAATCTACTTTCGATATCAGTTGGAATTTCTCAAAAAAAGTCGATCCCCGAGCAGAAATGAATTTTGGAGTGGAGTCCTGCGTCAAAAGCGAGTCTTCCTGGTTTGAAAATTCATAACGCCCGACTGGTAAATCGCAGAGAACTGCAACTGCAGACTTGATTTGACTCTTTTGTTGTATTGCTTCTTGTCAAATTTGGTTCCAATCCATCGGATAGATCTTGAATAATTAAATGGTAAAGTTTTGAACTTTGACATTTTTTATTATTTGACAGATGACAGATAGGGCAATCCTTTCAACTGTTCTGAATACAGTTTTTCAAGGGCTTTCAAACACGAAATACTGCAAGTCAAGTTCCGTGAAATATAAACTGCTGGACAACGACGTTGTCGGTATCGTAAAAATGGTTCAACTTTGAAGACCAATAACTTCCGATTGCCGAATGCGATTCCCATTTTGTTTGTTGTTTTGATTAGCCCAATGTTTCTGTAACCTATCCTATTAGAGTGAATGTTGAGAAACTCCCTGTAAAATTTCTACAGGGTGATACGTAAAATACTACAAAATTGCACCGACTTCATCGTACCCCCATTTGTCAAAAAAAAATTTTGTATGTATTCCAATACAAAAATCATGAAGTGTGGTGTCTTATCTCGAAACGGTTTTGGAATTACCCAGATTGGAAGTCTAACATTGAAGATACAAATTTTTATGTTGAATGTTACAGATTTGCCTTGTTGGCACGCGAGATTAAGTCACTTTTGATGAATGGATGTTGGTATTGAGCAAGATTGTTCGTACAACAGTCCAGGACAATTTTACTGTCAACACAACTTGAATATTTGGGTGGAGCCAAGCAGGGGGCACTTTTTTGAGTGGTTGTCACTGCCTGTTTTTCGTACGTTGAATTTCGTTAGAATTTCATCAGAATTTCAGATGTGGAACATGTTCTATTTGCAAGTTCAAGCCCCTGAACATGGTACTGTTGTAAAACTACAGTTTCCAAGTGAAGTAAAGCCCCCCTGGATGTTATACTTTTTGTGCTTGTGCTATGCGTGAGTCTAGCAAATCTGCAACATTAAACATAAAAATTCATATCTTTGATGTTAGACTTCCAATCTGGGTAATTCCAAAACTGTTTCGAGATAAGACATCACACCATGATTTTTGTGTTGAAATGATAAAAAAATATTTTTTTGAAAAATGGGGGTACGATGAAGTCGTTACAATTTTGCACCATTTTACGTATCACCCTGTAGAAAATTCACATGAAGTTATAGTGAATAGTCAACATTCACTATAACAGGATGGGTTACGGAAAGATTAAGCTAGTTAACGCAACAAACAAAATGGAAATCGCAATCGGCAATCGGGAGGTATTGGCCTCCAAAGTCGGACCATTTTTCCAATACCGACAACTTCGTTGTCCAGCAGTGTAGTTTCTGGCATTTGTTGATAGTGACACTTCTGTTTGACAGATGACAGTCAAAGACTAATGGCGGCTTTACAGAACTTCGTATGTCGCCGGCGACACCCCCATTCATTCGTTAAAATCTGGCGACACCAACTGTAGTTGATTAATTTGAACGACACGACGACAGAAACTCTTGTCGCGAGAATGATATGGAGGGAGGTAGGTGAGTACAGCCAGATCGAATCCTATTGGCCAGCGACACTGTCTCCGGCAACTTACGAAGTTCTGTAAAGCCGCCATAATGGGCTCATTTCAGAGAAAAACTATGTCCGCATACCAAATTTCAAGTCGATCAGGTCAACGGTTCGGCAGTTACCGTGTATGATCACAGACAGACACACAGTAGACATCATTCTGAAAATGGTCTTAATCGTCTTGGGGGACCTTAAAATGGATATATCCGTCGAGATATCCGTCGAAATCTCAAAACTTTTTTCTGCACGATTATAATAATTATTAGAATACTTTCCCTTTCATGTTGGGGGGGGGGGGGGGGGTCGGGAAAGTAAAAAGTATCCGATTTTCTTGAAAAACACTGACCGTCAGCAGTTCAGGTGCGTTCAGTCAGCTTGGTTTTAGTTTTAGTTGTAGTCGTTGTCGTAAATTTGAAAGTAGAAAGCACGCGTCATATGCGCGGCGTTCATACAGAGTTTTAGTTTTAGTCGTAAGAATCCCGAACTTTGTCGTATGATGCCGACTTGCAGGTTGCGTAATTACCGGTATAAGGTATGAGCATGGATGGTGATGGTAATGGGTTGTATGTATCAATAAAAAAATAGCATAAGCATTTGCTTCCATTTCAGAGGAGTTGCACTCCTCATAAATGTAAGCAAATACTCATTTATGCTTATTTTTTTACGAGTTTTTATATTAATACTACCCATTATGAACACGGACCGTATGAAGATGAAGGTTCGCGCAGTATCATTCGAGCTCCTATTGGTCAATTCTTACGACTAAATCTTGCTGTATGAACGCTCTTCTCTATTACGACAACGACTAAAACTAAAACAGCGACTAAATAAGCTGACTGAACGCACCTTTCCACAGAAAAAGATGATTAGGCAGAGTGCAGATGAACTGAACTTTTTTCTGCTGAATGCTACCTAGTTGATTAACCACAAAAAATGCCTGAAATCTGTACTACACTGCGCATCTTTTGAAGTGGATATTACGAGTTTCTTGTAAATTAAATATCAAATTCTCCTGCATGGCATTATTGGTAGGTATAATCGAAAATTCATTTTAATGATTTGTCGATTTGATTATTGACTCTACATACCAATAACCAATAATGCTATGCAGGAGAATTTAGTACTTATTTTACAAGAAACTCGCAATATCCACTTTAAAGGACGCGCAGTATAGACCCATCATTTTTTCACTATTGACTGAACAACCAGCATTTCCTTTGATCAGTCACCTTCAAATTGACACATCTGTGGAGCACAAAACCAAACTATGGACCACATTGTGTCAGACTGCCCATTAACCGCCTTTGATGAAGGACTAAATGCGATCCATAATCTCACAGAAACAGCTCAGGAATGGCTCTCAACAACTGGTTTCAGACTGGATTTATAATTTTTTACACTTTCCCTCGCACTTTCCCTCAAGATCGTCTACATTTCGCACCCAGATATACACCATACACATACAATATACAATACATACAAACTTTTATACATACTCTTCTATATATACATATACAATGCAACTACAATTAACTATATCACCCATATCTAAAATTATAACTTATAAGTAATTCATGTCTTTTATATACCCACCTAGGTACGATCGCGCGCAAAATAAACGGAGACAGTGTTTCGCGCGGAGTGTACCGATTTCATGAATTTTGGCTTGGTGTCACAGTGACAAGAAGGCTAAAATTCATTAAATCAGTACACTCCGCGCGAAACACTGTCTCCGTTTATTTTGCGTGCGATCGTACATAATTTATACAGTCATGTATCAATTTCTTCAAGCATAATAAATATATATAAATTGACAAACAAAAATTGCGAATCAACTGATCTCGTATTATCTTTTTTGAATCTTAGGCCTGATTTTTTTTTTTTTTTTTTTGCTTTAGGCCTGGTTTGTCCTATTAGCCATTACACTAATTAAAACTTGAAGAAAATATAGGACTCAAAAACAAACGCCTGGCCTGACTTAATGTATTCTTCTTGATTTCAGTTGTGAGAACTCGGAGGACTTCGTAGACGAAATAATCGGAATCAAAATCGAAAGCAACGATTCAGAACCAATCTCTTCCACTTGCTCCAAATGCAACAAAACGTTCACTGACAGCGACAAATTCAAAAGACACATGAAAAGACACAATCCGACTGAGTTGTCATGCAAGAAATGCTCGATGATTTTCACAAGTGATGCAGAGCTGAGCCAGCACAAGTCGCAACATCAGCATGCCAAAAGGCCACCATACGATGACGAAGACGATATCTCCAGGAAAACGTGCAGCGAGTGTGGCAAAATCTTCCTCTACCGCACCAGCATGCTCAGGCACAAAAAACGCCATGGAGCTCCACCCAAAAAGTGCCCCCATTGTGATTTCCATCCTTCAACTCCGAACGAAATGGCCAAGCACATGCAAGAAGAGCACGCCCATCTCAAGTCGGTCATTTGCAACGTTTGCGGAAAGAGTTTCTTCAAAGAGAGCAATCTGCGGCTGCACATGGTCGTGCACACGGGCGTCAAGAAGCACGTATGCGAAATCTGCGGTATGTCTTTCGCCCTCGGTGGAAATTTGCGGAGTCACAGACGTCTACACACCGGAGAGAGACCATTCACTTGCGGCCAATGCGGGCGGGGGTTCACCCAACAATCGGCGCTGCGCTCGCATGAAGCCGGTCACTCGGATCGGAAGGACCACGTCTGCACCGAGTGCGGCGCGGCCTTCAGCCGGGTCGGAGCATTGAGGAACCACGCCAAACGACACTCCGGTTCGAAGCCTTTCGAGTGCACCATGTGCGGCAAGACGTTCACGTTCAGTTCGGAAAGAAAAAGACACATGACGATCCACACTGGTGCGAAGAATTTCGTTTGTGACGTGTGCGGCAGACCGTTTAACCGCAGCACCAATTTGAAGGTGCACAAACGAATACACACCGGGGAAACGCCGCACGTCTGTGAGGTGTGTGGCAAAGGGTTCATTCAAGCGCATTGTTTGCGCACTCACATGAATTCCCACATGGCGCCTACAAATGTGTTTTAGCATTTTACGAGTCGATTAAAAATTATAAATTGACAGTATTGGCGTTTTTCATTCGTGTTTCATGCAATCATGAAATGCCTCATGAATGAGGGCAACTACTGAGTTTTCTAGATTGCGCCGGTGCCGGTGTAGCTGGTGTAGTTCAAAAATGACATCTAAGCCGCTTTCGTTTAGCGCCAGAACCTGGGCCTGGATTCTGTTTACTATCATGTATCGAGTCGCAAGCATTGGATTGGATCCCCTGATGGAATTAGGCACGCCATTGGTGGAAAGCGTGTCGACTCGATACTCGATAGTTAACAGAATCGGGCACCTGCTCCGGGTAGATCACTAGATAGAGAAAGTAGATACAATGAGATACATATAGTGGCGGGGTTAACGGCCAAAAATGGCATGATCTGTGCATTTTGTGATCAAAGCATGAAATTTGGCATACGTGTTCAGAAGACCCTCCTTTGCAATTCCAGATGTGGCGCCACGCAAGATTTCGCACCAGAGGCACTGTATTGCGGTTTGCGGTTAATATACCTGCTAGGGGTAAGTTCTGCAAAAATGATTCCTGGCCGGTCTCTGGTATCGCAGTCAGTATTTTTTAGTTCTGTTTAGTTAAAACTACATGTAGAAATGAGTAAAGAGTACATTACCACAAGCAAAGTATCAGATGCTGCCTTTACACGTTGTTTTTATACATTTTAAGGCCAATTTTGTTTTAGTACAGGAAAGTTAGTAAAAAAAATTGCCAAAACCTCATCAAAAATATGGACGTTCTGAAAATGTGATTATTTGTTCAGAATTGAGTGCCCTATCACATATCCAAACTCGCCAAAAATTGCACCCTGAAGCTTCGAGTTATTGGAGGGGAGGTGAAAAATTGCAACTAAAAATTCAGGGTATGGAACCCGTCAATCCAATGGATGCAAATACGTCGTAGTTCGACGCATCACATCCCGTTGATACAATTTTGGCTCAAAAAGTGTCGATCGTTGTTGAAGGGGGGTCGCGGGGGAAGGCGAAACTCGGCTGGGTGGCTCTTTTTCTTCCTGGGCTATTAAGAATCGATCACGACAAGATTGGTATCTTTTCCGACTAAATTCAATGTTCTGAACTTGAATCCGATGTGTAAATTTGGATAAAAACAAGTTCGAACAAGTTAACTTTAGAAAACCTGTTTTTTCTTTGACAATTTTCACAAAACTTTTTTTCACTGTTAAAAGTATTCATCTTTGGAAATATTTCAAAGACCATTAGATTGAACTGTATTCTACACGAAAATCATCCATTCGATCTGTAACTTTTTTTTTTCGAGATAGAAAAAATCGATTTGAACTTTAGTCGGCACGGCCCGGCGTCTACTATACAGAGGGGTGCATAAAAAACGGCCACCGCTGTAGCATCGTTATTCCTTATCCGATCTTCAAAATTCAAAAACCAGTTTAAATGGTTTTATATCTTCTATGATTCGACAGTAAAAAATAGTTTTTTTGTTATGATGCTTCTGAGCACTGATAGTCAACTTTTGTTTTTCAAATGGCAACAATATTTTTTTAATATCTTTTTTGATTCCTTATGCTTATCTGAATATAATGATGCATCAATATCACACATTTTATTATTAGACACGAAGAAAAAAAATTGAAACTGCGAAATTTTTACACATCACAGTAGCATCACAACACTCACGATATGTACGCGATCTGGTAGGCTGGGTGCAAAATGATGTTCAAAAGCACATAGTAGGTCAGGCGTTTGATTTTTCAAAATGTAAATGTCAAAATGTTTCCAAAATCCAAAAGAAGCTGTCCGTCTCTAAGACGTCTTTATTCTCTATTCTCAGCTTATTATTTTACACATTTTTAGGTAGGTATTGTGACCTGTCAGGACAAAAACGTCTTATTGATTTTTCATTTCCACAATACACACTTGAAAAGATATAAAATAGTAAGCTAAAAATAGATAATAAACAAGTCTTAGAGACGGACAGCTCCTTTCGGATTTTGAAAACATTTTGACATTTACATTTTGAAAAACCAAACGCCTGACCTACTATGTGCTTTTGAACATCATTTTGCACCCAGCCTACCGGATTGCGTGCATATCGTGGGTGTTCTGACGCTACTGTTGGGTGTGAAAATTTCGCAGTTTATTTTTTTTTCTTCGTGTTCAATAACAAAAAGTGTGATATTGATGCATCATTATATTCAAATAATTGTGAGGAATCCGAAAAAAAAATAAAAAAATATAGTTGCCATTTGAAAAACAAAAATCAATTATCAGTGCTCAGAAGCATCATAATACAAAAAATATTTTCTACCGTCGAATCATAGAAGGCATTATACCATTCAAAGTAATTTTTGAATTTTGAAGATCGGATAAGGAATAACGATGCTACAGCGGTGGCCGTTTTTTATGCACTCCTCTGTATACTGACCAGAACACTACACCATGCATCTTTAAATGAAAATAGCCTAAAAACTATCTGAAAAATTATAACTTATCTTTGAAAGTTTGAGGATCTGTGCCGAACTGAATTCCCTATAACATAAACAAAATCGTATAAATCGCAATGCAGGGTATTGAGTTATTACTTGAAGGTGCATGCTGTAGTGTTCTGGTCATTAGTAGACACCGGGCAGTGCCGACTAAAGTTCAAATCGATTTTCAAATCAAATCAGTTCAATTCGTTTTTTCAAAGAAAAAACAGGTTTTCTCAAGTTAACTTATTGTTCGAACTTGTGTTAATCCACACATCGGGTTCAAGTTCAGGACATTGAATTTAGTCGGAAAAGATACCAATCTTGTCGTGATCGATTCTTCATGGCCCAGGAAGAAAAAGAGCCACCCAGCCGAGTTTCGCCCTTCCCCACGACCCCCCTTCAACAATGATCGACACTTTTTATGCCAAAATTGTATCAACGGGTTGTGATGCGTCGAACTACGACGTATTTGCATCCACTGGATTGACGGGTTCCATCGGGTTCTATACATAGAGTTCTATATACCTTTAATTTTGAGTTGCAATTTTTTACCCCCCTCCAATAACTCTAAGCCTCGGGGGGCGATTCTTGGCAATTTTAGATATGTAGTAGGACACTTAGTTCTGAGAATATCAAATTTTCAGGAGGTCCATATCTTTGCCGACTCAAAATTGAAACGTGTATACGCGGAAGAAAGCCCATTCAAATCTCTACAATTCGACATATCATTCATTTATGTGCGATTTACGGTTCTTGAGTTAGAGCTTTCAGAACTTCCGGAAGCATCAACTTTCGGCATTCAATCAGCATGTTAAATTGATACCACCGTCATGTAGTAAGCAAATTAACCATGAATAGCTCTTGGCCATTAACCATAGATGATCAAGATTTAGAAAATCGATCATGGTGATGTTATTTGTGTAATTACAGGGTGAACTGTGAAAGCAAACTAACTTTAGAAAGAAATAAAAGTAATATAGCATTTGAAGGATGTCAGATACATTCGAAACTCATTATTATGATGAAATTTAGGGTCATCATTCAGAATATCCACTTTTCCACTTCGTATCTCTGCTGTTCTGGCCATATATTTGAAAAGATGGCGTCAAAAAAAAAAAAATCGGAAAATTCGTCATAAAATTTTAGGATTCATATCAAAAGTGAAGGTCTATTAAATTCTCTAAAATTTGACATCTGAATCACTCATGTGCGACTTACGGTTCTCAAGCTATACCTTTTCAAAGCCAATTTTCCCTTAGAGTTCACCCTGTAGTTGCATAACAACCGTTGCCATGATTGACTTTCTGGATATTAATGGTCTGTGGTTGACAACTTATCATTATTTATGGTCAATTTGACTGCCACGTGGAGCTAAGATCAACTTGATGTGCTGATTGGATGACAAAAGTTGATGCTTCAGGGAGTTCTAGAAGCCATAACCCAAGAACCGGAAGTAGCACTTACACGGAGTAAGGTGTCAAATTGTAGATAATTGAATAAGCTTCCATTCGCATACAAACGCTTCCACCTCACATTGACTGAAATGAAGATATTGACAAAAAACTGTTTTTTGGGCGCCATCTTTTCAATATGGCGGCCAAGACGGCAAATATACGAAGTGAAAAAGTGGAAATTCGGAAAGGGCACATCAAGATCTATGTTACCTGTGATCTAAAAAGCCGGAATTTAGCATATCTTATAAGACAATTTTGACAGTTTCCCGAAATGACGTTTGTAAATTTAGGTATGAAATAAGAAGAGAATTTTTTTGTTTACAAAATGATGCTCCAGATGTTGAAATCCGTTGAAAAACAAACGAGCTACAGCCAGTTTCTTATACAGATGAAGCCCATTTTGGCGCCTCCACCATATTTGCCTGCAGCAGATCTCAATATTCCACCATAATTTTTCATGGTCCTTGATCGCCCAGGAGTCGATTTGGTTATATCCGAGGGGTAAACCGCAAGGAAAATTTTGTACACTAGACTTCCACTATCGACTGATTTCCACTGATTTCCATCTGACTTCCATTGACTTCCATGGACTTCCACGGACTTCCATGGACTTCCACGGACTTCCATTGACTTCCACTGATTTCCATTGACTTCCACTGATTTCCATTGACTTCCACTGACTTCCACTGATTTCCATTGACTTCCACTGATTTCCATTGACTTCCACTGATTTCCAAGACTTCCACGTGATTTCCACTGAGTTCCATGACTTCCACGTGATTTCCACTGATTTCCATGACTCCCACTGATTTCCATGACTTCCACGTGATTTCCACTGATTTCCATGACTTCTACAGACTTCCATGACTTCCACGTGATTTCCACTGATTTCCATGACTTCCACGTGAATTTCATCGATTGTAGGGAATATTCCCCCGGGAACCTACTAGGTATACAAACTACCTATCGAGGAAAACCTCGAGGAAAACATTGTTGGTAAAACTGGGTCCAGAAATCTAAAATTCAATCGATAGGGATGCATATAACTACATGAAAGACTGGACCTTGTATTGTTATGTTATGTTTTTTCACCACTAGTTACTGAGTCGATTTCCAGAAAATAAATTATAGAGGTCTTCAGTTTTTAACTTCCCTTCAACCGCAAAGAAACCCGCAGCTTTGCGACCACATCAAATTGTAAATTAGAGTGATAATTATTGTGAACTCGTCTTCAACAAACAGCAAGATTGAGCTTGGTAACAATAATTACGGCTAAGTCGAGGGCTAAGTACCTTCGTACCTGACTTGTTTTCTTAACAAACACAGCCTGCACTTCGAGCAGCACCCATTTCAAAAATTTCCAGGCAGAATCGAGGGCAGAATATAAGCAGTTTTAAGGTACCATTCTAGACGTTCGGATAGTCGAATAGATGAGACATCAGATCTCCAAGCAGAAGATCGTGGGTTGTATCTGCAGATATCTGGTTGTCTCTAGCGGTAACTGCCAATTACCTAGCAAAATGCCGAGATGTGCCACTCCTAAAAAGTACAAAAATATTGCCAATATTTTCAATTACGAGCTTCAACTTTGATTACTGTTTGACTCATACGAAAATTATGATACGAACATTTGGAACAGTAGACGTGTTGACAATTTGTTTTCCAGTTGGGCTTGTTAGGACGATCAGAGCATGAAATTATCATGTACCTAAGGTCCTTCTGCAGTGCAGAATTAGTAAGAAAGCTGCTTTTCTAAGCAAATCGCTTCTGAAATGGCTTAACTTCAAAAACATGTGTCAAAACACAGCTTAAATTTCTCTGTTGTTTCGCCGTTAACTGTCGTCTGTCAGAATTTGTACCACCCTGCTGACGCTTGCGCTAAGATGGCCTTAAAACGAAAAGGATGTATGGATAGCTTATACCCTTGACAGACTAGAAAGCTCATAAATTACTAGTGTTTCACGTAGTCATAGTCGCCGAATAATCGCCGGTAGTCGTGCATCATCGCCGTGATTTTTAAATATCTTTGGCCAGCTTTTCTGCAATGAATCGCGATATTTGTCATCGAGTCTGTCATTCCGGTACGCCATTCAGACACGTATTTCTGGAATGGAGAAACTGGATTTTGTGTCTTGCCTCCTGCAACAACATCTTTTGTACCAAATTATGAGCATAACGTGTATAAGCAAGCACGAAAAATTGAAAAATCTTTGCTTTACATAAGAAATGACCACCTGAAAATTATAAATCTCCTCGCTTTACATAAGAAACTGACCGCCTGCGCCCGTTCGCGAAAGTTGGATGATACGAACATTGCGAACTTGTAGCACAGTATCGGTTGGCAGAGTACTTTATTTTTGGCAAAGTCGAATTTATTGATGAGGGAATAGGTTTTTCCGTAAGTATCCGTGAGATAGGTAGGTATCTCTATATAAGTGTTTATTTCCATAAATATCTCATAAATAAGCTTAAACCTCGGCTCAAACTATGCTAATAGCTTTTAAACATGCTGCCTAGATTAGAAATATTCCAAAACGTCTGCTGTCGTGAAAAATGTGAAATTTTGCAAAAGCAAGCGAAATGGAAGGTACGTATCGCAAAAGCAGTTAAAAAATTGCAAAAAAAGTTATGATGAACCACACGATAGGTACAAACATAATGAACTATAACATGCATCTGTCAGTTGCCTTATTGTCACTTGCCAGCCGCGCATATGAACCAGGGCCGCGCTCAAAAGTTGGTTAGACTATGGGACAATGCGATTTTGATCAGGTTGACTGAATCATCAGTCTCTTATTCTTCGTTTCCTCAATTTCTTCCGACTAAATAAAAATTCAACATAGATTTTGACAACAAATAAATATAGTGTGATGTGGTGTGAACATTGCAAGCAATAATTATTTTGTTATTGCTTGCAATGTTCACACCACGCTTTCTTGATTGGATGGAATCTAAGCTAAATACCACCTCACATCTCACTTAAAATATGAAATTATCATTATGATTATAGATGCTATTGGCAATAATAGCCCAATACTTTTGGACCATTCGACAATAAAGTTTGACATTGACATTTTGGGCAAAAATTGATCGCCACGTTTATTCATGCGCTACGGCGCATGCTCATAGGCTTATTACGATTTTGCAGTGTGTCACCTCCAAATTTGTAATTGAATGATCATTAATACTCTTGACAGACTGCACCTCAATGATCATTAAGTGTAATGATCATTAACGTTAAATGACGATTGCGAATTTGGGGGTGACACAAATTCGCAAATCGTAATGAGCCTATGAGCTTGCGCCGTAGTGCATGAATAAACGTGGCGATCCATTCCCCCCCCCCCCAAAGTGTCGATGTCAAATGGTCGAATGGTCTGGAGTATTGGGCTATTATCGCCCTTATTATCCATAATTATAATATTAATTTCATATTTTCGGTGAGGTGTGAGGTGGTATTTAGCTTAGATTCCATTCAATCAAGAAAGCGCGGTGTGAACATTGCAAGCGGAAACAAAGTAATTATTGCTTGCAATGTTCACACCACATCATACTATCTTTATTTGTTGCCAAAATATATGTTGAATTTGTATTGAGTCGAAAGAAATGGAGGGGAAGAAGAATAAGAGACTGATGATTTAGTCAATAATCTGATCAAAATCGCATAGCGCCATAGTCTAACCAACTTTTAAGCGCGGCCCTGATTAATGTGCGCGTCTGGCAAGTGGCAAGGCAACTGACAGATGCATGTTATAGCTCATTATGTTCGTATCCATCATGTGGTTCATTACGACTTTTTTTTGCAATTTTTTGACTGCTTTTGCGATAAATACCTACCTTCCATTTCGCTTGCTTTTGCAAAATTTCACATTTTTCACGACGGATGTTCTGGAAACCTCTATTCTCTCATCAATGAATTCAACTTTGCCGAAGATAGAGTCCAGGATAGAGTACCACCAACCGATACTGTGCTACAAGTTCGCAATGTTCGTATCATCCAACCTTCGCGAACAGGTGCAGGCGGTCATTTCTTATGTGAAGCGAGGAGATTTTCCAATTTTTCGTAGGTACGTGCTTATACGTGCACGCTACAGGAATTATATACCTACCTGTCTCACGGATACTTACGGAAACCCATGTCCTTATCAATAAATTCGACTTTGTGCCCAAAAATAAAATGCCGCCAATCTATACCCTGCTGCCTGTTTGCAATGTTCGTATCATCCAAACTCCGCGAATATGTGTGGTTATTGCTCATGTTTTTGGAATTTTATTTTGGATTATTATTATTATTTTTTTATACGTGCTTATACGTGCACACTTACGGGCATAATTTGGTACAAGAGATGTTCTTGCAAGAAGCAAGACACAAAATCCAGTTCCTCGATTCCAGAAATACGTGTCTGAATGGCGAACTGAAATGAGGGACTTGATGACAAACGACAGACATCGCGATTCATTGCAGAAAAGCTGGCCAATGGTTTTCAAAAATCACGGCGATGATGCACGACCACCGGCGATTATTCGACGATTATGGTTACCCCTAGTTGATGACCATTAAGGTCCTAAATGACGTTCTAAATGATCATTTAGTAAATGACGACGTGCAATAACATTGGTCATTTATATCGTAATTTACGCTTAATGATCATTCAGTTTTCCAGTCTGTCAAGGGTATAAGGTACAGTCTGTCAAGGGTATTAGGTCCTCAAGGCTGACCAATGAGCAAATCGGATTTAATAGTTGCGGCGCCATCTGGTCCACCATATCGATTTCTCCTCGGAAATCTCTTATTAGTGAAACGATTGTCGTAAAACTTGGAACTTACTTTTGTCTCGTATGAAAATTCTTATTTCCAAGCTGAGTTTCATGATTCCGCTTCTATCTTGGCCGCCATATCAAAATTTCTCACTAATGGAACGATTTTCATGGAACTTGACATTTACCCCTGTCTTGTAATAATGATCATTCTTATTCTCACGCTGAATTCACTGATTCTTTGGCTGCCATATTGAAATCTCTTATTAGGGGAATGATTGTCATGGAACTTGAAACATCTAACTTCCATCTGACTTTCACTGAGTTCCATAGATTTTCAATGACTTTCACCTAATTCCACGTGATATCCATTGAATTCCACTGACTTCTACAGACTTCCACTGATTTCCATGACTTCCCTAGACTTCCATTGACTTCCACGTGATTTATATTGAATTCCACAGATTTCCACAGACTTCCACTGACTTCCATGACTTCCACGTGATTTCCATTGAATTCCACAGACTTCCATGACTTCCACTGATTTCCATGACTTCCATTGACTTCCACGTGATTTCCACTGACTTCCACTTGATTTCCACGGACTTCCACGGACTTCCACGGACTTCCACGGACTTCCATGGACTTCCACAGACTTCCACGGACTTCCACTGTAGTGTACACCAGACTTCCACTGCGGTTTACCCCTCGGTTATATCTCTATATATCTTCACGAAGTTGCACACGGCCAAGCCTTTTTCGACCCTATGCCCCCAGACTATGTTGTCTGAGTGACGATTCGAATGAATCGCCCGCCTGTAGAGACATACATCCGTGAGACATACAGATTTGGGGAAAAAATCAGAGAAGTCTTGCGTAATGAAACCATCCGATAAGAGAGATGGAAGAGAGGAGTGTACTCAGGTGTGGTCATAGCCGTAACTCAGACAACAGCTGACAGCTGTGCATCGGAAAACAAAACTGTGCGTCAGACAACAAAGCTGTGCGTCAGACAACAAAGCTGTGCGTTGTCAGAACTGTCCATGCGGGCATTTCGGACTGCCGGCACAACGAAAGCGCCTCTAATAGGGTTTTCCAAATTCTTCCACTGCCCCGGTTCAGAGCGATTTGTTGTAATACCATTGGCTGAACCAGGGCGGTGCAAGAAAACCCTATAAATGCCATCACGCCATGGATCATCACGCTATCAAAAGTGATCGAATTAATAGCGTTTTTGAGTCACTAAAACCGAACCAGTTCGGCTCTTAAATCAGAGGATTTGATTGGTTCTCCAAAATCCTTACCCAATCAGTGATAGCGATCTTAGAGCTCAACTGGCTCCGTTCTGGCCAGTCGAAAACGCCATAAGTTCATGAACATGGGCCTGTCACTGGGTAAGGTAGGAATATTTTCCTATGCACAAAGCACAAGAAATTCCAACCGTTAGATAACGCTTCCAAATTTGAAATTTAAATTAATTATTTATTTTTCTCGAATTTTAGCAGAGTCAATTATTTTCAAACTACTTCGTGCGTACCTCGGATCCACTTCGATTTCGGGCGTCATCGTGTAGAGCCCATTTTAAAAATCGACACGGTTCCGGTTTTCCGACGGTCATTTTTTTCATGCAAAATGAAATTTGCACATTCCGTGTAATTTGAAAAAACTGCAGTGTAAACTTCGACATGGATGAGCCCACGAACGATGAGCCCCACGAAATATTCATTTTCCCAGCAAACACGCAAGTATCGGCCGACTCGCGGTTTAATGATGGCAATGATGGCGAAGTGATGGCTATGGCATGCCAGCATTTTACCAGAGTATAAGAAGCGCTTGCCAGAATCAGGTAATCAGGTAAATGTCTGTAAGATGCTGGGCCATTGATTACAAAGGTTGATTGTTGTTTGTCAACGACGGTAAAGCTGCGGTGGAATACCGCACGTTGGCCGCCATTTCATCGGCGCACAGGTCCTGTACAACTTCAAAGCGCTGGGCCAACACCACTGTGGATGGAATCAGTGCATTTGTACGATGCTGGCCCGTTGCAACCGTGTTTGTTATTGGGTTAAGTATGCAGATCGACATGCTGGGAATGAAAGTTGGAGAAAAGATTGAATTAATTTTTGGAGGAAAAACTTTTGAAATCCCACGGTTTTCGAGTTTTCCTCTCTGGAAAAACTGCAAATTTTACAACTTTTCATCCCTTATTGAAAACATTTTCACCTTTTTTGTTTTCTATACAAGAGGTAACTGATGGGTTCTTGAACATTTTCCAACATTTTTTTTCCAATTTCCCGGGAGTTTTCCGGTTGAAAATGTAAAACTGACCTAAGTTTTCGAGACCGCTGGACTTAAATGATGGAGCGATGGAGCTGAAATGGAACCTCTTATAATTGACTATTTTTACAATAATTAGTAAGATTATTTGAAATAAAGATATTTGAGGTTTTCCCGGAAAATTCAAATTTTCCTGACAACATTTTTTATTTCCTGCAAATTATTTTCAATATTTTTTCCTAATTCCAACTTTCCATACCCGGGGTGACACAACCGATTTTTTGCTCAAATAAACGGTATAGATCGAACCCTAGCCAGTTAACATATCTTGCGCATCTGTGACCTTGCGTTCACTAATTCTTCAAAAAGGAAGTGCGCTACTCAGCCTCATATGCCCATGAGGCATAATCGCTTGTTAAAAGTTGGCTTTCTATCCTCCCCCCCCCCCAAATTCATAAAAAAGTGTGTGACTGTTTGTTTTTGAGTGGATTATTCTCTCTACCGCTCTGGAATCGGAATATACAGGGTGGTCCAGGTTACCCAAGCAGCAATTTAGGGCCAAATTACCAAGCTTTAAGTCAAATTGACTTGGAGAAGGCAAAATATGCATGATTTTGACATAAAATTTTCCTTATATGACAAATGCTCTACAAAGTCATTATTTAAATAAAAAATTACCAAGGTTTAACCTTGCGATTACCCTAAATTTACCATCGACTTCAAAAAGTTTTTGGAAGTTAAAAATTACCTAGATTCCACCTCAAAAATGCCTTCAAATTCTTTAAAATTTATAAGGCATTATCTAGGGCAAAAATTAGTTAATTTTCGCTTGACTTCCGCCGTTAAAGTCCATTTTACCTCTGAGGTTAATTTAAGCCATCAACGGTAGTCGCAATTACTTCGAAATCACCCTAATTTCAACTTCAAAGTCTGGTTATGAATAACCTCTCCTTATACTAGTCCAAATTTGGTAATTTCCAACTTTATACAATGCCTTACAGGTCATGGTAGATAACAAGGGTTATTTCAGGAAAAAAGCGGACCTATTCAATTTAAACATTTGACTTTGAAGTCAGAATTACTCTAAACATTGACTTATTAACCCTTGACTGGCGTCGTGAAAAATCTGCGCGTAAGCACCGTCGTGCGGTCCCACGGACCGCATATTGAAAACGTTAGAAATAAACTACGCGACTTTGAAGAATCGATTGCATGTATATAATTAGGAAGTACAATATAAAAGACATCTCATTGTCTTTCGTCAAGTCGTATATGACCGACTATAAGTCGGGAAGACCCAAAATAATACCATAGTGGATAATAATACCTATTCAAGTCTTGTAAGACACTAGGTCACAAATTAGTAAAAATAGGTCTTAAATTACTAATTTTTACCAAAAACGTAACTTATTGTAGGTTTAGCCGACTAACAGGGTATCTGACCTATAAGTCAAATCGACCTATGTGCCCAATTTTCGACGTTTAAATTACCCACTTATTTTTCCCCTCCTGAATTCGACGTCGATTGAACGTAAATTCGACCTATTGAAAATTAGTCGCTGACCAATAATGAGGTAGATTTAACCTAATTTAGCCCTAATTTGTTGCTTGGGTATACTAGCAATAATTCACCATTCGATGGTCCATCGAAAACTAGGTCGACATGCAGAATTTAATTTTTCTCCAAAACTCTTCCTAAGGGAGATAGAGCCCTTCAAAGTTCAGTTTTTAAAATCATCTTTTTGCGATAACTCTAAAGTAATCGAAGCGATTTTGACCAAATTTGGTACAAATACTTATGGAATAAATACCCATCACTTGACGTAGATAGCTTTTGTCAAAATTGTCCAGTGGCGTAGATACCGGGGGATTGTTCAACTTGTCCCACCCCATTTTCTACGCCACTGGATATTTTTGAAAAATTATAACCTTTTTATCTCGAAATCGCCACTTTCCAGAGCCCAAATTGTTTTTCTCTGAAAACGCCTCGTTTCTTTACAAAAAATGGCAGTAATATTTAGTATATTATTCAACAAGCGGGTAATGATTAATGATTGCTTTTTACTCATGAGGATGCAGTTTGCCGACACGAGCCTTGGCGAGTGTCGTAAAGCATCCGAATGAGTGACAGCCATTACCCGCGAGTAGAATACTATGCTTTATCCAGTCTTATTGAAAAATGCAGGCATGGATATGCGCGTGATAATGCGTGCATTATTCAATAGGATTGGATAAATCAACTTAAACGACCTAGAAAACTTATTCCAGTTGAAGAATCATGAGTTTTCTTGGATTTTAGTTTTTAGGCCTTTGAAAGTCGCGATTTCGAGGTGTTTTCCAAAGTTTCAAACCCAAATATCTCGGAAATGAAGCCTCCTGATCAAAATTTTACAAAAGTAACTTTTTTTCTATATTGAACAAGGAATTCAAAAAAGTATAATTTTTCAAAAATATCCAGTGGCGTAGAAAATGGGGTGGGAGAAGTTGAACAATCCCCCGGTATCTACGCCACTGGAAAATTTTGACAAAAGTTATCTACGTCAAGTGATGGGTATTAATTTCATAAGTAGGTATATTTGTACCAAATTTGGTGCAAATCGCTTTGATAACTTCGGAGTTATTGCAAAATGATGATTTTAAAAACTGAACTTTGAAGGGCTCTATCTCCCTTTTAGGAAGCGTTTTGGAGAAAAATTAAATTATGCATGTCGACCTAGTTTTCGATGGACCATCGAATAGTGAATTATTGCTAGTATAACCTCTGGACCACCCTGTAGGTATGTGATACTTTGAGTTTTGAGCAGGGATCACGTTTTGAGACATGAGACACCTGGTGCAGAGACGAATAATTCTGCCCTCTGTTCTTCAGAGACCTTGGAAAAATTAGGGCAAATGATGGGGAGTGAAATATTTCAATAGAAAGCAAGAAAGCATATTCTGCGAACAGAACGTTCAACCGAAAAAAATGGTTGCCGCATGTTTTCGGATAAATCATTAATCATAATAGGTAAGTGAATAGGCAAGCAACAGAGTCCTTTTTGAAATATTAGAAATTTCCGCCAGAAAAATACCTATATTGACATTTCGAATCCACAGCGCACCAAGCGCACAATGTCAATTTGGTAAATCGAATGTTGAATGTTGCCAATACGAAGGTACGTTTTCGTCTGTTTTGTCATTATATTCTGCACGAAATTCGCCAATTTCTGCAATCGTGCATTTTGAACGTGTCCAGGACCGTGCAGGACATGAAAGCGAAGGGTATTTATCGATGGGAAATTCACGATAAAATTTGAATAGTGGTTTCCTTTCAAAATAAATCAAATGAATACAAACAAAATGGCGTGTATTCATTGAATTTTCAGGTGTCAAATCGGGGTAAATAAATGTTAACCTTCAACTTATTTTGCAGTGATTTCAACTTACAACCGTCAGGTTCTATGATGCTTCTTACTTAGATGGTTTTAAACGAAAAGGTGCATTATGCCACGGAAAAGTGTTCCAACAGGTGTACAATAACCACTTTGTTTTTTTTTTAGTAGGTGCCTAATGGATCACCAGGTTTACCTTCGTCTCAC
Source organism: Anaspis maculata (assembly GCA_949128115.1). NCBI lineage: Eukaryota > Metazoa > Arthropoda > Insecta > Coleoptera > Scraptiidae > Anaspis > Anaspis maculata. The sequence continues at coordinate 53,777,912 of OX421963.1, read as the reverse complement.
GCAAACGAATGGGGTTCCTCAGGAATCCAAACTTGCGAATTACATGGTGAGAGCCCCCAAAAGGTTTCAATAGTTTTGTGGCTGAATTGAGTGATTTTTAGAACGTACAATCGCCGAGTCCAAACAACTTGCATCAGACCTTCCAGAGCAAGTTGAACATAAGCTCTAGTTCAATCACGCCGAAGAAAACACTACCACCAGGTCCACAATGCATTGGCGTTACCAATTTAACTTCGAGCGCCCCAGGTACAATCGAATCATTTTTTTCCATTTATACTTCTTAACCTTGTTCTCTGACTAGCGTCGCCAAACATTTTCAATTCGTTCACGAGCTCCTTAGACGGGACGCCAATGCGGTGTCTCTCAGGCGGCATTGAAGACTTGGAAAATTCAACATCACCTTCACCAAATCGCGTAAACAACTGCTCACCTATGTCGCAAGATGCTGGAAGTAATATCCCAATGGCAGCATATCAAGTATGTTGTATTTAATAATCTCATAATTTCCTTATCGAATGATTCCGTATTATCTGAAGGAAAATGTCGGCGGAACAACATATTTTTATCCTACAACAAGTGACACTTCTTGCCATCCTGGTGAAATGGCTATGAATAGCAATATACCGGCAGACTTCAACGTGTATCCGGGTACCCCGAATCACATTGTCACCCTCAAGGGCAAGCAAGATTCTTTTTTCATATCGAAAGACCTTCAGATGGAAATCATGAACCGGAATGCGCTCACAATGATGCAGCCAAACCAACAATATGCTGGTTTGAATTTTTTTAGGAAGTGATTTCGAGTCGTTTTTGACAAAACTTGATTTTTCAGATCTTCCCCAGGTAGACAGCTATCACGAGTTGTGTCCACTTGAACGTATAACAAGTAATTCTCTTCATAAGCCTCACCTGGGATATCAGGCGTCCATGTACAAAGCTATTCATATGAAGACGGGCACTCCGTATTGTCTGAGAAGATTACATGGTAAGTTTTTAGTCAATCAGACTAGGTTGTGGGTAGTATGAATTATCAAATATTGATAGCACGGCATCTACTGTAGCTAAAAAAATACTATTTCAGGCTTCCGGCTTCAAAATGCGAAGTGCATGCTTGTTGTGGACGTATGGAAAAATTTGAATCATTCCAATATTGTACAGCTACAGGAAGTTTTCACCACAAAAGCATTTGGTGATAACTGTAAGTGCCTCATCAGGTTTTGCCAGACACCCTTTCTTGACTAGACCCTTAAGGGCCTGTATTATATAGGCGTTTCAATTGAAGGTAGCAGCGCCATTAGCGGCCATATTTTAAACTAACAGTGTTGGGCGGTTTGGGTTGAGACCAAGATGGATCTTTTTTTTTTCTGTCCATATAAGACCGATTGCGACAATTTCGGTATGTGTGTAAATTTGGACGAAAACAAGTCTTGTCAACTTGAAGAAACTTCTTTGATCGTTTTTACATGTTACTTCCCCGACCCGTCCCCTCACTTGAGAAGGAAAGTTATGTGATGATACAGGAGAACCGTTCTGGTACGATAACAGCCGAACCGTTAACCCGAACAACTTGAAATTTGGTATACAGACAGGGTCTTGCTGTCAAATGAGCTGATTAGTTTTTGGCTGTCATCAGTCAAACCGAAGTGTCACTATCAAAAAACGACATAATCTTCATCTCACGGCACTTGACTTGCAATATGTCATTGAAAGTCCTATCGTGTGATCAATTGAATTCCTAATTTAGGCAGGCTATGGCCTGGTCAAAATCAGGGGTGCGAAGCTGCATTTGGCTAGGGCACAGCCTCCCTAAATAAGAATTCAATGGGGCCATGCATTTGTAAAACACAACGTAGAGGTCGCCACCACTGTTGGTAGATTGACGTAAGGGCCTGTTCCGTTTAAATAATATTCGTACCAAATCCAAAACATGGGGGGTGACAGTAGCTGCGTTCCTTTTATCATTTGAACTGAGAATTCTCACTTCAATTGCTAGTTGTGTCTCTCTCCCTCTCATGCAATTCTCGCTCTTTCTCTCTCTAACTGAGGTGAAATTATCTGAGATTTCGTGTTAAAGGAATACAGCTATTAGCTATTAGCCTAATTAAACTGATTAAAGTGTATTACTTATGAAAAATCACTCACTGGATGCGTCATTTTGGAGAGTATTGAGTTATTTGAGGAAGGGAACACAAAGAGCTCTCGCATCAAATTAGTTTTTTGAGCCAAAATTATCTGGGAAAATCTCAAGCACGAGTGATTGTGACAGTCGTCAGATTTTATTGTTTGTATCGAATTTATTCGGTTGCCAATCAGGGCTATTCTGTATGGATATTGGCCGCTTTCATAAGACGGGAGCAGCTACCGCTACGCTCCTTCGGAACTGTTGGCGTCTTACGAACGCATTGTTGGAAGTAGCGGTGACTGGCGGTGACACATCCAGCGCCGCGTCAAGAATAGCCGAAAATATAATCTGGTCTTGGAGAATTTCACCCAGTGCCCAGTGCTAAAGCTCGATGGTCTATATTTAACGAGCGATTCACATTAGCTGAGAAAAAACTTATAATTTTCAAAAATTCAAAACAGCACGCAAGGTAGACAGCACCGAACAACACTCTTGAACCCATAAAATGTCAGAATGGCACTTGCGAACATCAAAATTTAACGTTTCTCTCATTCTTCCACCTCCCACTCCTATCGCTCACTATGCTACCAAAATGTAGCGAACTTCCGAGCCGCTACAAAACATGGCCGTCCGCTCCGAGCGGAGCGGAAAAGTAGCGCACCGTTCACAGGACAAATCGGTAACAGTTCCACAACTGTTGTGACTTATGAATGCGGCCATTGACTCAACTCAACATTGATATTGTGACACTAAATTGTCATTCTAATAATGAAACACAATGGAAAATGTCAGTTTAGTGTCACTCTGTCAATGTTGACTCAAGTCAATATCCATACAGAATAGCCCTGATTGACATTTATCGTCAAGGCCGCTCTATGAAAATACGCAACACAGCCGCAACGCAAGGAGGCGCAACGTTTCCGGTTGGCTCGCAAGATATTTGCGAAGCCATCGCAACGACGCGAAAGGCTTGCGATCCAATCGGAAACGTTGCGGCTGCGTTGCGATTATTGCAAATTTTCATAAAGCGGGCATTACAAATATAGCTCTGATAATCGAAGGCGTCGTATGTAATAATCACGAAGAATACGCTTCAACAGCGTATTTCATACTGACCTATGAAATATCTTCAACTACAATTACCTCCAACCTGTCAAGAGTAATTAAAGACTAATTGAAAAATGTCAAAGAACACGTTTTTTGGCTGACTTGTTTAAACTTGTTTTAATTGAAATTGCAACAACGAATTTGAATTCAGCAGGTGGAATTTAAGTGGAAGCGACATCAAAGTTATTTTCAACGGTCTTAAATGGACAGGAGAAGAAAAAGATCCACCTATACCTACCAGATACCACAATCATACTCTAAAGCACAGACAAAGGTACGATGGATCGAGTTACGATTCATTTTAGTCAAACCAATTGCTGCGTTTCATCCCCTCCATGATTAAATTGCTACTTGTTTACCCCCTCCTCAACTCAAAACCTTGAGGGCTATTTTGGATGTACTACGGCACTCAATTCTTAGAATTTTCAATTTTCAGGACTTTCATATTCCACATCATCTTTCTTTAAGGTTGAAATCCGTTATAATACTGGGAGTTGATGAGTAATTATTTTTCAGCAATGATATTTGTCTATGACTATTATCCTGGTTCGGAGACTTTATTGAGTAAGTATTTCTCGTCAGACCAGCCTGATCCTTTCGCGCCAGAAACTTCACCACGGCCCTACAGCCACCAGAAAAATAACATTTTACGTCACCAGCAAAACAACAAGTTGCCAGAATTTCTTATTTGGAATTACATTATCCAGCTTACATCGGCCTTGAGATTAATCCATTCCTCAGGTAAATCTCTAAATTTAAAATGATTGTTTCAACTTTCACAATTGGTTTCCAGGTTTAGCTTGCAGGAGTCTGGACCCTACGAAAATAATTATCACGTCAAAGAACAGATTGAGATTGAGCTGTCTAGGTGTAATGGATGTCGTCTCAAATGAGAACAGTGGATCAGTGAATCCTTTGGCTCTGGTGCAGCATTATCAGCAAGAAGACCTGACGGCTCTAGGCAAGCTAGTTTTAGCGTTAGCATGCAAGTCCACAGTGGCTGTGCAAAGAGAGAACATAACTACGGCCGTAGATATCGTAAGCCGTTCTTACACGGCAGATCTTAGAAATCTTATTATGTGAGTGTTAAGAAATGAATAATTGGCTTTTTTTGTGACGTTGAGCGACAAATTTCAGGTATTTACTTTCACCGCAGCAAAGGAAAAGTATCACAGATTTAATGCCAATGATTGGAGCGAGATTTTACACTCAAATGGATCACTTGCACAGCTACATTGAAATGCTCGAGTACGAAGTGTCGAAAGAAATCGAAAACGGGAGACTTTTCAGGTTGTTGGCCAAGTTGGGCACCATCAATGAAAGACCTGAGTGAGTTAGTTATTCTCTGATTATCACCACAGAATTGACATTCCATACTGAAAAGCCACTTTAACCACTCAAAATCATTGTTATGTAACATGCGGTTGCGAATGACCTTGCGTCAGGTCCCTTTTTCATTTCATCTCTGGCTTTAGTTCAGTCTTGGGCAAACAAGTATGTATTTTGGTTTTGACAAAAAAATATTGTAATGCTTTGGCTAACTTCACGTCCACCGCCCTCGCAATATCATACGCTCACTGCCCAATCAGACCACGCTCAGCAACCGAATGTTTCCGAGTAACAATGAAGGGGGCCGCGGTCAAACCAGACATAATATCGGTAGCAAACAGTTTGAACTTTTCATTCCTTATAAAATTTTCGCAAATGGTGTTTGGTGAAAATGAAAAAAAGTGCTGTTGAACAGGCTGGTGAAAATGATTCACCTCTTAACGGGCAACATGTTCAAAAATGCTGTTACTGAGTTGAAATTTCACAAGACAAATGGGTTATTTTTTGAAAAGGACCCACGTTCAATTTGTCGCTATAGCGTATTTTCAATCTTTCTGTTCCAGCCCTTTAGGCAGGGTGACTACCTTTTCGAGAATTTCAAATGGGACTAGGGGATCGAGTTGCACATCATTTTGAAGGTCTTTGAATTCTCCTCACAACAGTTTGAAAAAAATTGAAGTCGATCGACCCATTCTGAGGTTACGAATTTTTCAAAATCGGATTCTTTTTTTTTTCTCAACATTGATATTTTAAATTTGGTGCTCGCCTTTTATGATAATCTAAGATGTTTACGAGAGGGATCAACTGGTTTTTCAGGTACAATGTTGACGGAAAGAAAAAAAAGTCCAATTTTGAAAATTTCTGATCGGGTTGTTAAATATCTTTTTTTTTTATTCAATCTGTTGTAAAGAGAATTAAAATGCCTTTAAAACAATGTGCAGCTTGACCCCTATTCCCATTTAAAATTCCTTAAAGGGTAATTACCTTGTCTAGGGGGGTTGAACAGGAAGATTGAAAATACGCTAATTGTATATCCCCATCGAAAAGATAAGCGGCCTGGGTCAGCTTTTATTCAAAAAAAAAATTGTAGAGCGAGAAATTGGAGATGAGTACTTGAAAAAAATCACCTGTATAACAACAAAAAAGTACGGGGTTTAGCAGTAGCAGGTCTTTTTGCACTTCAAGGCATCTTTTACCTTTGCGCAGATGTCGGAGGAATCAGCACGACTAATGCTGAATTTATGCAACGAAAATTAACAACTCAACTCAATTAACAATTAAACTCAATTAACAATTAAACTGAACTGAACTCCGACGAATTGAATGTTCGTTTTGCATGGCAGGCTTTCATGCAGACAAATTATCAACTAAGCCGACAACTAAGCCAACTAACGCCAACTACGATTTGGCCAAATCCCAAATCGGTAGTTGGCGTTAGTGGATGTGGGAGTTTTTGGGAGTTGGGCGCACTTTTCTGCGCACAATTCAAATATCCCTTCAAATTACAACGCATGTTTCCTGACTTTTATCTTGTCATGAGATTAGCAAACATGCCTTTCCTCCTCTGGGCTCTGTTGACAGGTCTCTAAACGCGAAAGCTGCACTAGCGAGCAACAAAAACAAAAATGCACACTCCGCCACCATGACGCTGCGCAGCGGCGTAATTAACAATTAAAGAGCTTGCATGAAATGCGAACATTTGTTAGTTGGAGTTGTAGTTCAATTCAGTTTAATTGTTAGTTGAGTTGAGTTGTTAATTTTCGTTGCATAAATTCAGCATAAGAATGTGGGTAGGTAGAACCTACTAGGCTCTGGACTAGATAGACTCGGTAGTCTGTGACTTGGTACTACCATTGTACTACATAGTATTTACCAATCTGGGTGGCAAATACTTCACTTGGCCAATCTGTTAAAATTGTGGGATAAATGAACAGTATTCCCTCTCACTTTTTATCAGCTGTCCATCAGCGAAAGAATTAGACGAGTACCTATGCTTTGATTTACAACCTTTGACTAGGAGCTTGTGGTGTGGTTAGTTGGCGCGTTCGACTACCACTCCAGAGGTCGCGGGTTCGATCTCCACCGGGGACGGATTTTCGGCCTCGAAAACAAGCTCCTTGGTTTAGTTGGAATGCTTGCTAAATGCAAGACGTGTGTGTGTGTGTCGCATAGCACGTAAAATACGAACGATGGTGCCGACCCCATGCGATGTTGGTGGTCGTTAAAAATCCCTAACCTGTGTTGGAACACACAGGGGTTCGACAAAATTTCCGGTATAGTGGAGGAAAGCATTCACCGGCGTCGGTGTTAGGCCTCGTTGCGGAAATAGGCCGACGTTAAATAAACTAATAAAAAAAAAAACAACCTTTGACATAAATTTAGGAGAATTATGTCTTCAAGATGAAATCTAAGAGAACTATTGAAGATTTTACGAACACTTATTGCCGATGAGGCTTTGGTTTTGTCAATTTCTGAGGTACCTATTAAATTTAAGGTCATGATTTTTAAGATTATCTTTTCAAAATGTAGTCTCTCTTTTATCACAGTTCCATTGCTATCAGTGCTTCAAAAGAAAAACTGAAGAAAACCGGTGTGTCTAAAATGGGGACTGGTCTAGTCAAATAGATGATTTTGTTTTAGTTGCTGAATATTTGAAAAAAAATCTGCATTCATTTGAAAAAATATAAAAAATAGCTAGTGAGCTGGCCCATTCAATGCTAGAAATATATTTTCTTCCTTTTTGTCTTTAAAGCACTGGTAGCGCCCAAATTGTATAAGAAAAATTCCATTTCTCTTTCACTGTGAATTACCAACCTTAAACTATAATTGCATGTGATAACATAAAAACTTGGAATAATCAACAGATTTAATTTGGATGGCGCCTGGGCCGAAACGGGTGACAGGTATATGCTCAAATTGTTTCGAGACTACGTGTTTCATCAAGTTACCGAAGACGGCCGACCCTGGATCGATATGGCACACATAGTACAATGTTTGAACAAGTTTGACGCTGGAATTCCAGAAAAGGTGAAAAACCGCGAAAGTTGCACTTTCTCTGATTTTCATTTTTTTTTTTTTTAATTTGTTTAGATTTGTTTAATGTCCAGAGACGAACAAAGTATGTTGGTTGTGTCTTACGCCGAGTTGAAGCATTGTTTCGAGCAATCATTTCACGAAATTTTGAATGCCGCCCCAGCGAAAAAGGATTTGACCGAACCTGACGACAAGATGTACATAAAATGTGAAGGCGAGAAACCACAGTGAACGCGTGAAATGGTACAACATTTAAAAATAAGTACTATAGTTTTTATATTTTTTGATCAAGAAATGTTTACAATAATATTTGTAAGTTTGCCAGTCTTATGTTGAGAGTTTTTATGTTGATTTTCTATAAGATATTATTGTAATCATTTTGTTTGATTTGTTTTTTTTCTTATCAGAAATTTTGAAGAAATATTTTTTCTATGTTGTATTTATTTATAAAAGACTAAGAAGCAAATAAAATGTGACAAATACAAATAATACTAGTTTCGTTTCAAATTCCTTGTCGAGTTCTTATTATTTTGGTTACTAAAGAAATAAAGGCATAGCAGTGGAGCGAAATCTGCAAGTTGAGCTTCGTTCTTGAATTACATTTTTCATCAGGGTATTATCGTTGGTATTATTAACCAGTGGTGGAACCACGAGCACTCGACAGTTGTCGATCTCGACAATTTTCCCTCGGCACCCCTCACCCTATTTCCCCTTTCCCCCTGCACCCTTCAACCTTTGGAAAAGGGAAAATTGTCGAGTGCTCGTGGTTCCACCACTGATCAGTCCTTGTAGGTATAGGTTCTATCAAGTGATCAATTCTGCATTAGAAATAGAGGGACAAAAAAAAACTAATAAATGGAATTGGTAATTATTTTCGACATCAATTTTCAGATTTTCATAATCAGCCTTTCTTTCCCATGCAAGAAATTACTTCTGCGCATACCTGTGAGCGCAGCTTCCCCCTAGCACATTCGGCTACTACAGACCGTCAGTTGTATCCACAAGGGCCTTATTTTCGGAACCGGGGAACAGGGGCCCTATTTCTAGAAAGGATGTGATCCGTTCACATGCGAAGTTGCTAGGCAACCAGGGCTGTGATTGGCTGCACCGCGATCGCCTGGTGATCGCTCCCTTCTAGAAATAAGGCCACAGCTCATCAGGACATCAGGTGATGTTGCCTAGGTGACGGGGCAATCACTGCCCTGGTTGCCTAGCAACTTCGCATGCGAACGGATCACACGTCTCCCGAAAATAGGACCCCATACAGGTATGTGTGATGTTCTCATGGGAAAGGTGGATTGTGGCGGCTCCTGATCAACTGGCATCAACTAGCTATTTTCGGACCGAACATTTTTTCCACAAGACTTCCACCTCTGTACTGAGTTATATCAGCATCGGTCAAATATTTCCGAAGCAATAAAATAAAATGGAAATTTATCGAGAAATTTACAATGCAAAATTCGCCGTTGATTTTAAACAAGTGAGTATGCCTTCACGTGCGTGAGTCTCAGTAGCGCATTTTCTTGAAGAGGAATATTGTGAATGTAAAGAAATTTGGTTGAAGGAGAAACACTATTTTTTGCCCACTCTCTTCAGTCGAAACTTATTGTGATATTTTGTTATCAAAATTGGGTACTTGCCAATGAAATAGATTTGAATGAAAATTCTTTCAATCATCAATATTTTTTGTTTGGGGGCGGGAGATGGGAGCGGCGACTAATCAACAGTAGCCTATTCTTTCCCATTTTTAGTCGGCTATCCATATAGCGAAAGAATTAGATCGCTATGTGTTCGGGTTTATGTTTTTCATTTATCTCTTTACTTTGAGGGCAGCGTGTGGGGGCGGCAGCATTCGGCAAAGTAACTGTTGCACAGTTTGAGTTGGGAGTTTCTAAATGTTAAGAGAAATATGACAATCAGTGAAAAATGTGAAAGTTGCATTTTTTTGTTTGGGGGCGGGAGCTGGGGGGCGGCAACTTATCAAAAGTGGCCTATCTTTTCCCATTTTCAGTCAGCTATCTATATAGTGGAAGAATTAGATCGCTATGTCTTCAGGTTTATGTTTTACATTTATTTTTTACTTTGGGGGCGGCGTGTGGGAACGGCAGAGTTTGGCAAGGAAATTCTTGCACAGTTTGAGTTGGGAGTTTCTGAATGTTTGAGGTAACATCAACATCTGAATCAGTGAAAATTGTTGAAAGTTGCATTTTTTTCTTTTTGGGAGCGGAAGCTGGAGGCGGCGCCATATCAAAAGTAGCCTATCCTTTTCCATTTCTAGTCAACTATCCATATAGCGGAAAACTTAGATCGCTATGTCTTCGGGTTAATGTTTTTCATTCATCTCTTACTTTGGGGGCGGCGTGTGGGAGCGGCAGCATTCGGCTAAGCAAATGTTGCACTGTTTGAGTTGGTAGTTTCTAAGTGTTTGAGGGAACATTTCAATCAGTAACAATTGTGAAAGTTGCACTTTTTGTCGTTTGGGGCGGAATCTGGGGGCGGCGACTAACCAAAAGTAGCCTATCCTTTCACATTTTTAGTCAGCTGTTTATATACCGAAAGAATTAGATCGCTATGTCTTCGAGTTTATGTTTTTCATTTTAAAGTGATTGGGGGCGGATTTTAGCAATTTTTTCATGTCGGCGGCGCATATTGAAGACGGAATGTTTCTGGACTTACGTATACAGGGTGGTCCGACTTTTATGTCATTAAATTTTAAATGATCGATAGAGAATGAAAAATGAAGGGGACTTTCTCCAGAAAACATATTTGAGAAATGTCTAATAACAGAGATACAGCCCTTCAATGTTGGAAATAAATAATCGTTTTTCCCGCATAACTTTTGAACCGTTCAACCGATTTGATTCAAAATAGAACCAAAGTTTTATTGAAATTATCCCCTGTCGAACAATCATAGAATGTTCCATAAAAAAGTTTCAGGGGCGTAGACGTTAGGGGATGTCCCTACTTTTCTCCCCCTATTTTTCACCCATCTAGTTATTTTTGGAAACTGTTCATAATTTTGAAATCTACGTTCAATTTTGAAGAAAAAATCACTGTTGCAAAATTTTGATTAGAGGCTTCGTTTAGGAGATATTTGAGTTTGAAACTTTGGAAAACATCCTGAAATCGCCACTTTCCAGAGCCCAAATTGTTTTTCTCCTGAAAATTTCTCGTGTTTTGGAAAAAATGGTGGTTTATCAACTTAGAAATTCTAGAAAACCTATTTCAGCTGAGAAATCATGAGTTTTTTGGGATTTTAATTTTTAGACCTTTGAAAGTTGTGCTTTTGAGATGTTTTCCAAACCTTCAATCCTAAATATCTCCCAAACAAAGCCTCGAATCAAAATTTTGCAAGGGTGATTTTCTCTTCAAAATTGAACGTAGAATCCAAAATTATGAACAGTTTCCAAAAATAACTGGGGAGGTGAAAATAGGGGGGCAAAGTAGGGACACTCTCTAATGTCTACGCCCCTGAAACTTTTTTATGGAACATGTTATGATTGTTCGACAGGGGATAATTTCAGTGAACCATTGGTTCTATTTTGAATCAAATCGGTTGAACGTTTCAAAAGTTATGCTGAAAAAACGATTATTTATTTCCAACTTTGAAGGGCTGTATCTCTGTTATTAGGCATTTCTCAAATATGTTTTCGGGAGAAAATCCCCTTAATTTTTCATTCTCTATCGATCCTTAAATTTAATGACATAAAAGTCGGACCACCCTGTATAAGTGGCAACTATGTATTATTCATAAAATAAGAACACCAGAGCATTAGGTCTGGGAGAATTTGCAATATCATGTTATTTCAAGTTCATTGGAGGCGGTTTTCTCTATGTTGGCGGCGCAATATAGACATTCAATATAGCCTAGCCCAGCTTTGGGAGTGGCAGCTATGTAACAGCGAAAAAATTAGAAAGCTAGGGCGTCTAGTTTGAGGGGAGTTCGAGGAACAGACGGACGGACGGACGGACGGACAAAGCGGTTGCAATAGCGATTTTCATCAAGATGGAAAATGCGCTAAAAAAATATATCTCAAGAATGAAAACGTCCTTTTGAGCTGATTTTTGCTTTAAACACCTTTCCAAGTGTTAATTACATATATGTCTCCTAATTAGATTCTCACACATGTATCCACACAATTTCATTATTTCTGGTACCTCGCCGCGGGCGCGGCCTGAAATTTTCATGTCATTTCATTAATGTGAATACTGAATAGTATTTTCGACAATCATTTTTCCAGTTTTGGCGGCCGCAATTGCCTGATGTCAACAAAATTTCAACCAAACGTTCCACTCGTCAGACACTTCCTATGTACCAAGTTTCATCAAAATCGGTGGAATTTTTCCAAAGATTTGAAAAAATTGCGAAAAAAAAACCGGACGTTCCTATTGAATTATGTTGTGGTACACCCATGGATCTGTGGTACACCTGACGGACGTTTCGAAAAAAAAACCGGACGTTCCTATTGAATTATGTTGTGGTACACCCATGGATCTGTGGTACACCTGACGGACGTTTCAGAGCCAAACGCCTATTTTCACAAAAACGTGGGTATTCTGTGACGTGGAACAAGCCCATTTTCACTTGATTTCCGAAGAAAATTGATTTTTTTTTTCATTAAAGTTGCACACCTGATTTCAATCGGAGCTGCACATGTTCCATCGAGTCCCTGGTCATATAATAACTCTTACATGTTTTGAATAGAGTTTTCCAAGGGGGCATCAAAATCATTATTTGGTCAAAATTTCCTGTCACTCCAACATTGACATTTTCCGTTGACAGATCACGTTGAAAATCATATTGGGGGTCTCTGTTGGGGAGTTTGCGTGCACGCCATAGACAAGGGTGCACGCACACGTCCGTACGAAGTAACATAACTTTCAACGTGAAAGTAGACGAGTTTGTTATTTCGAATTTCGTAGTTACAGGAGAATTTTCACGTTCTACGTTGCGTTGCGTTGTACGTTGCGTGAAATCGCAAACTCCCTATTTTCTCTTATTTCCTACCATAAACCATATGTGCATATACCAAATCTGGTCGAAATCGGCACTCATTTTACTATTTTACATAAACTACTATTTTATAATTTTTAATTTAGAAAAAGATCTGTCTCTTGTCAGATAGGGTTAAATCTATTTACGAGTAAATACCTCTATACTATTGGATCGAAATAATTGAGAGTGATTCATTCACATCCACAGTAGGTGTGAGTGAGTAAGTGAACACTTGGAGCGTTGCGGCGAAGAACGTGGAACTGGGATGGAAAGTGTGGGTCACTCTCAGTTATCCACGCTCCAAGTGTTCACTTACTCACTCACACCCACTGTGGATGTGAATGAGTCACTCTCAATTACCTATTTCGATCCAATAGTATAGAACCTGTAAAAAGTTGATGAAATTAGCCGCCTCGCATACACCTACAAATAAATTATGGTCACAAAAATATTCCCTGGACCGCTTATTCCAAACATTTTTAGACAAATTGGCCGCCCCCCTAAAATTGGCATACATGTGTATCCGCTATGTGCATTCAGTCGAATAGCGACATCTCGCAGCCGAAAATAACACAAATAGGCATCCTTATTCAGTTTCGTAAATCGTCACCTTGAGCGCTGATGTCGACTCCTTCCACTTAGAAGGAGAACGACTTAGAACGAACGCACATAGCGGAAATTCGATTCTTGTTTTTTTTTTAAATTTTAGTTTATCATTTTTTCCTAGTTTTTTTGGAGTAGATTTTGCCGCCCTTGGAAAGTGCCGTCTGAGGATTTGGTCCGCTTCGCCCCCTCGCTGAGCACGGCCCTACGCATACCTTTGAGTTTTTTGACCAAATTTGGTAGACAAAAAAGTAAGTTGATGCAAATTTTTATTTTTTTATTCATTTTTTGAATTTTTTTTTTTGCGAAAGTACTTATTTTTCGATGCTCTACACCATCTCCTAAAATATTGACAAAAAAGTGAAACACCTGTATATTAGGTACCTAGGTACAGCGCAATACGCATTCTTTTCGACGTTGAATTGACATAATAAGACTCTCGCGTCCACGCATGATGGGGTGCCAAGGTTCCGCTGTAGAGATTCGTTTTTTTTTTTTTTTTGACATTACTTAGTCAAGTCTTAGGTAATATAAGTTTAGCACGCACAATTATTTTTTTTATAAAGCGACAATAATTGTTCAATAAATGATCTATATAATTTATTACAAGTACAACTAAAGAAAATTGTATTGCCTTTCTCTCCCGCGAATGTATTTTTATTTTTTTCTCACCTCATGCTACGCCACTGGTGAGTAGTTCAAAGTCTATTAACCTTGAAAGTTGGTTTACCATCGGGTATCGGGTAGTTCATTTGCACCGATCTGACAGCTGTCAGCTTCGTTGGTCAAAAGAGGTGGAGAAAACGTAAATTGTTTGTATTATTTATTTTGCAAGTTCGAATAAATCGTATCTAATGCCAGTGTAAATGTGAAAATAATATAAAATTTGCACACAGGATTGTGCCAAAATGTTAGTAAGTCAGCCCTATTTCTATAAAAAAAAAAAATACGCCGCATGTGGTGGACTACTTACCTACTACTAATTATCGCAAAATCGCCTTTGTTATAAATTAATTGTAATTGCAGGCAACGATTACTACACTAATTTGATTAGATAGCCCGAAATCATGTCAGATAATCAAATAGATCAACTTGCCCACGATGCTGGTAACTACTGTTGAAGACTTGCTTGCCAGACTGATCACATTTAAATGTTTTAGAAGTACCAAATGATTCAGATGTGGAATGTTCACAAAGCGTTTGTTCTGACACACACAGTGATAACACGACCATTTCCGAAATGACTGAGAAAAGCTCAGCATCTGCATCAACTTTACATGCAAGTTCTTCTAATGAAGAAAGTGCTGATTTACTGCACAGTCCGACACTTTGTAAGTTGATGATACATTTCCTTTTACATCACGCTAAGGAGTTCAAAATTATAGGTGGAGACAAGAGACTGTCAATGGCTGGGACAATGGTTCTCTCTTCAAACCCTAATCGAGGCATGCTCCTTCCATGGGGGGTCCACAAGGAGTACTCTCCTCAAGCTACAGCCAGCACCGTGGACCTTGACATAAGACCTGGAGAATATGTAATGCGCAGCCTGTTTTCGGATTTCACAATTCTAGCTGAAAAGAAAATCGATGCTGTGATGGGGGAGCCCCAAGAGAAACCTCTCTCGAAAACGCTTCAAAGAGGTGAAGATGCCCAATTCGATCAACTTTTGAGCGCTTTTGGAAGCGTGGCCGAGCACTGTCTACCTTCACTTTTACGCGCTCTGTACTCTTGGTATGAGAGACAAATGTCTGATGCTTTTCACCAAGAGCAGAAGAAATCCTCTGACATCAAACAAAAAAGTATCATTTACATGGTGGCTGGCAACTCCACTGAAACTGTCGAGAGATCCGAAGTGGACATTCAAAAAGAAAAACGAGATTTAGCAGTGGAATTCATATTTTGTCTGGTCCTCATCGAGGTTCTGAAACAATTGAGTTTTCATCCTGGCCATGAGGATTTGGTGCAGTATATTGAAAATTTGGCCTTCAAGCACTTCAAGTATCGCGAGGGGATACAGACCAATCCCAATGGCAGCAATATACACATGATTTCAGATCTGTATGCCGAAGTCATAGGGGCTTTGGCCCAGTCGAGGTTCATGTCGGTTAGAACAAGGTTCATGAATGAACTCAAGGAATTGCGGGTGAGGGAAGCCAGTCCTCATACGACGCAGAGCATAATCAGCTTGTTGATGGGCATGAAATTCTTCAGAGTTAAAATGGTACCGATAGAGGAATTTGAAGCATCATTTCAGTACATGCAGGAATGCGCCCAGTATTTCTTGGAGGTCAAAGACAAAGACGTCAAGCATGCCCTGGCTGGCTTGTTTGTTGAAATCCTTGTTCCAGTGGCAGCGGTTAGTATACCTACCTCATTACTTGAATATTTTCATATTACACAACATAAGTACAACAATCTTGAAATCAAAATAATTTTAAATTTATTCGGGCAAAACTTCCAGTAACTAGGTATTCATAATTAATAATTATTATCACTAAATTTAATCAAATTGTTGAAGTTCAGAAATACAATATTTTTGAAGATTTCACAAAATTAGCAATGAAACACCATAATATATGAAAAACTACAACTATAGTAATAATGCTGGCCTGGTAATCTTTATCAAAGTACATCAAAGTTGACACCGCCATAACTGGGCGTGAAGTTTGGTGTTTGGTAACTGAAGTTCCCAAAACCACCTGGGAAATCATGTTTTTCTGGAAAAATGGTCGAATGATTCAATAGTAAGACACAATGGCAATGTACAGGTGGTTCAAAAATGTCGGATCAAAACAATAGACTGTATATGGAATCTTTGTGTCATTAAAAAAATTCTTTGACTTTTATTTTTGAAGTTATGAAGGGTCAAAAGGTGGTCCTTCAAATTTTCCCATTTTCATTATTTCGTAGGTCAACTATCAACGCAAGAACGATGAATAAAAAATATCAACTACTGGGTGTGTACTATGTTTCCATTTACTTATACAGGGTGATTCATCCAGTAAAAAATTCAGAGGCATTTTTGAAGAAAAATAATTTTCAAGGTTTCTGACTCATTCGGTATAGAAAACAGAAATTCAGTACTTATTCAGTGGTTGGTATTTCTCGCTCATAGTTCTGCCACCAAAAGTTGACTAAAATGTTTTGAAATGACAAAACTAGAAAATGTTTCGAAATAAAAAAACTAGAAGGACTCGAAGAAATACCATTTGACTTTTCATAACTGCAATAATAAAAGTCGAACTTTTTTTAACATTTTTTTTGTGGGCTTCATAACTATTTTATATACCGTATATTAGGTGCTTTCTTTTTACAACCTAAAGTATTCTGACCTAAGTTGTTAGTGGTATCTCACTTTCGCGCATGTGATTTCTTGCTTTTTCTCTCTCTAACTTTGATCAGATCAGTGAGTTTTGTGGTAAAAGGAAAGCACCTATTGTTTTGGTCCGACACTTTTGAATCACCTGTACAATATTATAATAACTAGGCAACACAGACTGATCCGAATGGTCGGAACAAAACATTAGATATGCATTAGATACTACGATATACAGGTGTCTCAAAAGTACCGAATTACAAGTCATTCGCGATTTCAAAAATCTGGACGCCCTCTGGCGGTTGAAATGGCGAACCTAGGGCTCGATACCATGTTGCAGGCGCAAAAGTTAAGACGGCGTAACTTGCCAAATAGAGCGGTCTGATTGGCCGTTGCTATAGTAACCGCACTTACGGCGGTCTCAGCCCCAACTTGGTATCGAGCCGTTAGTTTGTAAGTTTTTACGTCATTTCTGTTCCGTCGCTTCTGTCAGATAGCCATTGACAATCGCGCGAATTGCCAAAATACTGGTATAGGTGATAGAGTTATTCAAGAAAATGAACTTTTGTTAAATAGCGATCAATAAGTAATTAACCCAAATACCACAAATACAACCGTTATACAACGCACGATGACAGGTGACAAAAAAACTTACAATCCTCCATCTAGGGAACCTAATTATCACGCGACCGGCCGGCGTAAGGGTACCGCATTCTGGCCGAGCGTTTGTTTACCGATCGGCCTCACGGAGTTAAGCACTGACGTCTGTCGACCTCACGGAAGGCCATAGGCGTCCGTCCCAACGGGCTCTAGCTGTCAAGAGCGTGCTTATTTTGGATTTAGGTGTACAAATTCGTGTGAGGGGTGGATATGACTTGCCCGATGAGTTTCAAAACACGTCTTTTATGCCGCTATATGAATGAAATTTTCATGTATGTTCGGTTGCGGACATCAAGCAACAGCACCGGACCCCGCAAATTTCCTTTTTTCTCCGCTCATGATAAATTTTGACACATAGCTGAATTTTAGCCCCTCCCATCGGCCCTTAGCAACGGATGATTGCGTAACCCATGGAGGGCGTAACCCTTGTACAGCCAAAGCTGTCGATAATCTAGCAACCGTAAGGTTGCAACAAGGTAGCTCCATCTTGTTTACAGCGCCCTCATCGGTAGTTGAAATCGCGATAAGGAATCCACTCAAGAGCACGAGAAAAATTATTGAAAAAATTAATGACCTTGATTTTTAAAGATGTGGGTCAAAGGTTAGGACTTCGCCCTTCACTATTTCCATTATTCAAAGTGATTTTTGGGAACTGTTTATAGTAGACTAAATAATAGTAAAAATTATCAACTGGTGGGTGTGCTCTGAATTTCTGCCAGCGTTGTAGGGCGAGTTATAAATTATTACAAAAGTCCAATTTCCTTTATTAATGCCTGTGAAATATTCCATTGGTCCGCACTAGATAGGTACGAGTTTTTACCAAAATCTGGTTGCAGTTCTGTTGTATTTAGCACCACAAGAGCAGAGATTATTTGGGTGGTATTTTGAAATATTTGAATTTTTGAAATTTTCTCGAAAGCTTTGTTGTCTGGCAATTTAACGAGTTTTGATGGTCTCTTTCTTGTTTTTGATAACAAATCAGCACCACGAGTTGAATTGCTTCATGACAACAACGCCTAAGAGATTGAAAAATAAAATTTGCAGGCCCGTCAGTGTGCAGTGCGTGGAGTGAGACGTGGACGTCAGGGCGATAAAATCTGATTTTATCTGTTTTATCAATGGAATAGTTACTATACAAGTTGGACGAAGGTCCTGTTGCCAAAAAAATTGATCTCACTGCTTGAAGAGCTTGACGTCTTGCGCATTTATTGGTTACCATTCGGTGCTTTCCACCTAGACGGTACAAATACCACCAGACGGCACATGTTCCATAGTGTGGCACAAAATTTTAGGTGATCCAATGAATGGCGCAGAACCGAGTAGGAACACGTAGATGGAAAGCACCGTTTGGAACCCGCACATGCGTAAATGGCAGGTGTACCGAACTTGGGGCTAGGTGGAAAGCACGCATTGATTGTGTAGAATAATAGTCGTTGTAAAACTCACCAGCCAGGCTCAGTGCTGCGTCTGTAAACAAACATTTTTGTAAAAATATTAGGGAATTCACGAAATAAGACTTCACCGTCAGTATCCATGGTGTAGTTATTCTCATTCTCTGCAGACAACTCCGAAGCGTTGTCGTGCAAGCTGGCATTGAACTGGAAGCCAGATTCTCCAATTTCGTTGTTGTTCCCAAAAAGAAATCCTTGCGAAACCTGCCAGCAAAAATATCAAATTGTGAAACCCTTTTATTGTTTCAATTTCATCCCAAGAAATATGAACTTTACATTTGTCTCCATTGACGAAATCGGACCGTTTTGATTCCATGAGATGCGCTGCTGAGCTGTTTCACTTTTCTTCGGTTGGTTCAAACGTTTATGTTTCGTTTCTTGACTCAACCGTTGACTCAACGACTGTTTCGTCTCTTGACTCGACCGCTGACCTGAAAGTTTAATTTCTTGACTTGATCGCTGGCTGGACGGCTTCGGTTCTTGGCTCAGCCGTTGGGTCGTCTTCGTCAGCATTTCCCGACAGAGTCGTTTCATGTCTGCCGTCGATTTCTTCGGCTCGTCGCTCATCTGTTTCCATTTGTTGTCCAACTCCTTGAGGGGGTTTTTATCCTTCGAACTGAACAGCGGAGGAGACGGGTGTATTTTTTCCTGTTTCTTGGGGGTCCTTTCGCATTCCTGAAATCGCACGGATTTTTTCGGGAGTATTTTTTTGGAGAACTTCGATGACTTGTCCAAGTCTTTTGGTTTTTTGAACTCAACGTCTAGATTGCCGGGCGTTTTAACGTCACCTTCGAATTTCTTTATGATTTTGCGCGGGGGTTCAAATTCGGTCACGTTGAGAATTTTTATCTTGGATGTTTCTAGTGCCGTCGTTTTCACCGCAGTGAAATTCTTGCGCAGGGGCTTCACGTCAGCTTTGATGAAGTCTTCCAGTTGTTTCGAGTAACAATCTCCCTTGTTATTTCCAGCTGTTACATGGGCCACAGTTTGTTCTGGAAATTCAAAAACTTAGAAATGAAAATACCGAGGGAAATGATTCAAATTACCGATTTTCTTCGCACTGACGTGTGTGCGTTTTTCTGCTTCCATTGGACCTTCCTTTTTCGCCGTCGCCACTAGCTGTAGATGTTCTTTGAAATGTTTGCTTTTCTCCTCGTTCAAAATTTTTAGTTCTTGGAGATTTTTTTCTTTCTTATGGTAAGAGACGTAAAATTTGGCAAAGCTCACCATGTTTTGTTCGTATATTCTCTTTTGTGTGTCATCAAACTGTTGTTTGGCCCTATCGCAAGCTTTTATTCTGGCATTCAATTTTTTCAACTCAATTTTATTTCTCATCAACATTGTTTGAATCACGTGCAAATCATGATGAGCAGGGTTCACATCTTTGTGAATTTTTTCAATTTCCTCATACTGATTTTCGTACATTTTAAGGATGTTTGCGTGCTTTTCTTTCACCTCGTGCTTTTCCATATTCGAACGATTCAACAGGTCTAGGTAGTAAACAATGCTTCTTTCCATAAAGGCAATATTGTTCATCGCACTGTAGCAAAAAAATATTGGGATGAGTAAGTGATGGGTGCTTTATTTGTTGTAGTTATCATAGGCTATGATCTTAGGTATCATCGCCATCGACATAAGCACTTAATAGGAATATTATACGCTTAGAGTCTTTGTTTTTGTCACCTTGTGTTGGATTTTTCCACCATTTCTTGTTGCAGTTTTAAATTCTGGCAGTGCTGCTGTTTGGCAATCATCGTCTTTAACTTGGTCTCATCAATTTTGTTCTGCTGGCTCTCGAGTATCTTAATCCAAGCTGCAAGCAAGAATCCCTCTGTAGCTACGTTTTTGTGGTTAATTTTCAGTAACTTACCTTCATGCCGGGCTTTGTTTTCTATTATTTGCCATTCAGTCGATCCTACCGAATGGGATATTTTACCGAAAGCAGTTTTATCTTCTTCACGGAACACCTCTTGGAAATCGTCCTGCGACATTTTTGCAATAATGGATCAAAACTTGTCCAACAATGTGACAGGTGTCGTAAATGTTGATTGTTTGAACAAATGAATTATCCATTCGGCATCGCCTGCTCTCTTTATGCTGCTTAAAATTCACTGCGCGAAAATTCAATTTTCCAGCTCAATAAAGAAAAACGCAACTGGTGGTTCAGCAGATTTTTATTGTATACTTATTATTTCCTCTATTTATTACATTGGGCTATGATAAGTACCTGTAAATTAACTTGCAATTTAAAAAAATATGACAGGTGTCAATTGACAGCAGCATCACCGATGGCCGATTTTTTCATATATTTCCATAGCCTTCTTGATCTTAATATCAATTTAACGGTGCGATTCTGTAGGTACAATGGCCGACAGAAGTTTTTACACGAAGGCGCTTTTTATACAGGGTGTTTCAGCGATAATAGCAGAAAGTTTAACTGTAGGTAGATCTTGTCAAAATATGACGAAAACCTATACACTATTTTGCAGTGTTCGGCCTAATGACGAAGATTCAAAGTTCACTTTATTCGGATTTAAAAAACTTGTAACTCAGAGTTTATCATAGACTGGTTTGTCGAAACCCTCTACCGACCTGCCAAATTTTGAAAGGATCCAGCCTGTGACGTAGGAGCTACGAGGGTCAATAATTTAGTAGCATCCGAAGAAAAGTTGACTGAAGGTGACCCCCCCTCTTAATTTCTACTCTACTGGTTGGATTCGTTCAAAATTTAGGAAGTTGATAGATAATGTTGATGAACCAGCTTGTGCTGGATATAAGCTAATGGGGTACTTGCCTATGAAATAAATTTGGCTGGAAATACTTTTAATCATCAACAAGAGTGATAAAGAGTATTTCCTGAAAATTTCCGGAAAATATATCCATTGGTTTAGAAGATTTTTTTCTTAGATTTTTCCTCCAAAGGGTTGGTAACAGTAGGGAAACTTTAGTGGGATTTCTATGTCTATGTTTTTCAAATATTGTGATGCCATTCTACCAGTTTTTTGAGTTTTCAATCCAACAGTGCTGTTTGTTTGGTTTTCAGTATATTTGTGACGTCACAAATATATTTTTAAAACACGCATCACGGCTGCAATTTTGAGAATTTAGGAAAAAGAAAAAATACGGGTACATTATTTTTGGCCATACTATCGATTGAGTCAATAAAAGAAAATTAGGCAAGTAGCCCATTCTGTTGAAACGTTCCCAAGTTACAGATTTTTGAAATCCGAAAAAAGTGAACTTTCAAGGGCTGTATCTTCGTCATTAGACCGAACTTTGCAAAATGGTATAGGTATAATAGGTTTTCGTAGTATTTTGACGAGATCTACTCACAGTTAAATTTTTTGCTATCATCGCTGAAACACCCTGTACTTTACGTATAATAACTTTTTTAACAGAACTAGAATAGGTCATGAAGGCGCGCAAGCGCGCCTTTAACCAAAAGTCATGTGGTCTTGAACATTGAATTAACTTGAAGATTAAATAACTAATCCCGAAAATTGAATAATCTCGAAAACTGAATAATCTCGAAAATTGAATGATCTCAAAGACTGAATACCCACCCTTGAAATTATTCGAATTATAATTTCTCCTTAACATTACTTTTTCATCCTTTATTGTAGAACACACAATGAAAAAGAAATCAATTTTTGGGATCATTAGCATATTCCATAGCTTGAAATTTCTTCTTTCCAAAATCTGATATAAGATTCGGAGGCCACCATAAAAAACATGCTATAAAATTCCTTAATTGTTTGGCACACTCTGGCTGATTCGAATAAAAAAAATATAAAGTACTTAACTGAAATGTTTCAGGAATATTTTCAAAAATTTCAATTTAGATCAGTCAAACGCTATTCCAGATATTCACAAAGTCACTATTGCAATTTTGGTGTTCTAATTGACCGTTCTAACACTCGATAACAACGTAATCTAATGAGATGCACCTAGGTCATGGATCTAGGTACTCATTTTACTTTCGAATTTCGATGGATGAAGCTTGGAGCATATAATAATAGGCAACACAAAATACAACAGTCACCTTCGCTGAGCTGAAGAGTGAGACGAATGATCGTACTCAATGCGAAAGAAAGAAAGAAAGGACCGACCGAACCTACTGCGCATTTTCATAGGCAAATCTTGGTGGACTCTCTTTTCTAGAGTAAGGACAACAGCTGAACCACAGAATAATGCTGAACTCTGAACTACGACCTGCGACTACACGAACACACCGTAAACACAGAATCACAGAAATGAAATGCGTTATTGCGTTCTAGCATTGAATGTTCTAGTAAATTCCAAAACAAATTTGGAAACCACACTTAGATGTAGACAACCAGACATACTTCAACTGATGTAGGGGAACAGTATCTAAGCTAACGCAATCAAATATGGATTATTTTATAAAAAAGTACCGAACTTTCGGCAGAACACCAACATTAAAAAATTTATTCTGAAAATTGTGACCAAATATCATATGATGATCGTGTTCATTTTCACGTTTATTACTTCTTGTGATACATTCAGTTTTCACAGTCACCTCAATGTCCCCTATCAGTTCGATTTAAACTACCTACTTGGCCACGTGATTAAGTTCGAAGTTCGAACAGCGCAATCGCGTCCATGGCCTTGAAGTGGACATCTCTTTTTTAAGTTTTTGATTGATTGCATCAAGTACCTATATGATAATAGCCCAGTCATTTTAGATTTTCACCCCCAAGTAAGTACCGTAAATACCGTGAAAATTGGTGCACGCCTTCTGTAAGCCAGCCGTGCTGAACAACATATCAAAAGTCTCACAAGTTCCCATGTGCGTGTCATCGACTGCCCATCTGCGATAGGAGGCCTGTACCAATTTTCAGCTTTACGGTATTCAGTTGAGGATTAAGGCGATTTTTTGTGTAATTTGACTGGGCTACTATAGATAATTAAAATAAGCTACTATTGTTTTTTCATTTTCAGGCAGTGAAGAACGAGGTGAACGTGCCCTGTCTGAAGAACTTTGTGGAAATGTTGTATTCTCAAACTTTGGACGCCAGCACTAAATCTAAGCACCGTCTAGCTCTGTTCCCCCTGGTCACGTGCTTGCTGTGCGTTAGTCAGAAACAATTCTTTTTGCAGAACTGGCACTATTTTCTGGCCATGTGCTTGTCACACTTGAAAAATAGAGATCCGAAGATGTGCCGCGTGGCTTTAGGTGGGTATTTATTTAGATGGCAATTCCAGTTTTTTTTTTAATAATTGCATTCAGACTCTTCATTACTGTTTATCATACGCTATATCCCGGGAGCTATGAATTTCACCGTGTAAACGACGGACGAGTAGCTGGTTTTTGTCAAATTTTGCTTAGAAAATGTACGAGACTTGATAGTTCACAATCAAGTCCCGAGACCGCAAGGTTGAGGGGGCTTTGTAGTGAAATACCAAGTCCAGAACACTTGCTAAATAAGAAAAATTTTGCAAAAATATACCTGCCCGCTGTTTGCTTGATGAGATTCGTAGCTCGAGGGGTTGTTTCGTGAATTCAAGCAAAATATACGCTTTATATTCGATTGATTAAGGAATAGTTCGGGCGTTAAAGAATTCCCCCTTGTATTTTTTTATGGAAGTGACGTTCATTTGAAATTTTTGTATGAGACGTTTCTTCGGATGGGAAGTTGGAATTTGAGAGAAAGTTTGAAAAAAAATTGAAGAATCTTTCATAAGAATTGAACAAAAAATTAAAAATTTACCGAGAATTGACAAGAAAAGATCATCAATTAGGGCTTTATTTCAAGCTTCAAGCACTTCCAAGTTGAAAAACTCCCGGAAAATTCGGGGAATATTTTGAAAGAAATTGTTGGAAAATGTTCAAGAACCAGTTACCTAATTTAAAAATTCTTCTAATGCTATTATCGTAACGACCTTTAAGTTAAAACGGGTTTCATACTGAATTATGCCTTTCGAACCATTCAGTTTGATTCAAAGTTTTGAAAACCGATGAGAAATAGCGATATCACAGCTCTAGCCGTATTTTATGCACCACTTTCTATAACAGGTAAACTCGAACTTCGTAAGTGTTAAGTTTTTGGACCTTAAATAATTCGGTTCTCTTTTTAGAATCCTTGTACCGTCTCCTGTGGGTGTACATGATCCGCATCAAATGCGAAAGCAACTCGGCCACCCAGTCTCGCCTCCAGAGCATCGTCAACTCCTTGTTTCCGAAAGGCTCTAAAGCGGTCGTGCCCAGGGACACGCCGCTCAACATCTTCGTCAAGATCATCCAGTTTATCGCCCAAGAGCGCCTCGACTTTGCGATGCGCGAAATTGTCTTCGATCTGCTCTCCGTCGGTCGGCCCATAAAAATAATCCTGACGCCCGAAAGGATGAGCATTGGCCTGAGAGCCTTCCTCGTCGTGGCGGACAGCCTGCAGCAGAAGGAAGGCGAGCCGCCAATGCCGCGCTCGGTGGGCGTGCTTCCCAGCGGAAATACGCTCAGGGTCCGCAAGACCTTTCTCAACAAGATGCTCACCGAAGACACGGCCAGGAGCATCGGCATGAACGCGTATTTTCCGCACGTCCGTAGGGTGTTCGTGGACATTTTGCGCGCCCTGGACACGCAGTACGGTCGTCCCCTCATGATGACTAATACTCAGAACGTGAACAAGGAGCCGGACGAAATGATAACTGGCGAGAGGAAGCCAAGGATAGATCTTTTCAGGACGTGCGTGGCCGCCGTGCCCAGGCTCATCCCGGACGGAATGACCGGTTCCGAGTTGGTGGATTTGTTGAGTCGTTTGACTGTCCACATGGATGAGGAACTGAGGGGGTTGGCGTACCAAAGCTTGCAGACTTTGGTCATTGATTTCCCCGATTGGCGACAGGATGTGCTATGCGGGTTGACGCATTTCTTGGCGAGGGACGTGCTGGATACTTTCCCTACTCTCGTTGATAATGGTTTGAAGATGGTTCTCACCCTACTGTGTGCTTGGAAGGGAGCCTTGACCAATGTTAGCATTTCTACCAACACTTCAATGCGCTTAGGTAGGTAATACGTATGCAAGGTGTCTCACAAGTGTCGGACCACTCAAGGTACGTATCTAGCTGCCTATCT
The DNA here is from genome assembly GCA_949128115.1 of Anaspis maculata. Taxonomy (NCBI): domain Eukaryota; kingdom Metazoa; phylum Arthropoda; class Insecta; order Coleoptera; family Scraptiidae; genus Anaspis; species Anaspis maculata. Next base: position 53,752,202 of record OX421963.1, on the reverse strand, counting down.
TAAAAGTAACAGAGGACCCGGCCGGCGAGATCTTTGGACTATGAAGCAATAGGTCGTGAGCTCGAGTCTCGGCGGTGGCGGTAAAAAATTTACTGCAATCGTCAAATTGCATTCTATGTGGAAAAGAGGTAATAAAACGATTGTCGTTGGCGTCTTGCTTACTACATCACCCCGCACCCTCAGGGCTCGCGAGAACCGGGTAGGGGAGACGAAGATCGGAAGCTCAAACCTTCCGCTTTTTTATAACATTTTTTTGTAGCGTGCCTTCAAGGTGGTACGGGACTTTTGATGAGACACTTGCATATGATGGTCTATTCTTTTTAAAAGCATAGCACAGTAACATTAATACTGAACTTGCTTTCGTATAGGCAAAGATTACCACGAACCTAAGGTTGCATCTCTCGACCCGAACACTCAGAAGAAAGACAGTGGAAAATCCGAGTCTATGTCCTCTGTTTTCCATTTGGTCGAATCGCTGGCTTTAGTGATGCTGTGTAACTACCGCGTCACGACCAGGCGCGTTTCGGTCTTGATCCTGAAAGAGGTCAAGTGTCTGTTGAAAATCCTCAACTGCTCCAGCAACGAAGCCGTCATCGACGTCATGGACCGTTCGTGCCCCAAAGTCGTCGAGAAACTCCTGTTGCACTTGCCCGCAGCCGAGAAAACAGCTCTACTTACGTCGACAAACATCGATCTGCAGTGGCTGGCCGACAGAAGCACTTCCGCTTGGAACGGCGGCCTGGCCGAGGACGGATCTATCAAAACCGGATCTTTGTACACTTTCAACGTCAATGATCCCTGGAGCATGTGCTTGTTCGGATTTTTGGAACGCGACAGGCTGTTGACTTTGTGTCCCAGCGCCACTGCACATTCTTGGCCTATAATTTTCACGAGATTGTCCGCACTATATTTAGTGATTGATCCGACGTAATACATTCTGCATAATGATTTCTATTGATTTATATATGTTTTTTTCATTGTAGGCCAATGAATGATAACAGAGCTTCGCTGTTGAGAAGTTCGGCTACGCCTAAGAAACCAGCCACTGAAAGAGACGCCTACATGGCTCTGTGGAAGAACTATACCACATTCGCTTTCAGAGTGGTACCGCCCATATGCAATCAAATAGTCAGGTGTGCCAGTCCAGATCTGAGCATAAGGTATCGAGTTTCTTTTGTAGTGAAAACTGTCGATTTTGACGTGCACCACTTTTCAGTTCATCACCTGACAGTCTCGCTACAGAACGTTCAGACAGCAAGTTCGTCAATGCCAATGCATCACCGACAGCTTTGTACAAACTGATTATGCCGTTACAAAAAAGCGAAGCCAACGATGTTAGAGATGCCTCAGTGTTTGCAGTTGGTAATATCAATGGTGAAGCTTGCAGGTATGATTCAATCCATTCCTTTCATTTGGTTCAAATACCCCCCCTTCCAGTTGCACCAAAGAATTCAATCAAGAAAGACCCAACTGGGCATCTTCTGTTGAAGACTTCGGCCTTCGGTTCATTGACTGCACTAAAACATAGATACAAGATGTGAAGCTGTTGTGAACTAACCATTTTTCCATAATCTTTGCTGATATTCTAAAATTCACCAAAGAAAATTTCTAACTAGGTATTTCATAATATAATTCTTTGGTGCAACTGCAGATTACAGACTTAAATTCAAGATACTGATTAGGCATTGGATTAAGGGAACGTCTTGTAACATTAAACTCAATGGATCAGTCACAATGCTTGATAAGTACTTGTCTTGAAATTCATGCCCACGTTTGGGAAGTGTAGGCTAGAGATTAGATTCATGAAAAGCTTCACTCTTTAGAGATCTGATGGACGAAATGATAATGTATTTGCGCGAAGCCACCGATAAAAAGCAAGAAAACGTCAGAAGACGACGAAGGAGGGACGCTCTAAGGTTGCACTTGATGAAGACCTTGGAGCTGATTGCCGAAAGCGGAACTTTCAACGTGAATCCTTGCATTCTCGACAAGGACACCCAATCACTCCATCCGATGTTCGTCGAGTTCATCGAGGGTGGCAGGCTTTATTTGGAAAACGAACTGGACAAAACAGTGAGCAGCGTCAAAGAGTTCACGCTACATTTCGCTTATTTCTTGAAGAAGTTGATACAAAAATTCAGCTGTAAGCAAGATCTAATTCGGGAAGAAATCTGAACAAAAACAATAACGATCAATTTTTGTAGTGGAAGCACGTCGAAGTCTTTTGAAACGAGACCTGCGCCGAAATCTTTTCATGCTGTTCTCGTATTGGGCCGGGAAATACGGATTGTCGAATTCCAATGCCCAAGACGCCGACTCGGGGAGTAAGAAAAATTCCGAGTTGCAGTTCATATCTTTGCAAGTAATGAGCGCGTTGCTGTGTTGCGGCCCCTATTTCGACTCCAGCGACATGCTAGAAGACAGTTCTCTGTGCCACTGGCTCAGTGCTCTTTTGAACAGCAATGAAGAGAAAATATACAATTTGGCCCAAGAAACCGTCATACTTTTGCTGGAATCCAATCCAGATGTCGGTCCTTTGCTCGATTGGGTGGTGGACAAGTGCTATACGGGAACTTACGCCGTGTCAGATGGGTGTTTTTTGGCCTTGGCTACGATTTTCAGCGCCAGAGAATATCCCTGCGACCATTACACGGCCATCATTAACGTTACTCTGATGAACACCGGATGTCCCAGACCGGCAGTTCGTGATACCGCTTTGCAACTGTTACAGCTTCTAGACAAGAGATTCTTTGGAACCGTCGGACCGCTAGCCGAAAGTGATTTGGCTGAAGGTGACAAAGGCCGAAACACTTTAGATACGTTGCTCGTGGCCACTTACAACCGATCTCAGGTGCACCTGTCGGGCCAACTCGCCTTGCTCCATCCAGAATTAACAATGCCCATGTTTTCTGGTGAGTGTCAGCCATCTTTCTGAAGCTCTTCTAAATTTCAAATTACCTTGTTTTTAATTTCTTTCAGAAATAACTTACAGATTTCAATCTGCCCGTCCAGAAGTGAGACAGTTGCTGCTTCAATACTTGCTGCCATGGCTACACAACATGGAATTGGTGGACCCAAATGTACCTCCGCCGAATCCCCTTGCGTATCAGTTTTACGCCGCAGAAACTGGTCGAAGCCGAAAAGAGGGCTGGGGCTCGGTTGAAGCCACGGAAATGGTCTTGAACAACATTTTCTACATCACCACTAAAGTAAGAAAAGTTATTTGGTCAAGTTTGATTAGCATTCATTTTTTACTAACTCGGAAATCTGTGTAAACGATCTTGACTTGGCCTGACTGAATTGAAAAGTATCTGAACCTAATTCGGTATTAGGTCTCTGGTATTAGAATTACAGTTGCTGTCAATTGCAAGGCAATGTGCTAGTCGTATGTCTTCCATAAAAATTGCCATCACTTTTTCTTTTTACTGATTGCATGTCTACAATTATTGACTGGATGCTTAATATATTCACTGTCGGCTAGTACCTGTTAGCAAGAAATAAATTTTCAGTTTGGTGACAATCACTCCAAAGAGATCGAGGAAGTTTGGTCCACGCTTTGCACATCATGGCCCAACAACATGAAAGTTATCATACGCTATTTGATAATAATCTCAGGAATGGCACCCTGCGAACTTTTGCCCTACACCAAACGAGTCGTCCTGTATCTGGCGAGGGTACAACCTTGCCGACTATTGGACGAAATGATGTTGGAACTTCAAACTGTGGAAACGCTAAATTGTCTGATTGAAAGAACGGAAACACCGCCATTTTATCGTCTGACTGTGATGCGCAAAGCTTCCAGTCATTCTGATGGCACAAATGGCGCAGGCGGTCAAACAGATTGCAATGCTCGACAAGATTTGAGTGAGTTTCGAAATTTCTTTCCTTCTGCAAATTTATGTAGGTACCTTTCATTTTTGCCCAAATGAGTGTTCCACAGGCAAGTTTGTTTGTAAATCCTTGTAAGGTATTACATTTAGTCCAGTTTAGGTACAGGCTACTGATTTTTACCCATCCAATCGTTCTATTACAAATAATCATAACGTTCCAATTTCCACTGTCAGTACTGTCAGTACCCCTATCCCCGCTAATAGTCCGGCTGGTAAGAGGAACCACCTTGCATTTTAGAGACAAGCGACGAAATTTGGCACACTTGTTCACTAGACCCTACTCTTCGATTTAAGAAATGTTGACACCATCTGCGGAAATCGTGCAGGCACTTTATAGGGTTCAGTAGAAAAAAATTGTTGAATAATCGTAAATTGTGAACCATAACCGGTGGACGTATTTAAATCAGGATATTGATGACTGATTCCATGCTCATGAAGATGCTGCAAACAGTTTTGAAATATCTTGAGGCGTTTCCGAAATACGTTGGAAGAAGTGAAATTTCTTCAACTTTTTTCTTTTTTCAATAAACCAGTTGTTTTTGGAGATATTGAGCTGCAACTTGATATTCCGGCAAACAAATATGTTTTCAATGAACCGCGATGTGGAGCCATCGACAAAGCCTGCTAGATTCGAAACTAAGATCTTCAACTTTTTGTCCATCATGAGCGCCATCTTCAAATTGCCCTTCGTGAAATTGTTCCAAAAACAACAAGTAACGACTTTGTTGGACACACACGATGTTTTATCATGAAAAACCAGGTACTGAATTGTGGCAGCGACCTCTTCGCCCAAGAAACGTTATCAAGTTCATTTTTTCTGTTTTTCCTCAACTTACGTGACAATTCATGACCAAATGAAACTTTAGATCAATTGAATGTTTGCGACATTTCAATCAACATTGTTTTGCAACGACAGTCACCAAATTTCATCATCATCAGTCAAGTGGTGTTCTTTTGGCAAACAGTTGAACAAAAAGTCTGCTTAAATATTTGTGAAAAGGGCAACAAATGCTGGGTCACCTTCTGCCCTCAAACCCGATTAAAGAAGATATGTACCCAAAAGTGCTACCAACTGATACTAAAATGATTCGGAGGAATGTGCTCCGTAGTTTAAAACCAAGCTCAAACTGATTGTTACATTTTAGTTCGCAGGAGGGACGTGAAAAGCGTTGCTACAGCTTATATTTGAAGCGTTTCTGGCAATATTCAACAAAAAACGTTTCAAATATTAAGCTGTAGCAACACTTTCGACGTCCCTTCTGCAGAAGTAGGATGGAAAAATCAATTTCGGTTCAACTTGAAACTACAGCAGACATTCCTCCAAACTCTTTCAGTGTCAATTGGTAGCATTTTTGGAAACAGATTTTCTTCAATCGGGTTTGAAGGGACGACGTGACCCTGCCGGTTTTGCTTTTTTCACAAAAATCGAAGCAAACTTTTTGTTCAACTGTTTGCCAAAAGAACACCACTTGGTTGATGATGATAAAATTCAGTGACTGGCTGCACAAAATAATGTGGATTATAATGTCGTCAACATCTAATCGATCCAAAGTTCCATTTGGTGATGGTTATCACCTAAGTAGAGGGAAATTAAGAAAAACTAACTTGATAACGTTTCTTGGCCGAATAGGTCATTGCCGCAATTCAGGACCTGGTTTTTCATAATAAAATAAACGCGTGTGTCCAATTAAGTCGTTACCTGTTGTTTTTTTTACCAATTTTACGGAAAGCAATTTAAAGATGGCGCTCACGATGGAAAAAAGTTGAAGATCTTAGTTTCGAATCTAGCGGCTTTGTCGATGGCTCCACATCGCGTTTCATTGAAAACATATTTGTTTGCCGGAATATCAAGTTGCAGCTCAATATCTTCAAAAACAACTGATTTATCGAAAAAAAAAGTTGAAGAAAAAACGAAAAAAAGTTGAAAAAAACGCCTCAAGATATTCCAAAACTGTTTGCAGCATCTTCATGGGCATGGAATCAGTCATCAATATCCTGATTTACATACGTCCACCGGTTATGGTTCACGATTTACGATTTTTCAACACATTTTTTCTACTGAACCCTGTATAAAGTGTCTGCACGATTTCCGCAGATGGTGGCAACATTTCTTAAATCGAAGAGTAGGGTCTAGTGAACAAGTGTGCAAAATTTCGTTGCTTGTCTCGAAAATGCAAGGTGGGTCCCATTCATGTAGCTTAACGTCCGGACTATAATTGGACGTGATACAATAGACCCTTACGTTGTGTTTATTTTTGTGTCGTAGATTTTCCGTAATCCCTTTACCTTAATAATTTAAATAAATTCCCAAATCCCTTGATTCCCAGATCCTTTTACTTCCCCAAATTGGACAGGGAGCTGGTGCCTCAAAACTTACGTCATAAGGTACATGATTTTAGCCCTGTATGTCTAATGTGCGTAGATAAGGTTGTTAAAACTTGCTTTATCTCACATTTCAGGTCAGGTCAGGTCAGGTCACCGGAGGCTTTAGGCTGGTATGAGCCTGTCAATTTTCGAAAAAATGGCCAAAAATTTACGTCACAAGGTACATGAATGGAACCACTTTTGTGTGGAAGCATCCCCTTGATCGAAAATCTGGTCGTAAGACAAAATTTTTGGGGGCTTTCGTTCCATAAGACAAGTTTGAAATTTTCAAAAAAGACCAAAATTTAAAAAAAATTTCACAGACGTTTTGTTGACTTACCCACCCAGTGTGATATATATTTGTAATCAGGATGAAAAACGGAATCGATTTCCATGTTAAAATACAGGGTGTACGATTTGAGAAACATTTTTCGATGTTGCACCCTGTAAGCGATGTACCATTAAAAATTTTTGTGGACAGATTCGAAACCTGCGTAAAAAATCATGTGAGAATCGTTTTTCATTCCTAAAATTATGCCAAAAAAGAAGTCTCTAGGAGAAAGTAAATTTTGGCCTTTTTTGAAAATTTCAAACTTGTCTTATGGACCAAGAGCCCCTAAAAATTTAGTCTTATGACCCGATTTTTGATTAAGGGGATGTTCCCACACAAAAGCCCGTTGGTTTCATTCATGTACCTTATGACATGAATTTTTGACATTTTTCGAAAATTGACAAGCCTCTACCAGCCTAAAGCCCCCGGTCTGACATGAAATACAAAGAAATTTTTAACAACCTTATCAACGCACATTAGACCTACAGGGTTAAAATCATGTACCTTATGACGTAAGTTTTGAGGCACCAGCTCCCTGTCCAAATCCCTTTTATTCCCAGGTTCTATTAAAAGAGGACGATTAAATAAATATTGCAAATAAACAACGTTTCAAACCGCACCTGCTTTATTTACCGATTAATCAATGATCGCTAATTTAATTTAGTGAACCTCAATTACTTTATTTGAATTAATTATTCATTAAACACTCTCACATTGTGCTGACTCCAGCTGACAACAAGGAATTAGTTAACTTAGTTTACATTCAGTTTCTGAAATTAAAATACATCCTAATTTCTTTCCAAGACCCGCGTCTAATCAATTCCACTCTCCAAATTAAACTCCCGTTTCCGTATTCTTACTAATTTAAAGGAGAGATATAGACGAGTTGAATTTCGTTACACACTTGAGTTTTGATTCCTTGCATAATTAATTAATATCTCGTTGATTTCAATTAACCCTTCCCTGACTAAGAAAAATGATTTACATGGACGTTGACTGTAGTAATTAGATCAATTCACTTCAAGCTGGTGCTGTACTTTCAACTTGGACTTGTCACTCAGTTAGGGGTCAACTCAGTGTACATTTACTAAGTCAGGTGGTGCAATTAGATGTGAGCCATTAATCAACCTGGAAAATTACATTACATTTCGATGTCTTGTAGCTATTTCGAAGCGACACCTTATTTCTGGGCATGTCTCAAGCGGTTGGCATTTTAGGAACTCAACCTGAATGCTCGTGAATCCTTTGTCGTTGAGAAAAGGGTTAAATATAGTTTATTTTAGGGGGACGTATCCGCGATGTTTTTAGCCCAGGTATGATTTGCATAATTACTGCTAGCGCTTTGTCTTCAGCTGATAGAGTCTACAAATGACCTGTCGGAGGCTATCAGCTAAACTCTTTTTTTTTGTAGAAGGGTTATTGAGGCCGTCACCATTTACCTGGTGACTTGAGGGTAACTGGAAATAATGTATTCAAAAGCTCACAGCTATTTGCGGAATATTTACTTGGTTTGATACTACGTTTGGCTGTTATCGAGATACAGAGAACAAAATTAATAAAGTTCATCAACAAAACAATTAGTAGAGGAAAATATGAAGCGAAATGTGCTTATTTGAGAAGTTCGTGTGCACGGAAAGGTAAAAAGCTGGGGTGCATTTTTTATGGTGTAGTATGGCTTGGGGATGAAGAATCCACTTGTCGTCAAAAAATCGTCCAGTGTGGGGGTGGTATGGGGGCGGTTTTGTGAAAAAACAGTTTTTTTTTAAAATGTTCTACAGTTTGTCAGCTTTTGGCTGATATCAGCTTGGAACAAATCCGTCAACTGTAAGTTGTCGTAAATAATTTATGAATAAAAAGGTGATCATTTACTTTTCCATAAGAATACATGTAAAACTTGACTGCCTCGTGCGCAAAGAACGTTGAATATCTCAGTAACGTGTTGAATGACATTTTTCATTCCACTCCCACTCGATTATCTCCGTAACCACTAGTTCAATCAAAAAAGTTCCTTCTGTAAACCATGTTACCTATTCCATTGCGATTCTTGCGGTTTTTTCAGATTTGATTTATCTTGAATAGTAACTGAGCTAGGGACGGAATTGTAATGTACTGCATGCAGCGGACAAGTGCTGCGCTGAGGCCCTCGCGTACCCCTGCCACCTGCGCACCCCCGCGAAGGCCATGGTGTATTGAGGCGGGAAATCTGCAGACTTATTATTGTGGCTGATGATCGAAACATTGTAAAAGTGTAGTCGGTAAATTTGCAATATAAATAAATATATACCCCTTGAATTACGACGTACGTCTTCACATATTATAATAGTCCAGTCAAAATAGCTTTTAACCGGAAATAAATTCGGAAGTTGACGAAATTTGGTGGATCGATGCAGAATTGAACGTGGAATAACATACTGCAATTCCCAAAAAGCTTGTTTTTTTTTAGGACCAATAAAAAAGCGCCATCCTTAAAAATTTTCTTTTTTTCTGAATGGCTTGTGAACTGTTATCTCTTCAGAACACAGCACCAGCACCAGCAAAGCAAATGTAGCCCGTTGAATTCCCAAGAGATCGTACAAAACTCATCACTTTTTGGTCAATAGCCTCTGTGATATCGCGTCTACAAAAACGCAGTGAAAATTACTCAAAATATATTTCCGGATTTTATGTAAAAATATGCATGGTGTCAATTCAGGGGCTGTAACCTGGACAGCGAATGTGCGAATTTCAATGTGTTTTACATGCGGGAAAAGCTATAGTCAGGGAGCAAGGCCCTTCTACGACGCTTCTAAAAATAAAAACTTAGCACTTTTTAGGTTCACGGTTAAAAAAATACACATCATATCCAGAATCTCATTGCGCATCCGACCTCGCTAAGGATTTCGTTCGCGCGGATTGCAAAATAGTCGAAAAAAATTCTTTTGCCGAAGAACTTGAGTTATCGAATTTCTAATAATTTTCGGTTCACATCGTGATTGTCGGCGAGTTTTTGAAAATTTTTCAATATTTCTTCTACCGATTGAAAGCTTGACATAAGCAGATTATGGATGGCTCACAATAAAACTGATCTGGTGAGTAGCAAGTCCACAAAAAATTGTTAAAACAAGACATGCATTGAAAACGAGGTCCAAATTTCGTCATCGAGGTACTTTTTTTATTATTGAAGATAGATGGGTAATTATGTGAGACAAAATGTGTAGAACAGAACAAAGACATTTTTAAAGAAAGTACGCAAAGAATCGGACCAATGGTTCAGCAGATATGATTTTTCAAAGTGAAGCGCGGGAAGCGGATTCGTCCGACAGGCGCCTGGCGCCTATATTGAGCGGCAAATTCGCACGGCACGGGGGGATCGTTATAGCCTGAAACGATGAAAATTATGTCTACTGGCATACAGAACTGTACGAGTGATACATCAAATTTTTCGTCTTGAAGTATTGAATACCAATCTGAAAGAAACGACATTGGCCGTTGGTCAAGACAAAAGTTATAGATCGAGAAACAAGCGGGTCGTTTATTTTTGAAAAGTTGAAGGATTTTTCATTCCGCTCCTCTTGCCTATTTGTCTATTTCCAACGACATACAAGAGACGATGCCAAGTTTGTCCCAATACTCCCAATCAAAACGGGACAGAAAAAGAAATCCACCACACGGCATGGGTACCTCAACTTGTGAAATGTAGATGCGCCTTCAATCCTTCATTAAATAAGTAACTATTCAAGTTTCAATTGAAACTTTATTATAATAATCATTATTCATAATCACCAAATAACACTCCACTACCATTAACATCTTTGACACAAACCTACCTAATTGTCAAAGATGTGTAACGCCACAAGAAGCATAGGTGTTGAACTGGTGTATTCATATTTATAATCACATCTTCATCATCTTTGCAATGTGAATTTTGATGGGTTGTTTTTGTGAAATTAGAATCTTCTCCATCAGAAGCTTTCTGAAGCTCTTTTTGTATACCTACCATTGGTAAAGGACAAAATACTCCAAAACAGACAACAGCAGCAGGATAGAAATTAAGCCCCTCCAACTTTGATCCAACTTATAAATTCAATAATATTGAACAAATATTTGTTAAAAATGTAGCAACGAAGAATGAGCGAATTCATATTTCGCTTCTAAGGCTAAAAGCGTCTTGTGGTTTCCACTTTTCGAAAATAAACGAACCGCTTGTTCCCTCGCTTGTTTCTCGATCTTTAACTTTTGTCTTGACCAACGGCCAATGTCGTTTCTTTCAGATTGGTATTCAATACTTCAAGACGAAAAATTTGATGTATCACTCGTACAGTTCTGTATGCCAGTAGACATAATTTTCATCGTTTCAGGCTATAACGATCCCCCCGTGCCGTGCGAATTTGCTGCTCAATATAGGCGCCAGGCGCCTGTCGGACGAAACCGCTTCCCGCGCTTCACTTTGAAAAATCATATCTGCTGAACCATTGGTCCGATTCTTTGCGTACTTTCTTTAAAAATGTCTTCGTTCTGTTCTACACATTTTGTCTCACATAATTACCCATCTATCTTCAATAATAAAAAAAGTACCTCGATGACGAAATTTGGACCTCGTTTTCAATGCATGTCTTGTTTTAACAATTTTTTGTGGACTTGCTACTCACCAGATCAGTTTTATTGTGAGCCATCCATAATCTGCTTATGTCAAGCTTTCAATCGGTAGAAGAAATATTGAAAAATTTTCAAAAACTCGCCGACAATCACGATGTGAACCGAAAATTATTAGAAATTCGATAACTCAAGTTCTTCGGCAAAAGAATTTTTTTCGACTATTTTGCAATCCGCGCGAACGAAATCCATAGCGAGGTCGGATGCGCAATGAGATTCTGGATATGATGTGTATTCTTTTAGCCGTGAACCTAAAAAGTGCTAAGTTTTTATTTTTAGAAGCGTCGTAGAAGGGCCTTGCTCCCTGACTACTAATTCAACATTCGGTATCACAGTTTTGTCTAGAAGTCAAGAAGTCGCCAACTTCAAAATGGTACTTTTCTTCGACCTGTGAAATCGATACTTGATGTCTCGAAGAATCCCCAAAAATCGATTTTTTTCATACCATACTATTTGCCTCATTTTTCACTTAGGTAGAGCAAAACCATCCAGGGAAAATATGAAGAATTGAATACAGAAAAAATAACATGTTTCGGAATATTTATCCTATAGTGATGGTTTCTGAGTTGTATGGGTTGAAAGACTAAAACGACCTATTCAGAAAAAAAAAGGTAGTCCGGACACTAACTGCTGAATATTGTACTTGCATTTGATGATTGTTTTTAAATTCTTCAGATGTCAATATAACATTTGTGATGTTGTCGTGGAAGAACGGACAAAAGAACTTGATGGAAATGTATGGAATAATAGAGCTAATAATAATGGTACAAGGTGGGTGATGAATAATGAAAGCAGGATGGTTGACTATTTAGATAGAGAAAAGGTTATTTGAATCAAAGGCGTTGTGAAAATGTTTAAAAGGGAAATCTATACAATCATTTAGGCAATTTTGGAAAGAATTATTAATCATAATCATCTAATCATCAAAATCATCTCAGAAAATCATAACTTCGTCCTTGGAACTAATTTTGAAATTTTACATGTTTGTAAAAAAAGACGGCTTTTAGATAGGATAGAGGTTCTTGAAATTTGTAAAGCAACTAATAATTCTGTCCGAAATTGCCTAAAAGATTGTATAGATTTCTTTTTTAAACATTTTTACAACGCCTTTGATTTAAATAAGCTTCTTTCTTTCCATTCAACCATCCTTTCATTAATTCATCACCCACCTTGTACCATTATTATTAGCTCTATTATTATTTCATACATTTCCATCAAGTTCTTTTGTCCGTTCTTCCATGACAACATCACAAAGGTTATACTGACATCTGAAGAATTTAAAAACAATTCACTTATCATTTACACAAACTTTATCTTCACCATTTATACAATGTCGGTGATTCGGTGTGTTATCATTCACCTTTTATGTACCTACCTACTTGTTTTACTTATTTTATTTTAGACTCCACACTTTGATGAAGAAGGGCCAGAGACCTGCGAAACCGGTCAGAAATAAAAACAATCAATTTGAAGGAAGACTGCGTGCAGATCATTTTATTTATGAAAAAAATCGATTTTTGCAGATTCTTTGGGACATCAAGTATCGATTTCAAAGGTCGAGAAAAAGTACCATTTTGAAGTTGGTGACTTCTAAACAAAAGTGTGATACCGAATGTAGAAAAAACACATTGAAATTCGCACATTCGCTGTCCACGTTACAGCCCCTGAATTGACACTATGCAAATTGTTACATAAAATTCGGAAATATATTTTGAGTAATTTTCACTGCGTTTTTGTAGACGCGATATCACAGAGGCTATTGACCAAAAAGTGATGAGTTTTGTACGATCTCTTGGGAATTTAACGGGCTACATTTGCTTTGCTGGTGCTGTGTTCTAAAGGTAATAGTTTACAAGTTATTCAGAAAAAAAAACGAAAATTTTCAAGGATGGTGCTTTTTATTGGTCCTAAAAAAAAGTCAAGCCTTTTGGGAATTTCAGTATATCATTCCACGTTCAATTCTGCATCGATCCACCAAATTTCGTCAACTTCCGAATTTATTTCCGGTTAAAACCTATTTTGACTGGACTATTATAATATGTGAAGACGTACGTCGTAATTCAAAGGGTATATATTTATTTATATTGCAAATTTACCGACTACACTTTTACAATGTTTCGATCATCAGCCACAATAATAAGTCTGCAGATTTCCCGCCTCAATACACCATGGCCTTCGCAGGGGTGCGCAGGTGGCAGAGGTACGCGAGGGCCTCAGCGCAGCACTTGTCCGCTGCATGCAGTACATTACAATTCCGTCCCTAGCTCAGTTACTATTCAAGATAAATCAAATCTGAAAAAACCGCAAGAATCGCAATGGAATAGGTAACATGGTTTACAGAAGGAACTTTTTTGATTGAACTAGTGATTACGGAGATAATCGAGTGGGAGTGGAATGAAAAATGTCATTCAACACGTTACTGAGATATTCAACGTTCTTTGCGCACGAGGCAGTCAAGTTTTACATGTATTCTTATGGCAAAGTAAATGATCACCTTTTTATTCATGAATTATTTACGACAACTTACAGTTGACGGATTTGTTCCAAGCTGATATCAGCCAAAAGCTGACAAACTGTAGAACATTTAAAAAAAAAACTGTTTTTTCACAAAACCGCCCCCATACCGCCCCCACACTGGACGATTTTTTGACGACAAGTGGATTCTTCATCCCCAAGCCATACTACACCATAAAAAATGCACCCCAGCTTTTTACCTTTCCGTGCACACGAAAGTCACAATAGAGTCTCATTTTTCCTCTACTAAATAGCTTTCACTCCGTTGAACAATTATTATTTGGCTACATGGAAGGTAAACTTGCCTTGGTGCTTCCTTCTCTTGTCACTGATGCACTACAATTGTTAATAACTAGCTTGGCACTCTTGTTAATTAATATTTGATGACAACTAATTTTCTCCGGCCATACACATCCGTTTGTGTCGAGCGCCCCCACGCCAGTCCTCTCTTCAGTCTCTTCTTCGCTAGTCTCGCGTTTTCTCGCCCTCTCTTCTTCCACCCCCTCTCAAGTGTGACAACCCCTGGCCTACAAACCCCGCTACTCTGGAATGCGGCGTGACTCCACCATCATCCCTTGTACCATTTCGTTCCTTCCAAATATCGCCCCTAACCAGTGCCGGCCTTTGCAATTTTGGCGCCCCGGGCAAGAATTCGAAACCGCCGCCCCTAATTTGGGTCCGCGAACGAAGCGAGCACAAATGAAGCATTTTTTTGCAATAAGGGAGTTTTTTGTGCTTTTACAAAAGCAAATTCGGTGATCGCTGCTGGCAAGTCGTTTTGTTTATTTTGTAAATCATCAATTTTTTGGATTTCAACCGCGATTTTTCCGCCCCTATGAGCTGGCGCCCCGAGCGTTCGCCCGTCTCGCCCTACCTTAAGGCCGCTACTGCCCCTAACGCTAATTTACTCAGAAAATTTAATTCTCCTTCAAGATTTTGAGCTGGACACTACAGTACCTATTTATAACGTCTTGAAAATGACGACATAATGATTATTATTAATAATGAGCTGAAAAAATGTGACGAGATTTCTACAGGATTTTTTTGCGTATATACCTACCTACCTGAGTAAAGTATGAAATGTACTTCTAAGAAGGGTATCAAAGAAATGTCCAAGAATGTTTGACATTTGCTGCAATTGCGTGTTTTTTTTCTCTGTAGATATCGAAAAAGGCACTATACACACAAAAAGGCACAGCGGAGAGGATCCGTCGAAGTTGATCACGAAAACAAATTCCGGAAACGTGCTTTCCGAATACAATTCAAGAATTGACAAGTTACGAAATTCAGAAGATGGTTGCTCATCACCAGACGATGTAAGTCCTTGTATTGAAATGTTTTCTATGTGGGATAATTCATGGAGAAAAATGCTTTTCAGTTGCAAAATTGCGATGAGTTTTTGCGTGAAAAATACGACATTCCTGTACCACAACCGCATCCTTTGCCGATGCCCGAGTACGGAGGATACTTTGCTCCGCTAACTGAGTATCTACCGGAAAGCTCGCAGCCCATCTCTGGTTTTCACAGGTAATTAAAAATATGTAGAAATATTCATTTATCGCGTTCTTTTGAAGTTTTGTAATCGCTTTTTTCTATCAACATGAAGAAAAAGTATTTCGGATTGTATTTGCCATCAAAGTTTTTGAAGTGAAATATTTTTACCCGTGGTAGCGTGTATTAGATCTTACTAACATGTCCTTTCTGTATCTCGTAAACCCGCATGCTATATTTTGGCCCAGTTTCAGGTCAGGTGGTGCAAAGTTGCGATGGTACAAATTACCAAATACAACGGCCTGATTGACTAAAGCAGGTTGTTTTGCGCCGTTGATATGGTAATATGTAATCCGGTGCAACTCCAAACGCAAGTCAGACTTGAAATTGAACTCTTTGTCTGTATTCTTTGTTGACTTGCACATTGCGAGATACAGAATAACCCTGTTAATCTGGCGTGATTAATTTTTTGATCAATAAACATTTATTAATTATTACTACATAATATTATAGGCTGTCTGATTTCTACATGATTCTAGTGGGCTGCGATTCAGGTCGCGATCGGCCGATGGCGACCAGAAAGACAGCCCACTAGAATCATGTAGAAATCAGACAGCCTATAAATAATAACATTAGAGAGACCAATAACATATTAAGTAGGAGACACCATTGACATCAAGCAAATAAATACATGTTTTGCCTTCGAAAACAGATGCAACGTAGGCGTTATGCTGCTTTGCGACGTGGTCGTCGATGGCATCGAACTGGACTGGACTATCCATGTTCCTTTGATGCTTCACATTTTATTCCTCGGACTCGACCACATCCGTCCTCTGGTGTACCAACATTGCAAACAACTTTTATTGAATCTCTTGATAGTCCTGTCGCAACATAACGACCACTTGACAGTGGCTCATATATTCTTGAACAGCAAAACCAGCCAACTCGAACTGGGTTTATCCACACCGTCGTTGCCGATAGTAAAGCATAATTTTACCGAACCAGACGCAAGCTTCGATACCTATCTTCATAATAACAACAATGCTCAAAATGCAACTTTCATTGATCCAATGAGTAAACAACAGAAAATCGCTGGCAGTACTTTACCTGAAGGCGACATCGTAAATGATATTGGCAAAGAGACCGCTGCCACTGCTACCACCACCACCACCGCCACCACCACCGCTACCATTCCCCCGGTCATTATCACACCGGAAGATTCTCCAGTCGTAACTGTGACAAAAATTGAGCTTACAGTTCCAGTGGTCATAAAGTCTTTGATCGATTTCTTGAGCAACCAAACCACACCTTTGTGGAGTTACGAGGACATCACCGCCAAAGTTTGGACAATCAAAAGCGCCGAGCAGATCGACACGCTCTTGCAGCACATTTTGAAAGTCTTCCAGTTTTCGCTTCCCAGTGCTCATATCAGCGAACGATGGGCGCAAACTGCTTTGCAATTAGGTTTGAGCTGTTCGTCTAGGCATTACGCGGGGAGATCCTTGCAGATCTACCGTGCGCTTCGAGTTCCGATTTCGTCCAGAATGCTGTCGGATATCCTGAGTCGGTTGGTTGAAACTGTGGCTGAACAAGGCGAAGATATGCAGGGCTACGTGACCGAGCTATTGTTAACGTTAGAAGCGGCAGTCGAGTCGCTGGAATCAGATTTTCGTCCGCTGGATTTCATGAAAGATTTCTTCAAATCCACGCCAAATTTGAACAATAAAGAACTTGTCAGTCACGGCAAACATATCAATGAAGGAGCCGTACCGCATGCCGCAGCTAGAGAAATACTCAGCCATTCAGTGCAAAGTGGTCACGCTAGAAGCACCAGTTATTCTGTCTCGTACGGGTTCAGAAAAAACGTGTCGTCGCCGAACGACACCACCAAAGAGCGCAGCAGGAACGTCCCGGAAATCGAACACAGATCTCAAGTCAAATTCGCTTCGAATTTGTCGCGTTCCAGGTCTGCGCAGAGCCTGAAACTCCTGGGGGATTCTGCTACTCAAGACGATAAGTTGACGATTCTAGCGCAACTGTTTTGGCTGGCTGTGTCGTTGCTCGAATCGGATTACGAACACGAGTTTTTACTCGCTGTACGACTGTTAGCCAGGGTGATGCACAGACTGCCCTTGGATCGTCCCGATGCCAGAGATAAAGTGGAAAAGCTACAATCTCAACTGAGATGGGCTTCGTTTCCGGGAGTTCATGCGCTGCTCCTAAAAGGCTGCACCCATCCTAATATTTACGAACCAGTGGCCGCTCTGCTGTCCCAGTTCACGCCACTTCTAAACCTCGTCGTCGTCGATCCATCGCAAACCATAGCATTTCCGATGAACGTCATTGCGCTTCTGCCGTACATGCTGTTGAATTACGAAGACGCCAATGAGATATGCATCAGAAGCGCCGAAAATATCGCTCAAGTCAGCATCGAGAAAAGTAAGAAACTGGAAAACCTAGGGACCGTCATGAACTTGTACAGTCGTCGTACGTTTTCTAAGGAATCCTTCCAGTGGACCAAGTGCGTCATCAAGTATCTCTACGACACCTACTCGCATCTGAGCTTCAACATGTTGACTTTCTTGATCGAGGTGTTGGAAAAAGGACCGACTAATCTGCAACTACCGATTCTTTCGATCATCCATTGCATCCTGCACTACGTCGATTTGGCGTCGGCCGCTGCACAACCCATCAATACTGACCTTCTGCGCGTTATCGTGAAATTCATTGAAGGACCCTCGTGGAAAGAGGCGTTGAAAATTCTGAAGTTGGTGGTGACGAGGTCCAGTTCGTTGGTGGCGCCGCCCATATCGTCGATTCATTCGAGCTGGGAAAGCTCGGTGACGTCGGTACCGCATCCGTCTTTTAACGAGGAGTTATTTACTCGCAAGGAACTACCGGGAAGGACCATGGAATTTACTTTCGATTTGTCTCAGACTCCCGTGATCGGGAGAAGGTTCTTCAACAAAGTGGAGGATTTGCACAGTTTGCAGAACACCATTGTAACGCCACGGAGGTCGTGTTCGCTGAGTCCAGCAGATGTGGCGCCGCAGACTGGCTGGAAACGGCCGTGGATGTCTCAGGTATTGAACTTGTCTAAGCTCAACAATATAACGTTGGGCGATCAACAAAAAAATGTCAAGCAACTTCTGTTGCAGACACAAACCGCTGAAACACTTTTTTCCTGATCTGTCGTTTGCTGAAGTTAATTCTGATTAGATGCGGGAGAAAATATTATGGTCGCCCACGACTTGCTGCTGCAGCCTCCCGACCTACTGTGCAAGTATTATAGGTACCTATATCAATTTGAGCAAACGACAGATCAGAAGAAAAAAATTGGTCCAGCGGTTTGTGTCTGCAACAAAAGTTTCCTAACATGGAATATATTTAGAAAACAAATGTAGCTATTGCATTTCGAGAAAGTTTTCAAAGTTTTCAATTCAGAACTTGAAAAAAATTGCAGTTAAATCTAGCGGTAAATCTTTGACCTGGCCAATTCTTGAAAAAGACCAACATTGAAATAATTATTACATAAATGGGTCCACAGGATATCAATTGGTCAGTAGCGACGCATGAGGTCGAATTTCATCACTTGTCATTTGTCTCCAAAGCAACTTCAGATGGATTTTTTTCATGATAATATGATTATGGAAGTTCAATTTCAAACTTCAGTCATGAGCTATGTGCAAGACAAGTAGCGCCGCGTAGAGCACGAGAGTAAAGTGAAGCTCTCTTGGTATATTCCTTAGATACACAATAAGTACGCCGGCGTGATGCGAACAGCCTAAGCATTCCATCTTCCATCCACTCTGCCAGTCCACAAATGGTTCTTATTTTCACCACCACGGGCTCTGTGTGTCCTACGCCTTGATAGCTGAAGGTCATGCACGCTCCCAATAGTTGACGGTTAATGTTTAACTGAGCTTGTTGGAACTGAAAGTAAGGTTCCAAATTGACAGTTGTTTGAAATTCCGTGCCAGTGGCTCTATACATCCTTATCGAAATTTTCATTGGATTTCAAAAATCATAAATTTTTGCCGTGAACGATTTCAAACCTAGGATCTCTTGGTTTGATTATTTGTTTCAGTAATTCATAATGTTGAGCAGTTTCAGAGATTGAAAACTTTGTGTGTAAAGGGCAAAATTTGAGAATTCCAAAACATGTTTTCGTTACAGGGTAGAGTGAGAGAATGTCTTGTGAATCTCCTGACAACTTGCGGTCAAAGAGTTGGATTGCCAAAGAGTCCATCCGTAAGTATTACATTCTTATTCCTGGAACTTCAAAAAGTCTGTTTTCTTCGAGGTTTTCTTCAATCCCTCGACATTTTATTGATTTCTGCTCATAATTTTCGTTTAAAGAAAATATCTTGAATAACACTAAATCAAATCTGAATTCCAGGTGATATTCAGTCAAACGTCCGACATAATCGAACGGCAATCCAGCATGGCCTCCAGCACTGAAGAAATGTCCTGCGGAAACAACGACATGAGCGGTGGCTCTAGACGTGACGATGCAGCCACTGAATTTGGCGTTTTCAAAGATTTTGACTTCCTCGAATACGAAAGCGAAAGCATCGAGGTTGGTATTGGGTAATAAAGAAAATATGCATGGGCTAATCATTTTCCTATGCTGCAGGGTGAAAGCACAGACAATTTCAACTGGGGCGTCCGGCGACGTCCATTAAGCCAAGGCGAAGAAGAACATCTCAGTCTGAAACAGCTCGAAGACAGTTTCAGCGAGAAAACTCCAGTGTTGACTGTGCGGAAGGTATTTTTCTTCTGTTGTTATTTCACACTTACCTTAGGCTATTATCGGGAGGCGAAAAAAAACATACGCTTGCAAAAGGTCCCAAAGATTTTTTTATACAAGTACATTTGGGAATCCTAATGAAGAGTCTAAATATGTGAGAGTACTGAAAAAGATACATAAAAATTGTCAGTGACGAAGTTTTACACGTTTTCTTGTAAAATATTTAGTTCTCTACAACTTTGTTCACGATTTTTAGATGTTTCTTGTTGTTCTGACAACATTCAAGCAGTAATGTAATGCCGAGGGTTTTTCCATTTTACTGAACTGGCCCGCAACTTGGAACACGATTAACGGCTCAACTGAAGAAGTTAGATATATGCCTTCGCGGACTTTTTTGTAGATCATTGAATTCTCTACACCTGTATGGTAGACAATTTTCATATTTCTTTTTCCGTTCGCTCATATAGGCCAGGCGGTAGGTCATTCTGGATAGAAAAAATTCCGACCAAAGCTTTTATGGTGTCAAACTCTTCGTAAGGTCAGTAGGTATCTACCACTGAGTTTCCGCCCAAAAACGAGTTGTGCTCCACATCTACCCAAAGGTAAAGGATGTCTTGAAGGTGCAAAAAGACCTGTTAAACCCCCGTACTTTTTCATTTTATTTGCCTCAATGCAAACGTACAACCTTAACGCAAACAGTGGAAGCATTTGTCAACATCTCTGTGCCAGTCTTACTGTTGAAAAAAAAAATTTCTTTGTGCGGGTCAGATAAATCACATTTAATTGTTTTTTCACACTAGAAAACGATGGAGTAACATGTATTTTGGATGTTTTCTAATAACTTGTACTCACTGAACCCATTCATGGCGTTAAAATTTCAATAACAGCATTTTTGAAGATGTTGCCCGTTAAGAAGTGAATAATTTTTACCTGTCTGTTCAGCAGCAGTTTTTTCAATTTTACCAAACACCGTTCTCGAAAATTTTATAGGGAATGACAAGCTGGAACTCTTTTCTAATGATATTATATCTGGCTTAACCGCGGCATGCTTTTTGAAAGTGTAGGAACTGATTTCTTTTCGAGTGGTTTCATTTTACCCGCGTGCGGCCGTGCCTACTTGACATAGACCGGACTGATTACACAAGCTTGGAAATGTACTCTCTTCCAGCTTTAAAACACGACCATTAATAATAAAATAATATATAATTTCTTCATAAATCAATGTACAAAGTCTTAATAATAATGGTCGCGTTTTAAAGCTGGAAAAGAGTACATTTCCAAGCTCGTGTAATCAGCCCGGTCTATGTCAAGTAGGCACGGCCGCACGCGGGTGAAACAGGACTTCTCGAAAAGAAATCAGTTTTTTAGACTTTCAAGTGCGTGCCGCGGTTAAGCCAGGCACGATATCGTTCGAGAAGAGTTTGAGCTTTTCATTCCGTATGAAATTTTCGCAAACGGTGTTTGGTAAAATTGAAAAAATTGCTGCTGAACAGGCGGGTGAAAATTATTCAGTTTTTTGCTGACAACATCTTCAAAACTGCTGTTATTGAAATTTGAATGCCATAAATGGGTTCAATGGATACGAGTTATTAGAAACATACAAAATACATGTTGCTCCATCGTTTTCTTGTGTGGAAAAACGATTAAATGTAATTTATCTGACCCGCACAAAGAAATTTTTTTTTTCAACAGTGAGACTGGCGTAGAGATGATGACAGATGCTTCCAATGTTTGCGTAAGAGTTGTACGTTTGCATTTAGGCAAATATAATGAAAAAGTACGAAGGTTTAACAGGTCTTTTTGCACTTTTGAGGCATCCTTTACCTTCGCGCAGATGTGGAGGAATCAGCACAACTCGTTTTTGGGCGGAAACTCAGTGGTAGATAACTACTGACCTTACGAAGAGTTTGACACCATAAAAGCTTTGGTCGGAGTTTTTTCCAGATTGTAGTGATTTTACCGACATACCGCCTGGCCTAATAGTTCTAGGAGAAATACCGCAGTGCAAGATTTTCCATCCTCTTCATCTTTGATCATAGTTCCCGAGGTCACACAAGGTCATAAACTAAGACGCTCCCATTAGAATCCTCGAATGTAGGTACATTGTGTATATCCAAAAAAACTCTATGGGACCTTTCGCCACCCTCAGTTTTCTTGCTACTGGCCTACTTAGCAGTTTTAAAGTGGAATCCAGATGGTTTTGAAATGTTTATAGATTCTGGACAGATTGTACTGTGAATGGCCGTTACCCTCCATGGCCGTTACATACACTCATGGCGAACTCACTTGGCCGCTCCAGTTCTGCCCCGGGGCTAACTGCGCATTGGGGCGGTCAAGTGAGTTCACCATATATAGGGTTGTTGATTTAAAAACTTCCACCCCCGATTTCTCCAAGAAAAATGTTGCTTCAAAGAATCCCAAGACAAGTCGATTTCATATTTGAGGGGGGACTCTAGATTGAGTGGGGAAAAGTGATGGAACATAGTTCCATTCGGTACGTAGGCCTCACTTTTGAGCCAAATGTACCACTTCCCCATTTGTTGGCCTTTTCTCTGTGTCAGTCATCAAGCCAGTCGAGCCGTTTGACAAACCCGAGGACACGACCGGTTAGGGTGCCAAGGCTGACCATACTGGACCATACTAGACCAGAGATCCACCAGTATGGATTGTTTCATTGATGAAAGAGCTGGACAGTGACAGAGCACGTGCTGAGCTGTTTCATCCTTTTTGCTCACAGCCTCGACATATTATGTACTACTAGGCCAGGCGGTAGGTCATTCTGGATAGAAAAAATTCCGACCAAAGCTTTTATGGTGTCAAACTCTTCGTAAAGTCAGTAGGTATCTACCACTGAGTTTCCGCCCAAAAATGAGTTGTGCTGATTCCTCCACATCTGCCCAAAGGTAAAAGATGTATTGAAGGTCCAAAAAGACCTGTTAAACCCCCGTACTTTTTCATTTTATTTGCCTCAATGGAAACTCACAACTCTAACGCAAACATTGGAAGCATTTGTCATAATCTCTGTGCCACTCTTACTGTTGAAAAAAAAGATTTCTTCATGCAGGTCAGATAAATCACATTTAATTGTTTTTCCACACAAGAAAACGATGGAGCAACATGTATTTCGGATGTTTTCTAATAACTTGTACTCATTTAACTCATTTATGGTGTTAGAATTTCAATAACAGCATTTTTGAAGATGTTGCCCGCTAAGAAATGAATAATTTTCACCCACCTGTCCAGCAGCAGTTTTTTCAATTTTACCAAACACCGTTCTCGAAAATTTTATAGGGAATGACAAGCTGGAACTGTTTTCTAATGATATTATATCTGGCTTAACCGTGGCACGCTTTTTGAAAGTGTAGGAAACTGATTTCTTCTCGAACGGTTATATTTTACACGCGTGCGGCCGTGCCTACTTGACATAGACCGGACTGATTACACAAGCTTGGAAATGTACTCTTTTTCAGCTTTAAAACACGACCACTAATGATGAAATAATATATAATTTCTTCATAAATCAATGTACAAAGTCCTATTGATAATGCTTGCATTTTAAAGCTGGAAAAGAGTACATTTCCAAGCTCGTGTAATCAGTCCGGTCTATGTCAAGTAGGCACGGCCGCACGCGGGTGAAACAGGACCTTCCGAAAAGAAATCAGTTTTTTTTAGACTTTCAAGTGCGTGCCGCGGTTAAGCCAGGCACGATATAGTTAGAGAAGAGTTTGAGCTTTTCATTCCTTATGAAATTTCCGCAAACGGTGTTTGGTAAAATTGAAAAAATTGCTGCTGAACAGGCGGGTAAAAATTATTCACTTTTTTGCTGGCAACATCTTCAAAAATGCTGTTATTGAAACTTTAATGCCATAAATGAGTTCAATGGATACGAGTTATTAGAAAACATATAAAATACATGTTGCTCCATCGTTTTCTTGTGTGGAAAAACGATTAAATGTAATTTATCTGACCCGCACGAAGAAATCTTTTTTTTCAACAGTAAGACTGGCACAGAGATGATGACAGATGCTTTCAATGTTTGCGTAAGAGTTGTACGTTTGCATTTAGGCAAATATAACGAAAAAGTACGGAGGTTTAACAGGTCTTTTTGCACTTTCGAGGCATCCTTTACCTTCGCGCAGATGTGGAGGAATCAGCACAACTCGTTTTTGGGCGGAAACTCAGTGGTAGATAACTACTGACCTTACGAAGAGTTTGACACCATAGAAGCTTTGGTCGGAGTTTTTTCCAGATTGTAGTGATTTTACCGACATACCGCCTGGCCTATACTTACTACTTAAATTTTTTGAAGGGTGGTCACCTTAGGGGATGGAGCAGAAACATTAAACTCATGCTAATCATACGTCCCCCTAGAATATGAAACTGTCCTGTCCCGGGATTCCTCAAGAACAATTTTTCAGGGAAGAAGTAAGAGTAAGTTTACAAATGAATTTATTATTCATGTTACTGTTGTATGTTACTTGTTCACCATCCATGCATTTAAGAAGATTCTTCACCACCTTTCGTGTGTGATGAAAGTCACGCGCCGGTTTTTATGTTTTGTTTAGTGAGATACTTCTTTGTATTGTAGCGTTTGATGACTGAGGAGTCATCGGACGACGAAGTGGGTTCAGAATCTCCGCTGGATGAAATCGCAATCGCAGCTGAATTCGACAGTACTGGCGAAGCGAGCGCAATTTTCCCACCGTCTTCGCTGATCTTGAGCGAGCATAATTCGCAAATTTTATCAAGCGCTAGATCCGACACTAGGTTTGCGATAGATTTCAATAGATATATTGTCAAATCAACTGTTTTATTTTAGTGGTTCAAGTGCGGGTGATTTGGGTGAAGTCACCCCGTGCAACGCTTCCCCCAGCTTATCAGGCATTTTAACAATACGACCTCTACCAAAAAGCGACGTTGTGGAGCAGTGGAGCACATTCATACAAACACACATGCTACAGTCATCGACGAATGCCTTGCAATTTTTCCATCAGCTGCAGAATTTGATCAAGGTACTTCACTACACTTTAATAATCGAGAGGAACTCTGACGCGGAGCGAAATCTAATAAAACGCACAATCAATTTCAGGATTTATGCTCGTCGACCATAGAAATCACGAAGGAGTCTTGTTTTTACATGCTGCAGTCGGCCGTCAGCGGATTGCCGACCATCAAGTTGATAAGTTCGCGTTTGACTTCAATGATCGACATCATCACGTTCAGAATCTTACCTTGCAATTTGATTTGGTTCAGTTCAGCCGCTTTAAACAACACAAAGCTGATCGAAACGCTCAAGTATGGAATGTTGGAGGTGCAAGAACATCTAGAGACTTTCTGTGATAAGCGAGAGCAAGCTGCAATGGTAGAGAACGCATTCTTCAAGATTCAAATGAAACTGCTCCTCCGGCTTTTAAAACGCTTACTGGGGATGTTACTGTGCAAAAAATGCGTGTGTTGTAATTTTGACCCTGGTACTAAGCACTTTGTCGAGAAAGTTTCATTTGATTCTTGTAAAATTGATTCTACAGTTATTTTTGACGTGATTTCAGTACTGTAATGCCGTGAAAGCAACGTTGAAAATGGAATACATGGCTGGGCAGCATTCCGGCGGTGAAGTTCATCACGAGCACTACTTATTAGACTTGGGCAAGTCTTTGTACAAACTTTACTTCCAGTTGCTACTTTTGATTGAGGCTGGTAATAAGATGATACAAAATTTGCACAGTACTCTGATCAGTGCTGAGGTAAGAAGTTTATTATTCGTTCATAAGGATGTTCCCGAAGTTGTGTGCTATTTCTTAAAAAAAAAACACTTCCCTTGTATTTTCTAGTCCTGTCATTATACTTCGACACCTTCGACGTAACAAATGCGGTTGAAAATGTTGCTAAATAATCCTTAGCTAAATAACTAATGCTACAATTTCCTAAAAATCCTTAGGTGTACAGGATCGAGTAACATAATCCGATATTTTTTCCATAGGAGTCCAATAGTCAAGAAGTGAACAAGTAAATGCCATGTATACTGCATTGTTGTAACGATCGTTGGCTGCAATTGCATTTACCTTTTGGTTGAAGTTATCAGAGATAAAAATACTGGGCCCAAAAAGAGTCATTGCGTTCAGACACGTTTTTATTTAAATACTTCGAAAGTATTTAATAAATTCACACAATCCATACAGGGTGATTGAAAAGTGTCGGACCACCTTGAAGATGTGTTGACTCGAGATGCAGTAGAGTGCTGAAAAGTTGTTGAAAAAATTCCATGTCTTTTAATTTTTAAGTAATGGAGGGGCAAAGGTTGGTCTTTCGGGCCCTGCTAGCTTCGACAATTCGAAAGATTTTGGTAAACTGCAGTGCTGTTTTGGTTACCTTTTTTATAGCGTATGGAAAAATGATTTTTCTTTATTTCATTTAAAAAAAATAAAAAATATAAGGGGATCAAAAAGGGAAAATTGAACCCCCAATATTTTAGTTACTTGAAGAGATTTAAAAAAAAATGAAACGGTTTGAGGAAAATAATAAGTGATCCATTTATGGAATAAGATGCACGAGACAGAAAAATATTTATACAGGGTGAGTCATAAATCATGAGAATTTACTTTTCCTCAAAAAAATTAGAGCGCAAAAAATCCGACTCGTTTCTGAACTGATCTAGATTACAAGATGACTGGCCATTTATACACTGATTTTTCAGACACTGGGAAATGAAATAAAATCCCGACCCCTTCCCGACCCGACTCACACCTGTCGTTCGCACGCTAATTTATCTGGAAATATGACAGATTCGTAAAAGTGGTGGGCACCTTTTTTCTAGACAATTTGATGGTCTTTCGTTTGAAACAAGCTGTTTATCGATGTAGTCCGGATGTTAAGGTATAATACCTTTCAATTTTATAACAAGCAATGCCACTTGGCATATCTGTTTCCGAGACCATGTTTGACCGATTAAGATCAGGAGCCAAAGTCGCAAGCAATGCAGGCGTCGTATACAGGGTGTCGTATAGAAAAAAAGTAAAAAACTCGTATATTATCAAACAAACCAGATGGATTCACGTGAATAGGCACATATATTCACAATATACTACTTATCAAGGAAAAGTCAACGGTTTTGGAAAATCTTGAGCGGTTCCTGAAATATTCAGGAAAAACTGAATTTTCTTCTGAATATTTCATTTCTCGGTAAATCAGTGAATTTTGAAGATATCGAAGTGCAACTTGGTAGTTCTATGGCCAGTATGGTTATGAATCAAAAACGATCAGGAGCCAAATGCAAGGCCTGCCATTTCCAGAAATAAGTCGGTGAACTTTTTTTTCTTCGCGACCGTTATCTTGACTCTCCGTTTTATTTAACAGTCAAAAAAGTGACAACCGAATGTGAGATAGTTGACATCCAGTCACCTTATGATGAAAAAGATAGCTTCGAAGCAAGGTGAGGGTCTCTTCATCGAGAAAACAGTGTTACCCAAGGTTTTCATGGTAATACGCACTTGCAGCGCCTGTGATGGCTAATCAGTGATTTGAAAGAGCAGAGTGAGCTAGCTCTTTGTCACAATCCTACATTCATTATGCTTGTTGAACTAAATATGTGGCGCTTTTTGGTGAATAATGCAAAAAAAATCGAGCAATCATCATCATGTCATCCCTCACTAAGAGAAGGCTATTGCAAAAACTAAAACCAATCAACGCTGAAATGCTTTGGGAGAGTCAGCCCTATAATCTTGAGCCATAAAATGTGAGACACATGAGTCCCTTTGTTAGAGAGAAGACATGAGAGACTTGCATGCAGAAAGTTTTTTCCAAGTTCTGAGCCACGTATTATTTTCAGAAAGCTACCAAAATTTTTTCTCTGGATCGATGATGATGAATTTTGGTAATAAATCTCAAAATGGATGTAATATTGTTAGTCATCAACTTTTGGTGGGTTTCTGAATGAAATATGTTAATAAGAATTTTGAATGTTGTTTCTGCATGCAAGCCTTCCATGTCTTCTCTCTGGTAACCGGACGCATGTGTCCAACATTTATTGCCTCAAGAATATAGACTTCAATCCCACAAAACATTCCAGCATTGATTTGTTTTAGTTTTTACAACAGCCTTCTCTTCGTGAGGGATAACATGATAGTGATAGCCCGATTTTTTTTACATTTCTCACCAAAAAGCGCCACCTATTTTGTTCAGCAAGCCATCAAGAGTTTACCTTTGGACCGATCATCATGAATTTCGGTAATTCAACTCAAAATGAATGTGGGATTGTGACAAAGAACTCACTCTGCTCTTTCAAATCTCTCATTATCTATCACAGGCGCTGCAAATGCGTATTACCATGAAAACCTTGGATGACAATGTTTTCTCGATGAAGACACCCTCACCTTGCTTCAAGGCCATCTTTTTCGTAATAGGGTGACTGGATGCTGATATTCTCACATTCGACTGTCACTTTTCCAACTGTTTAGTAAAACGGGGATTCAAGATGGCGGTCACGAAGAAAAAAAAAGTTGACTGTCTTACTTCTGGAAATAGCAGGCCCTGCATTTGGCTCCTGACCGATTTGCATTCATGACAATACTCGCCGTAAGGTTACCAAGTTGCACTTCGATATCTTGAAAATTCACTGATTTACCAAGAAATTAAATATTCAACAGTAATATCACAAGTGCTTAGATTTTCACGATAATTTTGGTCAGGCGATCGCGAGTGCTGATTGTAGCGATAAATGCCCGACTCCGTAGGAGGAGGGCATTTATCCAGAGACAATCAGCCCGAGGAAAACGCCTGGCCAAAATTATCTGGGAAAATCTCGAGCACGAGTGATATTTTGAAGATTATTACATAAAAGAAGTCCGAAGTGACAGCTGTCAGATTTTGTTGTTTACATGAATTTTATTCCGTTGCTATTGACAGTGGGATTTAGATAAGTGAATATTATCCTTGTAGGTCTAATAATCAAGGGCGTTCTATGTAATAATCAAGTGAAAATTCAGTTTTCCGGGATATTTCAGGAGCCGCTCAAGATTTATCAAAACTGTTGACTCTTCCTTGATGGGTAATATATTGTGGATATATGTGCCCACTCACGTGAATCCATCTGGTTCGGGTAATGATATACGAATTTTTGACTTTTTTTCTATACGACACCCTGTATACGGCGTCTGCCACACTCACGACTTGAACTCCTGATCTGAATCGGTCAAGCACGGTCTTGGCAACAGGTATGCCAAGTGGCATTGCTTGTTATAAAAGTGAAGGGTCCCCCCTAAATTTTGACCTTAACGTCCGGACTAATGGGGTCGCAATTTATCGAGATAATTAAAAAAAACTAAAAATAATAATCCAACGTGATTCGATGGTGATTCCACTACACACGTCCTATCAGTAGAGACTTTTTACGCAGTAATCAGCAAGCTTTCTGCTCTTCTAAATTATGTTTTCATTGACTACTAACCCTCCTACGTGTCTCAAAGAAGTGCCTCGCCACCACTTTTTTCTACATATTTTCAATTGTTTCTTTGATTGTTAACTATATCTGTATAATTTGTTGTTTTCTTTTTAATTTTTGTCATCATTTTAGTTGAAGGATATGACAATGGAAATTGTGATGATCAGAAATGCCCTGGTAAGATGTTGCGAAGATAATGAAGCTGATGGCGGGGTCTCACCGTCGCCTCCGTCCTGTGCGACTGATTTAGATTTATATAAATTATTAGAAAGTGAAAGATACTCTTCGGTTTTGTCTTTGTACAAAAGCAACCGCACCGAGTTGATCAAAGAGAGTGAAGACTTGCTGGACCCTGCCAGTGACGTGAATACGATTTTGAATTTGTATTGCAAGAAAGTCATCTTGGATAAACCAGGTTGGTAGTGTACTTACTTACAGGTTTTCATCTTACGCTCCAGACAATGCGGTCACTTACCACACAATATTACCCGACTTTACATGTCTCCCAGGCACTTATCTTTGTCTTGAAGGATTAGCGGCAGATGACACCATCGTCTAGAGCCTAGCTTCCAAATAATTTGGAACGGTTTCAGATTTTGTTTTTTTGTTTCTGCTTAGAATGTTTCGTGATGATCAACCAAGAAGGCGATCTGGCAGACGTGTTTGGAAGACTGTTCCAAGTTTCAGCGGCTGTGTCTGATCTGGAGGGGGTCATCAAAGCTACAACAAGTCAATTCGAAAAGTCCAATGATAGCAAAATTTAGGTAGGCTCTAATCTTCTAATCATAGCTAACAACAATAAATTGATAATCTCTAGAACAATGTATGGGTAAACCGAAACTGCATTGTAGTACCTACTAATATTTTAACCGTGCATGCGATTTATTGTTTAAGCATAAAGGGTGCGCTGAATTGGCCTCTTTGCAACCGAGAGCGTCTTGGAGATGTGTTGTCAGAAAAATTTGAAATAATATGTTCCATTTTTGAAGATATTGGAACTCAAAAATATGTAAGATATGGGTGAGATTTGAAAATTGGTATTGGCCTTGTTTGTTTTCTTATTTGTCTGACATTTCTGGAGCGCTTCACTACGCTCTCGAGTTCTTAAATACGGCTTTTTCAGGACACTCAGTATATTATTGATTTTTCAATATTCTCGAATATTTTGCACATTAATTTATTGATGGACCATTTTAGTTAGCAGGTTTAGTTTCACACCACCTTCAAAAGTTTTTCAAATATTACAACAGTCTGAACCCATCTGAGTAATCAGACTGTTCATTACTTTAGAAAAACAGTGAAAAGTCTCCCAAAATATCTCATCGAACAGAATAATATTTGTTGTAAAGTGTAAAGAGTTGTAGTATTTATTTTATTGTCATTATTATTATACAATATAACACTAGACTATTTTATCAGGTTTTGCAGTACCTAGTACCTAATTTTATTCAGTGATCAACAAAGAAAAGACATGCTAATCGCGGAATATTTTGGATAACTAAAATCTGTTCGTATCAACATCATTTCGTCTTGTTCTAAGTTTTTTCTGTGATATATCACAAAGATGTATAGAATAATAAAAGATCACAAAAAATAACAGAAATTACAATTTTATTTTGCCTTTTATACATTTGTATACGTTTATAACTTACATAAACATTCAACAAGTACCAAAAATAAAACAAAGAACATTATATACGAAATAATATGATAATAACAAAAATGGTAACTTGACTGCCTATGTACTTGGAATAAAATAGCATATGACTGGAATGTGTTTTAAATACCCTCCAGCCACGTCTCGAACGTATTTTGTCTGGGATGTCCACGACATGACCGTCCAAATTATAAAAAAGTAAAAGCTATATACCAGCAGTTTGTGGATGACGAACATTCTAGAAAACCATAACTAATTAGTTGTTTATTTTCAACAGTGGAAATCAAAACAAAACGATACTCACATTTTTTGCGTAAATCTGCATCTAGGCAGCGTAGACAAATTTTCTTTCATCAAATATTGCCTGGCGCCTAGGACGGCCGTCGTCAGGTATTTGTCCACTGAAACTAGCCTGAAGTCCATTGGGAAAATCTTTTGGTCATCCGCGCTCATCTCATCCAACAATCCGAGGTAATTTTTACTTCGGAAAATCCAATTTCTTACCGCAAAAAATTCTAAAAGTTCCAAGCCATCGTTAATTTTCCTCGCCAAACGCACCATGCTGAAAAATATTTTTTGGTTGGTCATTTCCATTACTCGTTATTATACTTAATTAAAGAAAGTTTCTTACAAAGTTTTTTGTCTAAAAATGAAGAGAAGCATGTCGATGAAGTATGCCGGTAGCCAATGTAGAAATATGCAGTAAATGAGGTGTTGAAGCTTTGTGGATCTGACATCACCATCTGGATACCAGATTTGCATTTCAAAAGGATTTTCGTACATGATGCTCCTTCCTGTGTCGATTATTTCGCCAATGGTCATGCTGATTACTTCGGTGCATGTCATGTTGTAAACAGGTACTTCTTTTGCTCTAAACCAAAGAACATTTAAAGAATACCTACGTATTTGAAAGTAGGTATGTAGGTACATAAGGCTGTATTCTCAGCAGGCCAACATTATTTTTAGGATTTCTTCCTCAAAAATGAAGATAAAAACTCAATTTTTTTTTATGCGGTGTGCTGAGTGTGATGAAAAATTTAATACAGAGCGTTTTTTTAATTATGTAAATAACATATTTTTTCTTTTTTGTTGAAAACTTTTTTCAAAAAACGGCTCTCTACTCAATTTTCAACGTTTCTCAAAATTATAAAACAGTTGATAATTTTTTCGTTTGTCAAAAAATGTCTAAGCAATCCTTCAGAAACTTTTCCAGTGTTTTAGGACTATTCGGCTTCTAAAAAAATGTGGGGTAATCCAAACGGAAACAAGGTGGACAAGCATTTAATGGGATCCCATAAAAATTTCTATATTTCTTTATCTTTATTTTTGATATATATATATATATATATATATATATATATATATATATATATATATATATATATATATATATATATATATCACGATTTACTCCACGTTCAATCGCACGCGGTACTTCCAAAGAACGGTTCAAGGTATGTTTTGCTGGGAGGAATTCAGTAATTTTGATTCAGAACATTGAAAAAATTCTGTTTGAACATAGTGTTGAAAATAGTTCACTCTTTGGAATGCCCCTCTTCAAGAAGATACACCATCAGAATTTTTACTCCACGAACGAATTCAGAGGATACAAATTTGTGGGAATCAACGTGTTGCACATCCCTTATCAATTCTTTTTAAGTGAAAATAAAATAAAATCAATATGTGTGATCTGCCAAAGAACTTATTTTTTTCCATAATGAAAAATTCCCGGGACAAGGCGGTAAACGTCGTCAATGTGCACGATATATTCATAAGTTCCCTTTTTAATTAATAAAATGAACTGATAAGCGGTTTGGTGGGAGTCCTAGCACCTTCAACTTTCAGAAGCCCCCCGAGCCCCCTTCTGGTAAAAATTCGGCGTGGCTCCACCTCTTATCTGAAAGAGGTGCTCGATCTGAGTATGTGTACCGAATTTCATGCTTTCATCACCATTTGCAAGGTTCATCCCGATTTTGGCTCTTAGCGCCCGCACTACCAGGGTTGCGGCGGCGGCTAGCTATTTTTATTGGTTCAAGAGGCTCACTTCAACATTTATACCGAGTGGCATTTCTTAATACCAAAAAAAGCAAAAGCGTCCCGACTACAATCATTCAATTACAAAAAAGACTTTTTCAACGCTTGATGGCGATTATACCAACTTCCCAAACTCGGATTTTAGGGGACTTTTTACAGGCCATTCGCGTAGTGGCGGAGGAGGCTATTTGTGATTCATAATGTACCAAAATGAATGATTGCTGCGGAGCAAACCCATTTTCTGAGCGAGGTTTCCTATTAAATAGGTACATCACCACAAGGTGATGGACTGGTAATTTTTTGTAATTATGGCTGCATACGCAGGGTATATATATATATATATATATATACCTATTTAATAGGAAACCTCGCTCAGAAAATGGGTTTGCTCCGCAGCAATCATTCATTTTGGTACATTATGAATCACAAATAGCCTCCTCCGCCACTACGCGAATGGCCTGTATAAAGTCCCCTAAAATCCGAGTTTGGGAAGTTGGTATAATCGCCATCAAGCGTTGAAAAAGTCTTTTTTGTAATTGAATGATTGTAGTCGGGACGCTTTTGCTTTTTTTGGTATTAAGAAATGCCACTCGGTATAAATGTTGAAGTGAGCCTCTTGAACCAATAAAAATAGCTAGCCGCCGCCGCAACCCTGGTAGTGCGGGCGCTAAGAGCCAAAATCGGGATGAACCTTGCAAATGGTGATGAAAGCATGAAATTCGGTACACATACTCAGATCGAGCACCTCTTTCAGATAAGAGGTGGAGCCACGCCGAATTTTTACCAGAAGGGGGCTCGGGGGGCTTCTGAAAGTTGAAGGTGCTAGGACTCCCACCAAACCGCTTATCAGTTCATTTTATTAATTAAAAAGGGAACTTATGAATATATCGTGCACATTGACGACGTTTACCGCCTTGTCCCGGGAATTTTTCATTATGGAAAAAAATAAGTTCTTTGGCAGATCACACATATTGATTTTATTTTATTTTCACTTAAAAAGAATTGATAAGGGATGTGCAACACGTTGATTCCCACAAATTTGTATCCTCTGAATTCGTTCGTGGAGTAAAAATTCTGATGGTGTATCTTCTTGAAGAGGGGCATTCCAAAGAGTGAACTATTTTCAACACTATGTTCAAACAGAATTTTTTCAATGTTCTGAATCAAAATTACTGAATTCCTCCCAGCAAAACATACCTTGAACCGTTCTTTGGAAGTACCGCGTGCGATTGAACGTGGAGTAAATCGTGAAACACCATCAGAATTTTTCTTCTGTGATGCTGCGCTCCACTCTCGACCGGGGCAATTAGGTTCCTACACAGCATGCGCGGAGTGTATACACGATGCAGGGTATTTTCTCTGTTTGAATTTCTTAGTGTTGAAAATAGCTTACTCTTTGGAATGCCCCTCTTCAAGAAGATACACCATCAAAATTTTGACTCCACAAACGAATTCAGAGGATACGAATTTGTGGGAATCAACGTGTTGCACATCTCCTTATTAATTCTTTGTAGGTGAAAATAAAATAAAATCAATTTGTGTGATCTGCCGAAGAACTTATTTTTTTTTCATAATGAAAAACTCCCGAGACAAGGCGATAAACGTCATCAATGTTTACGATATATTCATAAGTTTCCTTTTTAATTAATAAAACGAACTGATGAGCGGTTTGGTGGGAGTCCTAGCACCTTCAACTTTCAGGAGCCCCCTGAGCCCCCTTCCGGTGAAAATTCGGCGTGGCTCCACCTCTTATCTGAAAGAGGTGCTCGATCTGAGTATGTGTACCAAATTTCATGCTTTCATCACCATTTGCAAGGTTCATTCACCTAGTGCCCCCACTATGGCCGTCTCTATATACAGGGTGATATACGAGAAGAAAATAAAAATTCATATCTCCATGAACCAAAACAGATGGAGCTGTGAAGCTCAGCATGAAGATGCTTCATTCAATTCTTGACAAAGTACATACAGCAAACCATTTCGGAATCCCCTGAGAAGTTTTTGAGATATCTTGAAAATAAAATCCCGAAAATAATGGAAATTGTACTTGACTGATTGATTTCTCAATTACTCACTGACTTTTCAGGATATCATGTTGCAACTTTTTATTAAAATTATGAATGATGTAAGAAATGGAATGAAACCGGTATAGCCAATGTCTTCGCTTCCATCAACTTTCAAAGAAAATAAGCAATAGCGCCTCGACTATTGCTGATTACTATTTTGACAATCACCAAATTATTATACTCTTCCCACTTCTGCATAGATCGCGGATCCAAGATGGCGACCAAAAAGAATTGACTGTTTTATTTCCAATAGTATAGCAGACCTGAAAAATGCCTAATGATCGCATTTTATTTCTCACATAATTTATTGTGGAAATAATACCATTTTATACTTCAGTCTTTCAAGAAATCACAGATTTATTGGAAAAGTTGAATCCACGTTTCCCGAAAGGCTTCTGCGCATACCTGTGAAAGTAGGACGTTGCCATATCTATATCACGACAACAAGTTGACAACACTGTAATACGGTGTGCGTGTGTAATGTCACGCAAATTTCAGCTGACAGCGCTTGACGTCGATTTGACGTTTCCGACAGATCTAACCAAATAACGCTCTTGTTTCGTCGATCGCCTTGCAGCTCGTTGTGTTTCGTATCACCTGAATCTTTTCTGCGTTTTTCTGCCATACGGCACGTAACATTTCATTCTGAACAATATTAAATGTTGAATGGTTAGGAGGTTATGTTTGTTGTTTGTTTACATTTCGATTATTGATTGACAGTTGCCATTGACAGTGACACTTCGTGCGTCAAAATTGAAATTACCGCGCTCTGCAGGTATGCGTTCTCATGTGTGCGCTGAAGTGATGTACGTGATGGTAAACCTTTGGTAAACGTGGATTGAATACGGCGCTTGCATGGGTGTAACTGATACTTACCCTGCAACTTAATTCTTTATTAATTAAAAACTAGTGGAAACATGATGTGCAAATAATTTTTGCATTTGCGGTAATTTTTCAGAGTAAATAACTCTGCAATAGGTACCAAACGCGTCGAGAAAAGAACTGAAGAAAAATTCTTAGAAATCAAACAGCTGGAGGCAATAAAATCACACTATATATTCGTAATTTTAGGTCATGAAGATGTAAACCGTTCTGGAATTTCTTTGACCATTTTTTTAAATATTAGAAAAAAATCTTCATAATTCATTTTTTTAGTGAATCAGTGATTTTCGAGAAATTGCAGTATAAGTTTATACGTCTACACTAAATTATGTGAGAAATAAGTATAATTTCAAGGCAATTTTCAGGTCTGCTATTATTGGAAATAAGACAGTCCATTTTTTCAACTTCTTGAGCGCCATATCTTGGATCCGCCATCTGTGGAAACAGTGTATGATGTCCATGGTATGATGATTATTAATACGTAATCATTCAATTACAAAAAGAACAATCTTGGGATGAAGCAGTTACTTATTCGCCGAAAAAACGACTTTTTATGACTTGAAGGCGCATTGTAGTGAATAAATAAGCGCTTACTTTTCAATAGCAGTTTTTCGGGCAATTACAATGGCACCATTTATCGCAGCATCCACAGGAACTACCTGGGCCACATTTTCCTTTTTCGCATACATGGACCGTATGACGCCCTTTCCGGCTCCCACTATCAAGCCCATGGGTCCATTTAAACTGTCCACCCATCCAGGGAGAGGTTCCAAGGCCGCGGGGGTTACTGAAAGACAAATTAATTTAGACTGTAATACCCTAAGCTAATACCAATTCACAATAATTAACGTAATCCATAAGAAATCTTATGGAAAAAATCCTCGAAAAGAGCCAAAATTCGCTTGATAGGCCTTTTAGACGATTACGCTGGGGTTATTGGATGTGGACACTGTTAAGTGACATATGTTTATAGCCATTCTCATTCTGGGGTCCTCGGGGCGCAGGTTCACCGAGTTCCATATCTCTCGTTCGGTGGTCAAAGCAATCGGTGACCTAAGAAATTAGGTGGCTGGATGAGGCTTTATGGTCAAGAACTACGAGACAAAGGACCAACCAACCCACCAAGGACAAAGTGTTTCACGCCAACAGAGATCACTTCAATGTACCAAGGTAAAATACCGATTATTTTGGCTTGTCTTCTTCTTACAACTTGAGCTAAGTTAATCTTCTTGCCCGCGTCAGGTTAACACAGGCAAGAACCTGACACAGGTCTGCAAGCAATCGGTATTTTTCCGGCAGAATTTTGAACCACGTCTGCACCACGACATCTGAGATCTCTGCGGAATTTATCTTGCTCAACCCCGATTATTTGTGCGGGGACCACCCCGAAACTTTGCCTCAGTTAAAATGAGGATATCTTGACAGAAAATTGCCCGATTTTGGAAGTTCTTGTGATACTTTATAGGGTAGTTTTTTGACTACAATACACCATCTTAGATCGCTTGATTGTCGACCTTATATACAATATGCAGGGTGGCAATGGAATGAGTGCAAAAATGACCTAACTTCAGCAAGGTGCCATTTGAAGAAAACAAGTCGCAGAATTTTTTTCGTCTTATTTTCGAAAAGCGTACAATAATATCTCGAAACATTTTCGGACTTTTGATCGTATTTTGTTTTTCCAAAGAGTTATAAATTTTTTGCAGTTTTTGGATTTTTTTGGTATAAACTCTGCCAGGGCTGTTGCCAGGAACGTACAACGTACGTATAACAGCTGTATCAAATGTACCATGGAACAATTTGATCCCACCGGCTCTCAGAAGTGGCGAGGACCTAGACCTCTTGTGGGACTATGGCAAATCAAGCATGCTGTAACATTGCATTACATGTTGGACGGCCCAGAATGGTTCAAAATGCATCAATGGCAAGTATCCATTGCATTAAGATTGCCATAGTCACCAGTTTGTACCATCATGGGTGCTTGTTTTACTGCTCAATTATCACTCCATAAATCACATAACAAACAATATCTCTGTGAAGAAACACAATACGATCAGAAGTGCAAAACCGTTTCGAGATATTGATATATGCTTTCCAAATAAATGTGACCTACAAGATTCTGCGACTTGTTTTCTTGAAACGGGATGATCTTGCTAAAGTCAGGTCTGTTTTGCACTGCTTCCATTGTCGCCCTGTACATCCTTTATTAAGTCAACAATCAGGTGATTGAAGATGGCATTTTGTAGTCGAAAGATTGCTCTATCGAACACCAAAAAAATAAAATTCTCGAGATGTCCCCATTTTTACCGAGGCAAAATTTCGGGGTGGTCCACTTCAATTTTGGCCCAGTTTATATTCTCTTTAATCTACAGGAGGTTCCACTTGAAAATCAAATAAAGTTGGTGGCTTTTCCGGTTAGTTATACCTTCTTCTGGAAGCTCTATCGTCGGTACAAAAACTACAAAAGTGTTCATAAAATAGAAACACTTTTCAAAGCTATAGGGAGATCAAATCCGAGCTCACTCAAGTATGCCTACCTAGTACGTATGAAAATGATTATATCTACCAATAGAAGGTCGAACGATGCACACGGGCATATTTCCGATTTCGTCAGCGACCAGCTTTTCGGCCAACCTTTTGCTGTACGTGTACGTGTTGGGATGCGGGGCTATGAGGGCGGGTGTGGCCTTTTCCAGGGCCTCGGGGTTTATCCATCTGCACACGTCGATGACGTCGCGCGGATTGTCTTTGCACTCGTAAACCCTCTCTTCGAAAACTTCGATGTCGGCTGAACAAAAGGCCGTGCTGAAATGCACGAAAACTTCCAGTTTCTTAATTTGCTTGGCAATGTCGATCACTCTGGCCGTTCCGGCGGTGTTCTGTTCGATGGCATCTTTTAGTGTGGCTTCCAGTTTCAATGTGGCCGCACAGTGGAAAACTATGCTGGCATTTTTCGTGATCAATTCCAGATCCGACTTGGAGAGTCCCAGGCCTTCCGTGTACAAGTCGCCGATGACAGGGACCATTTTCTTGAATGCTCCTGGCTGAGACGACCGCAGCCTTTCGAACATCTGAAATTAGAGTCCGGCTTAAAATTTGTCTTCCATATTGGTCAATCAATCTATTCTACGCTCTTGCTATTAGATCGCAAACTGGTTGGTCGCGTGCCTGTATTCCCTAATTCGAACCCGTGTAAACTCTCTTTCGGCCCGTGGTGCGTAAATTTGAATCTAAAAAATATCAGACGGCGTGTGGCGAAAAAGAAGCTCGGTTGCCACGTAGTTACTTGTGAATAATTAGAAAAAAGAACCGAAAACGTCCGTGACATAGACAAGAAATCCAAATCGAGTGGTCCAGTCGATCACGGCTTTAGATCAACAAGGAGTTACCATTTTTGAAATCGTTGCTTTTTTTCATACCTTTTTTATTGGCCCTTATATTTTCACAATGGAACACAATGCCATAAGTTCTCAGAAAAAGTAATGCACCAGTGGCGTACCAGACGACTGCGAAGGGGCCGAGGTGCAATTTTTCACAAAGTCGTATGGTAAATCGCGACTAACACCTTTTTTTGGCATGTTTGGTATCATTTCTAACTAATCCCACTCTCTGATTTCAAAAATAAGTATGGAATTTCGATAAAGACGTATTTAAACTGGTTTTATCAATTTTAGTCATGTCATGACATGACATCATTTTTCCTCCGACAATGCGAGCTTTTGAAATTGAATCTACATGATGCACGTTTTGCACGTCATGACTAAAATACGCCTTCGATTTTGGTTTTATTAATTTTGTTTGATAGAGAAAACTATTTTCATGCCTTAAAATGATTAAAGTACCAATTCAAAGCTACATTCTGATTGTACCCATTTTTTTTACTTGTGAAATAGCACGTTTTGTCAAATCAAGCTTTTGACATGATACATCTTAAGAAACAAAATCACTCCGTGACTTTTCAAAACCAAGAAAAAAATTCAGCGAAT
The DNA here is from genome assembly GCA_949128115.1 of Anaspis maculata. Classification (NCBI taxonomy): domain Eukaryota; kingdom Metazoa; phylum Arthropoda; class Insecta; order Coleoptera; family Scraptiidae; genus Anaspis; species Anaspis maculata. Next base: position 53,712,169 of record OX421963.1, on the reverse strand, counting down.
GATATTTGTGTGTGAAATAGCCCAAACCAATAACTGTCTAAATCAAAATCATAGTTAGAAATAATTGGTCACTGATGGAACTAGAGCTACAAAACATCAAAGGACCCTGCACTATTCCTATGGAAAATGGGTCTCGGTCAAATTCCCTAATTTTTTGATATTTTGTAGCCCAACTTGACACGAGTCAAAATCCATCGTCCGTTACCCAAAAAAATGGACAGTTTTTTTTTTCTGTAAGGGGTTGGAGATGGGTTATTTCAAGGTAAAGAAATATGTTCCAACGTAAGTGACAACATTTCAACGTCCTTTATAACATATATGGCTCATGACAATTCCCTTTTTCTTATGTGAAAAAATCAACCCCCTCCGTCACCCCTAACCCCTACTTGTGACTATCAAACTCGAAATTACGTTTAAAAGTCATGCAGATGGTTTTATTTTGTCGAATTATGAATTTTGGCACAAATTGTTTCTCCAACCCCCAAATAGGGGGTGGGGTTGAAAAAAAAACCATCGGTCAATTCGGCTGAATTTCTGATATTGTGCTTCATCAGTTACGCTGAACAAGATGATCAAAGGAAAACTCATTCGTATGACCAGTTTCCACCCCATAGAGGGTTGAAGTTGTCTATAATGAAGCATAAAACATTCTTCCATGTCATAAACCAAATGAATGAAAATAGTGGACTTTCATATCGTCTTGTTTTGTAAAAATGTCTATTCTTCAAAAATAATTTCAACCCCGTCTCTCATCCTCTATCCTTGTTTCTGAACATCATATTCGAAATAAATCTTGAAAATGTAGGAGAAGGTCTATGGTCGGATTCTCTGCATCTGATTGTGAATCCCGAGGTTCCCCTCTCAAAATTCACTTTCACTATGCTTATGTTAGAGTGCTAAACATAAGCAGGGTGGGATATATATTTTTTTTTCTGATTTTTGACTGGATTATTATTCAAAATATTGGTTTTCCTATCAAGTTTCAACTTCACAGCAGGCTAATTATGTTCACCTGTACATAATTTCTAACTTTTTAGCGCACTTCTCCAAACGGGAAGGCGCTTTTGTCCTCGCTTTGTCCGTCCGTCCGTCCGTCCGTCCGTCCGTCCCCGCATCTAGTCCTAGACGAAAAGGTTTTTGCTAAAAATTTTTACTCTATTGGGTAGCTCATGACCTTGTATCCCGAACCAAGGAAAATCTTGACGAAATAATAATAAACAATGACAATAATAACAATTTAGTGTGACGCGGCATCGCCGTTGAATGCTGCATTTCAGAAGCCGGCCTGATCTCGAAAGTTGTCACATGCGAGGAAGTACCCGATCTTATCATTTTACCATAATACATATGCGGAGTTATATTTAGAGGATGATTTGAACTTTATTTTAATGAAAATTTCACATCGGTGCGAGGTGCCGATTAGTCGTTATTAATTTTTGAACATGACTCCGAAACTACGGCTCGGCCGCAAATGATTTATTCGTTGCTTGCTGGTGCTTGATATCCTTTCCTCCGAACAAAACGAAATTCAATACAGAAAATATTTCAACTCGAATGGGTAGCTCATGGCCTTGGTACGCGAATCAAGAAAAATGTTGCCGAAATAATCATGAACAATTACAAAAATAACATTTTGGTGTAGGGCGGCTTCGCCGATCAAGTGCTGGCATTCGCGGTAAGATGTAGAAAGTTGCGATATGCAGGCAACTACAATTTCTTAATGAAATACATCACTGCATGTACGGCATTATATTTAGAGAACAATTTGAACTTTCTTTTGACAAAAACCCCACTTCGATCCGACCGTTAGGTCAATTGTTATCGATTTTTGAAAACGGCCGCAAAGCCACGGCTCGGCGCATATTACACGACCCTACAAATTTAAAATCAGACGTGCCGAAATAGTAATTGAACATTTTGAAATAGCCAATACTAGGTACCTGAAGGATAATGGCACTCAAATTACGAAACATGTTCGCTCAATAACAAAAAAAAAGTAGGTAGGTATCACTAAAAATCATGTGACAAGGCTACCATTTTTTCGGTTTTTCGATAAAAAAGAAATGTTCCAATTCAAAAGTGAACCCGATATTCGTGTTCAGGAGGTCGAAATCAGTTGGAGCACACTTTTTTATATAAGTAACAGAATGACGCTTATGTGGCCGGTTTGTCTGTCTGTCTGTCTGTCTGTCTGTCTGTGTGTCCGAGTCCGTGCAGAAATTAAGACGCTGTACTCCTTCTCGAGAATTGAAACAAGAGTCTTGGAACTTTTTTCCGATTAATAGCTGATGTCTCCAAGGGTGGCCAATGGGCACTATTTTTGTTATCCATACATCGTTATCATTATTCTCAAAAAACAGAGATCTCCTGTGCACTTCGATGAAGTTGAACTTCTCCTCAAGAAATAAAGCTACAGCCGTTGAAGATTGAACTTTATCCGGTGGATAGCTTAGGTCCTCAAGGACCAAATAGGCAGGTTGGCTTTCATAATTCGGCCGCCATCTTGGCTGCCATATTGAAATTTCTTATTAGTGGAACGATTGTCATGAAACTTAAAACTCACCCTTGTCTAGTATGATCATTCTTATTTTCAAGCCAAATTTTATGATTGCCCCACCATCTTGGCCGCCATATTGAAATCTCTTATAAGTGGAAAGATTTTCATGAAACTTGAGAGTTACGCTTGTCTCGTACGATCATTCCTATTTTCAAGCTGAGTTTCATAATTCTGCCGCCATCTTGGCCGCCATATTGAAATCTCTTGTTAGTGGAACGATTTTCATGAAACTTGGAACTTACCCTTGTCTAGTACGATCATTTTGATTTTCAAGCCGAATTTCATGATTCTGTCGATATTTTGGCCGCCATATTGCAATTTTTTGCCCAAGACGGTAGAACCCTAATCACTTAACATCTTGCGTTCACTAATCCTCCAAAAAGGAAGTGCGCTACTGAGCCTCATGCCCATGAGGCATATTCGCTTGTTTCTGTTGTACGGATACACCTCTATTTATAGTTTAGATTGAAGAATTTAATGCCATTTGAAGCGAAAGCTGCTCAATCAAGGCAAAATATTGTCACACTCTTAATCCAGCTACTGCGACCATGTGAAGGATGAAATAAAAACTATTATAATTTTCAAGATTTATTTCGAATATGATGTTTAGAAACAGGGATAGAGGATGAAGGACGGGGGAGAGTATTTTTGAAGAATACATTTTTACGAAACAAGATAATATGAAAGTCCACAATTTCCATTCATTTATTTAGTTTATGACATGGAAGAATGTTTTATGCTTCATTATAGTCAACTTCAACCCTCTGTGGGGTGGAAACTGGTCATACGAATGAGTTTTCCCTTGGTAATCTTGTTTAGCGTAACTGGTAAAGCACAATATCAGAAATTCAGCCGAATTGACCGGTGTTGTTTGACCGAATGGTTTTTTTTCAACTCCACCCCCTATTTGGGGGCTGGAAAAATAATTTGTGCCAAAATTCATGATTCGACAAAATAGAACCATCTGCAAGACTTTCAAACGTAATTTCGAATTTGATACTCACAAGTAGGGGTTGGGGGTGAGGGATGGGGTTGATTTTTTCACAAAAGAAAAAGGGAATTGTCATGAGCCATATGTGTTGGAAAGGACGTTGAAATGTTCTCACTTACGTTGGAACATATCTTTTTACCTTGAGATAACCCATCTTCAACCCCTTATAGACAAAAAACTGTCCATTTTTTTGGGTAACGGATGATGGTTTTTGGCTTGTGTCGAATTGGGCTACAACATATAAAAAAATTAGAGAATTTGACCGAGACCCATTTTCCATAAGAATCGTGCGGGGTCCTTTGAGAGTGAAAAAAATCATGTTTTTTTTCTGATAAAACTGGCTTAAACACGTCTCTATCAGAATTTCGCACCTACTTGTGGAATCAGAATGTGCGATTTGATTAGGAATGATACCAAACCTGTCAAAAAAAGTGTTAGTCACGGTTTACCATGTACGACTCAATGAAAAATCACACCTCGGCCCCTTCGCAGCCGCTTGGTACGCCACTGGTGCATTACACTTTCTGGGAACTATTGCATTGGGTTCCTCGACCTTGAAAATATCAAGTGCAATGAAAAAATCACCAAAAAAGCACCAACTTTGATAATGGTAACTTCTTGTACCTTCGACCTCCCACAGAAAAAATGCCAAGCCTCGGACAGATGAGGACTTTTAGTATGTTGTTCCCCACCAAATTCTGAAGGGATCCTCAAATTTTCAGATTTTCCTTAATTTATTCCGGGTTTCATCAAAATTCTGCATTTCTCTCCTGGGCTATCAGAACTAATGTTGTATTCAGCTCTATCCGCGCAACAGAGGGACACGACTAATCACATAAGTTGCTACTAAATATTCCTGGAATTGTCTACTCCGTCTGGAATTCCGCAATGCAATTCCGTCTTGTCCATCTGGAATTGCATACTTCTAGTTTTTGGTGTTAGCCTTTTGTTCCTGCTCCGTTTATGCTAAGAAAATCCCCCTGACAACTCCTTATAAAGTAGCGCAAAAATGTTTTTTGTAAAATCGTGTCGAAAATGTGTTATTATAGCGACCAAAATCATTTCGAAAGTGCCACTTTATAGCACTAGTGTTATAAACAGTACTAGTGCTATAAACCGTTTGCACTGCAAATATATAAACTGCAGGTAGGTATCTATGATTCTATCTGGAAGCAAGTCGAGGGTTGCTTCCTTTGCAGCTAATGCAACTTCTAATGGTAGGTCTTCACGATTTATCACTACCGTCACTTTCCATAATTCGCGAGATAATTATACACAAATTAGAAGTGGAAAAACTGGACAGAGGATATGGGGCTGACGAAAATATACCCGTCAATTTTTTTTCAAAGGACCCCGCACGATTCTTATGGAAAATGGCTCCCGGTTAAATTCTCTGAATTTTTGATATGTTGTAGCTCATGAGATACTCATCAAATACTGTGAACCCCAAACTCAAATAATGAACAGTTTTTTACCCACAGGGGGTTGAAGTTGGAGGTTTTGACGGCTTAAAAATGATATTCCGACATAAATAAAAGCTTTCTATTTGGTTTCTCTTCAAGATGTGTTTCATGCTAAATGTATTTATTTGACAGAAGAATGTCAACCCCCTCCTCCACCCCCATCCCCTATCTACCATCACAAAATTCGAGATTACTCTCAAAAGCCATGCAGATGGCTTCTGTGATTTAAATTATGAATTTTGACATAAAAATTATTTTCCACCCCTAATGTTGGGGTGCCGATTTTCCAATTTTCATCGGTTAATTTGGCTGAATTTTTGGTATTGTGTACTTCTAATTCTGTTGAACAAAAAGTTCCCATGCCAAAACTTATTCCTATGGACAGTTTTTGTTCTACAGGGGACTGAAGTTGAAGATTTGAGAGCATAAATATTGAACTTCAGTCCCCTGCAGAACAAAAACTGTTCATAGGAATAAGTTTTGGTATGGGAACTTTTTGTTCAGCAGAATTAGAAGTACACAATAGCAAAAATTGTGTATATATGTCTCTAAATATTTTTTCACACTATAGCGTGACAAATAATTCTCATTCGCCTTGATTCTGTCTCGCGCACCTAGCAGTACTGCCGTTTCCATGATGGGCGAGTAGTAGGTAGGTACTCCGCTAACAACGGGCAGAAATCCTTAACAGATAACTGAGATGATACTTTTCTCAGACAGGACCAAAAACCGGAATCTCTCGATCAGAATGGATGGTGCATGCTCTCCTAAGCAGAGTGCAAGACTGAAATTTCTGGATGTGTGGATTAGTGAGAGGTTGTCTTTCGGGGCCACATGTGGCTCACTTATCCAGTAGATTGTCAACTGCCTGTTTCGTCATGTGATGGTTTATGAAAAATGAACCTTTCGATGTCGTGCCCCAGGAACGAAGGGGCTCTGCCGACCAATGGCCAACAAACAACGTTTTATTATATTATAGTCCGGCTGGTAAGAGGAACCACCTTGCATTTTAGAGACAAGCGACGAAATTTGGCACACTTGTTCACTAGACCCTACTCTTAGATTTAAGAAATGTTGCCACCATCTGCGGTCGTGCAGACACTTTATACAGGGTTCAGTAGAAAAAATTTGTTGAAAAATCGTAAATCGTGAAACATAACCGGTGGACGTATGTAAATCAGGATATTGATGACTGATTCCATGCCCATGGAGATGCTGCAAACAGTTTTGAAATATCTTGAGGCGTTTCCGAAATACTTTGGAAGAAGTGAAATTTCTTCAACTTTTTTCTTTTTTCAATAAATCAGTTGTTTTTGGAGATATTGAGCTGCAACTTGATATTCCGGCGAACAAATATGTTTTTAATGAAACGCGATGTGGAGCTATCAACAAAGCCTGCTAGATTCGAAACTAAAATCTTCAACTTTTTTTCCATCATGAGCGCCATCTTTAAATTGCCCTTCGTGAAATTGTTGAAAAAACAACAGGTAACAACTTTATTGGATACACACGATGTTTCATCATGAAAAACCAGGTACTCAATTGTGGCAATGACCTCTTCGCCCAAGAAACGTTATCAAGTGGTGTTCTTTTGGCAAACAGTTGAACAAAAAGTCTGCTTAAATATTTGTGAAAAGGGCAAAAAATGTAGGGTCACCTTCTGCCCTCAAACCCGATTAAAGAAAATATGTACCCAAAAGTGCTACCAACTGATACTGAAATGATTCGGAGGAATGTGCTCCGTAGTTTAAAGCCAAGCGCAAACTGATTGTTACATTTTAGTTCGCAGGAGGGACGTGAAAAGTGTTGCTACAGCTTATATTTGAAGCGTTTTTGGCTATATTCAACAAAAAACTTTCAAATATTAAGCTGTAGCAACACTTTCGACGTCCCTCCTGCCGAAGTAGGATGGGAAAATCCATTTCGGTTCAACTTGAAACTACAGCAGACATTCCTCCGAACTCTTCCAGTATCAATTGGTAGCATTTTTAGCAACATATTTTCTTCCATCTGGTTTGAAGGGACGACGTGACCCTGCCGTTTTTGCTTTTTCACAAAAATCGAAGCAAACTTTTTGTTCAACTGTTTGCCAAAAGAACACCACTTGGCTGATGAGGATGAAATTCAGTGACTGGCTGCAAAAAATAATGTGGATTGTAATGTCGTCAACATCTAATCGATCCAAAGTTCCATTTGGTGATGGTTATCACCTAAGTTGAGGGAAATCAAGAAAAACTAACTTGATAACGTTTCTTGGCCGAAGAGGTCATTGTTGCAATGCAGGACCTGGTTTTTCATAATAAAATAAACGCGTGTGTTCAATTAAGTCGTAACCTGTTGTTTTTTCAATAATTTCACGATGAGGGCTCACGATGGAAAAAAAGTTGAAGATCTTAGTTTCGAATCTAGCAGGCTTTGTCGATGGCTGCACATCGCGTTTCATTAAAAACATATTTGTTTGCCGGAATATCAAGTTGCAGCTCAATATCTCCAAAAACAACTGATTTATTGAAAAAAGAAAAAAAGGTGAAGAAGTTTCACTTCTTCTAACGTACTTCGGAAACGCCTCAAGATATTTCAAAACTGTTTGTAGCATCTTCATGGGCATGGAATCAGTCATCAATATCCTGATTTACATACGTCCACCGGTTATGGTTCACGATTTACGATTTTTCAACAATTTTTTTCTACTGAACCCTGTATAAAGTGTCTGCACGATTTTCCGCAGATGGTGGCAACATTTCTCAAATCGAAGAGTAGGGTCTAGTGAACAAGTGTGCCAAATTTCGTCGCTTGTCTCTAAAATGCAATAGACTAGGCAGAAAATCTCAAAAAAGACTTCCTAGAAGCAAATCATGTAACAATTGATTAACAGGTTGTTTCTTAGGTTTTAGACCCCGCTGAACACGACTAGGGGTGTTATCTTTTCAAAATTTCACCCCTTACCCCTTAAATCCAAGATGGCGGAAAGTTAAGGGTAAAAACTGGGTGCACGCATAAATAGCTTATTTCCGGCCAGATTTTCCTCAAAATTGGTTCTATTCTTATGTTTTTGGGGTCGTAGAAGATGATGAGGCCACTTTCAAATACCTCTGTGAAGCCATTCGGCCTGAAATTAGTATTGTCCAACTTTCAGGAGCAAATCAGAAACAAATTCACGAATAACTCAAGATAAAATCATGTAACAATCAGTTAACAGGTGATTAGTTATGTTTTGGACTCTGCTGATCACAACTAGGTATGTTAACAGTTGAAATGTTTACTCCTTATGTCTCAAATTCAAGATGGCGTATAGTCAGAGAAAAGTGGCGATCGCACAAAAACGTATTTGTAGCTCGATATTCCTCAAAATTCTCCCTTTTTGAATGTTTTTGGGGGTGTAAAAGACTACTAGAATAATTTTGAAGACCTGTGGCGGCCATTCGTCCTTGAATTGATGTTGCCTAAGTTCCAGGGGCAAATCAAAGTGAAAAATTAGGAATAAACGGTTATTAGAATGTTGGAACATTTTTTAATCAAAGCATAGATATATGTATCCAATCATGTATAATCCACATGCAATTGAGAAAGGCAAATATGTAAGAAAGTGTCAAAGTTAGCCCATGATTTTCTTAGGCATCACGAGTCTTCTATTTTGTTTCGAAATTTTTCAGGCAGGCATCTACACAGAGTAGTGCATGCGAATCCCTTCTTTCTGCAGCCACAATTTTTTGTGCGACAGGGAGTTGCACACCCACAGTATACTAGAGACAAGGTTTCTTCGGGAACTGGCCCTCGGGTCGTCCACACTGATAAAACTTTGCCATCTGCCATGCACCTTCCAGCCGCAGTCACTGGGCGACGCGACGGTGGCTGTTCAAAAATTCGCCAAAAATAATTAACTGCGGTTTAGGAATTATCAATTAACAACTATCAACAACTAAACGTATTTGTAATGCAATTTTCTATGTATGAAAGTCAGACAGATTTTACTTTGGACAAGTAAAAGACAAGACAATTGATTTCATTATTGTTATGTCCGTGTGGTAAGGCTTCAGGGAAACGCTGGAGTACGGACTAATACAGTTTATTGTCTTGATCAATTCTTACATTACAGGAGCGTTGTGAACGTTGTTTACAAGATGTTGCTGCTGGCACGTTCGGCAGAGGAGAGAGTGAGGCTCTCGCATGACATGTGTTATCGCGGTTAGACAGAGGGGGTTGCCGCTTAAGGCGCGCTATTTAAAATACTATTTAAATACATAACACCCTACCACCAAGATTATTACACATACCTATGTACAAAAAATCTTATCATTTTCGAGAGTGATACAATTTATAATGACTGACAGCAATTACAAATTCACTACGATTATTTATATCTGATCGTTATCCAATTTACATCTGTATATCACATTCCCTTCTCTCCCACTGATTTCTGCTTCACGCCATTTTTTCTTATTTACTTCTCGATAATCTCTGACCATCACCTTTTGTCCGATTCTGAAAACTTTATCTTTCGTTTTGTCGTCAATGATTACTTGTTCTTTGTCCGGCTTGGCCCTTTTTAATATATCGAGTCTTGTCTTCATTTTCCGTCCTAGAAATGCTTCGGCTGGTGTTCTCCGAGTCGTGCAATGCATCATGGCTCGATAGTTTATCAGAAATCTAGCTATTAGGGTCTCGATCTTCTGGGTTTTGTTCTTCGGATCTTCGAGTGCTGCAAAGAGTTTGTTTTTGAAGGTTTTAACTCCATTTTCCGCTCTTCCATTTCCAGCTGGATGTCCTGGTGGTGTCGTCAGATGAATTATACCATTTTTCGAGAAAAATTCTTTCATTTCTCCAGAAACGAAAGATCTACCATTGTCCGTTACAACAGTTTCCGGAACGCCATATCTTGCAAAAGTTTCTCTGAGCTTTTCCACTGTTCTTACAGTCGTAATATCTTTCATTGGAAAAATTTCTGGCCATCCCGAAAATGAATCCACCATTATTAAAAATTCTCGTCCTTGTACAGGACCTAGGAAATCCAAATGCACTCGCTGCATTGGTTCTGTAGCTTTTTGCCAAGGTGTTAATTCGGCCTTCGGAGGATCTGGTCTTTGCTTCAGACAGGCTACACATGAGCTGGACATTTCTTCTATATCCTTGTCGATGCCTGGCCACCATAGGTAAGATCTTGCCAACGCCTTCGTCTTCACTATGCCCATGTGACTCACGTGCAGTTCTTCAAGCATTCGTTTCCTTAAGAAGCTAGGGATAATGATACGGTACCCCCACATCAGACATCCATTCTCTTCTCTCAATTCGTCCTTTCGGTTCCAAAATGGCTTCAGCTTTTCGTCCTCGTTTCGCCTCCAACCCGTTCGAAGTAACTCTCTGACTGTACTCAGTATTCGATCGTTGTTCGTTTCGGTTTTTACCATTTTGTTATCCACCGGCCAATTGTGTTGGGTTTCCGCAAAATTCAAATAGGTGTATTCCTTTTCGGTAGCTATGCTCAGTGTGTGTACTGCTGCTCGCGAAAGATAGTCTGCCATGGTGTTCTCTTTGCCTTTGATATATTCTAAACAATAATCAAACTGTGCTAAAAATATGGCCCATCTTTGCATCCGAGATACATACATTTGCGGAATCGCCCTGTTCTCACCAAACAATGCCAACATTGGTTTGTGGTCTGTTCTCAGAATAAATTTCTGGCCCATTAAGTACTGATGAAACCTTTTGACTCCAAAATAGATCGCCAATGCTTCTCGATGTATTACCGAATACCTTGCTTCTTGCGGTAATAATTTTCTTGAGACGAAACCAATCGGACGTTCTTCACCGTTGTCCATTTTGTGGAAAAGAGCCGCTCCGACGCCCCTGTCAGAAGCATCACAGCAAAGGATAACTTTTCGCCTCGGGTCGAAATGTACCAGAGTACTGTCGGCGGCTATCATCTTCTTGACTTGTCGGAATGCAGCCTGGCATTCAGCATTCCAGTCGAACTTCGTGCTCGCCGTGAGAAGGTTGTAAATTGGATGCAAAACATGCGCTGCATTCTGCAAATATCTGTTGTAGTAATTCACCATGCCTAGGAAAGATCGGACTTCAGTGACATTCGTTGGTGGTGCTGCATCTACTATTGCACGAATTTTCTCGTCTGTCTTCTGTAAGCCATCTCGTGTAATTTTGTGCCCAAGGTAGCATACCTCATCCTTGAAAAATTCACACTTGCTTCTTTTTGCCTTGAGTCCTGCTTCTTGCAATCTCTTTAAAACAGCCTCCAAGCGGTCCACATGTTGTCGGAATGTCGCTCCCGTAATTATCACGTCGTCTAAGAAGTTCACCACGCCTGGAATTCCTCTCAGCAATTCTTCGATATATTTTTGAAATTTTGCTGACGCTGGCGCTATTCCGTACGGCATTCTGTTCATCAAAAACACTCCCTTGTGGGTGCTCCATGCCAGAATTTTCTTCACTTCTTCTGTGACTCCAAATTGGGCGTATGCTTGTGACATGTCGATCTTCGTGAACTGCTGGCCTCCGCTGAGTGTTGCGAAAATTTCCTGGATCAACGGTAATGGGTATTTAGACTCCTCCAAATACTTGTTTATAGTAGAACGATAATCGCCACACAAACGGATTGTGCCATCGGATTTTAATACAGGAACCAGTGGTGTACCATACTCGTTTGACTCGACTGGTGTTATGATGCCTTCTCGCTCCAATCTTGTTAGCTCCTTTTCGACCTTTTCCTTGAATGCGATGGGGATGGGTCTCGGCTTGCAGAATACCGCTGGCGTCCCAGGCTTCACCTTGACTGCCACCTGTGCATACTTGTACCTGCCCAGCCCACCGTCAAAAACATTCGAGTACCTGTCCAGTATCATAGCCACGGTACCTTCCCCTACGTATTTCACATCTGCAACATTTAAAATCACATTAAAAGTCTGGAAGAAATCACGCCCCAACAGATTTGGTCCCTTCGTATTTACAACATATACATCCAACAATTTATTTACATTTTTATATACAATGTTAACCCTGAGTTTACCTAGAGGTCTAACGGTCTCGCCTGTGTACGTTCTCAGTACCAATTTTGCATCCTGAAGCCCGATATGTGCAAAATACCTTCGATATGTCTGAACATTTATGATGGTTAGGCCCGCCCCACTGTCCAATTCTGCTACAATCTCTACACCTTCTAGCTCAATTACAAATTCACTACGATTATTTACACATGTACAATTCTATATATATACACATTTATATATACATATTACATTTCAATTAGTTCATTTAAGCGTTGTGATTACAAATCTAACCTTCTTGGTGGGCAAACCTTTCGTTTGAGTCTTTGTGTAACCCTCGAGGTGTTTTTGACGGTGGGATGGGGGGCGGCTTCTGCCGGTTCGGCAGCCAAGGGCTCAGTGCTCTCTTGTAGTTGTACTTCTTCCGCTTGCTCGAAGCCTTCTTGTTTATTTTCCCCGATTTTGTCCCGCTGTGCTGACGGTTCCTGGATTTTTTGGTCTCTTCGATCTTCGTCAGGTTCTTATGTCCGTGTGGTAAGGCTTCAGGGAAACGCTGGAGTACGGACTAATACAGTTTATTGTCTTGATCAATTCTCACATTACAGGAGCGTTGTGAACGTTGTTTACAAGATGTTGCTGCTGGCACGTTCGGCAGAGGAGAGAGTGAGGCTCTCGCATGACATGTGTTATCGCGGTTAGACAGAGGGGGTTGCCGCTTAAGGCGCGCTATTTAAAATACTATTTAAATACATAACAATTATCAAATCTGCTAAAAATTGGAGTAGAACAGATTCAACTAAATAGTCCGGTGGATTAGCGCCAAAAAATGCCTAAACTATGCATTTCGTGATAAAGCAAAGGGCTTCTGGATTTACGTCCTTGAGATTCAACTTGACAATTCCAGAATTGGCGCCAACGAGTTTAGTGTGGCAGAGGCGACCTCAGGAGCCATCCGTAAGTATGGAAGAACAAAAATTTCGTTGCCGTTATTTAAAAGCTCGAAAACGATCACAAATTACTTATTTGTATCGTGTTGCAGCCTTTCTTGTTGGAAGTAGTCCTGTTTGTGTTGCTTGTGAGGTTAGTATAGAAATCAAGCATTTGATGGCCTGTTCTTGATGAAAAATTGATTTTTCTTTTAGTTCAATAAAGCAGTGAGCATTTTACACATTTCGCGAGACTTTTATTTGGGTTTCTGTTATTGTTCATTAGCAATTATTAATTTCATATTATACAGGGTGTTTCGCGACATTACAACCCTTTTCTTGGGGCCTTTCTCTTTGCAATGATCTCAAAAAAAACTTTCCATTGTCAATTTTCATGAAAATTCCAAAATATTAGTTACCTATCTTTGATTTTTTGCCTCTTTTCATGTACAGGGTGTTACAGATTGTCCACGGCCTATAGGTTACCTACCGGGTGTTACAGATTGTTCACAGCCTCCAGGTAGGCTGTTACATACCTAATACCTTGAGGGTGCTCTTTGATGTGGATGTGATGATGACTCATGTGCACTATGATGATGTGCTCAACGTATCCATGTGCATCATGGGGATGTGCTCAATGTATTCATGGGGATGTGGCTATGGTTGGTGCACATGAGCACGTTGGGCAGATCCTCCTGTATTTTGAGCACATCCTCATGATGCACATGGGAACGTTGAGCACATCTGAATGATGCACATGAGAATGTTGAGCGCATCCTCATGGTGCGCATGGGTACATTGGACACATCCCCACGGTAAGCAATGCCATGATGCACATATGTGTTCCAAAATGTGCCCATACAGACGATACTCAATGGTCGTTTTGAAAGTTTTTTTATCTTCAAAGTTTGAGGGGCCCCCATTCACCTCCTCATTGACGAAATTTCAAGTGCTGCGGGTCAAATCATGTCTATTGGTATAAGGTTTGCACATGAATAAATTCGTTGCCCTGACCCAAAATGCAGTATCGATGTATCCTTGGATCGCATTACTCGGTATTTCGATTCGGAAAAATAATCAGGAAAAATATCAAAGTTTTTACTGCTAGTTTAATAATTTTCGAAGACATCTGGAATCTGAATTGTAATATATTGTATAAGTCTCAGGTCTCCTACTGATGAAAAACGTACACTAGATGTGTCTTCTGTTTTTACAAGATGATTAGAAGGATTTGTTCCGAAAGTTATTTCATGTCAACTTTGAACACTGTAATTTACGCACCTTCACACGAAAAGTCATATTGTGCATGCGATACAGCTCCGATATCATGTTTGTTGCTTTTACAAAGAGGAACAATTCTTCCTCTGCAAAACAAAATTGAAAACCGTACAATAGAGCCTTTATTTATGAAGCAACACGTTTTCAAATTGAAGCATGCGTCACTTACCAGGTGCCGTGTTGACGCAAAACCGCCCTCGCGACCAGACACTTCTATGAGCTTGTAAAGATGAGAAGCATATCTAATGCATCTTTTTCAGTCGAAGAAAAGTTGAAAGTAACTGAATATGCAAGAATAAATGTAATGCCTGTGGTGAGGAGTGAAAACCATGAGATTGAAGTTGAATATCAAAAAAGCGTGTTTTTTCAGACAAACTTGTTCAAACATGTTTCAAACGTAATTTGGACACTTTATTCGACCTCAGACACTGAGGAGCTGGAGAAAATACAAGTAGGTTTTTTCAAGAAAGCGTTTTACCTAAGAAATAATGTGCCGAACAGCGTGGTCCGCACTGAGTTTGGTCTGGAGCGTGATTCTGTACTTGCCTACCGACAACTATTGGATCGGTAGCTAGGGTGAGAACCAATCAAATTCGCTCCTGCCTAGCTACCGACACCGACAAGTGTCGGTAGGAGAGTACAGAATCGCGGCCCTGGTTAGGCTGAGTTGGGTAGTTATCAAGTACGTACTCTGTTACATGTTCAAAGTTAACAATCTGAGAGAAAATAGATACCCAAAGAGAGCTCTGCTCAGGCTGATCAAATTGAACGGAACCACTCCCTGCAGCCAGTTCAACTGGTACACAAGGCTGTCAAATTTCTTGAGCCTCAGCGAGATCAAACTGAACATAAACGACTTGAACCTTAACAAAATTGATGACATACTAAAGTCGTACTTCAATCTGCTTAAAATTGAGGATATGAACAATATTCTTTCATCTGTCAATAACGTACAATATAAACATCTGGTACCTAAGAATACAGTTCACTACATTAACAATGCAGAAATTCCAATCTCACTTAAAAGACTTATGTCACAATTAAGAACAGTAAGCAATACAACCGCAAAGATCTACGTCAATAAAACAACTCACACCATTGATCTCACAGGTGACTGTACCATTTGCTGCATGAGGAGGACAGAGTCACTTCGTCACATTTTTTTTGAATGCCCGTTGTATTCTCCGTACAGGCCTTGGTTCATAAGTCATTTTTCTCACCACGATGAGCACGACATTTTGAACAGTAACGAGCTCATTGATATTACCATCTTGTACAGGTACCTCTCCGGATGCATGAAACTTAGAGATTTCATCCTGAGCGACTAAAAACCAACAGCAATTGCCCGTCGTAGTTTCATGGGCTGAGCTTTTCACTTTCATTGTTGGTACACACTTCACAGACTCCGACCGCAAAAACATGTCTCAACACCTTATTTTTGTTACACCTTATTAGTGTTGTTGTTTATTTTCAAATTTTATTTGCATATCATATAGGTACTTTATATCATGTTATTTCAAGAATATTATTTAAGTTTCCCTCCAATTGTTCATGACTGTAAAGTCTTTACAAACAATAAACCACTTACTTACTTACTATTCGACCTCAGAACGTCGATTTTAGTCGGAAATGATACCAAACTTCTTCATATTCATCCAGGATTGATGGAAACCATAAATTGCCTTCAAAGACAAAAATGCCTTTTCCTCAACCCCCTCACGTGATTAGCATCGACATATTTTGTCAATTTCCTCCCATAGGGTATCAGCGCATCGAAGTATGATGTATTTGAGTGCCTTCGAGAAACATGGAAGATTTTGGTTCTTTTACAGCTCTGGATGGCTCCTGAGGTCACCTGCCACACCAAACTCGTTGGCGCCATTTCTGGAATTGTCATGTTTAGTCTCCAGAATGTAAATCCAGAAGCCCTTTGCTTTATCACAAAATGCATAGTTTGGGCGCTAATCCACCGGACTAAAAGTAAGTAATAAGACAAAAGTTTCAAAACCAATCATCACCTGTCTGCTGCAACTCCGCACCTTCACATCTTGAGACAATTATTATAAAAAACAGTAGATACCTCTTGCACAATAATAGCGCCCGCCTTATTAAGTGACAACCGACAATTGGGCAATGGTATTGAGCATACTGGCGTAGCCAAATGAACATCATTGGCGGGAGACCGGGATATTACCACCAAACATATCTAGTCATGTTCAGCAGAGCTCAAAATATAAGTAAGTAGTTAACAATCTGTAAAGTGTTGTTGCATAATTTGATTCCCTTCAAAGTTGGACAACACGCATAATGAGTCGGAATAATGGTCACTCAGATGTCTTCGAAATTGGGCCCCTATCCTTCTACAACTCCGAAAGCAGAATTTTGAAAAAATCAGACAAGTGTGATTCAGAAAAATTGATGTGTTTTTTGTACGTTCATTACCTACTCTTCGCTAACTATAGGTACCTACGCTATCTTGAATGTGAGGCACAAGAAGTGAAATTTTCAACTAATACAGACCTAGCATTGATCAGCAGAGTCCAGAACATGAATAACTGCCTGGTAACTGATTGTTACCTGATTTTATCTCAAGCAGAAAGTAGAGAGAGACTTTTTTCCATCCACATTGTACCTGCATACCTACCTATGATTGCTATTTTATGAAGAAAATTAGAATTTTTTTACTTTTTACCCTTGACACTTTCTTACATTTGCCTTTGTCCATTGCATGTGTGATAATACATAATTGGGTAGGTACCTTCATAATTATATTCTATGCTTTGACACAAAAATGTACCAACATTCTAATTATCGTTTATTTCTAACTTTTCACCCCGATTTGCGCCTGAAACTTGGGCAACACTAATTCTAGGACGAATGATCGCCCAAAGGTCTTCGAAACTATTCTAATCATCTTCTACACCCTCAAAAACATTAAAGGAAGAAAACATTAAACAAAAAAGGAAGAATTTTGATGAATATCGAGCTAGAAATGCCTTTTTGGTGCGCTCGCCACTCTCCTCTGACTATACGCCATCTTGAATTTGAGACATAAGGAGTAAACATTTCAACTGTTAACATACCTAGTTGTGATCAGCAGAGTCCAAAACATAACTAATCACCTGTTAACTGATTGTTACACGATTTTATATTGAGTTATTCGTGAATTTGTTTCTGATTTGCTCCTGGAAGTAAGACAACACTAATTTCAGACCGAATGGCTTCCCAGAGGTATTTGAAATTGGCCTTATCATCTTCTTCGACCCCGAAAACATAATAAAAGAACCAATTTTGAGGAAAATCGGACCAGAAATAAGCCTTTTATGCGCGCACCCTGTTTTTACCCTCAATTTTCCGCCATCTTGGATTCAAGGGACAAGGGGTGAAATTTCGAAAAGATAACACCCCTAGTCGTGTTCAGCGGGGTTTAAAACCTAAGGAACCACCTGTTGATCAATTGTTACACGATTTGCTTCTAGGAGTGATTTCTAGGCCTCTTTTGAGATTTTCTGCCTAGTCTACAAGGTGGGTCCCATACATGTAGCTTAACGTCCGGACTGCTCTGAAGTGTCAGCAAAGATGATAACACGATATTTTATTACCTGCAATTTCAGGCAAATAAATTGCCAGTAATTATGCTCATATTATCGAGATTCAAATTATCATAATTCATATCTACCGGAACAAACGAAACAGTGTTCAAGAAATCTTCTGTCGTCTTAACATTGCCACCGGAAATTAGCATCCACATCGAGGCCTACTCTCTGTCGAGGCTGATGTAGGTGCAATAAAACACAATTTTTCGGCGCTTTCTATTATCATTATTCAATCAGTTCACTTTTCTTGTGCTTACCGGTAACTTATTCCACATGTCCTCAATACGTTCGCGAGGTTCTCTTCCTTTTTTGCTCCTCATCAGGATGAATACGTTTTGAACGCCCGGGCATGAGTACAGTAGTTTTTCCACTAGGACTTTGCCCATGAATCCGCTTCCCCCGGTGACAAAAATCGATTTGCCGTTGTACCATTCGGCCACGAGGCTCTTGCCATTGGGCGCCATGAGTAAAATCTGAAAAAAAATTATTTTGTTTTTAAAAGTGTCCGCCCTGTAATCATTCCATAATACTATGTAATAGAGCCTATGTTTATTATATATGAAAGCTTATTACTTCTTGAAAGTTGAAGATAAAGCAGAGTGCAGCCCATTAAGTTTTTGTTGCTAGAGTACTTACTCGCAGTACTTACTACTTACAGCAGTGCTGTCCATCATACTAATAGAACTGTCAAAAGTAATTGATACTTTCTTGGATGACTTCTTAGGTAGGTAATGTTCATCAGTTGATTTGCTACGCCTTAAGGATTTTTAAATAAAGGGTGATTCAGTTTGAGCTCTTTTATGATTTATGACAGTGCTAAAATAATATTTTCAAAGCGGCGAAGTCCGTTCATCTTGAAGTGAAATTTGTGCACAAGAGTACAAAATGGATCATAAAGCACAACATTTACGACAAATAGACGCGTTTGAATTACCTAAGCCTAGGTGTTCGAAAAAGTTCATGATTAAGATGATCGGGCGCCGAAATATGTACACCAAACAGAAATGCACTAACACAAATATATCGGTAACATTATACCAGTAAAAAATTTATCAGGCCACAAATATACCAGCTAAATATATACCATGCCTAAAATATATCATGCTGAAAATTTACACCGCCAAAAATATACCAGCTAAAGATACATACAGTTTATCGGTCACCTGGTGAGGTCCATGTGCACACATCTTTCGTGTCAAATTTATTGTTTGTCTAAAAAAACCATGTGGGACGTTGGGACGATGGGGTCTTCTACGATTTTTTTTTTGTTCCTTTTAAACTAAAGTACAATGTGAGATTACCACTGACATAGCAGCATAGTATCTCAGAAGCAACTACTTTTCTTGAAAAAAAAAAGTTGAAAATCGAGGCGCGAAGCAGAGCGGTTTGATTTCAACGTCTAGTGACGTAACTAGACGTTGCGTGTTGCTATGGCAACGATGCTGTCGTTGCTGCTGATACGTTGCTCTCATGTCGACCTTGTCCATGCTTTGTTTTCATTCGCGCTAACGCTGCGCGTGATTTCACTTGATTTAAACCGATAGATTGGAAGAAGCGAAACTTCAATTACTTTTTTCTTGGCCGATTTTTTTTATTTCTGTTTTAGCTGCACAGTTGCTAATTTTATCTATTTAATGAAAGGTCCATACCAATAAAATCGTATTTTGTGATTCTTGTATACGACCCATGGACCATACGACCCCATTGACGATGTCTGAGCTCTATGAGCTATTTCAAAAAAGGAAGAATATTATGACGAGGTTCATGTGTGCATACCTCGGCGCATACAAAGCCGCCTTTTTTCTAAGGACTATATAAACCAGCGCTCTGGGCACCTGATGAGATCCAGTGCACACCCCTTCCGTGTCAAAGTACCGAGCGTTCATAAATTAAATGGGTCAAGGGTGCCTGTGACTTTGAAAACATCTGTCGGAACTAGCATCGTCCATTTGATGTCTGTAATTTTTTGGTTATCGTAATCTGTCAAACAGCCGCAGTTTTCGTTTTCGGAACATTTTAAATGTGGTTTTCACGGCAGGACACAAAACCTACATGATCGAGAAGTATGTTCGAACTTGAAGTATGCTCGTGCACTTATGACAGATCAGAGATCAATAATATGGGACGCACCTTGTCAAAGTTTGACAAATTTATTACAAAAGGATTACGCTAGTTTAGACAGACGTTTTTGAATTCACAGGCATCCTTGACCCATTTAATTTATGAACTCTCGGTATATAAAAAATAAATTTTGAAATTTGGAAATGCCAATGGGTTCAAACCAAAGTACATCCTTGTAGCTTTCGAAAGAGACTTAAATGGTGAGATTCTGTCAAGGAATAAACCCACATACCTACAGATATTGATTCCGCAATAACGCTTATTTTACCAATCAATACACTATTTTCCTAATACAGTGCGCTTGCGTTCGGTTGTCAAATGAGTAAGATTCCCGGCGCGTAATGGAATATTCGAACTGGTTGGTACAAATTCGACTAGAACATACGCAAAAGTGATTGATAACGATGTTAGGTACAAAACTTTTTTATGTATTTGATAGATTCACCCACCCATTAGCCCACCATTATATTACTATTTACATTCGATATAATTTCAAAACGTAAAAACCATAGACAAAAACATAAGCGATGATTTTGCAAATGACTTTCTCTGCGATATGATATGAACACTTAAAACACTCTTGAAATGTAAATGGAAGGATTGCACTACCCTGGGTACATCTGGTTGTCTCTAGCGGTAACTGCCAATTACCTAGCAAAATGCCAATATGTTCCGCTCCTAAAAAGTACAAAATATTGCCAATATTTTCTATTACGAGTTCCAACTTTGATTACTGTTTGACTCCTTCCTAAATATTGATACGAACATTTGGAACAGTAGATGCGTTGACAGTTTGTTTTCCAGTTGGGCTTGTTAGGACGATTAGAGCATGGAATTACCATATAAGGTCCTTCTGCAGTGCAGGATTAATAAGGAAGCTGCTTTTCTAAGCAAATCACGTTTGAAATGACATAACCTTAAAAATATGTGTCAAAACACAGCTAAAATTTCTGTTGTTTCGCCGCTAACTGTCGTCTGTCAGAATTTGTACCACCCTGCTGACGCTTGCGCTAAGATGGCCCTCATACGAAAAAGATGTATTCAACTCCGTGCGGCAGCTGTAATAGTAACTTTCATTATAGTGGTATACCCAACGCTTGCGCCAAATTTTGGCGTCAAATTCAAAATTTGCGAACAAATGCTACAAAATCGCAAGAAAAACCGCCACAAAGTTGAAAAATACGCGCCGCAGCGAACAGGGTAATAGGCTAGAGGTTAATACACACTAGTGATTACTTATTTTTCATCAAAAACTCCGCATTGTTCATTAAATTATAAATAACTGCGTTTTACATTGATCGGATGTGCGTACGCAACCCATAATGCAACCCCCACCAACTCTATTTTCAGTTTGACAAGCAACGGCCGTGACTTCCCGCTGCTGTCTGCTGTCAACATCAACTATTTATTCGCCATTTTGAAGTTCGCTCCGAGTGTCGTACGTTTGTGAACAAGTGGGCCGCTATTCTTGAATCGTGTGAGAAAAGTCCCTGGGAATTTTATATAATCCGTAGGTACTTCACTTCTGTAGCGAAAGTTGCCCAAAAACCACGATTTTAGGCAACATTCGCTACATCAGTGTACTGCGGAATGTATTGTGTATGAATGTATTGAATCTATCCTTGGTGACCCGTTTCGGAGTGAAATTTTTCCGGTTACACAGCTTCACCCACCGTGCACATTGTCATATTCCTCACAAGACTTTGCGTGTTTTTCAAATTTCTCCAGTGCCAAGTTTTTACGCTATTTTAAGCACGTTTTTGGTAATCGAATAAAGAAATACATATTTTTGTCATTATACCGACTATTACTGTGCCTATTCCCACGAGCACAATGTTTCACGGCCCCTTTCACTTGTTTTTCCATGATTTTTGGAAGGATAACACCGCTGATTTAGTTTCGAAAAAACTGATTTTTATACTTTTGTAACAAAGCGTGATTCAGCCGGCGCCTAATAATTCTAGAAAAACACCGACAATGCGGATGGGAATGCTCGCGAAATTCTAGTACCTCTATGTTTTGTAAATACGTGCCCGATTTTGTAAATATTGTGCATATCAATAGCTTTGTTTTTCAATAGACGAGCCATCTCGAAATTCGAGTTGTTTGGATATATGCACTCCCGATCTTTCCCTTTTTTTGTTACTAATGACGCACGCTCGATTCTAGAAGGGCATTCAGAGACCTATATAAGCTGGCCAGTGGGGCCCGTAGAGCAAAGTGAATGTAAATAAGAAGTTCAAAAGAGTCACAGTGCAATCCGAAGTTACGAGTGCAAGTACCGAGTGATACCACATATTACACACTTTGTGAAGGAGCTTTTTGGTGAGTATCTCTATTTACTCACGGGTATTTGGTTATCTCATTAGTCATTTCTTAATTAATTACAAAGTATTGAGGGTCGGGCCTGAGCACACGGTAAGTGGCATAGATAACATAAGATAGCCCTACGGGCTATAGATAGGCAACTCCTGTGCTATACATTGAGGCAACGTTTTGCGCCCTCTGCAGAGATGTGCGCAAACTAACGCACGTACGCATGCCGCCAAATTTGAAATGATACTTCGATATTCCCTCTCAATACTTATCAATATTAAATGGTCACCTCTTGAAATTTAATTTGACCCTCGTTTACGTCATCTCAAATTCCAGTGGAACTGCAAGTTGAGTGAGTGACTTATTCTCTAATAAAAATGAGAAAAAAAACCCTGGACATAAAAATAAACAATATATTTATTTATTTGACGTTGAGTTGGTGATACAATACAATACAATAAATTTATTTTGGTATATACACACCAATTGTATATGTGTTGGTAATATACATACCTAGTTATTTATTAATAATAATAATAATAATAATAATCGACTTTATTTAGTTAGGTACAAAAATATTCGAAAATTCAAGAATATGCAAAATAATAGTAACAACTCATAAATGATAAACAATAAGAAATGTAGGATGAAAAAAAAATAGCAGCTACCTAACCTATTGCAGGCGCGGAAAGATGGCGAAGTCTAGCTACCAAAGCTAGTCGCGCCGAAAAATTAAACAAATTATGCAACACAATGTACAAAAGTTTGAAATGTTTTCCCTTCTCATTATTTGTGCGAAATTGAAAATTAACATAAGTAGCAAACGTGAGTGAGTAGGTATATGAAAAATTGAAGGTATAACAACGTGAAATGTGTAAAAAAGGATAAAAAGATGAGAATCAATCGAATTTAACTTCTCCGAAAGAGCGATGTGCAGTGTCTCGGCCTTGTTAGTTTATAATCAAATCGTATGCATGGTGAAAAAATATTGACAAGTGAATACATTTTTTATACTAACTCCAACCAATACAAATTCACAAATAACTACAACCACTTATAAATAACTACTTACAAATAACAATTTCCAAATAACCACTTAACAGGTGTTTCACTTTTTGCTTTTTGTCAATATTTTAAAAGATGGTAGAGCATCAAAAAATAAATGGCCTTTCTTGATAAAACTTACATTGGAAAGGCTTTCAAAGTTGAGTTTTGAAAATGTTTTTTTGGCATAACTTCGAATTCAATCACTGGATTTCCACCAAATTCCGTACACAGAGTTGATGCGTACCTAGAAGCTAGTCATATTGACTTTATCCACATTTGTAGAATTTGTATTTTTTTTTAATTTTTCTATTTCTTTTGCGATTTTTTCGATGCTCTTAAAATATGAACAAAAAAGTTAAAACACCCTGTATAAATGAAAATGACATACATTGCTATTTACGTCCATGCCTTTTCTTATAATATGTTAACGCTTGGGTTTGTATAAAATCTTCAGGTTTCATTTTCCGGCTCTCACTGCCACATAAATATTTATTGATTGCTTTTGACCAATTATACGACAGCAGATTTGTAAATTTCAAAATAATTTGTTTCTTGATGTTGTGGTCACAAGCAGGCCTAAATTCGCATTTTTTTCCAAGTAATTTCTCAGCTGATACAAACAGTTGGGTTTTTCGCAAATTTTTGACAAAACCCATTGGGTTATTGTATAACACTGACATAATAATTTGATGAAAGTGAAAATTAAGGTTATCAATACATAGCCAATTTTCAACATACGTAAATCGTGTTCGTTCTGGATTCTTCCATCAATATTAGCGTAAAGTGTTTCTTCAACATCTGAATTTTGAAGTAACACTTGGTCTCTGCTAACATTCCCTGGCAGATTCCGAGTAGGAATAGTAACTCCTCTCTTCAGATACATATTTGAAGAAATATCTTCAGGAGTAAAATGCATATGACAGACTCGATAGCTGTTATAAATGGCTTCGGCATCAAGTGTACCCAACTTCGGGTTGCCACAGGCTTTCACCCAAGTCAAGAGTAAGTCTTGATATGCTGCAGGATTCGGGAACCGATGTCTGTGAGAATTCCTATCTTCACAGCCATGAACAGCGCAATTCCTTTTTCGAACCATAGTGACACTGAAAACAACAGAAATAATATGATTAACGATGTGGATTGAGACTCGGTGAGCAAATGAAAAGAGATGCTCGTGCGCACTTTAACCTCAAAGTCCCGTTTTAGCTTTAAACTTGAACTTGTACCTATTTGCCAATTATCATATTTCAACCGCAGTCATTCGAAAAAATAGGATTCAAAGTAATTATAGATAAAAGGTAAAAACTGAGTTTTTTGAGGTTATGTAAAAATTCTATCAGCTCAATTACATTTCATTAATTCTTAACTTACCTCAATATCACCACCGAAGACTACAAGGCAGGTTCAATGCGTAATATCAAAAAAACAAAACGCAGTGTGAACCAGTTGTTCTATGAACCGTGTGGGAACAGCGGAGCTAGATTGGTCGATTGTGATGTAACACTAAACAAAGCGCTGATTCGAAGAGCAGGGCTCAATTCGTGGAAGCGACGAAAAAATCGCAGGCGGAGATCGAAGAGCGGGGCTCGATTCAAGATTTAGTTTTGAAAAAAACTTATTTTTACACTTTGAAACACTTCAGAACACAAGAAAGCTTTTTGCAACGTACGACTCGGCGCGGGCAACTTAACAGAATGGCTGACGGTTCGGTTGAGTGTTGACGGATGACAGCAGCGAAAAGTGACGGTTTTGTCGACAGAAGCGCCATCTACTGAGATGTGCGCAAACTAAAGCCTGCCTCAAACGCGCCGATCAAGTGCGCCAGGCCTGGTAAGTGGGTTGCACCTACTAGTGCGCAGTTCTGCCGTTTAGTGGAGGCTAGGTGGACTCAGAGTGGGTCTCCGTCTGAGTTCATTGCACGCCTAGATCCAGGCCTCTCAGCCTTGCCTGCTGTGGTTTTCCGGGGCTTGGCTTGGCGCAGTACGTCGGCAGGGACCGGGTACTGGGGGCTGTGTGTGGTGGGTGGCCCGTCTGGTACGGCTTGGGTTTCCAGCGTGCTAGACAGAAGCCCGTTGTGCTGGGTTCTGACTGTAAGGTCGTTTAGATGCTGCCAGCTGTACAGAGGCTATCGGTTTATTCGTTCAATTTCTTTCTTTATTTATGAGAGCCCAAATACTCATAATGTTTTTTTCTGCCCTTTTCAGGGTAGCAGTGTGTGGTCTATCTGACTCCTGATGCTCGGCGCTTAATCTACGGTTCTTCCTGACATGTGTTCAATACGCCGGAGAAAATGTGGTGACACTTTAAAGAGCACAGGGCCGCTATTCTTGAATCGTGTGGGAAAAGTCTTTGGGAGTAAAATACATTCCGCAGTACACTGATGTAGCGAGTGTTGCGAACTTTCGCTAGTCAAACTGAAAATAGAGTTGTTGGGGGTTGCATTATGGGTTGCGTACGCACATCCGACCAATGTAAAACGCAGTTATTTATAATTTAATGAACAATGCGGACTTTTTGATAAAAAATGAGTAATCACTAGTGTGTATTAACCTCTAGCCTATTACCCTGTTCGCTGCGGCGCGTATTTTTCAACTCTATGGCGGTTTTTCACGCCATTTTCTAGCATTTGTTCGCAAATTTTGTATTTGACGCCATTACTTCAGAAGACGAGTATGCGCGCTAATGGCGCGCTGGATAATGAAAGGTACTATTGCTGAAGTGTCAGAAGTGATGTCTAGGTATTTTCAATTTTAAGAAACGTAAAAAGAAAATTTCAGGCTCTGCGGTATTGAACATGAAAGCTGAAAGGAATACTTGGTCATTTCTCACGACAGGTTGGTTGGTTCCTATCGGAAATAAGCAATAAGCAATTAATTATAATAAATCGCATACTTATAGTATAGATAGATAAATATACCTATCGCGATCGCTTAATTACTCTGAACGCCATTTCCATGCCCAACGAACTGATAAAAATGTCTTTTCCTCCTAGTCCCCGAGATCTTTCTCTCCCGCCTGCATTTGTCATTTTTTCACCTAGAATTTAAGAACACTCACGAAGTTTATAGTAATAATTTTCTATTTAGACTTTTACTTTGTATAGCAGCCGATTGCTCCATGTTTTCACTATACTACAACGATTTATTAAAAGCATAGTTAAAGGTTAATTACGGAGTTAAGTAATTAGATACTGATTACAACAATTATCAATTAGCACACATATTCTTCCCTTTTGCGCAATAATTATTGTACCTACTTATTTTATCCTTCCAGAGGATGTCCTCTTGAGGCCGTGTACCTAGTGGCGTGGATCAAACGAGAGCCATTCGTAAAGTTGATTTACAACGTTAAATCTCATTTTTCAAAAGAAAACTTACTGTCCTTTGAATGGAAACATGCCTGCAGAACTCAGGATAAAAGGAGAGCTAGAGGTATTTCAAAAACCTCTTGAGAGAAAACTGGGAAACTTATTCACATACAGGTGATTCATGAGCAGTTTCAGTGTGCCATAGTCAAATGCTAGGTAGGAAGCATCGGCGTGAGTCAAAATCGGTAGGTTTTTTTCCTCAATTTTGGCGACCCTCCCTCTTTAAAAATCTTACGAACAAATTTACTATATTTCACGTATTCCGTAATCCACGTTTACCATCACGTACATTACTTCAGCGCATACATGAGAACGCATACCTGCAGAGCGCGGTAATTTCAATTTTGACGTACGAAGTGTCACTGTCAATGGCAACTGTCAATCAATAATCGAAATGTAAACAAACAACAAACATAACCTCCTAACCATTCAACATTTAATATTGTTCAGAATGAAATGTTACGTGCCGTATGGCAGAAAGACGCAGAAAAGATTCAGGTGATACGAAACACAACGAGCTGCGAGGCGATCGACGAAACAAGAGCGTTATTTGGTTAGATCTGTCGAAACGTCAAATCGATGTCAAGCGCTGTCAGCTGAAATTTGCGTGACATTACACACGCACACCGTATTACAGTGTTGTCAACTTGTTGTCGTTATATAGATTTGGCAACGTCCTACTTTCACAGGTATGCGCAGAAGCCTTCCGGGAAACGTGGATTCTATTTCATTTCTTATATTCCACTTATTGACTGTGTATTTTTAACTTTGAAAACAAAAATTTGATACTTACGAAGATACAAGTGATTTATAAGTTTGTTGTAAAATTTTTGGAAGCAATATCTTTGCAGTCGTGGTTCAAGATACTTCAAAAAAATTCACCTGGATCGGACGAGAAAAATATATTTCTAAACCTTACCAAATATTTTTCAATCATGGAATTTTCAAGGTCACACTTTTTGCACGGAGCTGAGCGCATGCACGAGATTTTTGGCAGAAAATGACAGTTCTGCGAGTCATGGCCGCATTCATAAGTCACAACAGTTGTGGAACTGTTACCGATTTGTCCTGTGAACGGTGCGCTACTTTTCCGCTCCGCTCGGAGCGGACGGCCATGTTTTGTAGCGGCTCGGAAGTTCGCTACATTTTGGTAGCATAGTGAGCGATAGGAGTGGGAGGTGGAAAAATGAGAGAAACGTTAAATTTTGATGTTCGCAAGTGCCATTCTGACATTTTATGGGTTCAAGAGTGTTGTTCGGTGCTGTTTACCTTACGTGATGTTTCGAATTTTTGAAGATTATAAGTTTTTTCTCAGCTAATGTGAATCGCTTGTTAAATATAGACCATCGAGCTATAGCACTGGGTGAAATTCTCCAAAACCAGGTTATATTTTCGGCTATTCTTGACGCGACGCTGTATGTGTCACCGCCAGTCACCGCTACTTCCAACAATGCGTTCGTAAGACGCCAACAGTTTCGAAAGAGCGTAGCGGTAGCTGCTCCCGTCTTATGAAAGCGGCCAATAACAATGGAGTTCGAGCATCACTTAATTTGGAGGACCAACAGACAAACGAACAAACCCGCGTTTGACAGAATGACAGCTGTCAAGCGTTAATTTGGAGGACCAACAATCAACATAACCTCTATAACCTACAAATTTGAAGTCCGGTGGGTCGTTTACTCGTTTTATTTTTGTTGTGTGGTGTCGATGTGCTTCGTACAGACAGATCCAGATGTGTACCTACTGTGTGCGTTCAAGGATTCGTCGTAGTATTTGCGAAAACGGTGGGCAAATATTTCCATGGATTTGAAAGCTTGAAAGAGGGCCCGACCCGAGGAAGGCTATCTTTTGCAAAAATCCGCTTGTTGGGCGGGATTGCTCATCTACACAGTCATGTGTGGTTTAATTATGTCTAGTGAACAATCAGCTCTTGTTCATACCAAGGTAACTACCAACACTGTGCAGCACCTAACAATAAGGTCCTTACATGTTTTGCATAATTATCTTTTTTTGTAGGTCCTGCACTCCCAGCGAAAAAGGAAAAAGCTCTTGCAGTGATGATCCAACCAGAGACATAATTTCTACTCATGCCTCCACAGCGGGATTCCAAACAGATGACACGGTAGCTCCTGTGACTACAACAACAACCAGAATTCTGGTGCACATTTTGAATGTGATGCATGGTTGCTATCATCACAGCTGTAGTGCAGAATTTCACTGCTGTATGCAATTATTGACCACAATGTTTTCAAATTGGAAGGAGTCTCTGTGACAAAAGTATGTATATTATTATAAATTATGCGCAATTTATAATACTCGATTTGTTGTGCAGGTGGAAAAGCATACTGGAAGTTACCCTATGCTGTTTCAGAGGCATCGAGGGACATAGATTTCTTACTGAGAGAGAAAATTGTCAAAGGTGAACTCTTGCCGAACACAAGGAAATTGGCTACATCAGTCGAGAAGATCTTGTGGAAATCGAAACCCTCCAACAAGGATGTTGCCCAACAAAGCACTCCGTTTGCAGTTATTTACCTATTCTGTGGTTCTTTTATCTAACATAGATTTAAACATAGAAAGCAAAAATAAACAAATGTAGATATTTATGTATTAGTTTTATTAAAATTGGTTTGTTTTTAAAGAAATTTGGTGTGACAAAATTATACTCAAATAATGAAGGAAGTGATAAAATCGATGGTAAACTTTTTTGATTAGCTTTTCAAACTTTTGAAGTCCTCGATTCCCTGTCAGGTGTGGGAACAACACTTGAAAATCAGAAATCCAGGATGTCGCCGTAGTTATCTTGGGAAACATTGCGAGGTCATCGGAACATTCATAAATTCAGAATCCATGACTGTGTAGATAGCAACCTCGCCAAACACGCGGATTTTTGCAAGATAGCCTGCTCGGGCCCCCTTTCAAGCCTCAAACCTATGGAAATATTCGCCTATCATTTTCGCAAAAACCGCCACAAAGGCTATCATCGACAACGACGAACCTTTGAATCACACTGTAGGTACACGCCTGGCTCTACAAAGCACACAAGGAAAATAAATCGAGTAAGACCAACTTCAAATTTGTTGGTTATAAATAGGTTATGTTTTGACGTTGGTTGTCAAGCGCGCGCGGGTCTGTTCGTTTGTTTGTTGGTCCTCCAAATTAAGTGATGCCCGAACTCCAACAAACCGACATAACCAACAAAGCGTGAAATTCCAACGTGCTAATTTCCACATGGAAATGAACGTGCATCGTTTAAAACAAGGCGCTACAAAATGGTGCGCTTTTGGGGGCTGCAAATCAGACCAGCCGGCACATCATGTTCACTTGAGCGAATTCGCACTTTCTTGGAGGATGAAGCCATCACGCATCACGAAACATCTCCTTGCACGAAACAGATAGCAGGGCCGCTATTCTTGAATCGTGTGAGAAAAGTCCCTGGGAGTAAAATACATTCCGCAGTACACTCTGATGTAGCGAATGTTGCCTAAACCACGATTTTAGGCAACATTCGCTACAGAAGTGTAAGTATTATATAATCATATTCCTTTTTTACCCGTTAAGGTGTAAAGGTAGAAGTGTAGTACAGATTATATAAAACTCCCAGGGACTTTTTTCACACGATTCAAGAATAGCGGCCCTGGTGAGAGTCTCTGAGAGAACGGAACCCAAGCAAAATTCGACAGTTGACAGTTGACGGCAGACTCGCTTATCCGTCAATGTTCGATATCACGCTTGCGCATAAGTTCCACGAAATGTGCTATAGGTAGACTCATGTGCGAAGTTACTGAAATTATGTATTCACACCAAACTTGGTTCCTATAGGCTATGTGCATGTACCTTGAGCGGTCAACGCGTAAGACATACAGAGCCCATGGTGGTGAAAATGAGAAATTCTTGTTGGACTTCTTCGACAGCAGACAGCTTTGACGTGGTTGCATGGTTACTCTTGTTTCGACATTTTGGCTGTAATGACTGTATATACCAGTGGCGTTAGTAACTAGAAGTGTCCAATGGGGGGGGGGGGGGGGTCACGACTGAAAAATATGCGAATATGCGAGCCAAACGGATAAAAAAGCGTCGCATTTGAAATTTTTTCAGATAATTTGATGGCCAATGGGGGGGGGGGGGTTGACCCCGAAACCCCTCCTCTAGTTACGCCACTGGTATATACATATATATATGCCGATCAGCTTTTAAATTCAGCACTAGAACGGTAATTTTTGCACGCCAAGTTGGCAATTTTGCGATATTTGGGGATGCTCAAATTTGTAATGTTGGATCAATATTTCCCCAGATGACCTTGAATTCGTATTGTCAATCGAGTACACCGCTGTTGCAAGATTGTATATGAACCCTCAAGACGTCTTGATTTTGGTAGACTTTCTCCAGTTTAAATGGGCGACTGGTGAACAGTTTTTTTTGAATAAAATAGTGAATCATAATATACCATCATATTATATACTAGGTTGAGAAAACTGTTCAAATGTATGGTCAGAAATGAAGGCCTAGTGTCTAAAACCTAGAACGGCTCGGCACTCTGTCACTTACCTGCCATTCTGACAAGATAACAGTCATAACAGCCAAGGCAACACTGTAGCGGAATATGATGCAAGGAGACGCCAGAATTGGCATTTCATGTCAAAATTTCCTAACCTCACTGGACTTCGCCACAAAAAGCCCGTTTTCACGAAACTTGGTCTGTCAGCGTCCGTTACACCCTAGGGAACATGGCCAACCGCGTTTTAATTTCTGCTGAATTTAAAACGTGATCGGCATATACAGAGTGGTCCATCCTAGCATATTATCCCATAGCGGCCTTACCCGAGGCCTTACCGTTCAAGATAAAAAAAAAATGTAAAAGAAAAGTTATCTGGT
Organism: Anaspis maculata; assembly: GCA_949128115.1. NCBI lineage: Eukaryota > Metazoa > Arthropoda > Insecta > Coleoptera > Scraptiidae > Anaspis > Anaspis maculata. Next base: position 53,680,637 of record OX421963.1, on the reverse strand, counting down.
TTAATGAGACATATGACCTAAAATTGTTTTCAGCTATACAGAGTGTCCCATTTTGACGAGGTGAACGAAACGTGAGTTTCTTTTTGAATGGAACACATATTTTTTTGCATTTTTGTGTTCAACCCGGCCGGTAGCGCGGCGGACTCCGTCTTTGGAAGCAATTCCAGGGATCGTGGGTTCGAATCCGGCCTGGGCCAGGTGAAAATTTTCATGCGCTCTTTAGTACCTTGGCGTGTACCACCGTGCAGTCACGTGAAGGGAAAAATTGTGAAACAAGAAGGACACCGAAAATAAGGGTGCTAATAACCTCGCTGTTGATGCGTCCATAAAATGGTGGGTGGTGTGGGAATCACCCGGCGTCGCTCTTAGCCTACTAAGACGGCGCTAAAGAGGTACTGCCAGTGACTACACGGATGCCCGCCCACCGCCAAAAAAAAAATTGTGTTCAGCTTTCTAAGCTATCTCATGCCTGCATTTTTGTTCTGCAATTATGTAGCAGTGCTACCAATTAAAAACTGAAAACAATCGCATTTTCAGAGTAGGTATGATTTTACCTTAATTTGCTTTCTCGTGTTCCCAAAAAATAACACCGCGTATTACTTTGATTACTACATAGGTACAACGCCCTTGATTATTAGAGCTACAATAAGGATGATTACATTATTTTTGTGAGTTGGGTTGCCCCTGCACTGAAACTAAGTTTATTTTGCCCCACCAACCGGACTCACCGAGCCGCAAAGTGGTGCCTATACAACGATGATACTCACTTATCTATTACGCACTGTCAAGGACAACCGAATAAAATTGATGTAAACAATAAAATCTGACGGCTGTCTCTTCGGGCCTTTTTTTGCAATAATCAGTGCAATTTCACTTGTGTTTGAGATTTTCCCAGATAATTTTGGCCAAAGTGTCTCTCTCGGGCTGATTGTCCCTAGATAAATGCCCTCATCTTACGGAGTCGGGCATTTATCGTTACATTCAGCACTCGAGATCGCGAAGCCGAAATTATCGTTAAAATCTAAGCACTTTGTGATATTACTTATGATTATTACTGGACAGGGAGCTGGTGCCTCAAAACTTACGTCATAAAGTACATGATTTTAACCTTGTAGGTCTAATGTGCGTTGATAAAGGTTAAAAATTTCTTTGTCTTACACGTCAGACTGGGGACTTTATGGTGGCCTTACATTGAGCATCAAATGCTGCAGCTTTCTTTGCAGCAGAATTCTGATTGGATGGGCAAAATTCAAAAGTTTTGCCGCCATGCTGCTCAAGAAGTTAACGTCGAGGTTCACGTCTATAGTATATTTGAATTAGAATTTTTGCTTGAAGAAAGTAGTTCTTAAACGGTTTTTTGCTATATGGTTAGCTTATCCCCACCTGTTCAACATGTTAAAAGCATACATCTCTGTGACGCGTAATACTTAGTATACAGGGTGGAAATAAAAAATAAATCTTCAAACTTTTTTATTCCGGTGAAATAGTTCTCGAAAAGAACAGCCTCTCATTATTCAGCAACCTTGTGGTCTCCTACTGAACGTGTGAAAAACTCATCCCTCGATAGCTGCTGATGGTATTCTACGTACAGGGTGGAATCAATTTTTTTTCAATAAATTTTATCTTGATCAAATCAATCCGGACAAAGACCATCCGGCTCTGTTAGAAGTCTATAATCTCTCATTCAAAATTTAAGAATGTCACATTCCTGAAACTGCTAAAACATGACATACAGGGTGGAGCACCCTTTTTTTCTTTAATTTTTTTCCTGGGTCACATTAATTCGGATGATAATCTTACTCACTTCAAAGGAAAGCCTAAAGTATTTGGCAAAACATATCAAAAATTTACATTTCTGCAATCACTGCAACTACTGGCTACTGTAGCATCAAGCACTTTTGTGATTTTGGTTGTGCGTGGAGTTGCTAAGGACAATTTCCTTAGCACCTCCTTGCACAACAAAAGTTCAAGCAACATATCATATAATTCATCCTGTATATCAAGTCAGAGTGATATTAGAAATGCAAATTTTTTATATGGCTTGCGGAAAACTCTGAGCTTCCCAGTAAACCAGATAAGATTATTGACCTAATTAATTTTATCCAGAAAAAAAATTAAACAAATAAAGTATGTTTCACCCTGTAGGTTGTGTTTAGGGAGTTTGAGGAATGTGACATTTTTATATCTTGAATAAGAGATTATAGGCTTGTAACAAAGCTGGAATAGGCTTTTGTCTGGATTGATTTGATGAAGATAAAAAACATTGAAAAAAAATTGATTTCACCCTGTAGGTAGGATACCAGCGACTATGGAGTGGTACATTTTTCAAATGTTTAATAGGAGACTATAAGGTCGCTAAATAATGAGAGATATTTTTTCTCGAGGATTGTTTCATCGAAATGAATAATTTCAATGATTTATTTTTCAATTTTCACCCTGTATACTAAGTATTACGCGTCACAGGGATTTATGCTTTCAACATGTTGAACAGGTGGGGATGAGCTAACCACATAGCAAAAAACCATTTGAGAACTATTTTCTTCAAGCAAGGGATAATTTTGTTACTATTTCAAGTACACTATTTTTTTATACTAACCAACTTCTTTAGCAGCATGGCGGCAAAACTTTTTGAATTTTGCCCATCCAATCAGAATTCTGCTGCAAAGAAAGTTGCAGCATTTGATGCTCAATGTAAGGCCACCATTATGTTAGCCTTATATTGAGCATCAAATGCTGCAGCTTTTTTAGCTGCTGAGCTCCCATTGGTTACATGTTGGTCATTGACAGCAATTTCAGGGGTCAGTACCAATCAGAACTCTGCAGCAACAAAAGCTGCAGCATTTGATGCTCAATGTAAGGCCACCATTAGGCTGGTTATAGGCTTGTCAATTTTCGAAAAATGTCAAAAACTTATTTCATGAGGTACATGAATGAAACCAACGGGCTTTTGTGTGGGAACATCCCCTTAATCAAAAATCGGGTCATAAGACAAAATTTTTAGGGGCTCTTGGTCCTTAAGACAAGTTTGAAATTTTCAAAAAAGGCCAAAATTTGCCTCCTGCTGGAGACTTCTCCTTTGGCGTAATTTTAGGAATGAGAAACGATTCTCATATGATTTCTTACGCAGGTTTCGAATCTATCCATGAAAATTTTTAAAATGGTACATCGCTTACAGGGTGCAACATCGAAAATTTTTTCTCAAATCGTACATCCTGTATTTCAACATGGAAATCTATTCCGTTTTTCATCCTGATTACAAAGATACTCACACTTGGTGGGTAAGTCAACAAAACGCATGTGAAATAATTGATAAATTTTGGTTCTTTTTTGAAAATTTCAAACTTGTCTTATGGACCGAAAGCCTCCACAAATGTTATCCTATGACCAGATTTTCGATCAAGGGGATGTTCCCACGCAAAATCCAGTTGGTTTCATTCATGTACCTTATGACGTAAATTTTTGGCCATTTTTTCGAAAATTTACATGCTCATACCAGCCTAAAGCCTCCGGTCTGACATGTAAGACAAAGCAATTTTTAGCAACCTTATCAACGCACATTAGACCTACAGGGTTAAAATCATGTACCTTATGACGTAAGTTTTGAGGCACCAGCTCCCTGTCCATACCTACGTACATATAACTTCTAGCTATAAAAGCGGCCCAGAGGTGATACTGTGTGACCCATAAAAGCCGTAGGTAATATATCAGAGGCGGCTGAATGACCGAATATATTGTTACGATATTTCGCGTACGGGTTCGAATATAATTGAGACGATCGTTTTAAACACACACTGTTTATTTCTGCGTACTACAACAATAAATAACACCAACAATTATCGACTTGGAATTATATCGCAGGTACTTCGCTTGTTTCGCACTTGTTATCCCTTCGCCTTCCAATTCAACACTTCGCGTTCTAATTCAATACTGCCGCGAGCTGCCGGCTGATGCCTTATATAAGGCCTCCGAATGGTATTCCCGAACCATTCGTTACCCGTATGCTTTCCATGTGTTCTGGAATCTGCGCCTCCGCCAAAGTGGACTGATGTGCCTTGATCGAACGTTCGAGTCTCCATTGGGTTTCACATACACGAACGCTCTGGAATGCACGAGATCGCTCCAGACTTCTACACTGCGATCTAATGGTGGAAAGATCCAGAAACATCGAGTGTCTACCTATATGTACGAGATCGCCGCTCGTAACAATATTGACAGAAAAGCTAGTTTTGTTGATCGCATGGAATAATCTCACTGTATACTGTATATCGATGGCGAAGAACAGCAACCTTTTATGTCACCATTTGCAGAAAATCAACAACCTCCTATGTCAATTTCAGCAAAGTTGAAAATAGTGAATCAAACGATCGACACTCAAGACTAATTCGTATGTCAAGTGCAAAAAATCAACCTTCTATGTCAGACAAAGAAGGTTTTTGCAGAAAATACGATGACAAGGCAGAAGATAAAACCTTCTATGTCAAAGATGGGAGATTGTTGCACAAAATTTCAGCAACAAGAAAACCTCCTATGTCACGTTTCATAGCCAAATCTAGTGAATAATATCAAATTTCATATCCCATTATGTCACCTTAATTTATAGTGAATATTATTTGAACTTAAAATGGGAGAAAGTATATAGTACATCACGTTTAAAGTACAATTTTGTTCCTCCTGAAAAGTACCCCTTTTTGACATAGGAGCTTGCTGAATTTCTGCAAACGGTGACATGGAAGGTTGCTGTTCTTCGCCATCGATATACAGGTGTTCCAAATAACACGCCATGAAAAACTCCGAGACAGTTTAGGGAAATGCTTCCAAAGTGCCGACGAGCTGCCTTGTATTGCTGTTGAACGTAAAAAAAAACTTGGAATGATCGAGAATAATCAACTTTTTTTCCAAAAGTTTTTCACCTCTTTTAACTACGTAAACTTGCACCTGAAATAGCTTTCTATGAACATGTGTAGCTAAGTGATGATTGTTTACTTTTTTTCGCTCAGGAACGTAGGAACTGATCGCCATTAAAAAAATAACCTTGTCCTTGTATCTCCATGAACTTTACACTCCAACTCTCTTCCTGGCCAGCGCATAATTATTTTTCCAATTTTTAAAGTGCCTACTCTTACATACTTACATACCTAAACAATACCTAGGTACCTGTTTTTATGTACAACCTATACCTTACTTAACAACAACAAAAATAATTAAAATTCAATTTTTCTTCCGTCGCTGTCATGATGTTGGGCAGATAAAATTCAAGGTTTCTAACCCAATTAGTATATTAGCAAGCAGCTGTAAGTTGTATCCAAGTTGAAAAATGTTCGGGAAAAACCATTTTTAACACAAAATTGAAGTTGCTTTCGTAGTGATTTTGTGTCATAACATAACACACCGGTGGAATTCGCCCAAAACTCAAGTTACATAAACATATTACACAAAAATTCTTACATATCCGTCGTTTATAAACGATGTGAAATTTTCTCTCCATGTACAATAGAAAGTAGATTCCCCAGTTTCTGCTGCTTGTGCAAAACCTAATCCTACAATCTTTCGGAACCTTTGCAAGGCCTCTTTCGGAAAATTGTGTCGCACAAGTTAATTCTTAAAACGTGTGTCATGCCTTTTGCCTCTAATATCGAGAGGAAATCCTCAATTTGTGCATTATTATATTGTAAACCAATTAGGTATTATAACAATGACTTTGGATTTCTTCATTTGCACTACCTACTATAATGTAGAAGGCTATAAAAATGGTTAGTTACATAACTCTTTTGATGAAAAGCATGCAGTAGCTATTTTGATCCAATGAACTTCACGTGCTGATTTTTACCAGCTACATTTTGATAGTTATTTCAATACAAGGAAGCAGCCAGAATATTGGTCAATTCATGTTAATTTTTTTTTAGAAGTTGAGCAATGTATGTAGAGCCCGACATTTCCTTGGCGCAAAAGCCTACTTTAAAACTTTATAAGATGGGCGAATGCAAAAATTCTCAATTGGGCAATGATAATTATTATCGTTTTATGTGCACTTACTTTACTCAGTAGGTACACAAAGTAACAAGGGAAAGTTTATTAAGGTATAAAAGTATGTAGTAGTGGGTCACGGATATGGTCTCACAATAAAAATGGTAGGTAGGTATAATAAATTGAAAGATGCTAATAGCGAACAACCGTGTTAAGTCCCGCTGTTAATAATAAGTTCAATGAGTTCTGTGTTCTACTACAATTATCTATAAATTATAGGTAGGTACGATACGTGAATGCGTAGATATCACTTGAGTGTAAAGACCATGTTCGTGCGAAATACTGCGGTGTACATTTTGCTACAGTTGCGGTACCTACCTATTATAATAACAATTATTGTAATTCTAAAACATGTCATTCCAGATTCATTGTATCGATTGATGATAACAATTGTAATTTTTCTATTGCCCGAATTGTCAGTTGACCTCTGAAAACCTAAGGAACTACAGTAATGTATGGATAATCCGAACCCTCTATAATCCGAACCCCTGTATCCTGTAATCCGAACTGTTACTTATTTTTCTTTGTGCTGCCTTTCGAAAGAATACCGAACATTTTATGCGAGCTTGTAAGTCTCAGCTTTCATTGTAAGCTGTATTTGAACCATGTCTTCAACACGGAAGCATGACACCTTGATCTTCAACAAAAAGCTGATATTTTGCGTCAATTGGAGTCTGGATGTTCATACGCTACCCTGGCAGTACGCTTCAATTAAATAATATGAAATAATTTAAAATAAACCTTTCATGGATAATTTGCATATTTTTAATGCATATTCGCAGCATTTTGATGGTTGAACAAGGTATCTATAGACTGAACACGTTCGGATTATAGATATAATTTAGTGTGAATTCTATAATCCGAACGTTTTGGTAATCCGAACGGGGTCTGCAAACTTTCTGTTCGGATTATCCAGACATTACTGTATAAAGTAGGTATAGGGATTAGCTTGGTGCCAAAGGATCATGTAGGTATACACTAGTTTTATACTTACACCGCCGGTTGCAAGAAAGTCAAATTTGCTTCGGAGCAAATTAACTTCGGTACCAAACACTGTATTGTATCAAATAAATTGAAAATAGTCCATCCAACCAAACGAATACCAAATCAAATCAAATAGTAGAAAAAGCCAGTAGCAATAAGGAACGGAATGAAAATTTTTAACGGGACGTCCCTTCGGGTGGAAAGTTAGAATTTAAGGAAAAGATTAAAACAAATTTTTGGATCTCCCCGGAAGCATCTTATCTTACAAAATAAATGAGCAAAAAATGAGAAATTTTCCGGGAAATGTGGTTTATGTCCCTTCGGGTGGAAAGTTAGAATTTAAGGAAAAGATTAAAACAAATTTGAAGCATCTCTCCGGAAGCATCTTATCTTTCATAATAATTGAGCAAAAAATTGAGAAATTTTCCGGGAAATGTGGTTTACATTTTGCTTCAGTTGCGGTACCTACCTACCTATACAGTTGATTCAAAAGTGTCGGATCACCTTATTGAAGGTGCGTAATACGGAGGTGTAGTAGAGTGCTGGAAAGTTGTTAAAAAATTCCATGCTTTTTAATTTTGAAGTTATGGAGGGACAAAAGTTGGTCCTTTGATTGCTTCTAATTTAGCTGTTTCAAAAGATTCTAGTGGACTATTTATGAAAAAATAATGAATTCAAAAAACGAACCTCTGAAATTGTATTGAATTTCTGTTTTTCATACAGGGTGAGTCATAAACTACAAAAATTCTGTTTTCTTAAGAAAAAACAGAAGCAGAATTCTGTTAAAATTGATTCTGTTTTATTGTGCTCTATACAGGTTATGGGACTACTGGTGACTGTTTGCAGGCACTTTTAGAAAATAATAATTTCCAGGATTCATGACTCACTCTATGTATACAAAACAGAAGTTCATTACAGATTCGGAGATTGATTTTTTATACTAATTGTTTTTCCATAAACAGTTTACCAAAATCTTTTGAAACAACGAAAATAGAAGAGGTCGAAGGACCAACTTTTTGTTTCTCCATAACTTGAGAAAAATTAGAAGACAGAATTTTTTAACAACCTTCCAGCACCCTACTACACCTATCCATATTAGGTACGCACCTTCAAGATGATCCGACACTTTTGAATCACCTGTATGTTGTAATGTATGTAATTCTTGGTCTATTTCTACAGATATTCTCTATATAATATATATTATATATCTATCTATCTATCTCTATATATTATATAATAATTGTTATCGAAAGGATACTTATTGATTAGTATTATACCTAAGAAACTTTCCAAATTGTATTGTTCGGTCTTTCTCAAAATATTCAGACTCCTGACCTACTTTTAAGAAGCTCACTGAGAAAACCAAAAACAGGTGTGTCACATGCTCACATGCACTATGCCTTAATGTCCATTTTCTGACGACGGAAGCATGTGTCTGGCTAGTTTTGGCCGTGTGTATTTGATATTCTTGCACTTTTGTCGAAAGGATCTCCCACTCTTTTCCGTTCGTATTTACAATTTTGGGAGATTTTAAAAATTCGGAAAACTCCGAGTCATTTTTTCCAAAAATGTTTTTTTTAATTGATTTCTTCTTTACTTATTAGCATGATTGAATAAAACTCTCTTTTTTAACACACTGAGTGACTAACACCGCCCCCCTCCCTAATTGCCAAATTAAATCATGAAATAGCTAACTGGGGATTTTCTTTGCTGAACTTTGGTATATATACTGACCATGAACTTGCATTTTAAATGGACCAGCTAATGTCTGCGATATTTTGCGTCCAATTTGACTTTGGTGTGTTTCTGGATCCCATGGTTTCTGGTGTTGATTTATGACTGGATTAATCATTATCTTTTATTTGGTGAAAGAAAATACAACGTCCTGATGCGGCAGGCAGTAACGACAAAGAATAGTAGGTAGCCGACATGAAGCCGAGAAACCGATATACCCATAAAGGCTCCGATACACTGATGAAGCATAGGCAGTCTGGCCACGGTGGCGGGTAAATCCTGCGTCGGTTTCCTAGGCACTCAGTAAGAAAATTAATTAAAAAATAAAAAATATGTCATTTTGGCAGCTACACTTCATTCATGCCAGCAAGGCAGCGAGGAATGGCGACATCAGCAGGACGGCCAGTATTAATTCTAGGAAATGGAAGTTGAAGTTCCTATAGCGATAACTACCATGCCAGCCTTCTACTGCGGCTATTGTTAGTCCAGTTTAGGTTCAGGTTCATGATAATGACCAATGAAAAATGCAAGTTTACGAAAGATTATGGAAAAATATTTAGTTCACAACAGCTTGTATGGTACGCAGTTCCTGTGGTCAATCAACCGGCATTGACCTAGGATTTACCAGAAAAAATACCCAATTAGACATTTCATGTATTATCCTCGTCATCTCTTTCAGCCAATAGCCAGAGCATATCGATGGCTTGCGCCGATGACGCAGCTTATCGCCGGTTACAAGTCGGACTTAAAATTCAACCTTTTGAATTTATTAACAAAAAAAATCACATTGACAGAACGTCGTCCGCATCCTGTACTTAAACTATATATCTACTCTCGTATATACTAGGTACCTTTGATTTTTGGTAGGAAAAAATAAAATAGAAGCATCAATTCCAGTAACTTTTTTTTTCGTTCAAAAAGTTTTCAACTTTTATACCTACTTTCGATTAAAAAGAATTAACTTAAAAACAAGTACATATACTTGACTATTCTCACTAAGGTTTTGGGTTGAGACAGAAAGGCAGTTGAAAGGCCTTCAAAATTATTACTTGACCCCTATTCCCATTTGATGGTCATCCTGCTTTATAGGTAGGTGATAAAGTATAGGAACATTGGATTCATGCTAATCCTAATTATTATGTCCTCCTTGAATAAAAAATCAACCTGTCCCGGGATTTCTTAAACAAAAATTTTTCAGCGTAGAAATCGAGGGTGTCAAGTTGCAACTCTGTATTCATAAGTGGGTATCTCTTTGATTTTTTTTAATAATCATTTGTTTGCGGTTCTTAGTTTTTTTAATGATGTTTGAAAAATGATAATTACGGATTCTTAATAATTGAACATCTGGTTCGTCGTAATTAGATAAGCAACAACCGCTTCAAAGATTTGCAGGGACAAATGCCCCGTGGCTGAAACGACGACGATTTTTCTCCGTAGGTGCTTACCTACATAAATATTTTCTTCAGGCAAATAATGTTGATCCTAGAAGTAAAAACTGTATTCATCTTTATTCAGTTTTCTCGAGTGTAACGAATCTAGATACTAAGCGAGTGATATATTATTGGTAGGTATATACCTATTACATATCTAGGTAGGTAGGTAGGTAGGTAGGTACCGGTCTATACTTGCTGAAGGATAATCATAAGAATTTGCAATAGATGTCAATATTTACAGATCATTATTGTTGTCAGATTAGTGGATATATATATATATATATATAAGTAGATATATATATATATATATCTACTTATATATATATATCTATCTACTTTGCAATTTCATCTTTATTGTCTAGGGTTAGGTATATCGTCACGTAGCAAATGCTTAAATAAAATTTCGAGCCATAACTTGGGCAAAATTTAGAAATTTATTCACAAAATTTAGAAATCGGACCACACAAGAAAGGTGAAATTATAAGCAAGAAACTTTCATATATCAACAAATAAATAGTCAGTTTAATAAAATGATAAAATCAAACATTATCTTCTATTATTAAAACTCACCTGAGGAGTTCAATCTATTACGCAAAATTATATAATTCGATAAACAAATACCTAAGTTCAACAATATCAAGAACACGCACTATCACGAAGAACGGCTAAGGCAACACTACTCAGAGAGCAACAAAGTACTGCCCACTTGCTCGTGAAGAGCGAATGGTATCACGGATGGACTTGGACTTCCAAAACAATATTCTTCATCGAAACCAGTTTTTACCTTCTTACATCAGTAGGTACCTACCTAGGTATATTGCAGAACTGGCTTTACGGCTGGCCAATTTCTAAACAAAAGCAATAGAGCATAGTACATAAACATTCTAATCGAAACAATTTCATCCTTTTGGATGCATATAATTACGCAGAATAATTATAATTATTGGAGGTCTATGTCTTGCGGTCCTGCTCTGCAAAATTTCTTCCGATACCTACTTTGTAGTTAGTCAAGGGCGCTTCTACAACGCTTATTTTTCAGTGCAGGTACCTATACGTTTTGTGACGAACATACCGTGTAAACCTCTGCGATCTGCGGTTTAAGATATTTAACATCGACTTCGTTTTATTCTGATGTACTTCGCCTCGACACCTGTTGC